>JAUIMM010000546.1:0-1200000 GCA_031769625.1 Taudactylus pleione
CCAGTCCAAACCAAAAAAAAAATTATTTTCTGTGTTTGTGAATTGTGTGCGCAGTAGCCGCACGTGCATCAACAAAGTAGTGCCAAGCGTGCGCCTGTGTCATAAGTAAAGGGCCGGCTGGCTTGACCGTTAAGGGTGCTGTAACCCCCGAAAGTACACTCCAGTCCAAACCAAAAAAAAAATTATTTTCTGTGTTTGTGAATTGTGTGCGCAGTAGCCGCACGTGCATCAACAAAGTAGTGCCAAGCGTGCGCCTGTGTCATAAGTAAAGGGCCGGCTGGCTTGACCGTTAAGGGTGCTGTAACCCCCGAAAGTACACTCCAGTCCAAACCAAAAAAAAAATTATTTTCTGTGTTTGTGAATTGTGTGCGCAGTAGCCGCACGTGCATCAACAAAGTAGTGCCAAGCGTGCGCCTGTGTCATAAGTAAAGGGCCGGCTGGCTTGACCGTTAAGGGTGCTGTAACCCCCGAAAGTACACTCCAGTCCAAACCAAAAAAAAAATTATTTTCTGTGTTTGTGAATTGTGTGCGCAGTAGCCGCACGTGCATCAACAAAGTAGTGCCAAGCGTGCGCCTGTGTCATAAGTAAAGGGCCGGCTGGCTTGACCGTTAAGGGTGCTGTAACCCCCGAAAGTACACTCCAGTCCAAACCAAAAAAAAAATTATTTTCTGTGTTTGTGAATTGTGTGCGCAGTAGCCGCACGTGCATCAACAAAGTAGTGCCAAGCGTGCGCCTGTGTCATAAGTAAAGGGCCGGCTGGCTTGACCGTTAAGGGTGCTGTAACCCCCGAAAGTACACTCCAGTCCAAACCAAAAAAAAAATTATTTTCTGTGTTTGTGAATTGTGTGCGCAGTAGCCGCACGTGCATCAACAAAGTAGTGCCAAGCGTGCGCCTGTGTCATAAGTAAAGGGCCGGCTGGCTTGACCGTTAAGGGTGCTGTAACCCTCGAAAGTACACTCCAGTCCAAACCAAAAAAAAAATTATTTTCTGTGTTTGTGAATTGTGTGCGCAGTAGCCGCACGTGCATCAACAAAGTAGTGCCAAGCGTGCGCCTGTGTCATAAGTAAAGGGCCGGCTGGCTTGACCGTTAAGGGTGCTGTAACCCCCGAAAGTACACTCCAGTCCAAACCAAAAAAAAAATTATTTTCTGTGTTTGTGAATTGTGTGCGCAGTAGCCGCACGTGCATCAACAAAGTAGTGCCAAGCGTGCGCCTGTGTCATAAGTAAAGGGCCGGCTGGCTTGACCATTAAGGGTGCTGTAACCCCCGAAAGTACACTCCAGTCCAAACCAAAAAAAAAATTATTTTCTGTGTTTGTGAATTGTGTGCGCAGTAGCCGCACGTGCATCAACAAAGTAGTGCCAAGCGTGCGCCTGTGTCATAAGTAAAGGGCCGGCTGGCTTGACCGTTAAGGGTGCTGTAACCCCCGAAAGTACACTCCAGTCCAAACAAAAAAAAAATTATTTTCTGTGTTTGTGAATTGTGTGCGCAGTAGCCGCACGTGCATCAACAAAGTAGTGCCAAGCGTGCGCCTGTGTCATAAGTAAAGGGCCGGCTGGCTTGACCGTTAAAGGGTGCTGTAACCCCCGAAAGTACACTCCAGTCCAAACCAAAAAAAAATTATTTTCTGTGTTTGTGAATTGTGTGCGCAGTAGCCGCACGTGCATCAACAAAGTAGTGCCAAGCGTGCGCCTGTGTCATAAGTAAAGGGCCGGCTGGCTTGACCGTTAAAGGGTGCTGTAACCCACAAAGTACACTCCAGTCCAAACCAAAAAAAAAATTATTTTCTGTGTTTAGCCGCACGTATATATCAAATCGATATAACATAAATGGAGGACCAAACTTTCTCCGATAAAAATAAAATAGAGAAAGATCAAGAACCACTTCCTCCTAGTGCTGAAGCTGCTGCCACTAGTCATGACATAGACGATAACATGCCATCAACGTCGTCTGCCAAGGCCGATGCCCAATGTCATAGTAGAGGGCACATACAATCCCAAATGGCAAAGTTCAGGAAAATGACCTTGAAAAAGACATTTAAATCAGCTGAAGAGAAACGTAAACTTGCCAATATGCCATTTACGACACGGAGTGGCAAGGAACGGCTAAGGTCGATCCCTAGTATGTTCATGACTAGTGGTTCAGCTTCACATGACGATGGAAGCCCTCCTCCCACTAAAAAAATCAAAAGAGTTAAGCTGGCAAAAGCACAGCGAAGAACTGTGCTTTCTAAGAAGATATCACAAATCCCCAAGGAGAGTCCAAGTGTGGTGGTGGTTGCGATGCCTGACCTTCCCAGCACTGGACGGGAAGAGGTGGCTCTTTCCACCATTTGCACGCCCCCTGCAAGTGCTGAAAGGAGCACCCACAGTCCACTTGCTGATATGCAAATTGAAGATGTCACTGTTGAAGTACAACAGGATGAGGATACTGGTGTAGCTGGCGCTGAGGAGGAAGTTGGCGAGGAGGATTCTGATGGTGATGTGGTTTGTTTAAATCAGGCTCCGGGGGAGACAGTTGTTGTCCGTGGGATGAAAAAGCCCATCACGGTCATGCCTGGGCAGAAGACCAAACATTACACCTCTTTGGTCTGGCAATATTTCTATCCAAATCCGGACAACAACTGTCTTGCCATATGTACCATATGTAAAGGTGAAATAAGTAGGGGTAGGGACGTCAACCACCTAGGAACATCCTCCCTTATACGGCACCTGCAGCGCGTTCATAAAAAGTTACTGTCAAGTTCAGAAACTTTGGCTAAGACCGTAAGCAGTCCAGGGACACCTAAATCCCGTTGTCCTGTTGTATCCAAGCGCCTGCAAACCACACCGTCAACTCCCTCCTCGTCAATTTCCTCCTTAGTCAGGATCGGAAGTAGTCCTGCAGGCCATGTCACTGGCATGACTGACTCTCCTATCCGGGATTCCTCTGGAGGATCCTGCATTGCTACGCCTACTGCTGCCGCTGCTGCTGTTGCTGCTGCTGGGAGTCGTTCATCATCCCAGAGAGGAAGTAGGAACACCACTACTTTTACTAAACAATTGACCCTCCAACAGTCCTTAGCGAGGAGGATGAAGTACGACAGCAGTCATCCTGAAGCAAAACGTATAACTGAGGCCTTGACTGCTATGTTGGTGTTAGACGTGCGTCCGGTATCCGCCATTAGTGCAGTGGGATTTAGACAATTGATGGAGGTAGTGTGTCCCCGGTTCCAAATCCCGTCTAGATTCCACTTCACTAGGCAGGCGATACCGAGACTGTACAGAAACGTCAGAAAAAGTGTCCTCAGTGTCCTGAAAAATGCCGTTGTACACAATGTCCACTTAACCACGGACATGTGGACAAGTGGAACAGGGCAGACTAAGGACTATATGACTGTGACAGCCCACTGGGTAGATGTATCACCTTACGCAGCAACAGCAGCAGCGTCACCAGTAGCAGCATCTCAGAAATGCCAGCTCGTTACAAGGCAGGCTACGCTGTGTATCACCGGTTTCAGTAAGAGGCACACCGCCGACAACCTCTTAGAGAAACTGAGGGAAATCATCGCCCAGTGGCTTACCCCACTTAGACTCTCCTGGGGATTTGTGATATCTGACAACGCCACCAATATTGTGCGGGCATTACATCTGGGCAAATTCCAGCATGTCCCATGTTTTGCTCACACAATAAACTTGGTGGTGCAGAATTTTCTGAAAAGCGACAGGGGCGTGCAGGAGACGCTTTGGGTGGCCCGAAAAATTTCTGGCCACTTTCGCCATTCAGCGACTGCGTGCCGAAGACTGGAGTGCCAGCAAACACTCTTGAACCTGCCCCGCCATCACCTGAAGCAAGAGGTTGTGACGCGGTGGAACTCAACCCTCTATATGCTTCAGAGGATGGAGGAGCAGCAAAAGGCCATACAAGCCTATACATCCACCTATGACATAGGCAAAGGAGGGGGTATGCACCTGACTCAAGCGCAGTGGAGAATGATTTCCGTGTTGTGCAAGGTTCTCCAGCCCTTCGAACTTGCCACACGTGAAGTCAGTTCAGACACTGCCAGCTTGAGTCAGGTCATTCCCCTCATCAGGCTTTTGCAGAAGCAGCTGGAGAAAGTGAAGGAGGAGCTAAGACGGAGCGATTCCGCTCGGCATGTGGGACTTGTGGATGAAGCCCTTCATTCGCTTTGCCAGGATTCCAGGGTGGTCAATCTGTTGAAATCAGACCACTACGTTTTGGCCACCGTGCTCGATCCTAGGTTTAAAGCCTATGTAGTGTCTCTCTTTCCGGCCGACACAAGCCTGCAGAGGTGCAAAGACCTGCTGGTGAACACACTGTCAGCTGAAGCGGAACGTGACACGTCAACGGCTCCTTCTTCATTTTCTCCCGCAACTGGGGCTGCCAGGAAAAAACTTAGGTATCCTAAGCAACCCGCTGGCGGTGATGCAGGGCAGGCAGGACCAAGTTTGGACATCTGGTCCGGACTGAAGGACCTGGCAACAATTTCTGACATGTCTACTGTCACTGCATATGATACTGTCACCATTGACAGAATGGTGGAGGATTACATCGGTGACAGCATCCAAGTAGGCATGTCAGACAGTCCATACCTGTACTGGCAGGAAAAAGAGGCAATTTGGAGGCCCCTGTACAAACTGGCTCTATTTTACCTGAGTTGCCCCCCCTCCAGTGTGTACTCCGAAAGAGTGTTTAGTGCAGCCGGGAACCTTGTCAGCGAAAGGCGTAGGAGGTTGCTTCCACAGAATGTGGAGAAGATGATGTTCATCAAAATGAATTATCAGCTCTTCCAGGGAGACCAGCCTCCAGAAGGTACAGAGGGACCTGTGGTGGTGGATTCAAGTGGGGACGAGTTAATACTTTGTGAGGATGAGGATGTACACACTGAAGAGGGTGAGGAATCGGTGGATGAGGAGGATGAGGATGACATCTTGCCTCCGTAGAGCCAGTTTGTGCAGGGACAGATTAATTGCCAGCTTGTTTTGTGGGGGCCCAAACGAACCAATCATTTCAGCCACAGTTATGTGGCAGACCCTGGCGCTGAAATGATTGATTTGTTAAAGTGTGCATGTCCTGTTTATACAACATAAGGGTGGGTGGGAGGGCCCAAGGACAATTCCATCTTGCACCTCTTTTTTTTCTTTGCATTATGTACAGTTTGGGGCCTAGTTTTTCTAACTGCCATCCTGTCTGCCACTGCAGTGTCACTCCTAGATGGGTCACGTGTTTGTGCCGCCCACTCGTGTCGCTTAGCATAGTCATCCAGCTACCTCGGTGCAACCTTTTGGACATAAAAACACTATTGTGAGGTGTGAGGTGTTCAGAATAGACTGGAAATGAGTGGAAATTAAGGTTATTGAGGTTAATAATAGCATAGGAGCAGAAAAACCTACAAATTCTGTGATTTTAGCTGTTTTTATGCTTTTTTTCAAAAAAATACAGATCCAAAACACAAAACCCAGAACCCAAAACACGGAAGGGTGGTTTTGGCAAAACCAATCCAGATCCAAAACACGAAGAAAGATCCAGATCCAAAACCAAAACACAAAACACGAAAAGTGGCCGGTGCACACCCCTAGTACCATCAAGTAACATCGGAGCCTCACACACTATTGCACAAGGGGCTTGATTCAACAAGGAAAGCAAAGGAGAGAACGCACGCACTTGGCCGATGTTTTTGCACTGCGCATGTGTAGGCATAGCATTGCGCGTGCATGAACTAGCCAGTGCATTTGGGTTATGGTACGCAGACTACAGGCAGTGTGTACACAGACCCTTCCGAAATTGATTGACAGGAAGTGCCGTTTGTGGGTGGTGACGGGGGGTGGTCAGGCGAACGCAGGCGTTATAACACTGTTATAGGGGTGTGCATAATTAAGGCAGTGCGGTGGCATACCCAGCCATACCGTAAGCTGTACACAGGAAGCGGCCAAATTCCTGCAGCAGGTCAGGTCAACCACTATTATGCTAATGAGTTCAATGGTTCTCGATGTTACCGATGTTTATGCTATCTTGCGTGCTGATCAGGCTGTGCGTAAAGGGAGATGGGCGGCTTAGTATAGGGCTGGGCGTCTGCATCTTGTGCTGCGGACTCCGTACGTATGCATTGATTAGCATATTCTCATGGCGGACAGGTGCGTGCGTTCCTTGCTGAATCAGGCCCAAGGTCAGCCTTACTCAGAAATTGATAACCTTCCGGTACGCAGTGAGAGCTCAAGCTGCGTATGTCGTCGCAGTGGCTAATTTATGCACGCTCCTGTAACAGCGTTCAGTCGCACTGACACGCCTGCGGTTTCACCGACCACCCCCGTCAACACCCCCAAAAGCTCACTTCCTGTCAATCACTCTGCGATGGGTCTGCGTGATGTCTGATGCCTTCGCGCACGTGTACTGCAATGCATACGCATGCGCACAACGCAACAACTGGCCAACTGCATGCGTAATCGAACTTGTAATCCGTAATGAATAGAGGAATTATTTTCCTGAAGTTCTCCAGAACTTTATTCTGCTCCACCATGACCTCACACCTACAGAGTAGGGCAACTTAAACGGTAGCCAACACGTATTAACTTATATTAGCTTCAAACCTTTGATTGACTTAAACAGCATACACAGGTCACAAGGCAAAACGTTGTCCACAGTCATGTGCCAGATACCTACCAAAGTTCTGAACATCTAGAAAGTGCTTTTGTTAGAACGTTCCGAGCATTGGGTCCTATTATGTAGTCCTTAAAAAAAACAGTATGCTTCCTTGAACTCATCTCCAAGCAGTAGGCTACAGCTCGGCAAATAATGGTTGCCTGGTCCTTATCTTTACCGTGAAATCCTTCAATTTTCAAGTTAAGGAAGTGATCCATCATTCTCCCAACACAACCCTTATCTTTTAGCTCATACAGGCAGCGTAGCACTTCGTTATGGCAGTCTGACGAATCCCGCTTTAGCCATTCCTCTAAGGCTGTTTCTTCTCTGAAGGAAACGGGATAACCAACGGTTCTCTGATTCTCCTCAATTTGTTTTTCACTTGAAAGGCCAAACAGGTATCGTACAGTTGGTTTTAGGTGGGCCCGATTTTCTGATGCCTCTAGGAAATCCTTCATTTTCCATTTTCCATAGTGGACATGTTTCTGATCCAGGATGTAGTACAGAGCAGCAAGGACCTCCTGTATATCTAAAGGGATGAAGCTGTAACAGGTGCAGGTCTCATCACCCTCTTGAAATCTGTTCTCCTTCAATAATACAGACTCAAACACTGAGATAGTGATCTCATGTCTTTTAAGATCCGATTCTTCAAAGAGAAATCTGCCATTCCAAACTCCTTCAATGGCCAAAGTACACAGCCTCTTTAAACATATCTCTATAGGCTGTGCATAGGTCCTTCCGTGGTACTTTATTAAAGCCTTTAGAAACCACAGGTAAATGGATGTGAAAGTCATGGAATCTAAAAGACGTAATCCTTGTTTTAGATGCTGTTTCATCACTGTACATAGAATCCATGCACTTAAAGGGAGATAACACATGTCAAACAGAGTGTCGTTGTCCTTAATTGTATGTAAAGTCAGGTCTGCTTGTTCACTAGACTTAAAGAATTTGTAGACATATTCCTCACGCTGATCCCTGGTAAACCCCCTAACTTCTACATATCGAGGACATTCAACAAAGTCAGTCAGCTTCATCCATGAGAATGGCCTTGTGTTGATGATTAGTGAGCTGTCCCTGAGCAGTGTTTTCCTTAGCAAACTGTTTAGAAGGACGTCTTTGGAGACCTCCTGAAATGGGTCTAGGCAAGTCTCTAGGTCTTTCATGGAAGACAGATCTACCTCATCAAAACCATCAACAATGACGAGGATTCCTTCAGCGTTCATGAAGATGGACCGCAGCAAACAATATGCACCTGACAGCCAACAATATCTAGATAAATACTTTGCCAAGCTTATCTCCGACTTGATGTTGTTGACTATCCTACAGCTTATGAAGAACACAAAATTAAACTGGTCTTTGTACAGATCCCCGGAGGCCCAGTCCAGCATGATCCTCTGGCATGTCATGGTTTTTCCAATGCCGACTGGTCCTACTAACACCACATTCTTGGGAATAATCCCATCTTCAGGGTTAAAAAAATCTTGAACGGTGATTGGGCAATACTCATCTGAAGGCCCTCTTGCCGTAGTCTGTAGATAGTGGTGTCCTGAGGCTGTTATTCTACGCAGCTTCTTCTCTAGTAAAATACTGGTGAATCTTTTTTTCAGATTGAAATCTTCCCCTATCCTTTTATCATGATGTTTAATAAGATGGTATGACTGTCTAATTTCATTCATGTACTTTGCTTTGCAGCCTGTATGGGATGACAAACATATTAATGATGGTAAATAGTTTATGCTCCCAACGTTACAAATACGTATGTTCAGTTGATTGTCAGGCACATCCGTAACACAGCGCTACAAATGCAATGAAGTTAGGCTGGGTACACACTAGACGACCCGGCAATCTAGCCGATGCACCTTCTCCCCGGAACATGCAAGGTTGCCGATACACATTAGAAGATTTAACAAATGTTGTTCCGTCCTTCATTGAACAACACAGACCCCCATGCGATTTCGTGTGATTGGCCGTGCAGCGTGGCCAATCACACAATATCGCATGCATGGGAGCCCGCTATTGTGGGTACACATTCAACAAAGTGCTCAATATATTGTTACAATCCACCTCAAAACGATATATATCATATGATATATCATCTAATGCAACCTGTGGCTCTCCAGCATGCTTTACCAGCTGATTGGTGTGAGGGTATGCTGGGACTTGTAGTTTCACCATAGCTGGAGAGCCACAGGTTGGCCAGGCCTGATCTAATGTGTACCCAGCCGAAGGGCGACAATATATGAAAACAGAGCTTGTACATGAAATCGAATAATTATTTCAAGGTACAGGAAAATCAGGAGAATTCCGAGAGAGAGAGAGATATGTACACCTAATGAAATTCTATTACTTTCCTTGGCCATTAAACAATGTGGTCTGGGTTAATGTTAATGTCCTTCCACCTCACAGTGCTCCCTGGAAGCCATCAATATTCATTGAAGGCAATATTAGTTGACAGATATGTTTATGGCGATTGGTGACATCTGACATACTTTCTCTGAAATATGGTAGTCTTCAGTGAGCAACAGATTAAAATGTGTTTCTTTAGAAAACACAGGGGTCCCAGAAATAAATGTACAGATGGGGCCACTTTGGGGAGAGATGCGGTAGGTCAATCAAGAGGTATGCAGTCGCCATGTCGACAATCGCAATGATGACAAATTTGTTAACACTTTCACAATGATGACATGCTGTACAATGCAACCATTAGAGTTAGACTGTGGGAAGGTAGTGTTAGGGGCAGGGGTAGCGTACTCAGCGCACATGCTAAGCATGCCGACATTACAACCATGTCGGCATTCTCATGTTGACATAATGCCAATAAAAGCCAAACCCTAATCAGGCCCCACACACTCCCATTGGGTAATTACAATTAGAAGTAAGATGCTAAGCACAGAAATGGATAATGGTCGAAGACATCAGGCTCACACACCATTTTTGTGCAAGCGATTTCCACACTGCGCACACTTACAAAAAACTGCCCATGCATAAGTACACATCTTACAGGTGGAAAGGCGGACTGTGCCAGATAAGGATCTAGCAGATTTAAGTGGAGTACAGTAAAAAGCAACATCTCCAGAGGCTGCAGGTGGTCTGGTGCAAAGATACACCTAGATGACGGCCATCAACAGTACTAGAAAGCTACTTCTGATTGGCTGCTTGCATATTGCCCTGTAGCCAACACAGCTTACTGTTATTCACTAACCCCTGACTATTTGCATTGCCAATATGTCTCTTCCATACATAAAACTGCAAGAAAAGCAATTTCACTTTCATTATAAAGTTATAGAACATGGAGGAGGAGGTAGTGTTTATGGTAAATGCAACTACCACATTCATTAATAACTCAACATAATATGTTCTGTAGTGTATAGGACACTATTATATTGTGTACAAATAGGGTAAAGCAAATACTGTACTGCATTTACAACTAACACACAACACTAATTGATCGCTATGCTACCATCAGTGTTATGCACACTTACCGTGAGGGGGCTGCCAGGTCGGAGCAGCAGGGGACGGCTTAAGTGGGTGGTACACGGTAGTGCGGGCGTGATCCCGTCATAGCGTCCCCGCCCCCCACTTTACAATACCGATATTACTGGGTGTGGGTGAGGGGGGTCGGCGGCCATTCCGGGAGACTTGCCTACTCTTGCAGGGGGCCGGTAGCATCACCTGATTTTCGGGAGGCTACCGGCAGTCCCGGCAGAGTAGGTAAGTATAGTATTATGTACACCCCAAAATATCCTTATGTGCTACTCTGTTTCAATTGGTTGCATCGCATATTGCCTTGCGACTATGTAATTATGCTTTTTCTGGCACATGTCTATTCTTAGATAATATAAAAGCATTTGCTTTAGAAAGAACATGCAGGTGCACATCCTAAGGGGTATATTTACTAAAGTGCAGGTTTTTAGAAGTGGAGATGTTGCCCATAGCAACCAATGAGATTCTAGCTATTATCTTATAGAAGGTGCTAGACAAATGATAAGTAGATTTTGATTGGTTGCTGTGGGCAACAACTCCACTTCTATAAACCAGCACTTTAGCAAATATACCCCTAAGAACACTGATAATCAAAGTTTTATAATAAACTCTAACAATTTTCACATTGTATAAATAAGGTTTCTTAGCACATGTTTGACCAAAAATGCATGCCCACCTATGTCATTGGAATGGGCACTATAATAGGTAAATCTTAGATAAATTTGCAGTAATGTGTCAGAAATAGGGATGTTAGGGACCCACCTGATGAGGGTCAACGTGACGTGATAGGTGGGCATATATTTTTGCCCAAAAGTGCTCTTTTTTTCTGCCTAGCACTGCAAGTCTCAGCATGGAAGAACCTCTTATTATATTTTCCATTAAGGTGTGTAGTCTAGCCCCCTCCATAACATAAAAGCATACATGTAACTCTCAGTGAGTCCCTATTAATACACCGTGGTTGCAGAGTGCTAGGTAAACAAGCTGGTCTCCATATTTGAACAACATCCGCACTTTAGGTCCTAACCTCTGACGGGGCCCATTGCCGCAATTCCCCCTTCTGCAAACGCCGGTGTCGGGGAACAGGGGATATTCAACATGTTGGACAATCTTAATCCTGACCTGAAACTGTTTGGAATTGGTGAGTCAGGGGTTTTTTACATGGTAAATTTCCCCGATCCCACAACAGATCACCGATCATCATTGGTCGCCAAATCCACGGATCAGATCGGATCTGCAGAACGGGGAATCGAGGTGTCAATAATTAGTCAATAATTCCCCAAACAATGTGTCTGGAGTCATTTCTAGATCACAATACCAAGTTGTATGCAGTACAAAGATTTAGGAGTAATGGTGCATACACACGATCAGATTTTTCCTTCAGATATGAACGATAACGATTTAAAAATCGTTCAGTCGTTCATATCTGATGAACAATCGTTCATATCTGACATGCCTGAACGATGGACGATCAACGATGCGCGTTCCCGTTCGTCAGATAACGATATCTGACATCTGATGGGTTTGCAGTCAGACTTGGACGATTCCATTCATTTTAATGCAGTTAAAAATCGTTCAATCGTTCAAATCGTTCAAAACTTTGATCAAATCGTTCAAATCGTTCAAATCGTTTAATCGTTCAGTCGTTCATCTGACAAATCTGACAAGTCTGACAAATCTGACCGTGTGTACGCTCCATAACAGTGGAAAACTACACACTAGAACACTGGTACGTATAGTACAGTATGATATAATATATTGAGAAAATTATTTTATAGATGTTGAAACCTGTAAATATTCACAGCAGACTACCTGTAGAAATGCATTAACATCAGGTATTTTATTTATAAGCAGACAAAACAATATAAAATGCAATACACTCTAATCATGGAGATTAATATCCATGCTAACAACTCCTGATACTTACTTAATACAAAGAGATACAATGTAAAATATCAAATAGGAATCTGCATATGCTTGTAATCTACTTCAGTGGTTACCAAAGTGGGCTATATCTCCCTTTGATGTGCCCTAGACTATCCTACAGGGGCACAAGCAGGTGAAACCTGCCCACCGGTGCCGCTACCTGAGAGCCTTACCTACTACGCTAGGGGAACAGGGCCGACACTGTGCACAATGGTTAATGCAGGGCTCGACAAATCCTGGTCGCCATGGCGACTAAGATTTTAGTCCTGGCGACTAAGTTTTGCAAGGTCACTACTGGGGACACTATTACACGGGGCTTACTACTGGAGGCACTATTACCAGGGGCTTACTACTAGGGGCACTATTACAGGGGGCTTACTACTAGGGGCACTATTACAAGGGGCTTACTACTAGGGGCACTATTACAGGGGGCTTACTACTAGGGGCACTATTACAAGAGGCTTACTACTAGGGGCACTATTACAGGGGGCTTACTACTGGGGGCACTATTACAAGGGGCTTACTACTAGGGGCACTATTACAGGGGGCTTACTACTGGGGGCACTATTACCAGGGCCTTACTACTGGGGGCACTATTATAAGGGGCTTACTACTAGGGGCACTATTACAAGGGGCTTACTACTGGGGGCACTATTACAGGGGGCTTACTACTGGGGGCACTATTACAAGGGGCTTACTACTGGGGACACTATTACAGGGGGCTTACTACTGGGGGCAATTTTACAGGGGGCTTACTACTGGGGGCACTTTTACAGGGGGGCTGTTACGGCTTGGGCATGATAGTAGGGAATAGTCCTGCAACAGCCTTGAGGGCTGGTATATCTTGGCTGGATGCAGCCATGCAGCAGCTTTGAGGGCTGAATTGATTTGATTAGTTGTGGCCTGATGGCCGAGGATGTGATGCAGCCTTTGGGCTGTGGAGGCAGCCTTGAGGACTGAGAAGTCTCTGATGTTAAGTGTCCAAAGGCGAGAAGGAGTTGCCAATGTTGCTGGGTTGACACCGATGATGGTGCACCGGGTTGCGCACTCTGGGCACTAAGGTGCGGCCTATGTCGCCAGGTTGACACTGACACTGGTACACTAAATAGCGTACCCTGGATGCTAGAATTTGAGCACTTCGGACGCTGGTGTGCGGCCTATGTCGCCGGGTTGACACTGGCGCTGGTACACTAAATGGCGTACCCTGGAAACTGCGATTTGCGTACTTCGGACGCTGAAGTGCGGCCTATGTCACCGAGTTGACACTGGTGCTGGTACACTATGTAGCGTACCTTAGAAGCTGGAATACATGCCGTGTCGCCAAGATGACACAAGCGGCAACAGCAAATGATATGCAGACCAGGCAGTCTGGGTAGATCAAACGGTAGTGGGAAAACACAACAGGACTGGACTCTGAAACTTTGACAGATCAACAGGAGACTTGATACCACTGGAGACACAGTAAACGCTATAACCGGCATGGAGTGAAGGGCTGGCTGGAATGTAACAGAAACAGGGCCCAACCAGAGCATGTCTCCCTAATGACAAACTAATGTGCAGCTGGGCTGTGCACAAACAGGAGAATCAATTAGTGTGCACCTGATACTGCACACGGACAGGCAGTAATTAATGCAGAGCCACAGTAGCAACTAAGGCTAGAACTGCAAACCATATGCTGCAACCACAGATCCTAACAGGAGGAAGGAGGAGACTTCAGCAAACACTTGTCCGGCGTTCACCCCACACAGCATTGGCAGCACTGCAGCTTTTGACAGGGGCTTACTATTGGGGGCACATTTACAAGGGACTTACTACTGGGGACACTTCTACAGGGGACTTACTCCTGGGAGCACATTTACAAGGGCTTACTACTGGGGGCACTATTACAGGGGGCTTACTACTGGGGGCACTATTACAGGGGGCATTACTAATGGGGGAAATTTTACAGGGGCATTACTATTGGGGGCATTACTATTGGGGGCACTACTACTGGGGGCAATAATACAGGAAGAATTACTTTTGGGGGCACTATTACAGGGGCTGGTATGGGCATGTTGCAGAATCTCATGACCACTAAAGAGGCATGTGTGGTGATTTGATGGCATGTGGGGGGTTTGAGGGGCACTGAAAGGGCATGTGTGGTGGTCTATACGAGCTTTCATATATTTTGGTAATGCACGATGGTCTGGCTCCTAAACTTTTAAGATGGCTCCTAGATTTTACAAAAATTTGTCTAGCCCTCGGTTAATGGTACCTGGTTCATTAAAGCAACGCAGAAGTCAAATATTCTTTCACCTTTGGCGCCTCTGCTTTGTTTAAGCATCGCATCACTTTACTTTAGTATGGTAAGTGCGATTCACCAAGAATCGGAAAGCATTTCATTTGCTGTAACAGATAACTGTCTGTGGACGGTGTAATCTATTTGTTCCGTTGTTAAGGACAGGGAAGTGGAATACCTCCCGTCCTTCAGGCTGTTCTCTGTGATGGCTCCACCCCCTTCTGTGACAGCAGCCAATCAGGGGAGCCCAGAGCATATGCTGGGTCACTTCCACATGAATGCCCGCTGCTGCCCTAGTGCCCCCTCGCTTTGCCCTACCTCGGCCACCCACTGCCCCCATGCCCTCCCCCACTGTGCTCCAATTCAGTGCCGCCCCTATGGTGACCCAGAATATGCAAATGCCAGGTCACCTCCTCTTGACTACCAAGGGCCCCCGCTACCCCATCGCACAGCCCCACACCCATGACTGCCGCAGCACTGATGGGAGAAGACCCAGCAGCCGGCACATGCGCAGAAGGGGAGAGCCTTACCGAGTGAAAAGGACTGTAAGAGAAGACTGCATCACTGGAGCCCTGTGTACAGCATCGCATCGCAGGATAGGTAAGTACAGTATATAGGAATAGTTACTTAGACAAGCTATGTAGCACATGAAAATGATGCTCTATATATAGTGAAAAGTAACAATTGAGTAACTTAAATCTTCATGAATAGACCCATCATGGGAAAAATGATGCACCACAGATCCTGACATCAGGGAGGGGGGAGCATAAGGGAGGGGGGAGTATTAGTTGCATATACTGTACAAATAAATATAAGAAAAACAGTATAAATTTTATATTAGAAGCACTGTCCATGGGGGGTGAATACTCGTTTGTTACCGTTCCTGTTTTGGATGTGCATTGGTGCACATACAACCAGACGATATCACAAGCGGCCCCATTACAGATAATAAAGGACAGAACAAGATATCATTCCATCGTTCATTACCTCGGTCTGATACATGTGTACCCAGGATCAGCCCATAGTAAATCAGGCTGCCGTGGCATCACTCAAATACAGCCACTTTGCACCCGACTCAAAGTCAATCCCCGTTCTTTTAACTAACCAAAAGAAAGCGGAAACTGATGGTATTGTGTGTCGGGTACTTCGCCTAACAGTAATCGCCGCGCTGTAACTAGGGTAGTGTGACCTGTGCTACAGCACAGGGCACCACAGGTCAGGGGGCGCTGTTTGGGCTTGTCAATTTTATGGTTATTATCATTCTCACTTCTAGCTTCCTCTTATTTTATCCCGAGCATGTCATGGTCTCCCCTATCTCTTCCCTGGCCCTTCCCCATGAGATCATGCCCATTTTTCGGGTGCGTTATGTCCCTATTTAAAAAAGAAGGGGGGGCCCCAATGCTTTTTCTGGCACAGGGCACCAAAATGTCTAGCTACGGCTCTGAGTAATCGCAATGTGATGCAACTGGGAGGCACCACCAGACTGTGCTGATTAATTTGATATTCGACACTTGTATGTCTGTTTGCGACTGAGTCTCAGAATCTGTATACGAATTGCTACAATGTAGCAGCCGCAGTTTTTTTCATTGTAAGTTCTGTTGTGCTTCATATATAGACTGCGCGGCGTACTGAGGCTAGATATATGAGGACACATCTGTACATAGCCACGAACTTTGCAGAAGTAAAACAAACACATTGTCCTTTTTACCATTTTACAGTGTCTCTCTTGGTACAAAGGGCCTGATTCAGACCCGGTTGCAAGCGCTGAGCCGGCTCCGTCGTGCGCATGCGCGAGACCCGGCTAGCGACGGGCAATCCGTCGCTCCGGGTCTCACACCAAAGGGGGCGAGCTGTCAATGTTGAGTGACAGCTCGCCCCCTTTGGTTAGCGGGCCGGGGGGGGGGTGGCTGCCCAAATGGAGGCTTTCCCATGAGAACGCCTACCGTTTGGGGGCGGAACCACTGACATCACGAGTGATGTAAGTGGAGAGCTTCCGGCTCGATGGAGAGCTTCGCAAGCCCGATGGTCGCGATGGTCTTGACCATCGCGACCATCATCATGGCCGCTCACTATAGCTGGGGGTGGTCACCCACAGCTATGTGAGCGGCCAGGAGGCCGCTCCAAAAATAAAAAAAAAATGCCCTGATTCAGAGCGAGCGCTCTTTCAGAGCGTCCGGCTCTGAATCAGGGCCAAAGTCTGAATCGTAAGCGTGGATATTACTCTTAGTGCGTATTTTCTGCAGATCAGTTATTAAGCCTTATCCAGCAAGATGGAAATGGAATTGCAAAATGTGTCTTGAATAAAATTTTAAATTGACATTTTTGCAACCTATTCAATCAGTCGCATATGCAAGTCTGGAGCTGCAACTCCGTCCGAACCCCCTTCCCAAGCCCCCTTTCGTATCCGGCTGGATTCCAACTGTAGGCTGTGGTTCTGAAATTGCTAAAATCACAGTGGACAGTTAATGGCAGGATGGCGCAAATCAGTGGCAAAATGGATTGGAGAGGGTACAGTACAATACGAAGAGTAGCAGACACAAATAGAACTGAATATGAATCATTCTTAATATGTGAAAAAACGAGTGCATTGCAAAATTACTTAAAACAGTGTAGCAGCAGTTTCATGGTTTTGCATAAATGGGCGTTTTCACTGTGTGCAACCAATCGCGCGCAGTCATCATCATTAATGTTACACTAACACCAGGGTCAGAGCACGCCCAACTCAGGACTCTACAGGAAGCTGTATCTTTTTGGCAGCCATTTTAGAAGCACTTTGCTACTACATACCAAAACCACCCCCTAATTGTACTTTGGATGCCCACTGCCCACGACTCCATGCCTATTCCAGGCCCAGTCTCAGCCCCCTTGTCGTACACAATCACAAGTCATGTTTGAAAAAAACAATGCGGACTGCGCAATTTTAAATAAATGCAACTTGAGACAAAATAATAAGCCCTCCCTGTATTTATATTGTGTTGATTTTAATAAACATCTGATTTTTTTTATACAATTCTACAAATAGTCAATCTATCCTGGTTCAAAAAGATGGTTGATCGAGAAAATAATAAATCGCATGGCATCTGTGACGCCAGACTGTGGTCGCGGGGACTCAAGTACGCAGTATCGCGATTGGCGGGAATGTTGACCCTGACCCTCCTCCATCATTGAGAGGCGACTTTTCTACCTCAACTAATTGCTGCACAGGTGCAAATGAGGCCACATGGTGGAGGCTGCACAAAAGTTAGCCTCCCCTTTAATATAAAAGCCCTTTGTATGTACTGGATTCCCTGCCAATCTCTTCCAGTATCACTAGATATACATAAGCCATGTTCAATAATTAAGTCATGTTGTGAATGGCAGCTGAAACAGCCAATCACAGTTTCTGCATGGAAAACTGTATTTAAAATCCCTGCAGAACTATGCACATACATATTTAGTTCACTACTAAAGTACAGCACTAAATGACGTATAGTTCTCCCACGCGTTCCATAAACAGCAATAGCTCATAAAGGTGACCTCTGAATTGTCAGAACTTATCACTGCACTTGTACTGTGGCACCAGTGAGTGGGCGGCATTTGCTGTGCCTCTTATCATAGCATTATAGGGCTCTTTTTTACTGCTGCTGGGAGTTGAGATGTAGTATTGGGGCCTGGACTGGACAAAACGAGTGCTTGATGACTAGATGGTACCTACAGATGTGTCCTCATACATCTAGCCTCCTTGCACATTACACAGCCCTTCTAGTGGCGCGACTCAGAAGCACCAAGCATCTTTTCGTGCAACATTTTCCCTTAAAATGTGTCTTATGTCAAAGCAGTGCAAATAGGATGCACTAGCAGATTAAGCTGATTAAGATGATATGTGGCATGCCTATATTCTGTGTGCAACTGCGGCTGTATCTGGGAAATGCTACATGCTGGCCGGTCACTGCGCCCCACCCATTGAGGCTTGCATCCGTGGTGAGGAGTGCCCAGTCCAGGATCCAAAAGGGACGACCCTTGTTTAGGTGGGATGTCTGTAGACACCAGGATAGGGCAGGTGAACCTCCGGTGAGAGGCCTATCATCTGGGATCTGAGCAGATGGGGCAGCCTGTTCCACCTGGAGAGAATCAGGTGTTGTAGGGGTCTGGAGTGTAACTGGCCGAACTCCACCATGTCGAAGGCGGACACCATGGATCCCAGGGTCTGCATTACAAAGTGAATTGACACTCGGTGACTGTGTAGTAGTCTGTGCACCCAGTGCTGTAATAAGTAAGTAAGAACTGAATGGCCTTTTGGAGCAGCAGGGCTATGCTTGGGTCTGATGGAGGTCCTTTGCAAAGTCGCCTCAGGAAGGAGAGGGCATATCCGTGGGAGACCACTTCTCTTACCCAGGCGTCTGATGTGGTCTGACACCAGAACTGCGTGAATTGAAGAAGTCAGCCTCTGACCCTGGGATCCCCCAGGTAGAGGCCCGCCACATCAGGCTGAAGGCTTGTCCTCAGAGTTGGTAGGTGGATGTCTAGTAGCCCTGGTCTGCTTGGTCCTAGGCTTAGTTGATGCCTGATGCCTTGGAAAGGACTGACCTTTAGTTTTTCCTTGAGGAAGAAAGGATGACATCCGAGGCTTCGCATTATATGCAGAGGGCAGGAGCGCCATCTTGGAAGCTTCCAAGGTAGTCTCAATTTTGTCCAATTCTGGAACAAACAGGATGTCCCCAATATAAGGCAGAGACTCCAAAGCCTTTTTAGAGTCCGCATCTGCCTTCCATGTGCGGAGCCAAACAATATGGCATGCTACTACAGAAGTGGCAGATGTCTTGGAGGCTAGGAGAGCCGTATCCATAGCTGCTACATCCAAATTGGAGGCTGCATCTCTAATGTGAGATATGCAGAACAGCTGTTCTCTCGAATCATCAGAGGGAAATGTCTCTCTTCTAGGGCCTCTGCCCAACTCTCAATGGCTTTGCAACCCAGGCCGTAGCTCTAGCAAGATGAGTAATAGCTCCTGTAAGGGAGTAAACAGATTTCATACAAGTTTCCATCCTTCTATCCGTAGTCTCTTTAAGGTTGCAGTATGGATAGGTAAGGTTGCATTCTTGATCAGACGTGTCACGTGGGAATCCACTACTGGGGGAACTTCCCATTTAGTGCAATAAGTAGCGGGAAGAGGGTAAAAGAAGCGTTTAGGCAGCTGAATTCTATTACTGAGCATATTCCATGCCTCACTCATATGATCAGATAGCTGATTAGAGTGAGGAAACTCTGGAACTACCTTCTGTCGTTTAAAGAGTGGCTGTTTTGCCCTTGGAGCTGGTTCTGTCTCTTCCAGTGATAAATAGATTTTACAGCTCTCACTAGTGCAGGTATATTTAATTTAGAGGGGGGTTCCTCCTCTCCCGAAGGGGAGTCAGAGTGAGAGAGGTCTGCGTCTTCTGCCTCCCCAGTTGATAATTCAGAATCTGATAGCTGGGTGGACTGGGAAGATAACACAGCACGCTTAGTAGGGTTACTAGGCATTTGTTGAAAGGCTGTAGAGGTATCCGCCAGATTCTGCACTGAGGCAGAAGTACGTCTACCCATGGGGGAGGCAAAGGATTCGAAGGGAGTACCTGCTGTGGCCATCCCATAGGGAGCGCTACCACAGGGACCGCTAGGTGGGCCGTAATTTTAGCCAGCACCTGTGAAAATGTAGCCCAGGGTGGGTCATCAGGAGAGGACACTGGGGCTGATGGGACGGGGGTACTATAACAAGATGCACAAAGACCATCCTGAATGAGGTCCTCTGAAGCTAAGCCTGCTGAGCAGGACTTACAAGACACCAGAGTGGGAGCAGCAGGCTGCTTGTTATTCTTGCCTTTGCCAGACACAGCTGCAAGAATAATGTAACACACAATCTGACACAGTGCAGTGAGCAACCCAGATGTATGTGTAATATGGCACAGTATAGTGCGCATCTGTGATATATAGTATGTGATAGCCCTCACAAATATAGGGAGATTTGAAGGACAATGAACACCTTATGCCTTAATATGCCTTAATCATGTCCCAAACTGTCATCTCACAGTAGAATAAAGGGAAAGGTTTAAGCTGACAGTAATAGGAAAACAGACAGTAGCACTAGCACAAGTTACATACAAATGCAGGCTGGTAGGATATAGTGCTGTATAACCAGGCCCTTGGGAGAGATATACAGGGAGACTGGACCCAGCGTTTCCGGAGACTTGATTGCAGAAAATGGCTGCCGTGAGTCTCAGAGGGGGTGGAGGGTAAGCAAGAATCAGCTCAGGGAGCAGCAAGGCCGCAGTGGAATGGCACCCTTAGCTGGGGGAGGGGCCGCATGGAGAGCGCCTTCTCCCGAATGCTGACATTATCCACCGGGTCCCCTGGCCTTAATTGTGCCCTGCGCCAGTGCTTGTAATACCCTGGTGGTCTATTGGAGTCCCGGAAGAACCGGTGTAAACAACAGCACCTCCGGTCTGTCTCTTGAGACCAGAGGCAACATTGCGCATAGACGCGGGTCCCCGCAAGGGGGGACCCACCTTACCTATCCTCTTGAGTCCCAGATGTAGTCTGGGGTCTGGGGAACTTGCTAGCTAGGTCCCTCCCAGAGCCCAGCTGGGAGTACCTAGCCGAGGGTTGGTGCCATGGCGCCGCGGAGGGGTGATGGAGCAGCAGTGCAGACGTCCAAAGGACTGACTCGTGCTGCTGCTTAGTAGTAAAATAAATGAAAATAAAAGTAAATCATAAAAATAAGCTTGGGCTGCTTAATAGCAGCCCCACTGTTAAAACGGTGATCCAGCTCCAGCCATGAACCAATGAAACTAAGTTGCCCTCAGGCTGTGGGCGGGGTATAGGGGGAAGGACCGGAGCATCCTGGGATTGAAAACCTTTGCTGTTGGTGTCCGGTCCTCCAAGTCCCACCTACACCCCCATTTTCTCTCCTGTGGAGCCCTATGGACCCTGAAGAAGAAATAAAAATATGACTTACCTTCCAGTGGTTTACTGAAATGCAACTTCTGTGTTTTAACTGAAAAGACAAAAGCAGAAAGAGAAGTATAATCATTACTAACGGTAACATTTACCCTGGTGTAAGTAATAATAATGAGATTAAAAGTCACTGGTGGCGATTCAATTGTTTTGTGGGCGCCAATAATTATGGGTGCCCAGTGTTGCAATTCAATTGTTCTGGGCGCCCATTAATTATCGCGGTCTTCACGCCCTATTAGACCGAGTTTAGTCTTGTAAAATGGTTAAACCAGCCGAAAGTCCTGGTTAGGGCGCCCTAACCACAAGTTTACCGCACATTTTTGCTTGCACCCTCCTGAGCGTGTGAGCAGAAATGCCGGAGCCTATCATCTGAATCACCCACACTGAGAAGTATAAGCAGTGGCGTGCGGTGAGGTCAGTGGCTGATGAGCTATTGGCTAGTATCAGAGCCAGATTTACATACACATATAGTATATGGACCCGAAAGCGGCACCTTAAATCCACTGTTCTATTGGCAGGTTGCATAATAACATACATTCCCCTGTATCGCAACAGAATTTACAGCACAGGAATACTCAAAGCCAACAGCACAATAACTAGAAATACATCTGAACAGCTCAGGATTTATTGACTTTTGCAATAGGTGGATATACTTATGTAAAGAATGTATTCCAGTTAAGACTTAACACTAAAACATATTTAAATATATTGTCCAGGTCTTCAGTTTACCTAATAGCAGGTGTGGTGCTATTTCGTTAATGGAAGACCTGGACAACAAAATAGCTACTTAGTGAATATGACAGTGAGTGTAGTGAATGTAATAAACTAAATAACGTTCCCGCTAGGCTGTTTTAGCGGGGCGCGGCGCCCTGCCCTCCTTCTGGAGGGCAAAAAGCACCCTGCCCTCCAGAAGGAGGGCAAAAAGCGCCCTGCCCTCACAGCCTGCGGGTGCCGTCTTCACCCGCGGGACGCAGTGTCCCGCGGGTGGAGAAATGTGCGGTGACCCAGTCACCGCCGGAGAATAGACGTCCCGCCCCCCCCCCCCACACACACACAATTTGAGTGAAAAGTGACAAGAAAGTGATAAGGTGTCAGAGCTGATTGGCTGGCACCTCATCACTTTCTTATCACTTTTCACTCTCTCCTAACACTGCTTAGTAAATAGACCCCTTTATCTCCTCTACTGTTCTCAGCGGGAGGCACCACTCTCGGTGACTCCCAGACAAATTTGACTCTATTTCCATTGTAAAAATGATTAAAATAATATAAAGCAGATACTTATGACGCAGAATATGTCTCATAAGTATCTTCTTTGTATTATTTTAATCATTAATGACAGAGTAGGCTCTGCCTCCCCTGACTGCACGTCCCGGAGTATAATTACCAGACAAAAGGGACAAGGCAGCAGGTGATCAGTTTCATATTGGATACAGAGGTAATTCATAACACCCTTATACACTACATTACAACTACTTGTGTTCCTAATATATGTTGAAGTGATGACATCACTAATTATGAAAGTGACCACTCACCGATTATTTGAGTCCCCATAGTATTTGCATAAAACATAATGTACTCCCTACTGTAAATTATACAGCTATTAGAGGTAGAGATGTGCGGTACCGGATTTCTGAGATCGGAACACACCCGAATTTAGAGGTTCTGAGTAGAAGCAGAACAAGGTACGGATTCACTTTTGTGACCCGCTTCGGAACTCAGATTTAAAAACCGAACTTGCGTTTTGGATTCGGACATTTTAGCTATTTCTAATCGATTTTTATCAATTTTTATCCAAATTCAAAACCAAAAACACTTGAGAGTGGTTTTGCAAAACCAAAACACGAAGATGAATCCAGATCCAAAACCAAAACATGGGGGTCGCGCACATCTCTAATTAGATGACATTGAGGGGTTCTTTGACCATATAAAAGCACCAGGCTATAGGCCAGGGTTTCTGAAAGACCAATAAAGAGAGGACATCAGAACCGGCTGATTGTGCAGATAATTTATACCAGAATATACATATACTAGCATCACTTAAGGGGAGATGTATCAAACCTTGGAGAGAGTTACAGTGGAGAGTTGCACCGATCACTTATCTAGCAGAGTCTATAAAACGAAAGCTAGAAGCTTACTGGTTGCTATGGGCAACTTCTTCACTTTATAGCTCTCGAAGGCTTGATACAGGTTTCAGAAAGATTATGAAAGAGATGTATCAATCCTTGGCGATAGAAAGTACCAACTAATCAGTTTCTGTCATTTTACAGCTGTGTTTGACAGCTAGAAGCTGATTGGCTGGAACTTTATATCTCTCTGCTTTACCTCTCTCCAAGGTTTGACACCTCCCCCCCATGCCAAAACTGTCATTTATAGATCAACATCTGTGACATCACCGTCGTTCTCACCTACAAAACAATCACCAGCCCCCTTACGTGGATTATACCAGCCATACCACTGTTTTATAAGCCAGCAGTGACCCTACTCATTGCACTGAGGCTATCCAGGCGCTCACCGATCTG
Source organism: Taudactylus pleione (assembly GCA_031769625.1). Classification (NCBI taxonomy): domain Eukaryota; kingdom Metazoa; phylum Chordata; class Amphibia; order Anura; family Myobatrachidae; genus Taudactylus; species Taudactylus pleione. Next base: position 23,813 of record JAUIMM010000546.1, read on the forward strand.
TGCCGCTTGCTGTTTGATATCTTCTGCGCATTCTTCCAGATTGATCAGCTTGAAGATCCGCACGAGCACATCCAGTGCCGCCTCGTCTCCAAATACATCTAGCAGTATGTATTTTACGCCAAAATAATCCGCTTTCTCTAGGCGTTCAGGCTGGATGGGGTATCGGGTGGGTAAACCAGCCAACACATTCTTAAACTGATTTAAGTCATGGTCAGTCAGATTTTCCAGAGCCTCGTAAAGAATATCTCCGGTTGTCTTGTGCCCCCAATACGGTACACCTAATGAGAAGAGAGTAATGTCCTGTCACTGTTACACACAGAGAAACCCCTTCACCACCCTTAAATGCCCTCCTGCAACTTGGCTTCCTTCTGTGTATATAAGACACATCTTTATATCATCAGGGAGATGTGTGTATTTAAGTTGCCCCGGGATATGTCATGTCATGTAACGGTCAGTCAAGAGGCCACATCAGAGCTGTCTCTTAACCCAGGGCAACATAAACAAACTGATCTACCAAATGATATAAATGCAGGGCTGAAAAGCACTGAGGTAGGCAGAAAGCCAGCACTGCATTTAGTAAAGAGAGGCAGGAGGGCACACAAAAAGACTCTTAAGCTGGGTACACACTAGAAAATATTTTATACGATATATTGTTCCGAGGCAGATTGGAACGATATATATCGTACGGATCGCATAATTTGTATGTCCGATTGCGTATTCAAATGGTTCATTAATTGCATCGCTCCATCTGCTGAGTAGCTTAAATAAGAGGTCTATTTACTAAGCAGTGTTAGGAGGCAGAGTGAAAAGTAATAAGGTGCCAGCCAATCAGCTCTCAACTGTCACTGTTCAAACACAGCCTGTGAGATGACAGTTGGGAGCTGATTGGCTGGCACCTTATCACTTTTCACTCTGTCTCCTAACACTGCTTAGTAAATAGACCCCCTCAGTGACAGTCTTCTATACTAAAGGGTCACCTTTAATGACCCCCTTAGTGTAATCGGGAATGAGCAAAGTTATAAGATATATAGAACCTGTGTATCTATACAGTTATTAATAACAGCGACAGTTGCAATACCACTTGGTCAGAGTAAATTAAATATCACCTATTGCAGAGTTAGGTAATCTGTACAGTACCTCCTTGCTGTAGAGAAGTATGAGGCATGCTGGGGTTTGTAGTGCTACAACAACAGAATTTTGTAACTGCACAACAAAGGAAGTATTGCAGGTTATCTGAGCCTTATCTATGGGGGGAGGGGGAATTATCACAGAGAGAAGGTAGAACGTTTGCTGGGTCTGATAGTACAATGACTGTTGTGTAATATACAGCAGGAATGGGAATAACATGCTTTATGGAAGAAAGTAAGGAAAAATATGAGCTTGATGCAAATGAGTGAATCCACAAACATTACAGTAACGTCACTGTATAAGGGATAGATTATCCCTCATCTGCCGCTGATGACTTGCTGGTCATTATGTATTCATATAATAGTCTTACTATAATAGCAATAAACTGCTATAACTCACCTAGTAGGGATGAGATTTCCATGACAGGAGACTGTACGTGCTCTAGTAGAAAACAAAAAGCAGATTATTCTAGATAAATTTGTGTTACTTTCCCAGTCACTTCGGAGTCTTTCATGGCTCAGTGATCTGTTGCTAGGGGCGTTTTCAGCTATTATATATCGTAGCTACAGTTTTCCCATTTATTAAAAGTGACCCTGTATATAATTATGGGGCTTATTCATCAACACTAAAATAACGTTTTTAAGGACATTTTCCTGAAATAACGTTATTTTGGTATTCATGTAGCCACTTAGCACAGGAGATATCACAGATATCTCCTTGCTAAGTTCCCCTGCGTTAATTTCCACACTCCCCATACATCATACATGCCTACCCTCCCGGTTTTCGCGGGAGGCTCCCGATTTTTCGGGTAACCCCCCACACCCCCGGAAGGGTAGGCATTTCTCCCGCATTCTGCCCACTTCCTAGTGAATTGGGCAGAATGAGGAGAATACCCGAGGCGATCGCGGGTTTCCATGTAGGGGGCGGGGCTTAAAACATGATTATACAGGAATCATGTTTGCCTATGCATTTGCCTATGCAAATTATAGCCTATCGCGGCAATTTTACAGTGAGGGGGCGGGGCTTAATGATGCAAATCGTCAGGCCCCGCCCCCATCACCCCCTTCTTGCTTCTCTTACCCGGGCTTCTCCCGGGAAGAGATCTGAAAAGGTAGGCAACTCTGCCATACATTAGTATGGGGATGTGGAAATTATGGTATTCATCAAATTCCGAAAATTATCAATTTTCGGAATTTGATGCAGTTACTATTCACCACTGTGAGGTGGCGAATAGCAGGTGAAACTTACCTGTATCCACGTGTGCAGGTCCCCCGACGAGTCCCTCCGGCGCTCTGCTCCGTCCTCAGGCTCCGGAGGCTGGTCTGTCATGTGTGCTCCCCAGCAGAGCACAAGAAAGTTTAGACAAAAAAAAAAAAAGTTTTTTTTTTTTTCTAATCTGTCATGTGGTCTGCTGGGAAACCACATGACAGACCAGCACGACGGAGCCGGAGGCTGCTGCGCGGACAGGTAAGTCGGGGGGGGGGGAAGGTGAGCGGAGGGGGGAGGGATCGCGGGGGGGTACGAAACTTAACGCATCTGTAGGCAGTGCTGCGCATGCGCTGGTTTTACAGATGTAACAGCGCATGCGCAGCACTTTTTCCAGATGCGATAAGGTAGTGTAGGCAGGGAAAAGTATCTATTTCCCGAAAAGCTGTCATCGCAAAAATGACAGCTTTTCGGAATAGATACTTATGGAGAGGTGGAATGATGAATTCCACCTATAATTAGCTAGAACTCCATGAGAGTTCTAAAGCTAATTATCTCCAGAGAAGTTTTACGTTTAATGAATAGGCCCCTATGTCAGTAAACCAGAAGATCAGTCAGAGGGGTAAATTAACTAAAGTGAGAGTTTTTAGAAGTGAGTTTTAGAAGAGATTTTGCCCATAGCAACCAATCAGAATCTACTTAACATTTAACTAGCACCTTCTAGAAGATAATAGATAGAATCTGATTGGTTGCTATGGGCAACATCTCTTCTAAAACTCACTTCTAAAAACTCTCACTTTAGTAAATTTACTCCAGATAGTCTACATTCTAGCATCCTGCACCTGTCCCAATCAGTGCAGTTCCTCTTTCCTGCCTGGGGTGTTGCTCTCTGCTCCGGTGCTTCTAGCACACTCAGCTAATGCAGCAAACTGCTGAGATATAGACCAGAAAGTGCTAGAAGCACCAGAACAGACAGCAACACCCCATGCAGGAAAGAGGAGCTGCACAGGTTGTGACAGGTGCAGGGTAGAATGAAGACTAGTCAGAATGTTGACAGGGAACATTTTGACATTCACAATGTCGACAGTCCATGTTAGTGTTTTTAGCATATTTGAGCCCTAAGCCTAGGTCGACAGTAAACCAGTAAAACATTACATAACATTCATGTTAACATTCAGACCCTGTCAACATTCTGGTGGTGACATTTTGTACCACACCCAGATGGACAGCTTAGGAAAGTCACTGTTAATAAAATACATGGGGCATGTAGCTGTAAAGCTTATGTTAAAAAAAATGACTATGGGGTCTATGTACTAAGCCTTGGAGAGAGATATAGTGGATGGCCGATAAAGTACCAAACAATCAGCTCCTAACTATCACTTCACAAGCTGTGTTTGAAAAATGACAGGATCTGATTGGTTGGTACATTATATCAGTCCGATCTACCTCTCAAGTCAGAAATCCCAGCAAAGTCCAAATGTGCTGGGGGATTATTACAGAACAGTGCCGTCTGTAAGAGAGATCAGACGATGGGCATTAGCTAGGAGATTTTGGCCACCTTGAAATTGATCTTTAAATCTCCTAGTCACACTACCAATGCCTCTGCTAGTGCCCCAGTTTTTTACTATATATACCCATAGGGGAGTAGTTCACTATCAGAGCCAAATTATCACAGCATCCTGGAGCTCACCCAGGGGCTCCCATATACTAGGCGGCACCAAAAATCTTCATCACCAGCAGGGGGCACTGTGGCATATGTGAACTGGGGTTTTTGTGTTGCATAATGTAAACTGGGGGCAATACAGTATGTTTAACAGATGTGTGGGGCTGAGAGAATTTGCACATTATACTTTTTAATAACATCCCCAGCATATCCTATTGTCAACATCATTGGTAGGGGCCCCACAAGTTAGTTGCCCTGCCCCCACAATCCTTAATCCAACCTTAGGGGTACATTTACTAAGATGGGAGTTCTATTAAGAAGTGATGTTGCCCATTAGAACTCCCATCTTAGTAAATTTACCCCTTAAGGTGCGTACACATGGGACGATTTTTTTGAACGATTTGTCGTTAACGACAAATCGTTCAAAAAATCGTTCAGTATTTGCCTCAAAATGATGAACGAAAACTACAAATGCGCGCTGCTGTTTGAGCACACCCCTGCTGGGGACACACGGTACGATGTTCGTTCAGGGCGCACATCGTCCCGTGTGTACGCAGCATAAGTTTTTATCGGTAATTCCCCTTAATGATAAAATGCTATATGATGTTTGAAATTCACCATTTAGGTAGGCGAGCAATGCAATACTCCCCCTGCTTAAATGGTGCGTGTTGAACATCATTTACAATAAGCTTTAAATAACAGAGCAATTATCTCCATACATGAAAATATATAAAAATGTGGTCGCTGACAAATTAATATATCTAAAGGCCTAGTCTAGTGTGTACCGACCTCGTTGGCAACGGGACCCAGCGGGGTACTGGCATCGGCAAGTGTATACACACTTGCCTCATTCCAGGAGCGACGGCGGAGGCCATGCTGCATTCGGCAGCAAAGCCCCTGCTGGCAATAACACCCGCCGGACCTGCATGCAGGTCAGACGGGTGATGTCACTGTCGACGTGCGAGGTCGCGCATTGTCAGCGACATAACCGGTACACCCTGGCTGATGTGAACGATGTATCGTCTGATCCACTGGATCGGACGACATATCGTGTAGTGTGTATCTAACATAATATGGGGCTGATAGTACAGGGGAATAGTTTTCTTATTATTATTATTATCATTTATTTATATGGCGCCACAAGTGTTCCGCAGCGCCTTACAAAGTACAAAAACAAATTGTATACAAGTGACTTACAGAACAATACAATACAGGACATGGATAATATATATTGCTACATTAGCGACCATATCACCCAGATAAGCAACAGAGCATAAGCAAAAAAGTGTTAGGTGCCCTAGTGGTGAGTAAGAAGTAAATGACACTAAAGTAAGGAGAAGCACAAGAGGGTAGATGGCCCTGCTCGTGAGAGCTTACATTCTAAAAAGGTGGGGGAAGACAAACTGGGTTGACACAGATGGGGTAGACGGAGCATGTAGCAGGGAGATAGAATGATAGCTGGAAGGCTTTGATGAAGTAGTGGGTCTTGAGAGCCCGTTTGAAGGATTGCAAACAGGTGGAGAGTCTGATGGGGAGTGGGAGAGAGTTCCAGAGGTGGGGAGCAGTGGGGGCAAAATCTTGGAGGCGGGAGTGGAAGGAAGTAATCAGCTGGCATGAAAGGCGGCGTGCATTAGTTGAGCGAAGAGGGCGGAGAGGAGCGTGAAGGGAGATGAGATCAGAGATGTATATGGGAGAAGATTGGGTGAGGGCTTTGTGAGCGAGCATGAGAACCTTAAATTGGGTTCTAAAAGGGAAGGGAAGCCAGTGGAGAGCTTGTAGGAGAGGGGAGGCAGATGTAGAGCGTTTGGAGAGGAAGATAAGCCGTGCAGCAGCATTAAGGATAGACTGGAGAGGAGAGAGATGGGATTTGGGGAGGCCAGATAGGAGGAGGTTACAATAGTCCAATCTGGAGATGACCAGTGAGTGTATGAGGGTTTTAGTAGCATCCTCGGTGAGATAGGGTCTGATCTTAGAAATATTTTTGAGATGGAAACGACAGGACTGTGAAAGGTTCTGGATATGTGGTTTGAAGGAGAGGGATGAGTCCAGGATAACTCCAAGACAGCGCACCTTCGGACTAGATGAGATAGTTATTCCATCAATTGATAAAGAAATAGTGGGAAGTGAGGTGATGTTGGAGGGTGGGAAGATGATCAGCTCTGTCTTAGACATATTAAGTTTAAGAAATCGCTGGGACATCCAGGAAGAGATAGCAGAGAGACAGTTGGAGATACGAGTCAGAAGAGAGGGGGAGAGATCAGGGGAAGAAAGGTAGATTTGAGTATCATCAGCATAGAGATGATAATGGAGGTCAAAAGAGCTGATGAGTTCACCTAGAGAGGAAGTATAGAGGGAGAATAGGAGAGGACCAAGAACCGAACCTTGGGGAACACCTACTGTAAGAGGCTGTGGGGAGGAAGAGGAGTCGTGAGAGGAAACTGAGAAAGATTGGTCAGAGAGGTAGGATGACAGCCAGGAGAGGGCAGTTTCACGTAGACCAAGGGAGTGAAGGATATTCAGCAGGAGAGGGTGGTCCACAGTGTCAAAAGCAGCAGAGAGATCAAGGAGAATGAGAAGAGAGTAGTGGCCTTGGGATTTGGCAGCAAGGAGGTCATTGCTGACTTTTGTGAGGGCAGTTTCAGTGGAGTGGAAAGAACGGAAGCCAGACTGAAAAGGGTCAAGGAGGGAGTGGGAGGAAAGAAAAGTGGTAAGGCGGTTGTAGACAACCCGCTCAAGGAGTTTGGAGGCAAAGGGGAGGAGAGAGATGGGTCGGTAGTTAGAAAGAAGGTTAGGATCAAGGGTAGATTTTTTAAGAATGGGGAGACAAGGGCATGTTTGAATGCAGAAGGAACAGTGCCTGATGAGAGGGAGAGATTAAAGAGGTGGGCAAGATGGGAGCAGGCAGAGAGAGAGAGGAAGCGGAGGAGGCAGGAGGGGATGGGATCAAGGGGGGAGGTGGAAGGGGGGGAGGACCGGATGAGGGCCATGACTTCCTCTCCAGATACAGGGGAGAAGGATGTTAGAGTTGGTAAAGTTGATGGGGAGGGTTGATTTGGGAAAGGAGGAGGTGGAGAGCTGGGGGACTGGTTGGATATGATGTCCTGATGTATGGAATCAATTTTAGATGTAAAGTAGGTAGCAAAGTCAAGGGCAGTGAGCAAGGAGGGGAGACGAGGAGGGGGTGGGTGAAGGAGGGAGTTGAAAGTGGTGAAGAGACGCTGGGGATTAGAGGACTGAGAGGAGATGAGGTTCTTAAAATATGACTGTTTAGAGAGGGAGAGCGCAGCACTATAGGATGAGAGCATAAATTTGAAATGGAGAAAATCTGCCTTAGAGCGTTATCTTCTCCACTGTCGCTCGGCAGTTCGAGAACACTTTTGCAGGTATCTGGTGCATTTGGAATGCCAGGGTTGAGGAGTAGATCTGCGAGTGTGAGTAGTGATCGCCGGAGTGACAGAGTCCAGAGCAGAAGTAAGGGAGGCGTTGTATAGGGAAGTGGCTTGTTCAGGGCAGGAGAGAGAGAGGATAGGGGAGAGAAGTGAGTCAAGCAGGGAAGAAAAGGAACCTGTGTCGATATCGTCAATGTTACACTTAGTAATGAAGGCTTTTGGAGGTAGAGGAGGGGAAGGAGAGAGGGACAGGTTAAAAGAGAGAAGGTGATGGTCAGAAAGAGGGAATGGGGAATTGAGTTGGTCAGAAATATCACAACGGTGTGTGAAGACCAGATCAAGCACATGGCCACTCACATGGGAGGGTGAGGAGGTCCATTGGGAGAGACCAAGTGACGATGTGAGGGAGAGGAGTTTGGAGGCAGAAGATTCTGTGGGGATATCAATTGGAATATTGAAGTCACCTAGGATAATGGAGGAGAGAAAGTGAGGGAGCCAGGAAGCAAAGTTGTCAAGGAACTTGGAGGAGGACGGTAAATGACAGCTACTTGGAGGTGTACTGGGTGGAAGAGGTGTATAGCATGGACTTCAAATGAAGAGAATGTGAGGGATGGTTCAGAGGGAATGGGTTGGTATGAGTAACCAGGGGATAGATGGACCCCAACACCACCACTATGGCGACCCCCAGTTCGTGGAGTGTGGGAAAAGGTGAGGCCCCCAGAGGAGAAAGCTGCAGGAGAAGTGGTGTCAGAGGGTAGAATCCAGGTTTCAGTAATAGTTAGGAGATTCAGGGAGTTGGAGATGAAAGGTCATGGGTTGGGACCAGTTTATTACAGACTGACCTGACATTCCAGAGGGCACAGGATAGAGGGACAGAGTTTGTTGGAGAGATTTGAATGAGATTATCAGGGTTGCTGTAGCGTGGGGGTGAGATTAATTTGGGGGACCAAGCTGAATAGAGTGTAGCGATGGTGCTGACTCCAGTGCTAGAAGGGGAGCCAGTAGAAGGTGGGCAGGAAGAGAAATTAATGATGTGGGTTGAAGTGACCTGGAGAGGGGAGTGGGAGGAGGGATTAGCAGTGAGGTTGTAGTCTTCCTGACAATAGAGCTGCAGAACTGGTCACTTGACCTAAGAGCCTAATAAACAGATGGGTGACCCAACGAGAATGACCTGTTCTCTGTTATCAGGCACTAGCTGGTGGAAGGCATTCGCTGACCAGATCTTCCCGGCAAGGGGGTATATTTAATAAAGTGTGGGTTTATAGAAGTGGAGGTGTTGCCCATAGCCACCAATCAGATACTACTTAACAGTTATCTAGCACCTTCCAGAAGATAATAGCTAGAATCTAATTAGTTGCTATGGGCAACATTTCTACTTCTATAAACCAGCACTTTAGTAAATATACCCCTAGAAGTTAACCTGGATTGCTTGGCATGTACTGTAGGGCCGAATTTAATTAGTTGCAGCAAAATCTTGGTTTACAATGGATTCATTTAAAATTTAATCAAGCCAATTTATAATGCTCATTCTGGGGGACGCATGATAATAAAGGCTTGTAAGACCGACATTAAGGGGTACATTTTCTAAAGTGAGAGTTTTTAGAAGTGGAGATGTTGCCCATAGCAACCAATCAGAATCTACTTAACATTTAACTAGCACCTTCTAGAAGGTAATAGCTAGAATCTGATTGGTTGCTATGGGCAACATTCCACTTCTAAAACTCTCACTTTAGTAAATTTACCCCTAAGTGTTGGGAAATTACCGTGTACCCCCCAAAAAGTGACAAATACATTCGACATTTACTAAATGGCTATTTGTGGCAAAGTATTTGGGTAACAGTGGAAAAATGTTAAAAAGCAATTTAAAGGCTGTAGATGTATTTGGCTTACATTAAAAATATACATGCAAGGTGAGTTTGTGGCATTTAAGAAAATGCCAAAAAAACTCTGTAACTTCCACCTGCCAGCTTATAAACACCGGTCTCACCCATACAGCCCCCATATACCTGTCCCACTGGATTTAATCAGTTACTCTGAATTTTGCATATCACCCCCAAAATTACATGTCACTATTGGCCAAATCATGCTAATTAATAAATTATATTTGCCTTATTTAGTGTCCCAGATGTTCTGAACCAAGTCCTGACATTTTTACCTTAAAATAGGGTTTTCCACAAATTTTCACGTGCTCGGGGTGCGAACAAAATTCTACATTAATTCCTATTGAGTAGCAAAAATTTGCAAATGGACACGTTAACCCATGATAACCCGTTTTTCGTGGGTTAACGCTAATTGAATTTGTCCCATGGAGTGAAATGGAGTATAATGAATTTGTCCTAAAATGTATGAACTTGTCATCCAAATTGCTTTATTGGTAACTGGACACTACTGGACGGCCTTTCAGTATGTGATGTGACTGATAACAGAGAATAGCAGCTAAGCCCTGAGGGTCTGATTCAGAGCCGGACGCTATTTGCGCTCACTCGTTCATAAAAAGGGACTGGCTATTTAAATTGAGCGCTCGCTCTTTGCGGTCTGTTGCCACCTCTATGTCTGAACGAGCGAACGAAACATGTGCTCGCTATTTTGAAAAAACGTCCCCTGGCCGCTCGCATCATACGTAATCTCCGCTAATTATTAGATTAATCGAGTACATCGAACGGCGTATGAACTGCTCGCAGTGCTTGTGGTTGCATTTTCCTACCGCAATCATGCGAGCAGTTCAGACTATAAAACAACCAAGTGACGTGGTAGATGACGCTGCCCTGTTAATTATGCACACCCTTAAAACGCCCGTTTTGACCGTTTGGCATGCCTGCGTTCGGATCTCCACTCCCCGTTTTCAAGCACCTTCCCCTGTTACCACCCACAAACGCCTCATCCTGTCACTCAAATTAGCAGGCATTCGCTATTTTGAGAGCACACGATTTTCGACCGCACTGACTGGTTCGCGCATGCGTACTACAACCCATACGCATGCGCAGATGTGCGAACATCGCTCGGAGCGAACGAACGTCCGCTTACGAGCGGCTCTGAATCAGGCCCTGAGCTCTTTAACAAATGTAAATATAATTTATTATAAATTATTAGCTATACCATTACCAACATCTCGTTTTTTAATTGTTTGTAGTACAACGACAGTGTTCCGCATTGTGAATACTGAATAGTATTTTAGATACAGAGCATATTTAAAAAGTGCTATAAAAATTGTTAATACAGGGTGGGCATATACGCTTGATATAGAAGTTTGCAACCTAAAAACCATTTGAAAAATGTTGGTCATATAATAAAATGTAAGCAAAGCTTCTAACCAACAGAGCTGAGGGCGCCCATCCATCTGTGCGGCCTAACCCTACCCGAAACCTTCTCCTTTGCAGCCTAACCCAAACCGCACCGCCCTCCTAATCTTCTTCAACCCCCCGCAGCATAACCCTAACCCCAAAAACAACCGTCGGGATTCCGATGACGGTTTTTTTGCCATTGATGGCGAGATTGTTTTTGCCATTGATGGCGAACTACTGATGCTGCGCCTATCAGTGCTGGCGTCCCAATGTTGTAGGTCTACGCATCCGCAAAACGCTCATCAATCGATGGCTCAACCATCAATGGTTTTCTGCTGATGGTTTAAAACATCGACCATCGATGGCCATTACTACTGCTAGCTGTCAGTAATCCTGCCGCTGTGACGTGACTTAGGTAACTCAGGCAGAGAGATACGGCACAGCACCCCTAATTAGGCTGGAGGGGCGGTTACAGCCCTGTATGTGAGCTGCCTGTTGGGTTTGGACATGTCACTCTGGGTGCACCCTTCAAAACTCCCCCACTGATACAAGCATTTCCCTCTACCGTATTTAACCTTCATCTCTCATAAATCACGCATTAAAGGTCGCAGCCCCATCTTGGGGGCTGGTATATATTATAATATGCAATTTAGGGGCTATTGTAAATGCGGTTAATGTGCGCACTAGATCGCTCCTAACTGAACGGACCCCTACTTGATGCCCACAATGTATAGTACTATATAATATCATAGAGATCAGGTATTACATGGTTGTGTGTAAATATTGCGCAGAGTATGATGTAGATTAGTAATATAGCATATACAATAACAGGAGGTCAGTTATTTCATTGCCGTGTATGTATAACACAGCATGTGACCTAGATTAATGATCACTAAATGACAATAGATCAGTTATTACATTGTAGTGTGTATGGGCAGTATACACAGCGCAGAGTATGTAGCAGTGATCGAATATACAGATCAGTTATTACATTAATGTGTGCGTGTATATACATTACATAATGAGGTATCATAGGCAAACGCAGGGGGGTTTCCGTCTGCCTGGAAACCCCCCTCCCCAGCACACACCATGACCACAATAGGAATAGTAATATAATAGAATGTTACTAGTGCTGCATGTTCTTCTCAGTATCACAAATGAAATGATTAGCACCACCTGTGGATCTTTTAAAATGTGTCAGCCAGTAATAAATATAACTGTGCCCCAACTAGGAGATGTGGAAAACATGCACTGTTAGGGGTGCACTGCTATAGAACATCAATAGGGTTAATTATTAATAATGTATAATAATACACTATCCAGTACATAAGGAGACCAATATGTACATATATATCCAGGGCAGTTCTAGGTTCTTCTGCTGCTACCCCAGACTCCCGGACTTGCTCCCATGCTCTGGAATAGTGCCCACATCTGAAAAAAAAACATTCTGCTCAGGCAGGATGGACCTACTGCTGCATCTAATGGCTTACTGTGATCGCTGGTCCTGTATATGCTGGAATTATGACACACAATACACATTGTATGACGCATATTAAACCTGGATAAGTGATAATTATGCCCTCTTCATGGACTGGCCACACTCGCTCTAAAATCAAGCATTTGGAAACCCCCCTCTAGAAATCCTGCGTTTGCCACTGAGGTATATTCGTGATATAACACACTATACCAATATGGATCAGTTATTACATTAATGCTTGTGCATATACACACACATTATATAATGACGTGTATTTGTGATATAATATAGAGTAATAAGGATCAGTTATTACATTGCTGTATATGTGCAGTATATACAGCACAGAATGTGCATTAGTGAAAAACAGATCAGTTATTACATTAAAGTGTTTTGTGTCTATTCTGTATACACATTATAGAATGAGGTGTATTTGTGATATAATATAGAGTAATAAGGATCAGTTATCACATTGCTGTATATGTGCAGAACAGTTATCACATTAATGTGTTTTGGGTCTATTCTCTATATACTGTACATTACATAATGAGGTATATTAGTGATATAACACAGTATAACAATACGGATCAGTTATTACGTTGCTATGTGTATAACTTACAGTATATGACGTGTATTAGATATATTAAATATGTGAGTTATACAATACAGGTGTGATATTACCTCCTGCAGCCAAGTAACCTCCTGTACTGTAGTCACTCTCTGTACCTAGGAGGGTTACATGGCATAGGGTGACAGTGGGAATTAATGTGTCTTACACTTCTGCTCTTCCTCTAGACTTGCAGTTTAGGCCCCCACATATAATTACACCATCTGTCAGGCCACAAAATCCTCAGCAACCAGCAGCAGGCATCAGCTTCCTAGTTCCAGCAGCACTAAGGCGTGACCCATCTTCCCCTCCCCTCCACCTACTCAGGCTGTCACTCCCAAGCCTCACTGATATCCTCCTCTCCCAGTCCCCACCCCTGGGTGCCTCAGCTGCTGCTTATGTGGGTGGTGACTGTGCTCTGAGTACAGTATCTACAGTACAGTTACATTGTAACCTGACTCTGTTTGTTACACACACATCCTGCCAGCAGGCAGCTTGTCCTTGATATCTTCATGCTCCAGCCTCTTTATTCAATTCTTATGCATGCTCCAGCTTCTGATTCAGAGCATGTTATATTGTATTAAATCACTTCTTATGCATGTTACAGCTTCTAATTCAGAGCATGTTATATTGTATTAAATCACTTCGTATGCATGCTCCAGCTTCTGATTCAGAACATGTTATATTGTATTAAATCACTTCTTATGCATGCTCCAGCTTCTAATTCAGAGCATGTTATATTGTATTAAATCACTTCTTATGCATGCTCCAGCTTCTAATTAAGAGCATGTTATATTCTATTAAATCACTTCTTATGCATGCTCCATCTTCTGATTCAGAGCATGTTATATTGTATTAAATCACTTCTTATGCATGCTCCAGCTTCTGATTCAGAGCATGTTATATTGTATTAAATCACTTCTTATGCATGCTCCAGCTTCTGATTCAGAGCATGTCATATTGTATTAAATCACTTCTTATCCATGCTCCAGCTTCTAATTCAGAGCATGTTAGATTGTATTAAATCACTTCGTATGCATGCTCCAGCTTCTGATTCAGAACATGTTATATTGTATTAAATCACTTCTTATGCATGCTCCAGCTTCTGATTCAGAACATGTTATATTGTATTAAATCACTTCTTATGCATGTTACAGCTTCTAATTCAGAGCATGTTATATTGTATTAAATCACTTCTTATGCATGCTACAGCTTCTAATTCAGAGCATGTTATATTGTATTAAATCACTTCTTATGCATGCTACAGCTTCTAATTCAGAGCATGTTATATTGTATTAAATCACTTCTTATGCATGCTCCAGCTTCTGACTCAGAACATGTTATATTATATTAAATCACTTCTTAAAGTTCTTATGCATGCTACAGCTTTTAATTCAGAACATGTTATATTATTTTAAATCTGTTCTTATGCATGTTACAGCTTCTAATTCAGAACATGTTATATTGTATTAAATCACTTCTTATGCATGCTACAGCTTCTGATTCAGAACATGTTATATTATATTAAATCACTTCTTAAAGTTCTTATGCATGCTACAGCTTCTAATTCAGAACATGTTATATTGTATTAAAACACTTCTTATGCATGCTACAGCTTTTAATTCAGAACATGTTATATTATTTTAAAACTTTTCTTATGCATGCTACAGCTTCTAATTCAGAGCATGTTATATTCTATTAAGTCACTTCTTATGCATGTTACAGCTTCTAATTCAGAACATGTTATATTGTATTAAAACACTTCTTATGCATGCTACAGCTTTTAATTCAGAACATGTTATATTATTTTAAAACTTTTCTTATGCATGCTACAGCTTCTAATTCAGAGCATGTTATATTCTATTAAGTCACTTCTTATGCATGTTACAGCTTCTAATTCAGAACATGTTATATTCTATTAAATCACTTCTTATGCATGCTACAGCTTCTAATTCAGAACATGTTATATTCTTTTAAATCTCTTCTTATGCATGCTACAGCTTCTAATTCAGATCATGTTATATTCTATTAAATCACTTCTTATGCATGCTCCAGCTTCTAATTCAGAGCATGTTATAGTGTATTAAATCACTTCTTATGCATGCTCCAGCTTCTGATTCAGAGCATGTTATATTATTTTAAATCACTTCTTATGCATGCTCCAGCTTCTAATTCAGAGCATGATATATTGTATTAAATCACTTCTTGTGCATGCTCCAGCTTCTGATTCAGAGCATGTTATATTGTATTAAATCACTTCTTATGCTTGCTCCAGATTCTGATTCAGAGCATGTTATATTCTATTAAATCACTTCTTATGCATGTTACAGCTTCTAATTCAGAGCATGTTATATTGTATTAAATCACTTCTTATGCATGCTCCAGCTTCTAATTCAGAGCATGTTATATTGTATTAAATCACTTCTTATGCATGTTACAGCTTCTAATTCAGAGCATGTTATATTGTATTAAATCACTTCTTATGCATGCTCCAGCTTCTAATTCAGAGCATGTTATATTGTATTAAATCACTTCTTATGCATGCTACAGCTTCTGATTCAGAGCATGTTGTATTGTATTAAATCACTTCTTATGCATGCTCCAGCTTCTGATTCAGAACATGTTATATTGTATTAAATCACTTCTTATGCATGCTACAGCTTCTAATTCAGAACATGTTTTATTATTTTAAATCTTTTCTTATGCATGCTCCAGCTTCTAATTCAGAACATGTTATATTCTATTAAGTCACTTCTTATGCATGTTACAGCTTCTAATTCAGAGCATGTTATATTCTATTAAATCACTTCTTATGCATGCTCCAGATTCTAATTCAGAGCATGTTATATTGTATTAAATCACTTCTTATGCATGCTACAGCTTCTAATTCAGAACATGTTATATTCTTTTAAATCTCTTCTTAAGCATGCTACAGCTTCTAATTCAGATCATGTTATAGTGTATTAAATCACTTCTTATGCATGCTACAGCTTCTGATTCAGAGCATGTTATATTATTTTAAATCACTTCTTATGCATGCTCCAGCTTCTAATTCAGAGCATGATATATTTATTAAATCACTTCTTGTGCATGCTCCAGCTTCTGATTCAGAGCATGTTATATTGTATTAAATCACTTCTTATGCATGTTACAGCTTCTAATTCAGAGAATGTTATATTCTATTAAATCACTTCTTAAGCATGCTCCAGCTTCTAATTCAGAGCATGTTATATTGTATTAAATCACTTCTTATGCATGCTCCAGCTTCTGATTCAGAGCATGTTATATTGTATTAAATCACTTCTTATGCTTGTTACAGGTTCTAATTCAGAGCATGTTATATTGTATTAAATCACTTCTTATGCATGCTCCAGCTTCTAATTCAGAGCATGTTATATTGTATTAAATCACTTCTTATGCATGTTACAGCTTCTAATTCAGAGCATGTTATATTGTATTAAATCACTTCTAATGCATGCTACAACTTTTAATTCAGAACATATTATATTATTTTAAATCTTTTCTTATGCATGCTACAGCTTCTAATTCAGAACATGTTATATTCTATTAAGTCACTTCTTATGCATGCTACAGCTTTTAATTCAGAACATGTTATATTATTTTAAATCTTTTCTTATGCATGCTCCAGCTTCTAATTCAGAGCATGTTATATTGTATTAAATCACTTCTTATGCATGCTCCAGCTTCTAATTCAGAACATGTTATATTCTATTAAATCACTTCTTATGCATGCTCCAGATTCTAATTCAGAGCATGTTATATTGTATTAAATCACTTCTAATGCATGCTACAACTTTTAATTCAGAACATATTATATTATTTTAAATCTTTTCTTATGCATGCTACAGCTTCTAATTCAGAACATGTTATATTCTATTAAGTCACTTCTTATGCATGCTACAGCTTTTAATTCAGAACATGTTATATTATTTTAAATCTTTTCTTATGCATGCTCCAGCTTCTAATTCAGAGCATGTTATATTGTATTAAATCACTTCTTATGCATGCTACAGCTTCTAATTCAGATCATGTTATATTCTATTAAATCACTTCTTATGCATGCTCCAGCTTCTAATTCAGAGCATGTTATAGTGTATTAAATCACTTCTTATGCATGCTCAGCTTCTGATTCAGAGCATGTTATATTATTTTAAATCACTTCTTATGCATGCTCCAGCTTCTAATTCAGAGCATGATATATTTATTAAATCACTTCTTGTGCATGCTCCAGCTTCTGATTCAGAGCATGTTATATTGTATTAAATCACTTCTTATGCATGCTCCAGATTCTGATTCAGAGCATGTTATATTCTATTAAATCACTTCTTATGCATGCTCCAGCTTCTGATTCAGAACATGTTATATTGTATTAAATCACTTCTTATGCATGCTACAGCTTCTAATTCAGAACATGTTTTATTATTTTAAATCTTTTCTTATGCATGCTCCAGCTTCTAATTCAGAGCATGTTATATTCTATTAAATCACTTCTTATGCATGCTCCAGATTCTAATTCAGAGCATGTTATATTGTATTAAATCACTTCTTATGCATGCTACAGCTTCTAATTCAGAACATGTTATATTCTTTTAAATCTCTTCTTAAGCATGCTACAGCTTCTAATTCAGATCATGTTATATTCTATTAAATCACATCTTATGCATGTTTCAGCTTCTAATTCAGAGCATGTTATATTGTATTAAATCACTTCTAATGCATGCTACAACTTTTAATTCAGAACATATATTATTTTAAATCTTTTCTTATGCATGCTACAGCTTCTAATTCAGAACATGTTATATTCTATTAAGACACTTCTTATGCATGCTACAGCTTTTAATTCAGAACATGTTATATTATTTTAAATCTTTTCTTATGCATGCTCCAGCTTCTAATTCAGAGCATGTTATATTGTATTAAATCACTTCTTATGCATGCTCCAGCTTCTGATTCAGAACATGTTATATTATATTAAATCACTTCTTAAAGTTCTTATACATGCTACAGCTTTTAATTCATAACATGTTATATTATTTTAAATCTTTTCTTATGCATGCTACAGCTTCTAATTCAGAGCATGTTATATTCTATTAAATCACTTCTTATGCATGCTACAGCTTCTAATTCAGAACATGTTATATTCTATTAAATCACTTCTTATGCATGCTCCAGATTCTAATTCAGAGCATGATACATTGTATTAAATCACTTCTTGTGCATGCTCCAGATTCTGATTCAGAGCATGTTATATTCTATTAAGTCACTTCTTATGCATGCTACAGCTTCTAATTCAGAGCATGTTATAGTGTATTAAATCACTTCTTATGCATGCTCCAGCTTCTGATTCAGAGCATGTTATATTATTTTAAATCACTTCTTATGCATGCTCCAGCTTCTAATTCAGAGCATGATACATTGTATTAAATCACTTCTTGTGCATGCTCCAGCTTCTGATTCAGAGCATGTTATATTGTATTAAATCACTTCTTATGCATGCTCCAGATTCTGATTCAGAGCATGTTATATTCTATTAAATCACTTCTTATGCATGTTACAGCTTCTAATTCAGAGCATGTTATATTGTATTAAATCACTTCTTATGCATGCTCCAGCTTCTAATTCAGAGCATGTTATATTCTATTAAATCACTTCTTATGCATGTTACAGCTTCTAATTCAGAGCATGTTATATTGTATTAAATCACTTCTTATGCATGCTCCAGCTTCTAATTCAGAGCATGTTATATTGTATTAAATCACTTCTTATGCATGCTACAGCTTCTAATTCAGAGCATTTTATATTGTATTAAATCACTTCTTATGCATGCTCCAGCTTTTGATTCAGAACATGTTATATTGTATTAAATCACTTCTTATGCATGCTACAGCTTCTAATTCAGAACATGTTTTATTATTATAAATCTTTTCTTATGCATGCTCCAGCTTCTAATTCAGAGCATGTTATATTCTATTAAGTCACTTCTTATGCATGTTACAGCTTCTAATTCAGAGCATGTTATATTCTATTAAATCACTTCTTATGCATGCTCCAGATTCTAATTCAGAGCATGTTATATTGTATTAAATCACTTCTTATGCATGCTACAGCTTCTAATTCAGAACATGTTATATTCTTTTAAATCTCTTCTTAAGCATGCTACAGCTTCTAATTCAGATCATGTTATATTCTATTAAATCACTTCTTATGCATGCTCCAGCTTCTAATTCAGAGCATGTTATAGTGTATTAAATCACTTCTTATGCATGCTACAGCTTCTGATTCAGAGCATGTTATATTATTTTAAATCACTTCTTATGCATGCTCCAGCTTCTAATTCAGAGCATGATATATTTATTAAATCACTTCTTGTGCATGCTCCAGCTTCTAATTCAGAGCATGTTATATTGTATTAAATCACTTTTTAAGCATGCTCCAGATTCTGATTCAGAGCATGTTATATTGTATTAAATCACTTCTTATGCTTGTTACAGCTTCTAATTCAGAGCATGTTATATTCTATTAAATCACTTCTTATGCATGTTACAGCTTCTAATTCAGAGCATGTTATATTGTATTAAATCACTTCTTATGCATGCTCCAGCTTCTAATTCAGAACATGTTATATTGTATTAAATCACTTCTTATGCATGTTACAGCTTCTAATTCAGAGCATGTTATATTCTATTAAATCAATTCTTATGCATGCTCCAGATTCTAATTCAGAGCATGTTATATTGTATTAAATCACTTCTTATGCATGCTACAGCTTCTAATTCAGAACATGTTATATTCTTTTAAATCTCTTCTTAAGCATGCTACAGCTTCTAATTCAGATCATGTTATATTCTATTAAATCACTTCTTATGCATGCTCCAGCTTCTAATTCAGAGCATGTTATAGTGTATTAAATCACTTCTTATGCATGCTACAGCTTCTGATTCAGAGCATGTTATATTATTTTAAATCACTTCTTATGCATGCTCCAGCTTCTAATTCAGAGCATGATATATTTATTAAATCACTTCTTGTGCATGCTCCAGCTTCTAATTCAGAGCATGTTATATTGTATTAAATCACTTTTTAAGCATGCTCCAGATTCTGATTCAGAGCATGTTATATTGTATTAAATCACTTCTTATGCATGTTACAGCTTCTAATTCAGAGCATGTTATATTCTATTAAATCACTTCTTATGCATGTTACAGCTTCTAATTCAGAGCATGTTATATTGTATTAAATCACTTCTTATGCATGCTTCAGCTTCTAATTCAGAACATGTTATATTGTATTAAATCACTTCTTATGCATGCTCCAGCTTCTGATTCAGAGCATGTTATATTGTATTAAATCACTTCTTATGCATGCTCCAGCTTCTAATTCAGAGCATGTTATATTGTATTAAATCACTTCTTATGCTTGTTACAGGTTCTAATTCAGAGCATGTTATAGTGTATTTAATCACTTCATATGCATGCTCCAGCTTCTATTTCAGAGCATGTTATATTGTATTAAATCACTTCTTATGCATGTTACAGCTTCTAATTCAGAGCATGTTATATTGTATTAAATCACTTCTTATGCATGCTCCAGCTTCTGATTCAGAAAATGTTATATTGTATTAAATCACTTCTTATGCATGCTACAGCTTTTAATTCAGAACATATTATATTATTTTAAATCTTTTCTTATGCATGCTACAGCTTCTAATTCAGAACATGTTATATGCTATTAAGTCACTTCTTATGCATGCTCCAGCTTTTAATTCAGAACATGTTATATTATTTTAAATCTTTTCTTATGCATGCTCCAGATTCTAATTCAGAACATGTTATATTGTATTAAATCACTTCTTATGCATGTTACATCTTCTAATTCAGAACATGTTATATTGTATTTAATCACTTCTTATGCATGCTCCAGCTTCTGATTCAGAGCATGTTATATTGTATTAAATCACTTCTTATGCATGCTCCAGCTTCTGATTCAGAACATGTTATATTGTATTAAATCACTTCTTATGCATGCTACAGCTTCTAATTCAGAACATGTTTTATTATTTTAAATCTTTTCTTATGCATGCTCCAGGTTCTAATTCAGAACATGTTATATTCTATTAAGTCACTTCTTATGCATGTTACAGCTTCTAATTCAGAGCATGTTATATTCTATTAAATCACTTCTTATGCATGCTCCAGATTCTAATTCAGAGCATGTTATATTGTATTAAATCACTTCTTATGCATGTTACAGCTTCTAATTCAGAAAATGTTATATTCTTTTAAATCTCTTCTTAAGCATGCTACAGCTTCTAATTCAGATCATGTTATATTCTATTAAATCACTTCTTATGCATGTTCCAGCTTCTAAATCAGAGCATGTTATAGTGTATTAAATCACTTCTTATGCATGCTACAGCTTCTGATTCAGAGCATGTTATATTATTTTAAATCACTTCTTATGCATGCTCCAGCTTCTAATTCAGAGCATGATATATTTATTAAATAACTTCTTGTGCATGCCCCAGCTTCTGATTCAGAGCATGTTATATTGTATTAAATCACTTCTTATGCATGTTACAGCTTCTAATTCAGAGCATGTTATATTGTATTAAATCACTTCTTATGCATGCTCCAGCTTCTAATTCAGAGCATGTTATATTGTATTAAATCACTTCTTATGCATGCTCCAGCTTCTGATTCAGAGCATGTTATATTGTATTAAATCACTTCTTATGCATGCTCCAGCTTCTAATTCAGAGCATGTTATATTGTATTAAATCACTTCTTATGCTTGTTGCAGGTTCTAATTCAGAGCATGTTATATTGTATTAAATCACTTCTTATGCATGCTCCAGCTTCTAATTCAGAGCATGTTATATTGTATTAAATCACTTTTTATGCATGTTACAGCTTCTAAATCAGAGCATGTTATATTGTATTAAATCACTTCTAATGCATGCTACAACTTTTAATTCAGAACATATTATATTATTTTAAATCTTTTCTTATGCATGCTACAGCTTCTAATTCAGAACATGTTATATTCTATTAAGTCACTTCTTATGCATGCTACAGCTTTTAATTCAGAACATGTTATATTATTTTAAATCTTTTCTTATGCATGCTCCAGCTTCTAATTCAGAGCATGTTATATTGTATTAAATCACTTCTTATGCATGCTCCAGCTTCTGATTCAGAACATGTTATATTATATTAAATCACTTCTTAAAGTTCTTATACATGCTACAGCTTTTAATTCATAACATGTTATATTATTTTAAATCTTTTCTTATGCATGCTACAGCTTCTAATTCAGAACATGTTATATTGTATTAAAACACTTCTTATGCATGCTACAGCTTTTAATTCAGAACATGTTATATTATTTTAAAACTTTTCTTATGCATGCTACAGCTTCTAATTCAGAGCATGTTATATTCTATTAAGTCACTTCTTATGCATGCTACAGCTTCTAATTCAGAACATGTTATATTCTATTAAATCACTTCTTATGCATGCTCCAGATTCTAATTCAGAGCATGTTATATTGTATTAAATCAGTTCTTATGCATGCTACAGCTTCTAATTCAGAACATGTTATATTCTTTTAAATCTCTTCTTATGCATGCTACAGCTTCTAATTCAGATCATGTTATATTCTATTAAATCACTTCTTATGCATGCTCCAGCTTCTAATTCAGAGCATGTTATAGTGTATTAAATCACTTCTTATGCATGCTCCAGCTTCTGATTCAGAGCATGTTATATTATTTTAAATCACTTCTTATGCATGCTCCAGCTTCTAATTCAGAGCATGATATATTGTATTAAATCACTTCTTGTGCATGCTCCAGCTTCTGATTCAGAGCATGTTATATTGTATTAAATCACTTCTTATGCATGCTCCAGATTCTGATTCAGAGCATGTTATATTCTATTAAATCACTTCTTATGCATGCTCCAGCTTCTAATTCAGAACATGTTATATTGTATTAAATCACTTCTTATGCATGCTCCAGCTTCTGATTCAGAACATGTTATATTGTATTAAATCTTTTCTTATGCATGCTCCAGCTTCTGATTCAGAACATGTTATATTCTATTAAATCACTTCTTATGCATGCTCCAGCTTCTAATTCAGAACATGTTATATTGTATTAAATCACTTCTTATGCATGCTACAGCTTCTAATTCAGAACATGTTATATTCTTTTAAATCTCTTCTTAAGCATGCTACAGCTTCTAATTCAGATCATGTTATATTCTATTAAATCACTTCTTATGCATGCTCAAGCTTCTAAATCAGAGCATGTTATAGTGTATTAAATCACTTCTTATGCATGCTACAGCTTCTGATTCAGAGCATGTTATATTATTTTAAATCACTTCTTATGCATGCTCCAGCTTCTAATTCAGAGCATGATATATTTATTAAATCACTTCTTGTGCATGCTCCAGCTTCTGATTCAGAGCATGTTATATTGTATTAAATCACTTCTTATGCATGTTACAGCTTCTAATTCAGAGCATGTTATATTGTATTAAATCACTTCTTATGCATGTTACAGCTTCTAATTCAGAGCATGTTATATTGTATTAAATCACTTCTTATGCATGCTCCAGCTTCTAATTCAGAGCATGTTATATTGTATTAAATCACTTCTTATGCATGCTCCAGCTTCTAATTCAGAGCATGTTATATTGTATTAAATCACTTCTTATGCATGCTCCAGCTTCTAATTCAGAGCATGTTATATTATATTAAATCACTTCTTATGCATGCTCCAGCTTCTGATTCAGAGCATGTTATATTGTATTAAATCACTTCTTATGCATGCTCCAGCTTCTAATTCAGAGCATGTTATATTGTATTAAATCACTTCTTATGCTTGTTACAGGTTCTAATTCAGAGCATGTTATATTGTATTAAATCACTTCTTATGCATGCTCCAGCTTCTAATTCAGAACATGTTATATTGTATTAAATCACTTCTTATGCATGTTACAGCTTCTAATTCAGAGCATGTTATATTGTATTAAATCACTTCTAATGCATGCTACAACTTTTAATTCAGAACATATTATATTATTTTAAATCTTTTCTTATGCATGCTACAGCTTCTAATTCAGAACATGTTATATTCTATTAAGTCACTTCTTATGCATGCTACAGCTTTTAATTCAGAACATGTTATATTATTTTAAATCTTTTCTTATGCATGCTCCAGCTTCTAATTCAGAGCATGTTATATTGTATTAACTCACTTCTTATGCATGCTCCAGCTTCTGATTCAGAACATGTTATATTATATTAAATCACTTCTTAAATTTCTTATACATGCTACAGCTTTTAATTCATAACATGTTATATTATTTTAAATCTTTTCTTATGCATGCTACAGCTTCTAATTCAGAACATGTTATATTGTATTAAAACACTTCTTATGCATGCTCCAGCTTCTGATTCAGAGCATGTTATATTATTTTAAATCACTTCTTATGCATGCTCCAGCTTCTAATTCAGAGCATGATATATTGTATTAAATCACTTCTTGTGCATGCTCCAGCTTCTGATTCAGAGCATGTTATATTGTATTAAATCACTTCTTATGCATGCTCCAGATTCTGATTCAGAGCATGTTATATTCTATTAAATCACTTCTTATGCATGCTCCAGCTTCTGATTCAGAACATGTTATATTGTATTAAATCACTTCTTATGCATGCAACAGCTTCTAATTCAGAACATGTTTTATTATTTTAAATCTTTTCTTATGCATGCTCCAGGTTCTAATTCAGAACATGTTATATTCTATTAAGTCAGTTCTTATGCATGTTACAGCTTCTAATTCAGAGCATGTTATATTCTATTAAATCACTTCTTATGCATGCTCCAGATTCTAATTCAGAGCATGTTATATTGTATTAAATCACTTCTTATGCATGCTACAGCTTCTAATTCAGAACATGTTATATTCTTTTAAATCTTTTCTTAAGCATGCTACAGCTTCTAATTCAGATCATGTTATATTCTATTAAATCACTTCTTATGCATGCTCAAGCTTCTAAATCAGAGCATGTTATAGTGTATTAAATCACTTCTTATGCATGCTACAGCTTCTAATTCAGAGCATGTTATATTATTTTAAATCACTTCTTATGCATGCTCCAGCTTCTTATTCAGAGCATGATATATTTATTAAATCACTTCTTGTGCATGCTCCAGCTTCTGATTCAGAGCATGTTATATTGTATTAAATCACTTCTTATGCATGTTACAGCTTCTAACTCAGAGCATGTTATATTGTATTAAATCACTTCTTATGCATGTTACAGCTTCTAATTCAGAGCATGTTATATTGTATTAAATCACTTCTTATGCATGCTCCAGCTTCTAATTCAGAGCATGTTATATTGTATTAAATCACTTCTTATGCATGCTCCAGCTTCTAATTCAGAGCATGTTATATTGTATTAAATCACTTCTTATGCATGCTCCAGCTTCTAATTCAGAGCATGTTATATTATATTAAATCACTTCTTATGCATGCTCCAGCTTCTGATTCAGAGCATGTTATATTGTATTAAATCACTTCTTATGCATGCTCCAGCTTCTAATTCAGAGCATGTTATATTGTATTAAATCACTTCTTATGCTTGTTACAGGTTCTAATTCAGAGCATGTTATATTGTATTAAATCACTTCTTATGCATGCTCCAGCTTCTAATTCAGAGCATGTTATATTGTATTAAATCACTTCTTATGCATGTTACAGCTTCTAATTCAGAGCATGTTATATTGTATTAAATCACTTCTAATGCATGCTACAACTTTTAATTCAGAACATATTATATTATTTTAAATCTTTTCTTATGCATGCTACAGCTTCTAATTCAAAACATGTTATATTCTATTAAGTCACTTCTTATGCATGCTACAGCTTTTAATTCAGAACATGTTATATTATTTTAAATCTTTTCTTATGCATGCTCCAGCTTCTAATTCAGAGCATGTTATATTGTATTAAATCACTTCTTATGCATGCTCTAGCTTCTGATTCAGAACATGTTATATTATATTAAATCACTTCTTAAATTTCTTATACATGCTACAGCTTTTAATTCATAACATGTTATATTATTTTAAATCTTTTCTTATGCATGCTACAGCTTCTAATTCAGAACATGTTATATTGTATTAAAACACTTCTTATGCATGCTACAGCTTTTAATTCAGAACATGTTATATTATTTTAAAACTTTTCTTATGCATGCTACAGCTTCTAATTCAGAGCATGTTATATTCTATTAAGTCACTTCTTATGCATGCTACAGCTTCTAATTCAGAACATGTTATATTCTATTAAATCATTTCTTATGCATGCTCCAGATTCTAATTCAGAGCATGTTATATTGTATTAAATCACTTCTTATGCATGCTACAGCTTCTAATTCAGAACATGTTATCTTCTTTTAAATCTCTTCTTATGCATGCTACAGCTTCTAATTCAGATCATGTTATATTCTATTAAATCACTTCTTATGCATGCTCCAGCTTCTAATTCAGAGCATGTTAAAGTGTATTAAATCACTTCTTATGCATGCTCCAGCTTCTGATTCAGAGCATGTTATATTATTTTAAATCACTTCTTATGCATGCTCCAGCTTCTAATTCAGAGCATGATATATTGTATTAAATCACTTCTTGTGCATGCTCCAGCTTCTGATTCAGAGCATGTTATATTGTATTAAATCACTTCTTATGCATGCTCCAGATTCTGATTCACAGCATGTTATATTCTATTAAATCACTTCTTATGCATGTTACAGCTTCTAATTCAGAGCATGTTATATTGTATTAAATCACTTCTTATGCATGCTCCAGCTTCTAATTCAGAGCATGTTATATTCTATTAAATCACTTCTTATGCATGTTACAGCTTCTAATTCAGAGCGTGTTATATTGTATTAAATCACTTCTTATGCATGCTCCAGCTTCTAATTCAGAGCATGTTATATTGTATTAAATCACTTCTTATGCATGCTACAGCTTCTAATTCAGAGCATGTTATATTGTATTAAATCACTTCTTATGCATGCTCCAGCTTTTGATTCAGAACATGTTATATTGTATTAAATCACTTCTTATGCATGTTACAGCTTCTAATTCAGAGCATGTTATATTGTATTAAATCACTTCTAATGCATGCTACAACTTTTAATTCAGAACATATTATATTATTTTAAAATCTTTTCTTATGCATGCTACAGCTTCTAATTCAGAACATGTTATATTCTATTAAGTCACTTCTTATGCATGCTACAGCTTTTAATTCAGAACATGTTGTATTATTTTAAATCTTTTCTTATGCATGCTCCAGCTTCTAATTCAGAGCATGTTATATTGTATTAACTCACTTCTTATGCATGCTCCAGCTTCTGATTCAGAACATGTTATATTATATTAAATCACTTCTTAAATTTCTTATACATGCTACAGCTTTTAATTCATAACATGTTATATTATTTTAAATCTTTTCTTATGCATGCTACAGCTTCTAATTCAGAACATGTTATATTGTATTAAAACACTTCTTATGCATGCTCCAGCTTCTGATTCAGAGCATGTTATATTATTTTAAATCACTTCTTATGCATGCTCCAGCTTCTAATTCAGAGCATGATATATTGTATTAAATCACTTCTTGTGCATGCTCCAGCTTCTGATTCAGAGCATGTTATATTGTATTAAATCACTTCTTATGCATGCTCCAGATTCTGATTCAGAGCATGTTATATTCTATTAAATCACTTCTTATGCATGCTCCAGCTTCTGATTCAGAACATGTTATATTGTATTAAATCACTTCTTATGCATGCAACAGCTTCTAATTCAGAACATGTTTTATTATTTTAAATCTTTTCTTATGCATGCTCCAGGTTCTAATTCAGAACATGTTATATTCTATTAAGTCAGTTCTTATGCATGTTACAGCTTCTAATTCAGAGCATGTTATATTCTATTAAATCACTTCTTATGCATGCTCCAGATTCTAATTCAGAGCATGTTATATTGTATTAAATCACTTCTTATGCATGCTACAGCTTCTAATTCAGAACATGTTATATTCTTTTAAATCTTTCTTAAGCATGCTACAGCTTCTAATTCAGATCATGTTATATTCTATTAAATCACTTCTTATGCATGCTCAAGCTTCTAAATCAGAGCATGTTATAGTGTATTAAATCACTTCTTATGCATGCTACAGCTTCTAATTCAGAGCATGTTATATTATTTTAAATCACTTCTTATGCATGCTCCAGCTTCTTATTCAGAGCATGATATATTTATTAAATCACTTCTTGTGCATGCTCCAGCTTCTGATTCAGAGCATGTTATATTGTATTAAATCACTTCTTATGCATGTTACAGCTTCTAACTCAGAGCATGTTATATTGTATTAAATCACTTCTTATGCATGTTACAGCTTCTAATTCAGAGCATGTTATATTGTATTAAATCACTTCTTATGCATGCTCCAGCTTCTAATTCAGAGCATGTTATATTGTATTAAATCACTTCTTATGCATGCTCCAGCTTCTAATTCAGAGCATGTTATATTGTATTAAATCACTTCTTATGCATGCTCCAGCTTCTAATTCAGAGCATGTTATATTATATTAAATCACTTCTTATGCATGCTCCAGCTTCTGATTCAGAGCATGTTATATTGTATTAAATCACTTCTTATGCATGCTCCAGCTTCTAATTCAGAGCATGTTATATTGTATTAAATCACTTCTTATGCTTGTTACAGGTTCTAATTCAGAGCATGTTATATTGTATTAAATCACTTCTTATGCATGCTCCAGCTTCTAATTCAGAGCATGTTATATTGTATTAAATCACTTCTTATGCATGTTACAGCTTCTAATTCAGAGCATGTTATATTGTATTAAATCACTTCTAATGCATGCTACAACTTTTAATTCAGAACATATTATATTATTTTAAATCTTTTCTTATGCATGCTACAGCTTCTAATTCAAAACATGTTATATTCTATTAAGTCACTTCTTATGCATGCTACAGCTTTTAATTCAGAACATGTTATATTATTTTAAATCTTTTCTTATGCATGCTCCAGCTTCTAATTCAGAGCATGTTATATTGTATTAAATCACTTCTTATGCATGCTCCAGCTTCTGATTCAGAACATGTTATATTATATTAAATCACTTCTTAAATTTCTTATACATGCTACAGCTTTTAATTCATAACATGTTATATTATTTTAAATCTTTTCTTATGCATGCTACAGCTTCTAATTCAGAACATGTTATATTGTATTAAAACACTTCTTATGCATGCTACAGCTTTTAATTCAGAACATGTTATATTATTTTAAAACTTTTCTTATGCATGCTACAGCTTCTAATTCAGAGCATGTTATATTCTATTAAGTCACTTCTTATGCATGCTACAGCTTCTAATTCAGAACATGTTATATTCTATTAAATCACTTCTTATGCATGCTCCAGATTCTAATTCAGAGCATGTTATATTGTATTAAATCACTTCTTATGCATGCTACAGCTTCTAATTCAGAACATGTTATCTTCTTTTAAATCTCTTCTTATGCATGCTACAGCTTCTAATTCAGATCATGTTATATTCTATTAAATCACTTCTTATGCATGCTCCAGCTTCTAATTCAGAGCATGTTAAAGTGTATTAAATCACTTCTTATGCATGCTCCAGCTTCTGATTCAGAGCATGTTATATTATTTTAAATCACTTCTTATGCATGCTCCAGCTTCTAATTCAGAGCATGATATATTGTATTAAATCACTTCTTGTGCATGCTCCAGCTTCTGATTCAGAGCATGTTATATTGTATTAAATCACTTCTTATGCATGCTCCAGATTCTGATTCAGAGCATGTTATATTCTATTAAATCACTTCTTATGCATGTTACAGCTTCTAATTCAGAGCATGTTATATTGTATTAAATCACTTCTTATGCATGCTCCAGCTTCTAATTCAGAGCATGTTATATTCTATTAAATCACTTCTTATGCATGTTACAGCTTCTAATTCAGAGCGTGTTATATTGTATTAAATCACTTCTTATGCATGCTCCAGCTTCTAATTCAGAGCATGTTATATTGTATTAAATCACTTCTTATGCATGCTACAGCTTCTAATTCAGAGCATGTTATATTGTATTAAATCACTTCTTATGCATGCTCCAGCTTTTGATTCAGAACATGTTATATTGTATTAAATCACTTCTTATGCATGTTACAGCTTCTAATTCAGAGCATGTTATATTGTATTAAATCACTTCTAATGCATGCTACAACTTTTAATTCAGAACATATTATATTATTTTAAATCTTTTCTTATGCATGCTACAGCCTCTAATTCAGAACATGTTATATTCTATTAAGTCACTTCTTATGCATGCTAGAGCTTTTAATTCAGAACATGTTATATTATTTTAAATCTTTTCTTATGCATGCTCCAGCTTCTAATTCAGAGCATGTTATATTGTATTAAATCACTTCTTATGCATGCTCCAGCTTCTGATTCAGAACATGTTATATTATATTAAATCACTTCTTAAAGTTCTTATACATGCTACAGCTTTTAATTCATAACATGTTATATTATTTTAAATCTTTTCTTATGCATGCTACAGCTTCTAATTCAGAACATGTTATATTGTATTAAAACACTTCTTATGCATGCTACAGCTTTTAATTCAGAACATGTTATATTATTTTAAAACTTTTCTTATGCATGCTACAGCTTCTAATTCAGAGCATGTTATATTCTATTAAGTCACTTCTTATGCATGCTACAGCTTCTAATTCAGAACATGTTATATTCTATTAAATCACTTCTTATGCATGCTCCAGATTCTAATTCAGAGCATGTTATATTGTATTAAATCAGTTCTTATGCATGCTACAGCTTCTAATTCAGAACATGTTATATTCTTTTAAATCTCTTCTTATGCATGCTACAGCTTCTAATTCAGATCATGTTATATTCTATTAAATCACTTCTTATGCATGCTCCAGCTTCTAATTCAGAGCATGTTATAGTGTATTAAATCACTTCTTATGCATGCTCCAGCTTCTGATTCAGAGCATGTTATATTATTTTAAATCACTTCTTATGCATGCTCCAGCTTCTAATTCAGAGCATGATATATTGTATTAAATCACTTCTTGTGCATGCTCCAGCTTCTGATTCAGAGCATGTTATATTGTATTAAATCACTTCTTATGCATGCTCCAGATTCTGGTTCAGAGCATGTTATATTCTATTAAATCACTTCTTATGCATGCTCCAGCTTCTAATTCAGAACATGTTATATTGTATTAAATCACTTCTTATGCATGCTCCAGCTTCTGATTCAGAACATGTTATATTGTATTAAATCTTTTCTTATGCATGCTCCAGCTTCTGATTCAGAACATGTTATATTCTATTAAATCACTTCTTATGCATGCTCCAGCTTCTAATTCAGAACATGTTATATTGTATTAAATCACTTCTTATGCATGCTACAGCTTCTAATTCAGAACATGTTATATTCTTTTAAATCTCTTCTTAAGCATGCTACAGCTTCTAATTCAGATCATGTTATATTCTATTAAATCACTTCTTATGCATGCTCAAGCTTCTAAATCAGAGCATGTTATAGTGTATTAAATCACTTCTTATGCATGCTACAGCTTCTGATTCAGAGCATGTTATATTATTTTAAATCACTTCTTATGCATGCTCCAGCTTCTAATTCAGAGCATGATATATTTATTAAATCACTTCTTGTGCATGCTCCAGCTTCTGATTCAGAGCATGTTATATTGTATTAAATCACTTCTTATGCATGTTACAGCTTCTAATTCAGAGCATGTTATATTGTATTAAATCACTTCTTATGCATGTTACAGCTTCTAATTCAGAGCATGTTATATTGTATTAAATCACTTCTTATGCATGCTCCAGCTTCTAATTCAGAGCATGTTATATTGTATTAAATCACTTCTTATGCATGCTCCAGCTTCTAATTCAGAGCATGTTATATTGTATTAAATCACTTCTTATGCATGCTCCAGCTTCTAATTCAGAGCATGTTATATTATATTAAATCACTTCTTATGCATGCTCCAGCTTCTGATTCAGAGCATGTTATATTGTATTAAATCACTTCTTATGCATGCTCCAGCTTCTAATTCAGAGCATGTTATATTGTATTAAATCACTTCTTATGCTTGTTACAGGTTCTAATTCAGAGCATGTTATATTGTATTAAATCACTTCTTATGCATGCTCCAGCTTCTAATTCAGAACATGTTATATTGTATTAAATCACTTCTTATGCATGTTACAGCTTCTAATTCAGAGCATGTTATATTGTATTAAATCACTTCTAATGCATGCTACAACTTTTAATTCAGAACATATTATATTATTTTAAATCTTTTCTTATGCATGCTACAGCTTCTAATTCAGAACATGTTATATTCTATTAAGTCACTTCTTATGCATGCTACAGCTTTTAATTCAGAACATGTTATATTATTTTAAATCTTTTCTTATGCATGCTCCAGCTTCTAATTCAGAGCATGTTATATTGTATTAACTCACTTCTTATGCATGCTCCAGCTTCTGATTCAGAACATGTTATATTATATTAAATCACTTCTTAAATTTCTTATACATGCTACAGCTTTTAATTCATAACATGTTATATTATTTTAAATCTTTTCTTATGCATGCTACAGCTTCTAATTCAGAACATGTTATATTGTATTAAAACACTTCTTATGCATGCTCCAGCTTCTGATTCAGAGCATGTTATATTATTTTAAATCACTTCTTATGCATGCTCCAGCTTCTAATTCAGAGCATGATATATTGTATTAAATCACTTCTTGTGCATGCTCCAGCTTCTGATTCAGAGCATGTTATATTGTATTAAATCACTTCTTATGCATGCTCCAGATTCTGATTCAGAGCATGTTATATTCTATTAAATCACTTCTTATGCATGCTCCAGCTTCTGATTCAGAACATTTTATATTGTATTAAATCACTTCTTATGCATGCAACAGCTTCTAATTCAGAACATGTTTTATTATTTTAAATCTTTTCTTATGCATGCTCCAGGTTCTAATTCAGAACATGTTATATTCTATTAAGTCAGTTCTTATGCATGTTACAGCTTCTAATTCAGAGCATGTTATATTCTATTAAATCACTTCTTATGCATGCTCCAGATTCTAATTCAGAGCATGTTATATTGTATTAAATCACTTCTTATGCATGCTACAGCTTCTAATTCAGAACATGTTATATTCTTTTAAATCTTTTCTTAAGCATGCTACAGCTTCTAATTCAGATCATGTTATATTCTATTAAATCACTTCTTATGCATGCTCAAGCTTCTAAATCAGAGCATGTTATAGTGTATTAAATCACTTCTTATGCATGCTACAGCTTCTAATTCAGAGCATGTTATATTATTTTAAATCACTTCTTATGCATGCTCCAGCTTCTTATTCAGAGCATGATATATTTATTAAATCACTTCTTGTGCATGCTCCAGCTTCTGATTCAGAGCATGTTATATTGTATTAAATCACTTCTTATGCATGTTACAGCTTCTAACTCAGAGCATGTTATATTGTATTAAATCACTTCTTATGCATGTTACAGCTTCTAATTCAGAGCATGTTATATTGTATTAAATCACTTCTTATGCATGCTCCAGCTTCTAATTCAGAGCATGTTATATTGTATTAAATCACTTCTTATGCATGCTCCAGCTTCTAATTCAGAGCATGTTATATTGTATTAAATCACTTCTTATGCATGCTCCAGCTTCTAATTCAGAGCATGTTATATTATATTAAATCACTTCTTATGCATGCTCCAGCTTCTGATTCAGAGCATGTTATATTGTATTAAATCACTTCTTATGCATGCTCCAGCTTCTAATTCAGAGCATGTTATATTGTATTAAATCACTTCTTATGCTTGTTACAGGTTCTAATTCAGAGCATGTTATATTGTATTAAATCACTTCTTATGCATGCTCCAGCTTCTAATTCAGAACATGTTATATTGTATTAAATCACTTCTTATGCATGTTACAGCTTCTAATTCAGAGCATGTTATATTGTATTAAATCACTTCTAATGCATGCTACAACTTTTAATTCAGAACATATTATATTATTTTAAATCTTTTCTTATGCATGCTACAGCTTCTAATTCAGAACATGTTATATTCTATTAAGTCACTTCTTATGCATGCTACAGCTTTTAATTCAGAACATGTTATATTATTTTAAATCTTTTCTTATGCATGCTCCAGCTTCTAATTCAGAGCATGTTATATTGTATTAACTCACTTCTTATGCATGCTCCAGCTTCTGATTCAGAACATGTTATATTATATTAAATCACTTCTTAAATTTCTTATACATGCTACAGCTTTTAATTCATAACATGTTATATTATTTTAAATCTTTTCTTATGCATGCTACAGCTTCTAATTCAGAACATGTTATATTGTATTAAAACACTTCTTATGCATGCTCCAGCTTCTGATTCAGAGCATGTTATATTATTTTAAATCACTTCTTATGCATGCTCCAGCTTCTAATTCAGAGCATGATATATTGTATTAAATCACTTCTTGTGCATGCTCCAGCTTCTGATTCAGAGCATGTTATATTGTATTAAATCACTTCTTATGCATGCTCCAGATTCTGATTCAGAGCATGTTATATTCTATTAAATCACTTCTTATGCATGCTCCAGCTTCTGATTCAGAACATTTTATATTGTATTAAATCACTTCTTATGCATGCAACAGCTTCTAATTCAGAACATGTTTTATTATTTTAAATCTTTTCTTATGCATGCTCCAGGTTCTAATTCAGAACATGTTATATTCTATTAAGTCAGTTCTTATGCATGTTACAGCTTCTAATTCAGAGCATGTTATATTCTATTAAATCACTTCTTATGCATGCTCCAGATTCTAATTCAGAGCATGTTATATTGTATTAAATCACTTCTTATGCATGCTACAGCTTCTAATTCAGAACATGTTATATTCTTTTAAATCTTTTCTTAAGCATGCTACAGCTTCTAATTCAGATCATGTTATATTCTATTAAATCACTTCTTATGCATGCTCAAGCTTCTAAATCAGAGCATGTTATAGTGTATTAAATCACTTCTTATGCATGCTACAGCTTCTAATTCAGAGCATGTTATATTATTTTAAATCACTTCTTATGCATGCTCCAGCTTCTTATTCAGAGCATGATATATTTATTAAATCACTTCTTGTGCATGCTCCAGCTTCTGATTCAGAGCATGTTATATTGTATTAAATCACTTCTTATGCATGTTACAGCTTCTAACTCAGAGCATGTTATATTGTATTAAATCACTTCTTATGCATGTTACAGCTTCTAATTCAGAGCATGTTATATTGTATTAAATCACTTCTTATGCATGCTCCAGCTTCTAATTCAGAGCATGTTATATTGTATTAAATCACTTCTTATGCATGCTCCAGCTTCTAATTCAGAGCATGTTATATTGTATTAAATCACTTCTTATGCATGCTCCAGCTTCTAATTCAGAGCATGTTATATTATATTAAATCACTTCTTATGCATGCTCCAGCTTCTGATTCAGAGCATGTTATATTGTATTAAATCACTTCTTATGCATGCTCCAGCTTCTAATTCAGAGCATGTTATATTGTATTAAATCACTTCTTATGCTTGTTACAGGTTCTAATTCAGAGCATGTTATATTGTATTAAATCACTTCTTATGCATGCTCCAGCTTCTAATTCAGAGCATGTTATATTGTATTAAATCACTTCTTATGCATGTTACAGCTTCTAATTCAGAGCATGTTATATTGTATTAAATCACTTCTAATGCATGCTACAACTTTTAATTCAGAACATATTATATTATTTTAAATCTTTTCTTATGCATGCTACAGCTTCTAATTCAAAACATGTTATATTCTATTAAGTCACTTCTTATGCATGCTACAGCTTTTAATTCAGAACATGTTATATTATTTTAAATCTTTTCTTATGCATGCTCCAGCTTCTAATTCAGAGCATGTTATATTGTATTAAATCACTTCTTATGCATGCTCCAGCTTCTGATTCAGAACATGTTATATTATATTAAATCACTTCTTAAATTTCTTATACATGCTACAGCTTTTAATTCATAACATGTTATATTATTTTAAATCTTTTCTTATGCATGCTACAGCTTCTAATTCAGAACATGTTATATTGTATTAAAACACTTCTTATGCATGCTACAGCTTTTAATTCAGAACATGTTATATTATTTTAAAACTTTTCTTATGCATGCTACAGCTTCTAATTCAGAGCATGTTATATTCTATTAAGTCACTTCTTATGCATGCTACAGCTTCTAATTCAGAACATGTTATATTCTATTAAATCACTTCTTATGCATGCTCCAGATTCTAATTCAGAGCATGTTATATTGTATTAAATCACTTCTTATGCATGCTACAGCTTCTAATTCAGAACATGTTATCTTCTTTTAAATCTCTTCTTATGCATGCTACAGCTTCTAATTCAGATCATGTTATATTCTATTAAATCACTTCTTATGCATGCTCCAGCTTCTAATTCAGAGCATGTTAAAGTGTATTAAATCACTTCTTATGCATGCTCCAGCTTCTGATTCAGAGCATGTTATATTATTTTAAATCACTTCTTATGCATGCTCCAGCTTCTAATTCAGAGCATGATATATTGTATTAAATCACTTCTTGTGCATGCTCCAGCTTCTGATTCAGAGCATGTTATATTGTATTAAATCACTTCTTATGCATGCTCCAGATTCTGATTCACAGCATGTTATATTCTATTAAATCACTTCTTATGCATGTTACAGCTTCTAATTCAGAGCATGTTATATTGTATTAAATCACTTCTTATGCATGCTCCAGCTTCTAATTCAGAGCATGTTATATTCTATTAAATCACTTCTTATGCATGTTACAGCTTCTAATTCAGAGCGTGTTATATTGTATTAAATCACTTCTTATGCATGCTCCAGCTTCTAATTCAGAGCATGTTATATTGTATTAAATCACTTCTTATGCATGCTACAGCTTCTAATTCAGAGCATGTTATATTGTATTAAATCACTTCTTATGCATGCTCCAGCTTTTGATTCAGAACATGTTATATTGTATTAAATCACTTCTTATGCATGTTACAGCTTCTAATTCAGAGCATGTTATATTGTATTAAATCACTTCTAATGCATGCTACAACTTTTAATTCAGAACATATTATATTATTTTAAATCTTTTCTTATGCATGCTACAGCTTCTAATTCAGAACATGTTATATTCTATTAAGTCACTTCTTATGCATGCTAGAGCTTTTAATTCAGAACATGTTATATTATTTTAAATCTTTTCTTATGCATGCTCCAGCTTCTAATTCAGAGCATGTTATATTGTATTAAATCACTTCTTATGCATGCTCCAGCTTCTGATTCAGAACATGTTATATTATATTAAATCACTTCTTAAATTTCTTATACATGATACAGCTTTTAATTCATAACATGTTATATTATTTTAAATCTTTTCTTATGCATGCTACAGCTTCTAATTCAGAACATGTTATATTGTATTAAAACACTTCTTATGCATGCTACAGCTTTTAATTCAGAACATGTTATATTATTTTAAAACTTTTCTTATGCATGCTACAGCTTCTAATTCAGAGCATGTTATATTCTATTAAGTCACTTCTTATGCATGCTACAGCTTCTAATTCAGAACATGTTATATTCTATTTAATCACTTCTTATGCATGCTCCAGATTCTAATTCAGAGCATGTTATATTGTATTAAATCACTTCTTATGCATGCTACAGCTTCTAATTCAGAACATGTTATATTCTTTTAAATCTCTTCTTATGCATGCTACAGCTTCTAATTCAGATCATGTTATATTCTATTAAATCACTTCTTATGCATGCTCCAGCTTCTAATTCAGAGCATGTTAAAGTGTATTAAATCACTTCTTATGCATGCTCCAGCTTCTGATTCAGAGCATGTTATATTATTTTAAATCACTTCTTATGCATGCTCCAGCTTCTAATTCAGAGCATGATATATTGTATTAAATCACTTCTTGTGCATGCTCCAGCTTCTGATACAGAGCATGTTATATTGTATTAAATCACTTCTTATGCATGCTCCAGATTCTGATTCAGAGCATGTTATATTGTATTAAATCACTTCTTATGCATGCTCCAGCTTCTAATTCAGAGCATGATATATTGTATTAAATCACTTCTTGTGCATGCTCCAGCTTCTGATTCAGAGCATGTTATATTGTATTAAATCACTTCTTATGCATGTTACAGCTTCTAATTCAGAGCATGTTATATTGTATTAAATCACTTCTTATGCATGCTCCAGCTTCTAATTCAGAGCATGTTATATTCTATTAAATCACTTCTTATGCATGTTACAGCTTCTAATTCAGAGCGTGTTATATTGTATTAAATCACTTCTTATGCATGCTCCAGCTTCTAATTCAGAGCATGTTATATTGTATTAAATCACTTCTTATGCATGCTACAGCTTCTAATTCAGAGCATGTTATATTGTATTAAATCACTTCTTATGCATGCTCCAGCTTTTGATTCAGAACATGTTATATTGTATTAAATAACTTCTTATGCATGCTACAGCTTCTAATTCAGAGCATGTTATATTCTATTAAATCACTTCTTATGCATGCTCCAGCTTCTAATTCAGAACATGTTATATTGTATTAAATCACTTCTTATGCATGCTCCAGCTTCTGATTCAGAACATGTTATATTGTATTAAATCTTTTCTTATGCATGCTCCAGCTTCTGATTCAGAACATGTTATATTGTATTAAATCACTTCTTATGCATGCTACAGCTTCTAATTCAGAACATGTTTTATTATTTTAAATCTTTTCTTATGCATGCTCCAGGTTCTAATTCAGAACATGTTATATTGTATTAAATCACTTCTTATGCATGCTACAGCTTCTAATTCAGAACATGTTTTATTATTTTAAATCTTTTCTTATGCATGCTCCAGGTTCTAATTCAGAACATGTTATATTCTATTAAGTCACTTCTTATGCATGTTACAGCTTCTAATTCAGAGCATGTTATATTCTATTAAATCACTTCTTATGCATGCTCCAGATTCTAATTCAGAGCATGTTATATTGTATTAAATCACTTCTTATGCATGCTACAGCTTCTAATTCAGAACATGTTATATTCTTTTAAATCTCTTCTTAAGCATGCTACAGCTTCTAATTCAGATCATGTTATATTCTATTAAATCACTTCTTATGCATGCTCAAGCTTCTAAATCAGAGCATGTTATAGTGTATTAAATCACTTCTTATGCATGCTACAGCTTCTGATTCAGAGCATGTTATATTATTTTAAATCACTTCTTATGCATGCTCCAGCTTCTAATTCAGAGCATGATATATTTATTAAATCACTTCTTGTGCATGCTCCAGCTTCTGATTCAGAGCATGTTATATTGTATTAAATCACTTCTTATGCATGTTACAGCTTCTAATTCAGAGCATGTTATATTGTATTAAATCACTTCTTATGCATGTTACAGCTTCTAATTCAGAGCATGTTATATTGTATTAAATCACTTCTTATGCATGCTCCAGCTTCTAATTCAGAGCATGTTATATTGTATTAAATCACTTCTTATGCATGCTCCAGCTTCTAATTCAGAGCATGTTATATTGTATTAAATCACTTCTTATGCATGCTACAGCTTCTAATTCAGAGCATGTTATATTATATTAAATCACTTCTTATGCATGCTCCAGCTTCTGATTCAGAGCATGTTATATTGTATTAAATCACTTCTTATGCATGCTCCAGCTTCTAATTCAGAGCATGTTATATTGTATTAAATCACTTCTTATGCTTGTTACAGGTTCTAATTCAGAGCATGTTATATTGTATTAAATCACTTCTTATGCATGCTCCAGCTTCTAATTCAGAACATGTTATATTGTATTAAATCACTTCTTATGCATGTTACAGCTTCTAATTCAGAGCATGTTATATTGTATTAAATCACTTCTAATGCATGCTACAACTTTTAATTCAGAACATGTTATATTATTTTAAATCTTTTCTTATGCATGCTCCAGCTTCTAATTCAGAGCATGTTATATTGTATTAACTCACTTCTTATGCATGCTCCAGCTTCTGATTCAGAACATGTTATATTATATTAAATCACTTCTTAAATTTCTTATACATGCTACAGCTTTTAATTCATAACATGTTATATTATTTTAAATCTTTTCTTATGCATGCTACAGCTTCTAATTCAGAACATGTTATATTGTATTAAAACACTTCTTATGCATGCTCCAGCTTCTGATTCAGAGCATGTTATATTATTTTAAATCACTTCTTATGCATGCTCCAGCTTCTAATTCAGAGCATGATATATTGTATTAAATCACTTCTTGTGCATGCTCCAGCTTCTGATTCAGAGCATGTTATATTGTATTAAATCACTTCTTATGCATGCTCCAGATTCTGATTCAGAGCATGTTATATTCTATTAAATCACTTCTTATGCATGCTCCAGCTTCTGATTCAGAACATGTTATATTGTATTAAATCACTTCTTATGCATGCAACAGCTTCTAATTCAGAACATGTTTTATTATTTTAAATCTTTTCTTATGCATGCTCCAGGTTCTAATTCAGAACATGTTATATTCTATTAAGTCAGTTCTTATGCATGTTACAGCTTCTAATTCAGAGCATGTTATATTCTATTAAATCACTTCTTATGCATGCTCCAGATTCTAATTCAGAGCATGTTATATTGTATTAAATCACTTCTTATGCATGCTACAGCTTCTAATTCAGAACATGTTATATTCTTTTAAATCTTTTCTTAAGCATGCTACAGCTTCTAATTCAGATCATGTTATATTCTATTAAATCACTTCTTATGCATGCTCAAGCTTCTAAATCAGAGCATGTTATAGTGTATTAAATCACTTCTTATGCATGCTACAGCTTCTAATTCAGAGCATGTTATATTATTTTAAATCACTTCTTATGCATGCTCCAGCTTCTTATTCAGAGCATGATATATTTATTAAATCACTTCTTGTGCATGCTCCAGCTTCTGATTCAGAGCATGTTATACTGTATTAAATCACTTCTTATGCATGTTACAGCTTCTAATTCAGAGCATGTTATATTGTATTAAATCACTTCTTATGCATGTTACAGCTTCTAATTCAGAGCGTGTTATATTGTATTAAATCACTTCTTATGCATGCTCCAGCTTCTAATTCAGAGCATGTTATATTGTATTAAATCACTTCTTATGCATGCTACAGCTTCTAATTCAGAGCATGTTATATTGTATTAAATCACTTCTTATGCATGCTCCAGCTTTTGATTCAGAACATGTTATATTGTATTAAATCACTTCTTATGCATGTTACAGCTTCTAATTCAGAGCATGTTATATTGTATTAAATCACTTCTTATGCATGCTACAACTTTTAATTCAGAACATATTATATTATTTTAAATCTTTTCTTATGCATGCTACAGCTTCTAATTCAGAACATGTTATATTCTATTAAGTCACTTCTTATGCATGCTAGAGCTTTTAATTCAGAACATGTTATATTATTTTAAATCTTTTCTTATGCATGCTCCAGCTTCTAATTCAGAGCATGTTATATTGTATTAAATCACTTCTTATGCATGCTCCAGCTTCTGATTCAGAACATGTTATATTATATTAAATCACTTCTTAAATTTCTTATACATGATACAGCTTTTAATTCATAACATGTTATATTATTTTAAATATTTTCTTATGCATGCTACAGCTTCTAATTCAGAACATGTTATATTGTATTAAAACACTTCTTATGCATGCTACAGCTTTTAATTCAGAACATGTTATATTATTTTAAAACTTTTCTTATGCATGCTACAGCTTCTAATTCAGAGCATGTTATATTCTATTAAGTCACTTCTTATGCATGCTACAGCTTCTAATTCAGAACATGTTATATTCTATTTAATCACTTCTTATGCATGCTCCTAATTCTAATTCAGAGCATGTTATATTGTATTAAATCACTTCTTATGCATGCTACAGCTTCTAATTCAGAACATGTTATATTCTTTTAAATCTCTTCTTATGCATGCTACAGCTTCTAATTCAGAACATGTTATATTCTATTAAATCACTTCTTATGCATGCTCCAGCTTCTAATTCAGAGCATGTTAAAGTGTATTAAATCACTTCTTATGCATGCTCCAGCTTCTGATTCAGAGCATGTTATATTATTTTAAATCACTTCTTATGCATGCTCCAGCTTCTAATTCAGAGCATGATATATTGTATTAAATCACTTCTTGTGCATGCTCCAGCTTCTGATACAGAGCATGTTATATTGTATTAAATCACTTCTTATGCATGCTCCAGATTCTGATTCAGAGCATGTTATATTGTATTAAATCACTTCTTATGCATGCTCCAGCTTCTAATTCAGAGCATGATATATTGTATTAAATCACTTCTTGTGCATGCTCCAGCTTCTGATTCAGAGCATGTTAAATTGTATTAAATCACTTCTTATGCATGTTACAGCTTCTAATTCAGAGCATGTTATATTGTATTAAATCACTTCTTATGCATGCTCCAGCTTCTAATTCAGAGCATGTTATATTCTATTAAATCACTTCTTATGCATGTTACAGCTTCTAATTCAGAGCGTGTTATATTGTATTAAATCACTTCTTATGCATGCTCCAGCTTCTAATTCAGAGCATGTTATATTGTATTAAATCACTTCTTATGCATGCTACAGCTTCTAATTCAGAGCATGTTATATTGTATTAAATCACTTCTTATGCATGCTCCAGCTTTTGATTCAGAACATGTTATATTGTATTAAATAACTTCTTATGCATGCTACAGCTTCTAATTCAGAGCATGTTATATTCTATTAAATCACTTCTTATGCATGCTCCAGCTTCTAATTCAGAACATGTTATATTGTATTAAATCACTTCTTATGCATGCTCCAGCTTCTGATTCAGAACATGTTATATTGTATTAAATCTTTTCTTATGCATGCTCCAGCTTCTGATTCAGAACATGTTATATTGTATTAAATCACTTCTTATGCATGCTACAGCTTCTAATTCAGAACATGTTTTATTATTTTAAATCTTTTCTTATGCATGCTCCAGGTTCTAATTCAGAACATGTTATATTGTATTAAATCACTTCTTATGCATGCTACAGCTTCTAATTCAGAACATGTTTTATTATTTTAAATCTTTTCTTATGCATGCTCCAGGTTCTAATTCAGAACATGTTATATTCTATTAAGTCACTTCTTATGCATGTTACAGCTTCTAATTCAGAGCATGTTATATTCTATTAAATCACTTCTTATGCATGCTCCAGATTCTAATTCAGAGCATGTTATATTGTATTAAATCACTTCTTATGCATGCTACAGCTTCTAATTCAGAACATGTTATATTCTTTTAAATCTCTTCTTAAGCATGCTACAGCTTCTAATTCAGATCATGTTATATTCTATTAAATCACTTCTTATGCATGCTCAAGCTTCTAAATCAGAGCATGTTATAGTGTATTAAATCACTTCTTATGCATGCTACAGCTTCTGATTCAGAGCATGTTATATTATTTTAAATCACTTCTTATGCATGCTCCAGCTTCTAATTCAGAGCATGATATATTTATTAAATCACTTCTTGTGCATGCTCCAGCTTCTGATTCAGAGCATGTTATATTGTATTAAATCACTTCTTATGCATGTTACAGCTTCTAATTCAGAGCATGTTATATTGTATTAAATCACTTCTTATGCATGTTACAGCTTCTAATTCAGAGCATGTTATATTGTATTAAATCACTTCTTATGCATGCTCCAGCTTCTAATTCAGAGCATGTTATATTGTATTAAATCACTTCTTATGCATGCTCCAGCTTCTAATTCAGAGCATGTTATATTGTATTAAATCACTTCTTATGCATGCTCCAGCTTCTAATTCAGAGCATGTTATATTATATTAAATCACTTCTTATGCATGCTCCAGCTTCTGATTCAGAGCATGTTATATTGTATTAAATCACTTCTTATGCATGCTCCAGCTTCTAATTCAGAGCATGTTATATTGTATTAAATCACTTCTTATGCTTGTTACAGGTTCTAATTCAGAGCATGTTATATTGTATTAAATCACTTCTTATGCATG
The DNA here is from genome assembly GCA_031769625.1 of Taudactylus pleione. NCBI lineage: Eukaryota > Metazoa > Chordata > Amphibia > Anura > Myobatrachidae > Taudactylus > Taudactylus pleione. Next base: position 68,024 of record JAUIMM010000546.1, read on the forward strand.
CTCCAGCTTCTAATTCAGAACATGTTATATTGTATTAAATCACTTCTTATGCATGTTACAGCTTCTAATTCAGAGCATGTTATATTGTATTAAATCACTTCTAATGCATGCTACAACTTTTAATTCAGAACATATTATATTATTTTAAATCTTTTCTTATGCATGCTACAGCTTCTAATTCAGAACATGTTATATTCTATTAAGTCACTTCTTATGCATGCTACAGCTTTTAATTCAGAACATGTTATATTATTTTAAATCTTTTCTTATGCATGCTCCAGCTTCTAATTCAGAGCATGTTATATTGTATTAACTCACTTCTTATGCATGCTCCAGCTTCTGATTCAGAACATGTTATATTATATTAAATCACTTCTTAAATTTCTTATACATGCTACAGCTTTTAATTCATAACATGTTATATTATTTTAAATCTTTTCTTATGCATGCTACAGCTTCTAATTCAGAACATGTTATATTGTATTAAAACACTTCTTATGCATGCTCCAGCTTCTGATTCAGAGCATGTTATATTATTTTAAATCACTTCTTATGCATGCTCCAGCTTCTAATTCAGAGCATGATATATTGTATTAAATCACTTCTTGTGCATGCTCCAGCTTCTGATTCAGAGCATGTTATATTGTATTAAATCACTTCTTATGCATGCTCCAGATTCTGATTCAGAGCATGTTATATTCTATTAAATCACTTCTTATGCATGCTCCAGCTTCTGATTCAGAACATGTTATATTGTATTAAATCACTTCTTATGCATGCAACAGCTTCTAATTCAGAACATGTTTTATTATTTTAAATCTTTTCTTATGCATGCTCCAGGTTCTAATTCAGAACATGTTATATTCTATTAAGTCAGTTCTTATGCATGCTCCAGATTCTAATTCAGAGCATGTTATATTGTATTAAATCACTTCTTATGCATGCTACAGCTTCTAATTCAGAACATGTTATATTCTTTTAAATCTTTTCTTAAGCATGCTACAGCTTCTAATTCAGATCATGTTATATTCTATTAAATCACTTCTTATGCATGCTCAAGCTTCTAAATCAGAGCATGTTATAGTGTATTAAATCACTTCTTATGCATGCTACAGCTTCTAATTCAGAGCATGTTATATTATTTTAAATCACTTCTTATGCATGGTCCAGCTTCTTATTCAGAGCATGATATATTTATTAAATCACTTCTTGTGCATGCTCCAGCTTCTGATTCAGAGCATGTTATATTGTATTAAATCACTTCTTATGCATGTTACAGCTTCTAATTCAGAGCATGTTATATTGTATTAAATCACTTCTTATGCATGTTACAGCTTCTAATTCAGAGCATGTTATATTGTATTAAATCACTTCTTATGCATGCTCCAGCTTCTAATTCAGAGCATGTTATATTGTATTAAATCACTTCTTATGCATGCTCCAGCTTCTAATTCAGAGCATGTTATATTGTATTAAATCACTTCTTATGCATGCTCCAGCTTCTAATTCAGAGCATGTTATATTATATTAAATCACTTCTTATGCATGCTCCAGCTTCTGATTCAGAACATGTTATATTGTATTAAATCACTTCTTATGCATGCTCCAGCTTCTAATTCAGAGCATGTTATATTGTATTAAATCACTTCTTATGCTTGTTACAGGTTCTAATTCAGAGCATGTTATATTGTATTAAATCACTTCTTATGCATGCTCCAGCTTCTAATTCAGAGCATGTTATATTGTATTAAATCACTTCTTATGCATGTTACAGCTTCTAATTCAGAGCATGTTATATTGTATTAAATCACTTCTAATGCATGCTACAACTTTTAATTCAGAACATATTATATTATTTTAAATCTTTTCTTATGCATGCTACAGCTTCTAATTCAAAACATGTTATATTCTATTAAGTCACTTCTTATGCATGCTACAGCTTTTAATTCAGAACATGTTATATTATTTTAAATCTTTTCTTATGCATGCTCCAGCTTCTAATTCAGAGCATGTTATATTGTATTAAATCACTTCTTATGCATGCTCCAGCTTCTGATTCAGAACATGTTATATTATATTAAATCACTTCTTAAATTTCTTATACATGATACAGCTTTTAATTCATATCATGTTATATTATTTTAAATCTTTTCTTATGCATGCTACAGCTTCTAATTCAGAACATGTTATATTGTATTAAAACACTTCTTATGCATGCTACAGCTTTTAATTCAGAACATGTTATATTATTTTAAAACTTTTCTTATGCATGCTACAGCTTCTAATTCAGAGCATGTTATATTCTATTAAGTCACTTCTTATGCATGCTACAGCTTCTAATTCAGAACATGTTATATTCTATTAAATCACTTCTTATGCATGCTCCAGATTCTAATTCAGAGCATGTTATATTGTATTAAATCACTTCTTATGCATGCTACAGCTTCTAATTCAGAACATGTTATATTCTTTTAAATCTCTTCTTATGCATGCTACAGCTTCTAATTCAGATCATGTTATATTCTATTAAATCACTTCTTATGCATGCTCCAGCTTCTAATTCAGAGCACGTTAAAGTGTATTAAATCACTTCTTATGCATGCTCCAGCTTCTGATTCAGAGCATGTTATATTATTTTAAATCACTTCTTATGCATGCTCCAGCTTCTAATTCAGAGCATGATATATTGTATTAAATCACTTCTTGTGCATGCTCCAGCTTCTGATTCAGAGCATGTTATATTGTATTAAATCACTTCTTATGCATGCTCCAGATTCTGATTCAGAGCATGTTATATTCTATTAAATCACTTCTTATGCATGTTACAGCTTCTAATTCAGAGCATGTTATATTGTATTAAATCACTTCTTATGCATGCTCCAGCTTCTAATTCAGAGCATGTTATATTCTATTAAATCACTTCTTATGCATGTTACAGCTTCTAATTCAGAGCGTGTTATATTGTATTAAATCACTTCTTATGCATGCTCCAGCTTCTAATTCAGAGCATGTTATATTGTATTAAATCACTTCTTATGCATGCTACAGCTTCTAATTCAGAGCATGTTATATTGTATTAAATCACTTCTTATGCATGCTCCAGGTTTTGATTCAGAACATGTTATATTGTATTAAATCACTTCTTATGCATGTTACAGCTTCTAATTCAGAGCATGTTATATTGTATTAAATCACTTCTAATGCATGCTACAACTTTTAATTCAGAACATATTATATTATTTTAAATCTTTTCTTATGCATGCTACAGCTTCTAATTCAGAACATGTTATATTCTATTAAGTCACTTCTTATGCATGCTAGAGCTTTTAATTCAGAACATGTTATATTATTTTAAATCTTTTCTTATGCATGCTCCAGCTTCTAATTCAGAGCATGTTATATTGTATTAAATCACTTCTTATGCATGCTCCAGCTTCTGATTCAGAACATGTTATATTATATTAAATCACTTCTTAAATTTCTTATACATGATACAGCTTTTAATTCATAACATGTTATATTATTTTAAATCTTTTCTTATGCATGCTACAGCTTCTAATTCAGAACATGTTATATTGTATTAAAACACTTCTTATGCATGCTACAGCTTTTAATTCAGAACATGTTATATTATTTTAAAACTTTTCTTATGCATGCTACAGCTTCTAATTCAGAGCATGTTATATTCTATTAAGTCACTTCTTATGCATGCTACAGCTTCTAATTCAGAACATGTTATATTCTATTTAATCACTTCTTATGCATGCTCCAGATTCTAATTCAGAGCATGTTATATTGTATTAAATCACTTCTTATGCAGGCTACAGCTTCTAATTCAGAACATGTTATATTCTTTTAAATCTCTTCTTATGCATGCTACAGCTTCTAATTCAGATCATGTTATATTCTATTAAATCACTTCTTATGCATGCTCCAGCTTCTAATTCAGAGCATGTTAAAGTGTATTAAATCACTTCTTATGCATGCTCCAGCTTCTGATTCAGAGCATGTTATATTATTTTAAATCACTTCTTATGCATGCTCCAGCTTCTAATTCAGAGCATGATATATTGTATTAAATCACTTCTTGTGCATGCTCCAGCTTCTGATACAGAGCATGTTATATTGTATTAAATCACTTCTTATGCATGCTCCAGATTCTGATTCAGAGCATGTTATATTGTATTAAATCACTTCTTATGCATGCTCCAGCTTCTAATTCAGAGCATGATATATTGTATTAAATCACTTCTTGTGCATGCTCCAGCTTCTGATTCAGAGCATGTTATATTGTATTAAATCACTTCTTATGCATGTTACAGCTTCTAATTCAGAGCATGTTATATTGTATTAAATCACTTCTTATGCATGCTCCAGCTTCTAATTCAGAGCATGTTATATTCTATTAAATCACTTCTTATGCATGTTACAGCTTCTAATTCAGAGCGTGTTATATTGTATTAAATCACTTCTTATGCATGCTCCAGCTTCTAATTCAGAGCATGTTATATTGTATTAAATCACTTCTTATGCATGCTACAGCTTCTAATTCAGAGCATGTTATATTGTATTAAATCACTTCTTATGCATGCTCCAGCTTTTGATTCAGAACATGTTATATTGTATTAAATAACTTCTTATGCATGCTACAGCTTCTAATTCAGAACATGTTTTATTATTATAAATCTTTTCTTATGCATGCTCCAGCTTCTAATTCAGAACATGTTATATTCTATTAAGTCACTTCTTATGCATGTTACAGCTTCTAATTCAGAGCATGTTATATTCTATTAAATCACTTCTTATGCATGCTCCAGATTCTAATTCAGAGCATGTTATATTGTATTAAATCACTTCTTATGCATGCTACAGCTTCTAATTCAGAACATGTTATATTCTTTTAAATCTCTTCTTAAGCATGCTACAGCTTCTAATTCAGATCATGTTATATTCTTTTAAATCACTTCTTATGCATGCTCCAGCTTCTAATTCAGAGCATGTTATAGTGTATTAAATCACTTCTTATGCATGCTACAGCTTCTGATTCAGAGCATGTTATATTATTTTAAATCACTTCTTATGCATGCTCCAGCTTCTAATTCAGAGCATGATATATTTATTAAATCACTTCTTGTGCATGCTCCAGCTTCTGATTCAGAGCATGTTATATTGTATTAAATCACATCTTAAGCATGCTCCAGATTCTGATTCAGAGCATGTTATATTGTATTAAATCACTTCTTAAGCATGTTACAGCTTCTAATTTAAAGCATGTTATATTCTATTAAATCACTTCTTATGCATGTTACAGCTTCTAATTCAGAGCATGTTATATTGTATTAAATCACTTCTTATGCATGCTCCAGCTTCTAATTCAGAGCATGTTATATTGTACTAAATCACTTCTTATGCATGCTCCAGCTTCTGATTCAGAGCATGTTATATTGTATTAAATCACTTCTTATGCATGCTCCAGCTTCTGATTCAGAGCATGTTATATTGTATTAAATCACTTCTTATGCATGCTCCAGCTTCTAATTCAGAGCATGTTATATTGTATTAAATCACTTCTTATGCTTGTTACAGGTTCTAATTCAGAGCATGTTATATTGTATTAAATCACTTCTTATGCATGCTCCAGCTTCTAATTCAGAGCATGTTATATTGTATTAAATCACTTCTTATGCATGTTACAGCTTCTAATTCAGAGCATGTTATATTGTATTAAATCACTTCTAATGCATGCTACAACTTTTAATTCAGAACATATTATATTATTTTAAATCTTTTCTTATGCATGCTACAGCTTCTAATTCAAAACATGTTATATTCTATTAAGTCACTTCTTATGCATGCTACAGCTTTTAATTCAGAACATGTTATATTATTTTAAATCTTTTCTTATGCATGCTCCAGCTTCTAATTCAGAGCATGTTATATTGTATTAAATCACTTCTTATGCATGCTCCAGCTTCTGATTCAGAACATGTTATATTATATTAAATCACTTCTTAAATTTCTTATACATGCTACAGCTTTTAATTCATAACATGTTATATTATTTTAAATCTTTTCTTATGCATGCTACAGCTTCTAATTCAGAACATGTTATATTGTATTAAAACACTTCTTATGCATGCTACAGCTTTTAATTCAGAACATGTTATATTATTTTAAAACTTTTCTTATGCATGCTACAGCTTCTAATTCAGAGCATGTTATATTCTATTAAGTCACTTCTTATGCATGCTACAGCTTCTAATTCAGAACATGTTATATTCTATTAAATCACTTCTTATGCATGCTCCAGATTCTAATTCAGAGCATGTTATATTGTATTAAATCACTTCTTATGCATGCTACAGCTTCTAATTCAGAACATGTTATATTCTTTTAAATCTCTTCTTATGCATGCTACAGCTTCTAATTCAGATCATGTTATATTCTATTAAATCACTTCTTATGCATGCTCCAGCTTCTAATTCAGAGCATGTTAAAGTGTATTAAATCACTTCTTATGCATGCTCCAGCTTCTGATTCAGAGCATGTTATATTATTTTAAATCACTTCTTATGCATGCTCCAGCTTCTAATTCAGAGCATGATATATTGTATTAAATCACTTCTTGTGCATGCTCCAGCTTCTGATTCAGAGCATGTTATATTGTATTAAATCACTTCTTATGCATGCTCCAGATTCTGATTCAGAGCATGTTATATTCTATTAAATCACTTCTTATGCATGTTACAGCTTCTAATTCAGAGCATGTTATATTGTATTAAATCACTTCTTATGCATGCTCCAGCTTCTAATTCAGAGCATGTTATATTCTATTAAATCACTTCTTATGCATGTTACAGCTTCTAATTCAGAGCGTGTTATATTGTATTAAATCACATCTTATGCATGCTCCAGCTTCTAATTCAGAGCATGTTATATTGTATTAAATCACTTCTTATGCATGCTACAGCTTCTAATTCAGAGCATGTTATATTGTATTAAATCACTTCTTATGCATGCTCCAGCTTTTGATTCAGAACATGTTACATTGTATTAAATCACTTCTTATGCATGTTACAGCTTCTAATTCAGAGCATGTTATATTGTATTAAATCACTTCTAATGCATGCTACAACTTTTAATTCAGAACATATTATATTATTTTAAATCTTTTCTTATGCATGCTACAGCTTCTAATTCAGAACATGTTATATTCTATTAAGTCACTTCTTATGCATGCTAGAGCTTTTAATTCAGAACATGTTATATTATTTTAAATCTTTTCTTATGCATGCTCCAGCTTCTAATTCAGAGCATGTTATATTGTATTAAATCACTTCTTATGCATGCTCCAGCTTCTGATTCAGAACATGTTATATTATATTAAATCACTTCTTAAATTTCTTATACATGATACAGCTTTTAATTCATAACATGTTATATTATTTTAAATCTTTTCTTATGCATGCTACAGCTTCTAATTCAGAACATGTTATATTGTATTAAAACACTTCTTATGCATGCTACAGCTTTTAATTCAGAACATGTTATATTATTTTAAAACTTTTCTTATGCATGCTACAGCTTCTAATTCAGAGCATGTTATATTCTATTAAGTCACTTCTTATGCATGCTACAGCTTCTAAGTCAGAACATGTTATATTCTATTAAATCACTTCTTATGCATGCTCCAGATTCTAATTCAGAACATGTTATATTGTATTAAATCACTTCTTATGCATGCTACAGCTTCTAATTCAGAACATGTTATATTCTTTTAAATCTCTTCTTATGCATGCTACAGCTTCTAATTCAGATCATGTTATATTCTATTAAATCACTTCTTATGCATGCTCCAGCTTCTAATTCAGAGCATGTTAAAGTGTATTAAATCACTTCTTATGCATGCTCCAGCTTCTGATTCAGAGCATATTATATTATTTTAAATCACTTCTTATGCATGCTCCAGCTTCTAATTCAGAGCATGATATATTGTATTAAATCACTTCTTGTACATGCTCCAGCTTCTGATTCAGAGCATGTTATATTGTATTAAATCACTTCTTATGCATGCTCCAGATTCTGATTCAGAGCATGTTATATTCTATTAAATCACTTCTTATGCATGTTACAGCTTCTAATTCAGAGCATGTTATATTGTATTAAATCACTTCTTATGCATGCTCCAGCTTCTAATTCAGAGCATGTTATATTCTATTAAATCACTTCTTATGCATGTTACAGCTTCTAATTCAGAGCATGTTATATTGTATTAAATCACTTCTTATGCATGCTCCAGCTTCTAATTCAGAGCATGTTATATTGTATTAAATCACTTCTTATGCATGCTACAGCTTCTAATTCAGAGCATGTTATATTGTATTAAATCACTTCTTATGCATGCTCCAGCTTTTGATTCAGAACATGTTATATTGTATTAAATCACTTCTTATGCATGTTACAGCTTCTAATTCAGAGCATGTTATATTGTATTAAATCACTTCTAATGCATGCTACAACTTTTAATTCAGAACATATTATATTATTTTAAATCTTTTCTTATGCATGCTACAGCTTCTAATTCAGAACATGTTATATTCTATTAAGTCACTTCTTATGCATGCTAGAGCTTTTAATTCAGAACATGTTATATTATTTTAAATCTTTTCTTATGCATGCTCCAGCTTCTAATTCAGAGCATGTTATATTGTATTAAATCACTTCTTATGCATGCTCCAGCTTCTGATTCAGAACATGTTATATTATATTAAATCACTTCTTAAATTTCTTATACATGATACAGCTTTTAATTCATAACATGTTATATTATTTTAAATCTTTTCTTATGCATGCTACAGCTTCTAATTCAGAACATGTTATATTGTATTAAAACACTTCTTATGCATGCTACAGCTTTTAATTCAGAACATGTTATATTATTTTAAAACTTTTCTTATGCATGCTACAGCTTCTAATTCAGAGCATGTTATATTCTATTAAGTCACTTCTTATGCATGCTACAGCTTCTAATTCAGAACATGTTATATTCTATTTAATCACTTCTTATGCATGCTCCAAATTCTAATTCAGAGCATGTTATATTGTATTAAATCACTTCTTATGCATGCTACAGCTTCTAATTCAGAACATGTTATATTCTTTTAAATCTCTTCTTATGCATGCTACAGCTTCTAATTCAGATCATGTTATATTCTATTAAATCACTTCTTATGCATGCTCCAGCTTCTAATTCAGAGCATGTTAAAGTGTATTAAATCACTTCTTATGCATGCTCCAGCTTCTGATTCAGAGCATGTTATATTATTTTAAATCACTTCTTATGCATGCTCCAGCTTCTAATTCAGAGCATGATATATTGTATTAAATCACTTCTTGTGCATGCTCCAGCTTCTGATACAGAGCATGTTATATTGTATTAAATCACTTCTTATGCATGCTCCAGATTCTGATTCAGAGCATGTTATATTGTATTAAATCACTTCTTGTGCATGCTCCAGCTTCTGATTCAGAGCATGTTATATTGTATTAAATCACTTCTTATGCATGTTACAGCTTCTAATTCAGAGCATGTTATATTGTATTAAATCACTTCTTATGCATGCTCCAGCTTCTAATTCAGAGCATGTTATATTCTATTAAATCACTTCTTATGCATGTTACAGCTTCTAATTCAGAGCATGTTATATTGTATTAAATCACTTCTTATGCATGCTCCAGCTTCTAATTCAGAGCATGTTATATTGTATTAAATCACTTCTTATGCATGCTACAGCTTCTAATTCAGAGCATGTTATATTGTATTAAATCACTTCTTATGCATGCTCCAGCTTTTGATTCAGAACATGTTATATTGTATTAAATAACTTCTTATGCATGCTACAGCTTCTAATTCAGAACATGTTTTATTATTATAAATCTTTTCTTATGCATGCTCCAGCTTCTAATTCAGAACATGTTATATTCTATTAAGTCACTTCTTATGCATGTTACAGCTTCTAATTCAGAGCATGTTATATTCTATTAAATCACTTCTTATGCATGCTCCAGATTCTAATTCAGAGCATGTTATATTGTATTAAATCACTTCTTATGCATGCTACAGCTTCTAATTCAGAACATGTTATATTCTTTTAAATCTCTTCTTAAGCATGCTACAGCTTCTAATTCAGATCATGTTATATTCTATTAAATCACTTCTTATGCATGCTCCAGCTTCTAATTCAGAGCATGTTATAGTGTATTAAATCACTTCTTATGCATGCTACAGCTTCTGATTCAGAGCATGTTATATTATTTTAAATCACTTCTTATGCATGCTCCAGCTTCTAATTCAGAGCATGATATATTTATTAAATCACTTCTTGTGCATGCTCCAGCTTCTGATTCAGAGCATGTTATATTGTATTAAATCACATCTTAAGCATGCTCCAGATTCTGATTCAGAGCATGTTATATTGTATTAAATCACTTCTTAAGCATGTTACAGCTTCTAATTTAAAGCATGTTATATTCTATTAAATCACTTCTTATGCATGTTACAGCTTCTAATTCAGAGCATGTTATATTGTATTAAATCACTTCTTATGCATGCTCCAGCTTCTAATTCAGAGCATGTTATATTGTACTAAATCACTTCTTATGCATGCTCCAGCTTCTGATTCAGAGCATGTTATATTGTATTAAATCACTTCTTATGCATGCTCCAGCTTCTAATTCAGAGCATGTTATATTGTATTAAATCACTTCTTATGCTTGTTACAGGTTCTAATTCAGAGCATGTTATATTGTATTTAATCACTTCATATGCATGCTCCAGCTTCTAATTCAGAGCATGTTATATTGTATTAAATCACTTCTTATGCATGTTACAGTTTCTAATTCAGAGCATGTTATATTGTATTAAATCACTTCTTATGCATGCTACAGCTTCTAATTCAGAACATGTTATATTCTATTAAGTCACTTCTTATGCATGCTCCAGCTTTTAATTCAGAACATGTTATATTATTTTAAATCTTTTCTTATGCATGCTCCAGATTCTAATTCAGAACATTTTATATTGTATTAAATCACTTCTTATGCATGTTACAGCTTCTAATTCAGAACATGTTATATTGTATTAAAACACTTCTTATGCATGCTACAGCTTATAATTCAGAACATGTTATATTATTTTAAATCTTTTCTTATGCATGCTACAGCTTCTAATTCAGATCATGTTATATTCTATTAAATCACTTCTTATGCATGCTCCAGCTTCTAATTCAGAGCATGTTATAGTGTATTAAATCACTTCTTATGCATGCTCCAGCTTCTGATTCAGAACATGTTATATTATATTAAATGACTTCTTAAAGTTATTATGCATGCTACAGCTTTTAATTCAGAACATGTTATATTATTTTAAATCTTTTCTTATGCATGCTACAGCTTCTAATTCAGAACATGTTATATTCTATTAAGTCACTTCTTATGCATGTTACAGCTTCTAATTCAGAACATGTTATATTGTATTAAAACACTTCTTATGCATGCTACAGCTTTTAATTCAGAACATGTTATATTATTTTAAAACTTTTCTTATGCATGCTACAGCTTCTAATTCAGAGCATGTTATATTCTATTAAGTCACTTCTTATGCATATTACAGCTTCTAATTCAGAACATGTTATATTCTATTAATATCATTTCTTATGCATGTTCCAGATTCTAATTCAGAGCATGTTATATTGTATTAAATCACTTATTATGCATGCTACAGCTTCTAATTCAGAACATGTTACATTCTTTTAAATCTCTTCTTATGCATGCTACAGCTTCTAATTCAGAACATGTTATATTCTATTAAGTCACTTCTTATGCATGTTACAGCTTCTAATTCAGAACATGTTATATTGTATTAAATCACTTCTTATGCATGTTACAGCTTCTAATTCAGAGCATGTTATATTGTATTAAATCACTTCTAATGCATGCTACAACTTTTAATTCAGAACATATTATATTATTTTAAATCTTATCTTATGCATGCTACAGCTTCTAATTCAGAACATGTTATATTCTATTAAGTCACTTCTTATGCATGTTACAGCTTTTAATTCAGAACATGTTATATTATTTTAAATCTTTTCTTATGCATGCTCCAGCTTCTAATTCAGAGCATGTTATATTGTATTAAATCACTTCTTATGCATGCTCCAGCTTCTGATTCAGAACATGTTATATTATATTAAATCACTTCTTAAATTTCTTATACATGATACAGCTTTTAATTCATAACATGTTATATTATTTTAAATCTTTTCTTATGCATGCTACAGCTTCTAATTCAGAACATGTTATATTGTATTAAAACACTTCTTATGCATGCTACAGCTTTTAATTCAGAACATGTTATATTATTTTAAAACTTTTCTTATGCATGCTACAGCTTCTAATTCAGAGCATGTTATATTCTATTAAGTCACTTCTTATGCATGCTACAGCTTCTAATTCAGAACATGTTATATTCTATTTAATCACTTCTTATGCATGCTCCAGATTCTAATTCAGAGCATGTTATATTGTATTAAATCACTTCTTATGCATGCTACAGCTTCTAATTCAGAACATGTTATATTCTTTTAAATCTCTTCTTATGCATGCTACAGCTTCTAATTCAGATCATGTTATATTCTATTAAATCACTTCTTATGCATGCTCCAGCTTCTAATTCAGAGCATGTTAAAGTGTATTAAATCACTTCTTATGCATGCTCCAGCTTATGATTCAGAGCATGTTATATTATTTTAAATCACTTCTTATGCATGCTCCAGCTTCTAATTCAGAGCATGATATATTGTATTAAATCACTTCTTGTGCATGCTCCAGCTTCTGATACAGAGCATGTTATATTGTATTAAAACACTTCTTATGCATGCTCCAGATTCTGATTCAGAGCATGTTATATTGTATTAAATCACTTCTTATGCATGCTCCAGCTTCTAATTCAGAGCATGATATATTGTATTAAATCACTTCTTGTGCATGCTCCAGCTTCTGATTCAGAGCATGTTATATTGTATTAAATCACTTCTTATGCATGTTACAGCTTCTAATTCAGAGCATGTTATATTGTATTAAATCACGTCTTATGCATGCTCCAGCTTCTAATTCAGAGCATGTTATATTCTATTAAATCACTTCTTATGCATGTTACAGCTTCTAATTCAGAGCGTGTTATATTGTATTAAATCACTTCTTATGCATGCTCCAGCTTCTAATTCAGAGCATGTTATATTGTATTAAATCACTTCTTATGCATGCTACAGCTTCTAATTCAGAGCATGTTATATTGTATTAAATCACTTCTTATGCATGCTCCAGCTTTTGATTCAGAACATGTTATATTGTATTAAATCACTTCTTATGCATGCTACAGCTTCTAATTCAGAACATGTTTTATTATTATAAATCTTTTCTTATGCATGCTCCAGCTTCTAATTCAGAACATGTTATATTCTATTAGGTCACTTCTTATGCATGTTACAGCTTCTAATTCAGAGCATGTTATATTCTATTAAATCACTTCTTATGCATGCTCCAGATTCTAATTCAGAGCATGTTATATTGTATTAAATCACTTCTTATGCATGCTACAGCTTCTAATTCAGAACATGTTATATTCTTTTAAATCTCTTCTTAAGCATGCTACAGCTTCTAATTCAGATCATGTTATATTCTATTAAATCACTTCTTATGCATGCTCCAGCTTCTAATTCAGAGCATGTTATAGTGTATTAAATCACTTCTTATGCATGCTACAGCTTCTGATTCAGAGCATGTTATATTATTTTAAATCACTTCTTATGCATGCTCCAGCTTCTAATTCAGAGCATGATATATTTATTAAATCACTTCTTGTGCATGCTCCAGCTTCTGATTCAGAGCATGTTATATTGTATTAAATCACTTCTTAAGCATGCTCCAGATTCTGATTCAGAGCATGTTATATTGTATTAAATCACTTCTTAAGCATGTTACAGCTTCTAATTTAAAGCATGTTATATTCTATTAAATCACTTCTTATGCATGTTACAGCTTCTAATTCAGAGCATGTTATATTGTATTAAATCACTTCTTATGCATGCTCCAGCTTCTAATTCAGAGCATGTTATATTGTACTAAATCACTTCTTATGCATGCTCCAGCTTCTGATTCAGAGCATGTTATATTGTATTAAATCACTTCTTATGCATGCTCCAGCTTCTAATTCAGAGCATGTTATATTGTATTAAATCACTTCTTATGCTTGTTACAGGTTCTAATTCTGAGCATGTTATATTGTATTTAATCACTTCATATGCATGCTCCAGCTTCTAATTCAGAGCATGTTATATTGTATTAAATCACTTCTTATGCATGTTACAGTTTCTAATTCAGAGCATGTTATATTGTATTAAATCACTTCTTATGCATGCTACAGCTTCTAATTCAGAACATGTTATATTCTATTAAGTCACTTCTTATGCATGCTCCAGCTTTTAATTCAGAACATGTTATATTATTTTAAATCTTTTCTTATGCATGCTCCAGATTCTAATTCAGAACATGTTATATTGTATTAAATCACTTCTTATGCATGTTACAGCTTCTAATTCAGAACATGTTATATTGTATTAAAACACTTCTTATGCATGCTACAGCTTATAATTCAGAACATGTTATATTATTTTAAATCTTTTCTTATGCATGCTACAGCTTCTAATTCAGATCATGTTATATTCTATTAAATCACTTCTTATGCATGCTCCAGCTTCTAATTCAGAGCATGTTATAGTGTATTAAATCACTTCTTATGCATGCTCCAGCTTCTGATTCAGAACATGTTATATTATATTAAATGACTTCTTAAAGTTATTATGCATGCTACAGCTTTTAATTCAGAACATGTTATATTATTTTAAATCTTTTCTTATGCATGCTACAGCTTCTAATTCAGAACATGTTATATTCTATTACGTCACTTCTTATGCATGTTACAGCTTCTAATTCAGAACATGTTATATTGTATTAAAACACTTCTTATGCATGCTACAGCTTTTAATTCAGAACATGTTATATTATTTTAAAACTTTTCTTATGCATGCTACAGCTTCTAATTCAGAGCATGTTATATTCTATTAAGTCACTTCTTATGCATGTTACAGCTTCTAATTCAGAACATGTTATATTGTATTAAATCACTTCTTATGCATGCTACAGCTTCTAATTCAGAACATGTTATATTCTTTTAAATCTCTTCTTATGCATGCTACAGCTTCTAATTCAGATCATGTTATATTCTATTAAATCACTTCTTATGCATGCTCCAGCTTCTAATTCAGAGCATGTTATAGTGTATTAAATCACTTCTTATGCATGCTCCAGCTTCTGATTCAGAGCATGTTATATTATTTTAAATCACTTCTTATGCATGCTCCAGCTTCTAATTCAGAGCATGATATATTGTATTAAATCACTTCTTGTGCATGCTCCAGCTTCTGATTCAGAGCATGTTATATTGTATTAAATCACTTCTTATGCATGTTACAGCTTCTAATTCAGAGCATGTTATATTGTATTAAATCACTTCTTATGCATGCTCCAGCTTCTAATTCAGAGCATGTTATAGTGTATTAAATCACTTCTTATGCATGCTACAGCTTCTAATTCAGAGCATGTTATATTATTTTAAATCACTTCTTATGCATGCTCCAGCTTCTGATTCAAAGCATGATATATTGTATTAAATCACTTGTTATGCTTGTTCCAGCTTCTGATTCAGAGCATGTTATATTGTATTAAATCATTTCTTATGCATGTTACAGCTTCTAATTCAGAGCATGTTATATTGTATTAAATCACTTCTTATGCATGTTACAGCTTCTAATTCAGAGCATGTTATATTTTATTAAATCACTTCTTATGCATGCTACAGCTTCTAATTCAGAACATGTTATATTCTATTAAATCACTTCTTATGCATGCTACAGGTTTTAATTCAGAACATGTTACATTATTTTAAATCTTTTCTTATGCATGCTACAGCTTCTAATTCAGAACATGTTATATTCTATTAAATCACTTCTTATGCATGCTCCAGATTCTAATTCAGAGCATGTTATATTCTATTAACTCTCTTCTTATGCATGCTCCAGATTCTAATTCAGAGCATGTTATAGTGTATTAAATCACTTCTTATGCATGCTACAGCTTTTGATTCAGAGCATGTTATATTATTTTAAATCACTTCTTAAGCATACTCCAGCTTCTGATTCAGAGCATGTTATATTATATTAAATCACTTCTTATGCATGCTCCAGCTTCAAATTCAGAGCATGTTATAGTGTATTAAATCACTTCTTATGCATGCTCCAGCTTCTAATTCAGAGCATGTTATATTATATTAAATCACTTCTTATGCAAGCTCCAGATTCTAATTCAGAACATGTTATATTGTATTAAATCACTTCTTATGCATGCTACAGCTTCTAATTCAGAACATGTTATATTATTTTTATTCTTATGCATGCTACAGCTTCTAATTCAGAACATGTTATATTCTTTTAAATCACTTCTTATGCTTGCTCCAGATTCTAATTCAGAGCATGTTATATTGTATTAAATCACTTCTTATGCATGCTACAGCTTCTAATTCAGATCATTTTATATTCTATTAAATCACTTCTTATGCATGCTCCAGCTTCTAATTCAGAGCATGTTATATTATATTAAATCACTTCTTATGCATGCTCCAGCTTCTAATTCAGAGCATGTTATATTATATTAAATCACTTCTTATGCATGCTCCAGATTCTAATTCAGAGCATGTTATATTCTATTAACTCTCTTCTTATGCATGCTACAGCTTTTGATTCAGAACATGTTATATTGTATTAAATCACTTCTTATGCATGCTCCAGATTCTAATTCAGAGCATGTTATAGTGTATTAAATCACTTCTTATGCATGCTACAGCTTTTGATTCAGAACATGTTATATTGCATTAAATCACTTCTTATGCATGCTACAGCTTCTAATTCAGAACATGTTATATTCTTTTAAATCTCTTCTTCTGCATGCTACAGCTTCTAATTCAGATCATGTTATATTCTATTAAATCACTTCTTATACATGCTCCAGCTTCTAATTCAGAGCATGTTATAGTGTATTAAATCACTTCTTATGCATGCTCCAGCTTCTGATTCAGAGCATGTTATATTATTTTAAATCACTTCTTATGCATGCTCCAGCTTCTAATTCAGAGCATGATATATTGTATTAAATCACTTCTTGTGCATGCTCCAGCTTCTGATTCAGAGCATGTTATATTGTATTAAATCACTTCTTATGCATGCTCCAGATTCTGATTCAGAGCATGTTATATTCTATTAAATCACTTCTTATGCATGTTACAGCTTCTAATTCAGAGCATGTTATATTGTATTAAATCACTTCTTATGCATGCTCCAGGTTCTAATTCAGAGCATGTTATAGTGTATTAAATCACTTCTTATGCATGCTACAGCTTCTAATTCAGAGCATGTTATATTATTTTAAATCACTTCTTATGCATGCTCCAGCTTCTGATTCAAAGCATGATATATTGTATTAAATCACTTCTTATGCATGTTCCAGCTTCTGATTCAGAGCATGTTATATTGTATTAAATCATTTCTTATGCATGTTACAGCTTCTAATTCAGAGCATGTTATATTGTATTAAATCACTTCTTATGCATGTTACAGCTTCTAATTCAGAGCATGTTATATTGTATTAAATCACTTCTTATGCATGCTACAGCTTCTAATTCAGAACATGTTATATTCTATTAAATCACTTCTTATGCATGCTACAGCTTCTAATTCAGAACATGTTACATTATTTTAAATCTTTTCTTATGCATGCTACAGCTTCTAATTCAGAACATGTTATATTCTATTAAATCACTTCTTATGCATGCTCCAGATTCTAATTCAGAGCATGTTATAGTGTATTAAATCACTTCTTATGCATGCTACAGCTTTTGATTCAGAGCATGTTATATTATTTTAAATCACTTCTTATGCATACTCCAGCTTCTGATTCAGAGCATGTTATATTATATTAAATCACTTCTTATGCATGCTCCAGCTTCTAATTCACAGCATGTTATATTATATAAAATCACTTCGTGTGCATGCTCCAGCTTCAAATTCAGAGGATGTTATAGTGTATTAAATCACTTCTTATGCATGCTCCATCTTCTAATTCAGAGCATGTTATATTATATTAAATCACTTCTTATGCAAGCTCCAGATTCTAATTCAGAGCATGTTATATTGTATTAAATCACTTCTTATGCATGCTACAGCTTCTAATTCAGAACATGTTATATTATTTTTATTCTTATGCATGCTATAGCTTCTAATTCAGATCATTTTATATTATATTAAATCTCTTCTTATGCATGCTCCAGCTTCTAATTCAGAGCATGTTATATTATATTAAATCACTTCTTATGCATGCTCCAGCTTCTAAATCAGAGCATGTTATATTATATTAAATCACTTCTTATGCATGCTCCAGCTTCTAAATCAGAGCATGTTATATTATATTAAATCACTTCTTATGCATGCTCCAGCTTCTGATTGAGAGCATGTTATATTATATTAAATCACTTCTTATGCATGCTCCAGCTTCTAATTCAGAGCATGTTACATTATATTAAATCACTTCTTATGCATGCTCCAGCTTCTAATTCAGAACATGTTATATTATATTAAATAACTTCTTATGCATGCTCCAGCTTCTAATTCAGAGCATGTTATATTATATTAAATCACTTCTTATGCATGCTGCATCTTCTAATTCAGAGCATGATATATTGTATTAAATCACT
Organism: Taudactylus pleione; assembly: GCA_031769625.1. Classification (NCBI taxonomy): domain Eukaryota; kingdom Metazoa; phylum Chordata; class Amphibia; order Anura; family Myobatrachidae; genus Taudactylus; species Taudactylus pleione. The sequence continues at coordinate 86,946 of JAUIMM010000546.1, forward strand.
TCTTATGCATGCTACAGCTTCTAATTCAGAACATGTTATATTGTATTAAATCACTTCTTATGCATGCTCCAGCTTCTAATTCAGAGCATGTTATATTATATTAAATCACTTCTTATGCAAGCTCCAGATTCTAATTCAGAGCATGTTATATTGTATTAAATCACTTCTTATGCATGCTACAGCTTCTAATTCAGAACATGTTATATTATTTTTATTCTTATGCATGCTACAGCTTCTAATTCAGAACATGTTATATTCTTTTAAATCACTTCTTGTGCATGCTCCAGATTCTAATTCAGAGCATGTTATATTGTATTAAATCACTTCTTATGCATGCTACAGCTTCTAATTCAGATCATTTTATATTCTATTAAATCACTTCTTATGCATGCTCCAGCTTCTAATTCAGAGCATGTTATATTATATTAAATCACTTCTTATGCATGCTCCAGCTTCTAATTCAGAGCATGTTATATTATATTAAATCACTTCTTATGCATGCTCCAGATTCTAATTCAGAGCATGTTATATTCTATTAACTCTCTTCTTATGCATGCTACAGCTTTTGATTCAGAACATGTTATATTGTATTAAATCACTTCTTATGCATGCTCCAGATTCTAATTCAGAGCATGTTATAGTGTATTAAATCACTTCTTATGCGTGCTACAGCTTTTGATTCAGAACATGTTATATTGTATTAAATCACTTCTTATGCATGCTACAGCTTCTAATTCAGAACATGTTATATTCTTTTAAATCTCTTCTTATGCATGCTACAGCTTCTAATTCAGATCATGTTATATTCTATTAAATCACTTCTTATGCATGCTCCAGCTTCTAATTCAGAGCATGTTATAGTGTATTAAATCACTTCTTATGCATGCTCCAGCTTCTGATTCAGAGCATGTTATATTATTTTAAATCACTTCTTATGCATGCTCCAGCTTCTAATTCAGAGCATGATAGATTGTATTAAATCACTTCTTGTGCATGCTCCAGCTTCTGATTCAGAGCATGTTATATTGTATTAAATCACTTTTTATGCATGCTCCAGATTCTCATTCAGAGCATGTTATATTCTATTAAATCACTTCTTATGCATGCTCCAGCTTCTAATTCAGAGCATATTATAGTGTATTAAATCACTTCTTATGCATGCTACAGCTTCTAATTCAGAGCATGTTATATTATTTTAAATCACTTCTTATGCATGCTCCAGCTTCTGATTCAAAGCATGATATATTGTATTAAATCACTTCTTATGCATGTTCCAGCTTCTGATTCAGAGCATGTTATATTGTATTAAATCACTTCTTATGCATGTTACAGCTTCTAATTCAGAGCATGTTATATTGTATTAAATCACTTCTTATGCATGTTACAGCTTCTAATTCAGAGCATGTTATATTGTATTAAATCACTTCTTATGCATGCTACAGCTTCTAATTCAGAACATGTTATATTCTATTAAATCACTTCTTATGCATGCTACAGCTTCTAATTCAGAACATGTTACATTATTTTAAATCTTTTCTTATGCATGCTACAGCTTCTAATTCAGAACATGTTATATTCTATTAAATCACTTCTTATGCATGCTCCAGATTCTAATTCAGAGCATGTTATAATGTATTAAATCACTTCTTATGCATGCTACAGCTTTTGATTCAGAGCATGTTATATTATTTTAAATCACTTCTTATGCATACTCCAGCTTCTGATTCAGAGCATGTTATATTATATTAAATCACTTCTTATGCAAGCTCCAGATTCTAATTCAGAGCATGTTATATTGTATTAAATCACTTCTTATGCATGCTACAGCTTCTAATTCAGAACATGTTATATTATTTTTATTCTTATGCATGCTACAGCTTCTAATTCAGAACATGTTATATTCTTTTAAATCACTTCTTATGCATGCTCCAGATTCTAATTCAGAGCATGTTATATTGTATTAAATCACTTCTTATGCATGCTACAGCTTCTAATTCAGATCATTTTATATTCTATTAAGTCACTTCTTATGCATGCTCCAGCTTCTAATTCAGAGCATGTTATATTATATTAAATCACTTCTTATGCATGCTCCAGCTTCTAATTCAGAGCATGTTATATTATATTAAATCACTTCTTATGCATGCTCCAGATTCTAATTCAGAGCATGTTATATTCTATTAACTCTCTTCTTATGCATGCTACAGCTTTTGATTCAGAACATGTTATATTGTATTAAATCACTTCTTATGCATGCTCCAGATTCTAATTCAGAGCATGTTATAGTGTATTAAATCACTTCTTATGCATGCTACAGCTTTTGATTCAGAACATGTTATATTGTATTAAATCACTTCTTATACATGCTACAGCTTCTAATTCAGAACATGTTATATTCTTTTAAATCTCTTCTTATGCATGCTCCAGCTTCTAATTCAGATCATGTTATATTCTATTAAATCACTTCTTATGCATGCTACAGCTTCTAATTCAGATCATGTTATATTCTATTAAATCACTTCTTATGCATGCTCCAGCTTCTAATTCAGAGCATGTTATAGTGTATTAAATCACTTCTTATGCATGCTCCAGCTTCTGATTCAGAGCATGTTATATTATTTTAAATCACTTCTTATGCATGCTCCAGCTTCTAATTCAGAGCATGTTATATTATTTTAAATCTTTTCTTATGCATGCTCCAGATTCTAATTCAGATCATGTTATATTCTATTAAATCACTTCTTATGCATGCTCCAGATTCTAATTCAGAGCATGTTATAGTGTATTAAATCACTTCTTATGCATGCTACAGCTTTTGATTCAGAGCATGTTATATTATTTTAAATCACTTCTTATGCATACTCCAGCTTTTGATTCAGAGCATGTTATATTATTTTAAATCTTTTCTTATGCATGCTCCAGATTCTAATTCAGATCATGTTATATTCTATTAAATCACTTCTTATGCATGCTCCAGATTCTAATTCAGAGCATATTATAGTGTATTAAATCACTTCTTATGCATGCTACAGCTTTTGATTCAGAGCATGTTATATTATTTTAAATCACTTCTTATGCATACTCCAGCTTCTGATTCAGAGCATGTTATATTATATTAAATCACTTCTTACGCAAGCTTCAGATTCTAATTCAGAGCATGTTATATTGTATTAAATCACTTCTTATGCATGCTACAGCTTCTAATTCAGAACATGTTATATTATTTTTATTCTTATGCATGCTACAGCTTCTAATTCAGAACATGTTATATTCTTTTAAATCACTTCTTATGCATGCTCCAGATTCTAATTCAGAGCATGTTATATTGTATTAAATCACTTGTTATGCATGCTACAGCTTCTAATTCAGATCATTTTATATTCTATTAAATCACTTCTTATGCATGCTCCAGCTTCTAATTCAGAGCATGTTATATTATATTAAATCACTTCTTATGCATGCTCCAGCTTCTAATTCAGAGCATGTTATATTATATTAAATCACTTCTTATGCATGCTCCAGATTCTAATTCAGACCATGTTATATTCTATTAAGTCACTTCTTATGCATGTTACAGCTTCTAATTCAGAACATGTTATATTGTATTAAATCACTTCTTATGCATGCTACAGCTTCTAATTCAGAACATGTTATATTCTTTTAAATCTCTTCTTATGCATGCTACAGCTTCTAATTCAGATCATGTTATATTCTATTAAATCACTTCTTATGCATGCTCCAGCTTCTAATTCAGAGCATGTTATAGTGTATTAAATCACTTCTTATGCATGCTCCAGCTTCTGATTCAGAGCATGTTATATTATTTTAAATCACTTCTTATGCATGCTCCAGCTTCTAATTCAGAGCATGATATATTGTATTAAATCACTTCTTGTGCATGCTCCAGCTTCTAATTCAGAGCATGTTATATTGTATTAAATCACTTCTTATGCATGTTACAGCTTCTAATTCAGAGCATGTTATATTGTATTAAATCACTTCTTATGCATGCTCCAGCTTCTAATTCAGAACATGTTATATTATATTAAATAACTTCTTATGCATGCTCCAGCTTCTAATTCAGAGCATGTTATATTATATTAAATCACTTCTTATGCATGCTGCATCTTCTAATTCAGAGCATGATATATTGTATTAAATCACTTCTTATGCATGCTACAGCTTCTAATTCAGAACATGTTATATTGTATTAAATCACTTCTTATGCATGCTCCAGCTTCTAATTCAGAGCATGTTATATTATATTAAATCACTTCTTATGCAAGCTCCAGATTCTAATTCAGAGCATGTTATATTGTATTAAATCACTTCTTATGCATGCTACAGCTTCTAATTCAGAACATGTTATATTATTTTTATTCTTATGCATGCTACAGCTTCTAATTCAGAACATGTTATATTCTTTTAAATCACTTCTTGTGCATGCTCCAGATTCTAATTCAGAGCATGTTATATTGTATTAAATCACTTCTTATGCATGCTACAGCTTCTAATTCAGATCATTTTATATTCTATTAAATCACTTCTTATGCATGCTCCAGCTTCTAATTCAGAGCATGTTATATTATATTAAATCACTTCTTATGCATGCTCCAGCTTCTAATTCAGAGCATGTTATATTATATTAAATCACTTCTTATGCATGCTCCAGATTCTAATTCAGAGCATGTTATATTCTATTAACTCTCTTCTTATGCATGCTACAGCTTTTGATTCAGAACATGTTATATTGTATTAAATCACTTCTTATGCATGCTCCAGATTCTAATTCAGAGCATGTTATAGTGTATTAAATCACTTCTTATGCATGCTACAGCTTTTGATTCAGAACATGTTATATTGTATTAAATCACTTCTTATGCATGCTACAGCTTCTAATTCAGAACATGTTATATTCTTTTAAATCTCTTCTTATGCATGCTACAGCTTCTAATTCAGATCATGTTATATTCTATTAAATCACTTCTTATGCATGCTCCAGCTTCTAATTCAGAGCATGTTATAGTGTATTAAATCACTTCTTATGCATGCTCCAGCTTCTGATTCAGAGCATGTTATATTATTTTAAATCACTTCTTATGCATGCTCCAGCTTCTAATTCAGAGCATGATAGATTGTATTAAATCACTTCTTGTGCATGCTCCAGCTTCTGATTCAGAGCATGTTATATTGTATTAAATCACTTTTTATGCATGCTCCAGATTCTCATTCAGAGCATGTTATATTCTATTAAATCACTTCTTATGCATGCTCCAGCTTCTAATTCAGAGCATATTATAGTGTATTAAATCACTTCTTATGCATGCTACAGCTTCTAATTCAGAGCATGTTATATTATTTTAAATCACTTCTTATGCATGCTCCAGCTTCTGATTCAAAGCATGATATATTGTATTAAATCACTTCTTATGCATGTTCCAGCTTCTGATTCAGAGCATGTTATATTGTATTAAATCACTTCTTATGCATGTTACAGCTTCTAATTCAGAGCATGTTATATTGTATTAAATCACTTCTTATGCATGTTACAGCTTCTAATTCAGAGCATGTTATATTATATTAAATCACTTCTTATGCATGCTACAGCTTCTAATTCAGAACATGTTATATTCTATTAAATCACTTCTTATGCATGCTACAGCTTCTAATTCAGAACATGTTACATTATTTTAAATCTTTTCTTATGCATGCTACAGCTTCTAATTCAGAACATGTTATATTCTATTAAATCACTTCTTATGCATGCTCCAGATTCTAATTCAGAGCATGTTATAATGTATTAAATCACTTCTTATGCATGCTACAGCTTTTGATTCAGAGCATGTTATATTATTTTAAATCACTTCTTATGCATACTCCAGCTTCTGATTCAGAGCATGTTATATTATATTAAATCACTTCTTATGCAAGCTCCAGATTCTAATTCAGAGCATGTTATGTTGTATTAAATCACTTCTTATGCATGCTACAGCTTCTAATTCAGAACATGTTATATTATTTTTATTCTTATGCATGCTACAGCTTCTAATTCAGAACATGTTATATTCTTTTAAATCACTTCTTATGCATGCTCCAGATTCTAATTCAGAGCATGTTATATTGTATTAAATCACTTCTTATGCATGCTACAGCTTCTAATTCAGATCATTTTATATTCTATTAAGTCACTTCTTATGCATGCTCCAGCTTCTAATTCAGAGCATGTTATATTATATTAAATCACTTCTTATGCATGCTCCAGCTTCTAATTCAGAGCATGTTATATTATATTAAATCACTTCTTATGCATGCTCCAGATTCTAATTCAGAGCATGTTATATTCTATTAACTCTCTTCTTATGCATGCTACAGCTTTTGATTCAGAACATGTTATATTGTATTAAATCACTTCTTATGCATGCTCCAGATTCTAATTCAGAGCATGTTATAGTGTATTAAATCACTTCTTATGCATGCTACAGCTTTTGATTCAGAACATGTTATATTGTATTAAATCACTTCTTATACATGCTACAGCTTCTATTTCAGAACATGTTATATTCTTTTAAATCTCTTCTTATGCATGCTCCAGCTTCTAATTCAGATCATGTTATATTCTATTAAATCACTTCTTATGCATGCTACAGCTTCTAATTCAGATCATGTTATATTCTATTAAATCACTTCTTATGCATGCTCCAGCTTCTAATTCAGAGCATGTTATAGTGTATTAAATCACTTCTTATGCATGCTCCAGCTTCTGATTCAGAGCATGTTATATTATTTTAAATCACTTCTTATGCATGCTCCAGCTTCTAATTCAGAGCATGTTATATTATTTTAAATCTTTTCTTATGCATGCTCCAGATTCTAATTCAGATCATGTTATATTCTATTAAATCACTTCTTATGCATGCTCCAGATTCTAATTCAGAGCATGTTATAGTGTATTAAATCACTTCTTATGCATGCTACAGCTTTTGATTCAGAGCATGTTATATTATTTTAAATCACTTCTTATGCATACTCCAGCTTTTGATTCAGAGCATGTTATATTATTTTAAATCTTTTCTTATGCATGCTCCAGATTCTAATTCAGATCATGTTATATTCTATTAAATCACTTCTTATGCATGCTCCAGATTCTAATTCAGAGCATATTATAGTGTATTAAATCACTTCTTATGCATGCTACAGCTTTTGATTCAGAGCATGTTATATTATTTTAAATCACTTCTTATGCATACTCCAGCTTCTGATTCAGAGCATGTTATATTATATTAAATCACTTCTTACGCAAGCTCCAGATTCTAATTCAGAGCATGTTATATTGTATTAAATCACTTCTTATGCATGCTACAGCTTCTAATTCAGAACATGTTATATTATTTTTATTCTTATGCATGCTACAGCTTCTAATTCAGAACATGTTATATTCTTTTAAATCACTTCTTATGCATGCTCCAGATTCTAATTCAGAGCATGTTATATTGTATTAAATCACTTCTTATGCATGCTAAAGCTTCTAATTCAGATCATTTTATATTCTATTAAATCACTTCTTATGCATGCTCCAGCTTCTAATTCAGAGCATGTTATATTATATTAAATCACTTCTTATGCATGCTCCAGCTTCTAATTCAGAGCATGTTATATTATATTAAATCACTTCTTATGCATGCTCCAGATTCTAATTCAGACCATGTTATATTCTATTAAGTCACTTCTTATGCATGTTACAGCTTCTAATTCAGAACATGTTATATTGTATTAAATCACTTCTTATGCATGCTACAGCTTCTAATTCAGAACATGTTATATTCTTTTAAATCTCTTCTTATGCATGCTACAGCTTCTAATTCAGATCATGTTATATTCTATTAAATCACTTCTTATGCATGCTCCAGCTTCTAATTCAGAGCATGTTATAGTGTATTAAATCACTTCTTATGCATGCTCCAGCTTCTGATTCAGAGCATGTTATATTATTTTAAATCACTTCTTATGCATGCTCCAGCTTCTAATTCAGAGCATGATATATTGTATTAAATCACTTCTTGTGCATGCTCCAGCTTCTAATTCAGAGCATGTTATATTGTATTAAATCACTTCTTATGCATGTTACAGCTTCTAATTCAGAGCATGTTATATTGTATTAAATCACTTCTTATGCATGCTCCAGCTTCTAATTCAGAGCATGTTATAGTGTATTAAATCACTTCTTATGCATGCTACAGCTTCTAATTCAGAGCATGTTATATTATTTTAAATCACTTCTTATGCATGCTCCAGCTTCTGATTCAAAGCATGATATATTGTATTAAATCACTTCTCATGCATGTTCCAGCTTCTGATTCAGAGCATGTTATATTGTATTAAATCATTTCTTATGCATGTTACAGCTTCTAATTCAGAGCATGTTATATTGTATTAAATCACTTCTTATGCATGTTACAGCTTCTAATTCAGAGCATGTTATATTTTATTAAATCACTTCTTATGCATGCTACAGCTTCTAATTCAGAACATGTTATATTCTATTAAATCACTTCTTATGCATGCTACAGCTTCTAATTCAGAATATGTTACATTATTTTAAATCTTTTCTTATGCATGCTACAGCTTCTAATTCAGAACATGTTATATTCTATTAAATCACTTCTTATGCATGCTCCAGATTCTAATTCAGAGCATGTTATATTCTATTAACTCTCTTCTTATGCATGCTCCAGATTCTAATTCAGAGCATGTTATAGTGTATTAAATCACTTCTTATGCATGCTACAGCTTTTGATTCAGAGCATGTTATATTATTTTAAATCACTTCTTAAGCATACTCCAGCTTCTGATTCAGAGCATGTTATATTATATTAAATCACTTCTTATGCATGCTCCAGCTTCTAATTCACAGCATGTTATATTATATAAAATCACTTCGTATGCATGCTCCAGCTTCAAATTCAGAGCATGTTATAGTGTATTAAATCACTTCTTATGCATGCTCCAGCTTCTAATTCAGAGCATGTTATATTATATTAAATCACTTCTTATGCAAGCTCCAGATTCTAATTCAGAACATGTTATATTGTATTAAATCACTTCTTATGCATGCTACAGCTTCTAATTCAGAACATGTTATATAATTTTTATTCTTATGCATGCTACAGCTTCTAATTCAGAACATGTTATATTCTTTTAAATCACTACTTATGCATGCTCCAGATTCTAATTCAGAGCATGTTATATTGTATTAAATCACTTCTTATGCATGCTCCAGCTTCTAATTCAGATCATTTTATATTCTATTAAATCACTTCTTATGCATGCTCCAGCTTCTAATTCAGAGCATGTTATATTATATTAAATCACTTCTTATGCATGCTCCAGCTTCTAATTCAGAGCATGTTATATTATATTAAATCACTTCTTATGCATGCTCCAGATTCTAATTCAGAGCATGTTATATTCTATTAACTCTCTTCTTATGCATGCTACAGCTTTTGATTCAGAACATGTTATATTGTATTAAATCACTTCTTATGCATGCTCCAGATTCTAATTCAGAGCATGTTATAGTGTATTAAATCACTTCTTATGCATGCTACAGCTTTTGATTCAGAACATGTTATATTGCATTAAATCACTTCTTATGCATGCTACAGCTTCTAATTCAGAACATGTTATATTCTTTTAAATCTCTTCTTCTGCATGCTACAGCTTCTAATTCAGATCATGTTATATTCTATTAAATCACTTCTTATGCATGCTCCAGCTTCTAATTCAGAGCATGTTATAGTGTATTAAATCACTTCTTATGCATGCTCCAGCTTCTGATTCAGAGCATGTTATATTATTTTAAATCACTTCTTATGCATGCTCCAGCTTCTAATTCAGAGCATGATATATTGTATTAAATCACTTCTTGTGCATGCTCCAGCTTCTGATTCAGAGCATGTTATATTGTATTAAATCACTTCTTATGCATGCTCCAGATTCTGATTCAGAGCATGTTATATTCTATTAAATCACTTCTTATGCATGTTACAGCTTCTAATTCAGAGCATGTTATATTGTATTAAATCACTTCTTATGCATGCTCCAGGTTCTAATTCAGAGCATGTTATAGTGTATTAAATCACTTCTTATGCATGCTACAGCTTCTAATTCAGAGCATGTTATATTATTTTAAATCACTTCTTATGCATGCTCCAGCTTCTGATTCAAAGCATGATATATTGTATTAAATCACTTCTTATGCATGTTCCAGCTTCTGATTCAGAGCATGTTATATTGTATTAAATCATTTCTTATGCATGTTACAGCTTCTAATTCAGAGCATGTTATATTGTATTAAATCACTTCTTATGCATGTTACAGCTTCTAATTCAGAGCATGTTATATTGTATTAAATCACTTCTTATGCATGCTACAGCTTCTAATTCAGAACATGTTATATTCTATTAAATCACTTCTTATGCATGCTACAGCTTCTAATTCAGAACATGTTACATTATTTTAAATCTTTTCTTATGCATGCTACAGCTTCTAATTCAGAACATGTTATATTCTATTAAATCACTTCTTATGCATGCTCCAGATTCTAATTCAGAGCATGTTATAGTGTATTAAATCACTTCTTATGCATGCTACAGCTTTTGATTCAGAGCATGTTATATTATTTTAAATCACTTCTTATGCATACTCCAGCTTCTGATTCAGAGCATGTTATATTATATTAAATCACTTCTTATGCATGCTCCAGCTTCTAATTCACAGCATGTTATATTATATAAAATCACTTCGTGTGCATGCTCCAGCTTCAAATTCAGAGGATGTTATAGTGTATTAAATCACTTCTTATGCATGCTCCATCTTCTAATTCAGAGCATGTTATATTATATTAAATCACTTCTTATGCAAGCTCCAGATTCTAATTCAGAGCATGTTATATTGTATTAAATCACTTCTTATGCATGCTACAGCTTCTAATTCAGAACATGTTATATTATTTTTATTCTTATGCATGCTATAGCTTCTAATTCAGATCATTTTATATTCTATTAAATCTCTTCTTATGCATGCTCCAGCTTCTAATTCAGAGCATGTTATATTATATTAAATCACTTCTTATGCATGCTCCAGCTTCTAAATCAGAGCTTGTTATATTATATTAAATCACTTCTTATGCATGCTCCAGCTTCTAAATCAGAGCATGTTGTATTATATTAAATCACTTCTTATGCATGCTCCAGCTTCTGATTGAGAGCATGTTATATTATATTAAATCACTTCTTATGCATGCTCCAGCTTCTAATTCAGAGCATGTTACATTATATTAAATCACTTCTTATGCATGCTCCAGCTTCTAATTCAGAACATGTTATATTATATTAAATAACTTCTTATGCATGCTCCAGCTTCTAATTCAGAGCATGTTATATTATATTAAATCACTTCTTATGCATGCTGCATCTTCTAATTCAGAGCATGATATATTGTATTAAATCACTTCTTATGCATGCTACAGCTTCTAATTCAGAACATGTTATATTGTATTAAATCACTTCTTATGCATGCTCCAGCTTCTAATTCAGAGCATGTTATATTATATTAAATCACTTCTTATGCAAGCTCCAGATTCTAATTCAGAGCATGTTATATTGTATTAAATCACTTCTTATGCATGCTACAGCTTCTAATTCAGAACATGTTATATTATTTTTATTCTTATGCATGCTACAGCTTCTAATTCAGAACATGTTATATTCTTTTAAATCACTTCTTATGCATGCTCCAGATTCTAATTCAGAGCATGTTATATTGTATTAAATCTCTTCTTATGCATGCTACAGCTTCTAATTCAGATCATTTTATATTCTATTAAATCACTTCTTATGCATGCTCCAGCTTCTAATTCAGAGCATGTTATATTATATTAAATCACTTCTTATGCATGCTCCAGCTTCTAATTCAGAGCATGTTATATTATATTAAATCACTTCTTATGCATGCTCCAGATTCTAATTCAGAGCATGTTATATTCTATTAACTCTCTTCTTATGCATGCTACAGCTTTTGATTCAGAACATGTTATATTGTATTAAATCACTTCTTATGCATGCTCCAGATTCTAATTCAGAGCATGTTATAGTGTATTAAATCACTTCTTATGCATGCTACAGCTTTTGATTCAGAACATGTTATATTGTATTAAATCACTTCTTATGCATGCTACAGCTTCTAATTCAGAACATGTTATATTCTTTTAAATCTCTTCTTATGCATGCTACAGCTTCTAATTCAGATCATGTTATATTCTATTAAATCACTTCTTATGCATGCTCCAGCTTCTAATTCAGAGCATGTTATAGTGTATTAAATCACTTCTTATGCATGCTCCAGCTTCTGATTCAGAGCATGTTATATTATTTTAAATCACTTCTTATGCATGCTCCAGCTTCTAATTCAGAGCATGATAGATTGTATTAAATCACTTCTTGTGCATGCTCCAGCTTCTGATTCAGAGCATGTTATATTGTATTAAATCACTTTTTATGCATGCTCCAGATTCTCATTCAGAGCATGTTATATTCTATTAAATCACTTCTTATGCATGCTCCAGCTTCTAATTCAGAGCATGTTATAGTGTATTAAATCACTTCTTATGCATGCTACAGCTTCTAATTCAGAGCATGTTATATTATTTTAAATCACTTCTTATGCATGCTCCAGCTTCTGATTCAAAGCATGATATATTGTATTAAATCACTTCTTATGCATGTTCCAGCTTCTGATTCAGAGCATGTTATATTGTATTAAATCACTTCTTATGCATGTTACAGCTTCTAATTCAGAGCATGTTATATTGTATTAAATCACTTCTTATGCATGTTACAGCTTCTAATTCAGAGCATGTTATATTGTATTAAATCACTTCTTATGCATGCTACAGCTTCTAATTCAGAACATGTTATATTCTATTAAATCACTTCTTATGCATGCTACAGCTTCTAATTCAGAACATGTTACATTATTTTAAATCTTTTCTTATGCATGCTACAGCTTCTAATTCAGAACATGTTATATTCTATTAAATCACTTCTTATGCATGCTCCAGATTCTAATTCAGAGCATGTTATAATGTATTAAATCACTTCTTATGCATGCTACAGCTTTTGATTCAGAGCATGTTATATTATTTTAAATCACTTCTTATGCATACTCCAGCTTCTGATTCAGAGCATGTTATATTATATTAAATCACTTCTTATGCAAGCTCCAGATTCTAATTCAGAGCATGTTATATTGTATTAAATCACTTCTTATGCATGCTACAGCTTCTAATTCAGAACATGTTATATTATTTTTATTCTTATGCATGCTACAGCTTCTAATTCAGAACCTGTTATATTCTTTTAAATCACTTCTTATGCATGCTCCAGATTCTAATTCAGAGCATGTTATATTGTATTAAATCACTTCTTATGCATGCTACAGCTTCTAATTCAGATCATTTTATATTCTATTAAATCACTTCTTATGCATGCTCCAGCTTCTAATTCAGAGCATGTTATATTATATTAAATCACTTCTTATGCATGCTCCAGATTCTAATTCAGAGCATGTTATATTCTATTAACTCTCTTCTTATGCATGCTACAGCTTTTGATTCAGAACATGTTATATTGTATTAAATCACTTCTTATGCATGCTCCAGATTCTAATTCAGAGCATGTTATAGTGTATTAAATCACTTCTTATGCATGCTACAGCTTTTGATTGAGAACATGTTATATTGTATTAAATCACTTCTTATACATGCTACAGCTTCTAATTCAGAACATGTTATATTCTTTTAAATCTCTTCTTATGCATGCTCCAGCTTCTAATTCAGATCATGTTATATTCTATTAAATCACTTCTTATGCATGCTACAGCTTCTAATTCAGATCATGTTATATTCTATTAAATCACTTCTTATGCATGCTCCAGCTTCTAATTCAGAGCATGTTATAGTGTATTAAATCACTTCTTATGCATGCTCCAGCTTCTGATTCAGAGCATGTTATATTATTTTAAATCACTTCTTATGCATGCTCCAGCTTCTAATTCAGAGCATGATATATTGTATTAAATCACTTCTTGTGCATGCTCCAGCTTCTGATTCAGAGCATGTTATATTGTATTAAATCACCTCTTATGCATGCTCCAGATTCTGATTCAGAGCATGTTATATTCTATTAAATCACTTCTTATGCATGCTCCAGCTTCTAATTCAGAGCATGTTATAGTGTATTAAATCACTTCTTATGCATGCTACAGCTTCTAATTCAGAGCATGTTATATTATTTTAAATCACTTCTTATGCATGCTCCAGCTTCTGATTCAAAGCATGATATATTGTATTAAATCACTTCTTATGCATGTTCCAGCTTCTGATTCAGAGCATGTTATATTGTATTAAATCATTTCTTATGCATGTTACAGCTTCTAATTCAGAGCATGTTATATTGTATTAAATCACTTCTTATGCATGTTACAGCTTCTAATTCAGAGCATGTTATATTATATTAAATCACTTCTTATGCATGCTCCAGCTTCTAATTCAGAGCATGTTATATTATATTAAATCACTTCTTATGCATGCTCCAGCTTCTAATTCAGAGCATGTTATATTATTTTAAATCTTTTCTTATGCATGCTCCAGATTCTAATTCAGATCATGTTATATTCTATTAAATCACTTCTTATGCATGCTCCAGATTCTAATTCAGAGCATGTTATAGTGTATTAAATCACTTCTTATGCATGCTACAGCTTTTGATTCAGAGCATGTTATATTATTTTAAATCACTTCTTATGCATACTCCAGTTTTTGATTCAGAGCATGTTATATTATTTTAAATCTTTTCTTATGCATGCTCCAGATTCTAATTCAGATCATGTTATATTCTATTAAATCACTTCTTATGCATGCTCCAGATTCTAATTCAGAGCATGTTATAGTGTATTAAATCACTTCTTATGCATGCTACAGCTTTTGATTCAGAGCATGTTATATTATTTTAAATCACTTCTTATGCATACTCCAGCTTCTGATTCAGAGCATGTTATATTATATTAAATCACTTCTTACGCAAGCTCCAGATTCTAATTCAGAGCATGTTATATTGTATTAAATCACTTCTTATGCATGCTACAGCTTCTAATTCAGAACATGTTATATTATTTTTATTCTTATGCATGCTACAGCTTCTAATTCAGAACATGTTATATTCTTTTAAATCACTTCTTATGCATGCTCCAGATTCTAATTCAGAGCATGTTATATTGTATTAAATCACTTCTTATGCATGCTACAGCTTCTAATTCAGATCATTTTATATTCTATTAAATCACTTCTTATGCATGCTCCAGCTTCTAATTCAGAGCATGTTATATTATATTAAATCACTTCTTATGCATGCTCCAGCTTCTAATTCAGAGCATGTTATATTATATTAAATCACTTCTTATGCATGCTCCAGATTCTAATTCAGAGCATGTTATATTCTATTAACTCTCTTCTTATGCATGCTACAGCTTTTGATTCAGAACATGTTATATTGTATTACATCACTTCTTATGCATGCTACAGCTTCCAATTCAGATCATGTTATATTCTATTAAATCACTTCTTATGCATGCTCCAGCTTCTAATTCAGAGCATGTTATAGTGTATTAAATCACTTCTTATGCATGCTCCAGCTTCTAATTCAGAGCATGATATATTGTATTAAATCACTTCTTGTGCATGCTCCAGCTTCTAATTCAGAGCATGTTATATTGTATTAAATCACTTCTTATGCATGCTACAGCTTTTGATTCAGAGCATGTTATATTATTTTAAATCACTTCTTATGCATACTCCAGCTTCTGATTCAGAGCATGTTATATTATATTAAATCACTTCTTATGCATGCTCCAGCTTCTAATTCACAGCATGTTATATTATATAAAATCACTTCGTGTGCATGCTCCAGCTTCAAATTCAGAGGATGTTATAGTGTATTAAATCACTTCTTATGCATGCTCCATCTTCTAATTCAGAGCATGTTATATTATATTAAATCACTTCTTATGCAAGCTCCAGATTCTAATTCAGAGCATGTTATATTGTATTAAATCACTTCTTATGCATGCTACAGCTTCTAATTCAGAACATGTTATATTATTTTTATTCTTATGCATGCTATAGCTTCTAATTCAGATCATTTTATATTCTATTAAATCTCTTCTTATGCATGCTCCAGCTTCTAATTCAGAGCATGTTATATTATATTAAATCACTTCTTATGCATGCTCCAGCTTCTAAATCAGAGCTTGTTATATTATATTAAATCACTTCTTATGCATGCTCCAGCTTCTAAATCAGAGCATGTTATATTATATTAAATCACTTCTTATGCATGCTCCAGCTTCTGATTGAGAGCATGTTATATTATATTAAATCACTTCTTATGCATGCTCCAGCTTCTAATTCAGAGCATGTTACATTATATTAAATCACTTCTTATGCATGCTCCAGCTTCTAATTCAGAACATGTTATATTATATTAAATAACTTCTTATGCATGCTCCAGCTTCTAATTCAGAGCATGTTATATTATATTAAATCACTTCTTATGCATGCTGCATCTTCTAATTCAGAGCATGATATATTGTATTAAATCACTTCTTATGCATGCTACAGCTTCTAATTCAGAACATGTTATATTGTATTAAATCACTTCTTATGCATGCTCCAGCTTCTAATTCAGAGCATGTTATATTATATTAAATCACTTCTTATGCAAGCTCCAGATTCTAATTCAGAGCATGTTATATTGTATTAAATCACTTCTTATGCATGCTACAGCTTCTAATTCAGAACATGTTATATTATTTTTATTCTTATGCATGCTACAGCTTCTAATTCAGAACATGTTATATTCTTTTAAATCACTTCTTATGCATGCTCCAGATTCTAATTCAGAGCATGTTATATTGTATTAAATCTCTTCTTATGCATGCTACAGCTTCTAATTCAGATCATTTTATATTCTATTAAATCACTTCTTATGCATGCTCCAGCTTCTAATTCAGAGCATGTTATATTATATTAAATCACTTCTTATGCATGCTCCAGCTTCTAATTCAGAGCATGTTATATTATATTAAATCACTTCTTATGCATGCTCCAGATTCTAATTCAGAGCATGTTATATTCTATTAACTCTCTTCTTATGCATGCTACAGCTTTTGATTCAGAACATGTTATATTGTATTAAATCACTTCTTATGCATGCTCCAGATTCTAATTCAGAGCATGTTATAGTGTATTAAATCACTTCTTATGCATGCTACAGCTTTTGATTCAGAACATGTTATATTGTATTAAATCACTTCTTATGCATGCTACAGCTTCTAATTCAGAACATGTTATATTCTTTTAAATCTCTTCTTATGCATGCTACAGCTTCTAATTCAGATCATGTTATATTCTATTAAATCACTTCTTATGCATGCTCCAGCTTCTAATTCAGAGCATGTTATAGTGTATTAAATCACTTCTTATGCATGCTCCAGCTTCTGATTCAGAGCATGTTATATTATTTTAAATCACTTCTTATGCATGCTCCAGCTTCTAATTCAGAGCATGATAGATTGTATTAAATCACTTCTTGTGCATGCTCCAGCTTCTGATTCAGAGCATGTTATATTGTATTAAATCACTTTTTATGCATGCTCCAGATTCTCATTCAGAGCATGTTATATTCTATTAAATCACTTCTTATGCATGCTCCAGCTTCTAATTCAGAGCATGTTATAGTGTATTAAATCACTTCTTATGCATGCTACAGCTTCTAATTCAGAGCATGTTATATTATTTTAAATCACTTCTTATGCATGCTCCAGCTTCTGATTCAAAGCATGATATATTGTATTAAATCACTTCTTATGCATGTTCCAGCTTCTGATTCAGAGCATGTTATATTGTATTAAATCACTTCTTATGCATGTTACAGCTTCTAATTCAGAGCATGTTATATTGTATTAAATCACTTCTTATGCATGTTACAGCTTCTAATTCAGAGCATGTTATATTGTATTAAATCACTTCTTATGCATGCTACAGCTTCTAATTCAGAACATGTTATATTCTATTAAATCACTTCTTATGCATGCTACAGCTTCTAATTCAGAACATGTTACATTATTTTAAATCTTTTCTTATGCATGCTACAGCTTCTAATTCAGAACATGTTATATTCTATTAAATCACTTCTTATGCATGCTCCAGATTCTAATTCAGAGCATGTTATAATGTATTAAATCACTTCTTATGCATGCTACAGCTTTTGATTCAGAGCATGTTATATTATTTTAAATCACTTCTTATGCATACTCCAGCTTCTGATTCAGAGCATGTTATATTATATTAAATCACTTCTTATGCAAGCTCCAGATTCTAATTCAGAGCATGTTATATTGTATTAAATCACTTCTTATGCATGCTACAGCTTCTAATTCAGAACATGTTATATTATTTTTATTCTTATGCATGCTACAGCTTCTAATTCAGAACCTGTTATATTCTTTTAAATCACTTCTTATGCATGCTCCAGATTCTAATTCAGAGCATGTTATATTGTATTAAATCACTTCTTATGCATGCTACAGCTTCTAATTCAGATCATTTTATATTCTATTAAATCACTTCTTATGCATGCTCCAGCTTCTAATTCAGAGCATGTTATATTATATTAAATCACTTCTTATGCATGCTCCAGCTTCTAATTCAGAGCATGTTATATTATATTAAATCACTTCTTATGCATGCTCCAGATTCTAATTCAGAGCATGTTATATTCTATTAACTCTCTTCTTATGCATGCTACAGCTTTTGATTCAGAACATGTTATATTGTATTAAATCACTTCTTATGCATGCTCCAGATTCTAATTCAGAGCATGTTATAGTGTATTAAATCACTTCTTATGCATGCTACAGCTTTTGATTGAGAACATGTTATATTGTATTAAATCACTTCTTATACATGCTACAGCTTCTAATTCAGAACATGTTATATTCTTTTAAATCTCTTCTTATGCATGCTCCAGCTTCTAATTCAGATCATGTTATATTCTATTAAATCACTTCTTATGCATGCTACAGCTTCTAATTCAGATCATGTTATATTCTATTAAATCACTTCTTATGCATGCTCCAGCTTCTAATTCAGAGCATGTTATAGTGTATTAAATCACTTCTTATGCATGCTCCAGCTTCTGATTCAGAGCATGTTATATTATTTTAAATCACTTCTTATGCATGCTCCAGCTTCTAATTCAGAGCATGATATATTGTATTAAATCACTTCTTGTGCATGCTCCAGCTTCTGATTCAGAGCATGTTATATTGTATTAAATCACTTCTTATGCATGCTCCAGATTCTGATTCAGAGCATGTTATATTCTATTAAATCACTTCTTATGCATGCTCCAGCTTCTAATTCAGAGCATGTTATAGTGTATTAAATCACTTCTTATGCATGCTACAGCTTCTAATTCAGAGCATGTTATATTATTTTAAATCACTTCTTATGCATGCTCCAGCTTCTGATTCAAAGCATGATATATTGTATTAAATCACTTCTTATGCATGTTCCAGCTTCTGATTCAGAGCATGTTATATTGTATTAAATCATTTCTTATGCATGTTACAGCTTCTAATTCAGAGCATGTTATATTGTATTAAATCACTTCTTATGCATGTTACAGCTTCTAATTCAGAGCATGTTATATTATATTAAATCACTTCTTATGCATGCTCCAGCTTCTAATTCAGAGCATGTTATATTATATTAAATCACTTCTTATGCATGCTCCAGCTTCTAATTCAGAGCATGTTATATTATTTTAAATCTTTTCTTATGCATGCTCCAGATTCTAATTCAGATCATGTTATATTCTATTAAATCACTTCTTATGCATGCTCCAGATTCTAATTCAGAGCATGTTATAGTGTATTAAATCACTTCTTATGCATGCTACAGCTTTTGATTCAGAGCATGTTATATTATTTTAAATCACTTCTTATGCATACTCCAGTTTTTGATTCAGAGCATGTTATATTATTTTAAATCTTTTCTTATGCATGCTCCAGATTCTAATTCAGATCATGTTATATTCTATTAAATCACTTCTTATGCATGCTCCAGATTCTAATTCAGAGCATGTTATAGTGTATTAAATCACTTCTTATGCATGCTACAGCTTTTGATTCAGAGCATGTTATATTATTTTAAATCACTTCTTATGCATACTCCAGCTTCTGATTCAGAGCATGTTATATTATATTAAATCACTTCTTACGCAAGCTCCAGATTCTAATTCAGAGCATGTTATATTGTATTAAATCACTTCTTATGCATGCTACAGCTTCTAATTCAGAACATGTTATATTATTTTTATTCTTATGCATGCTACAGCTTCTAATTCAGAACATGTTATATTCTTTTAAATCACTTCTTATGCATGCTCCAGATTCTAATTCAGAGCATGTTATATTGTATTAAATCACTTCTTATGCATGCTACAGCTTCTAATTCAGATCATTTTATATTCTATTAAATCACTTCTTATGCATGCTCCAGCTTCTAATTCAGAGCATGTTATATTATATTAAATCACTTCTTATGCATGCTCCAGCTTCTAATTCAGAGCATGTTATATTATATTAAATCACTTCTTATGCATGCTCCAGATTCTAATTCAGAGCATGTTATATTCTATTAACTCTCTTCTTATGCATGCTACAGCTTTTGATTCAGAACATGTTATATTGTATTACATCACTTCTTATGCATGCTACAGCTTCCAATTCAGATCATGTTATATTCTATTAAATCACTTCTTATGCATGCTCCAGCTTCTAATTCAGAGCATGTTATAGTGTATTAAATCACTTCTTATGCATGCTCCAGCTTCTAATTCAGAGCATGATATATTGTATTAAATCACTTCTTGTGCATGCTCCAGCTTCTAATTCAGAGCATGTTATATTGTATTAAATCACTTCTTATGCATGCTCCAGATTCTGATTCAGAGCATGTTATATTCTATTAAATCACTTCTTATGCATGCTCCAGCTTCTAATTCAGAGCATGTTATATTATTTTAAATCACTTCTTATGCATGCTCCAGCTTCTGATTCAAAGCATGAAATATTGTATTAAATCACTTCTTATGCATGTTCCAGCTTCTGATTCAGAGCATGTTATATTGTATTAAATCATTTCTTATGCATGTTACAGCTTCTAATTCAGAGCATGTTATATTGTATTAAATCACTTCTTATGCATGCTACAGCTTCTAATTCAGAGCATGTTATATTATTTTAAATCACTTCTTATGCATGCTCCAGCTTCTGATTCAAAGCATGATATATTGTATTAAATCACTTCTTATGCATGTTCCAGCTTCTGATTCAGAGCATGTTATATTGTATTAAATCATTTCTTATGCATGTTACAGCTTCTAATTCAGAGCATGTTATATTGTATTAAATCACTTCTTATGCATGTTACAGCTTCTAATTCAGAGCATGTTATATTATATTAAATCACTTCTTATGCATGCTCCAGCTTCTAATTCAGAGCATGTTATATTATATTAAATCACTTCTTATGCATGCTCCAGCTTCTAATTCAGAGCATGTTATATTATTTTAAATCTTTTCTTATGCATGCTCCAGATTCTAATTCAGATCATGTTATATTCTATTAAATCACTTCTTATGCATGCTCCAGATTCTAATTCAGAGCATGTTATAGTGTATTAAATCACTTCTTATGCATGCTACAGCTTTTGATTCAGAGCATGTTATATTATTTTAAATCACTTCTTATGCATACTCCAGCTTCTGATTCAGAGCATGTTATATTATATTAAATCACTTCTTATGCATGCTCCAGCTTCTAATTCACAGCATGTTATAGTGTATTAAATCACTTCTTATGCATGCTCCAGATTCTAATTCAGAACATGTTATATTATTTTTATTCTTATGCATGCTCCAGCTTCTAATTCAGAGCATGTTATATTCTATTAAATCACTTCTTATGCATGCTCCAGCTTCTAATTCAGAGCATGTTATATTATATTAAATCACTTCTTATGCATGCTCCAGCTTCTGATTGAGAGCATGTTATATTATATTAAATCACTTCTTATGCATGTTACAGCTTCTAATTCAGAGCATGTTATATTCTATTAAATCACTTCTTATGCATGCTCCAGCTTCTAATTCAGAGCATGATATATTGTATTAAATCACTTCTTGTGCATGCTCCAGCTTCTAATTCAGAGCATGTTATATTATATTAAATCACTTCGTATGCATGCTCCAGCTTCTAATTCAGAACATGTTATATTATATAAAATCACTTCTTATGCATGCTACAGCTTCTGATTCAGAGCATGTTATATTGTATTAAATCAAGTCAGATCACTAAGTTAGCATGGTATAAACAAAATAAGTTTGCACCTTCTACACATTTCAGTCGTATTTTGCCCTGCTCTACGAGGTTTTGGTTATTGACTTGAATAAGTAGTTGTAGGGTTAAATAGCCTTGGGCAACAAATGTGACACTTGGGACCCACAGAGAGTTGTCACTTACATATTACGGAATTGTATTTTGCTCTGACAGACAAGGTTTTAGGCCTGAATATATTGATGAAGCGTGCAGGTTCCAAGTGTCAATTTTGTGGCCCGAGGCTATATATAACCCATGAAAAGCTACAGCTATTTATTCAATTCAATTCAAATATAATTTGTGCCCACTTTGCCAGCCTGTTTCATGCCCAAAACTTTGTTCGGCCAGGCAATTTGCAAGTGGATAATATGTATGTGACCCCTCCCCTCTGTTGGTTCAGAATGTCAAATTTGTGGCCTAAGGCAATTATACCCTTGAAAAACTACAGCTACTTGTTCAAACTAATAACCCAAACCTTGTAGGGCCAGGCAAAATTCAATTGAAATTTGTGTAAGACGCACACTTATTTTGTTTATACATTTTTAACTTAGTGATCGTCGTTGAATTTAATAATAATAATAATAATAATAATAATAATAATTATGGACTACTTGTAGTGAGGATTCTGTTGTTATGTTCACTTTGGGGCTAATTAGTTCCTAATATAACTCAACATAATACTATGTGTTCCACTTGATGTATTTATGCGGTACACACTTTGATATTTCTAGGTTTATATCTTTCATACATATTGAACAATTTGATGGTCACGAAACAGAAAAAAAGACCCAATTAAGATAAGTTGTGGATCTACTCACCCCTTTTTATACACTTTCTTGAATTTTTTATACACTATTTGCACTTTATTGAATTTTTTTACACTCTTAGGCACTTTCTAAACTCTATTTAAATAATTTATTTTTAATGTGTTTTAACCAAAGCATGTTGCACTGCAGAAAGATGCAACTCATGTTTTATGAGGAATGCTATATCTATATATGGTTTGGTGTTACTATTCACTACTGTATATTTTACCTATACACCTGTGTTTATATACACTGGTGGCCAAAATTGCGGACACATTTTGAAATTTGAATGTTTATCAACTTCGAATGCTTATAAAAACTGTTTCACTTCACGCAGTGCAATGATTCATACAGGGTCGCCATCAGGGGGAGACTGCCGGGACTGGAGTCCCGGGCCCGGGCCCTGGCTGAACGGAGGGGGGGCCCGCTTGGGCCCACCTGCTAATACCATCTGCCACCGTAAAGCCTGCAGCCGCACTGCCCCTTTGACCAGTACAAAGGGAGACGGCCGCTGCTACCACCCGTCATCGCCGCTGACCCAGTCCCCAATGTAGGTGGCAGCCAGGGCCCGCTCGGTCCAGCCTACAGGACACCTGCCGGCCACATGTTCAATAAAGTTTGTTTCCGGATTAGCGCGCGTGACGTCATGACGTTATGCCGCGCCGCTGGAGGGAGAGTTCGGAGGAGCCCCGGCGCAGGAGGAGCAGCGTCTGCTGAGGAAGAAGCCGAGAAGATGCCAGTGGGAACAACTCGGAGCCTTCTTCAAGGAAACAAGGTAAGTGCTAAAGCGGTGCACAGCGGGCAGGGCAGGGAGGAAATAAAGCTGGGCAGACTCGCAGAGCACTGGATCTAATAAGAGGGCAGAGTGAAGTGGGGAAAAAGAGTTGGGCAGAGCACTGGATTTAATCAGGGGTGGCATGGTTGGGGGGAGTAAAGTTCTGAAAAAAAGCTGGGCAGACAGGGCAGAGCACTGGATTTAATTACTGGGGAGGGGGGGAGTGAAGTGGGGAGAATGAGCTGGGCAGAGCAATGGATTTAATAACCAGGATGAGAGTGAAGTGGGGAATAAAAGGGCTGGGCAGAGCACTAGATTTAATAACAGGGGGGGGCCCTGGCTATTTTGTCAGTCCCGGGCCCCACAGTTTCTGATGGCAGCCCTGGATTCATATATCAAATTAAAGGAAATTTAATGCTGAATTCACCACAATAAACAGAGGTCAAATATTTGCATTACAAGGGAAGTTATGCCGTGAAAACAACACTTAGGATGAAAGTCAATGTGTACTTATGATGTTACTGTCCTATCAGTATTTTGTTGGGTATCCTTTATTTTTCAAGACCGCAGCACAGCGACGTGATCCAGGATTGTGGGTTAAGTGAAAATGGTCTTCCGTATGCAGTAATTGCGAGAGAAATTGGTGGGAATGTGACAACATCAGGAGTACGAAAGTTTTGTTTACGCCATCAGGAAACACAATCTATACAAAACAAAGAAGGAAAAGTCTGGAAAAAGTGCACAACAGCTGTCGATGATAGGAGAATAAAACGAATTTGCAT
Source organism: Taudactylus pleione (assembly GCA_031769625.1). NCBI lineage: Eukaryota > Metazoa > Chordata > Amphibia > Anura > Myobatrachidae > Taudactylus > Taudactylus pleione. The sequence continues at coordinate 111,867 of JAUIMM010000546.1, forward strand.
CAGGGACAGATGGATGTCATCTGCGGCCATTAGCAGTAAACTGAGTGCAACTGGTGTTTTTGTCAGTGCAAGAACGGTATGGAGAAGACTAACGGAGATTGGCCTAAAAGGTAGGATTCCCTGAAAAAAGCCATTGCTGAATAAAAAGCAGCAGCAGAAACGAATACAGTGGGCAAAAGAACACATTGCATGGACAGAAGGTCAGTGGAAACAAGTGATATCGAGTGACGAAACTAAGATATCGATATTAGGCAGTGATGGGAGAAAATATTGGAGACGTCGCATCGGGGAAGAGGTACATCCAGGTTTTATTCAAGCAACAACAAAGAATCCTACAAGTGTTATGATCTGGGCATGTATGACAGCAGATGCTGTAGGCCGCCTTTATGTCATAGATGGCACACTGAACAGCAGAAAGTACATTGACACCATCCTACAACCAAAACTTCTACCTTCTATCAGGGATCTTTTTCCAGATAATGCCCCATTTTTTTCCAGCAGGATTCAGCTCCCTGCCCCACTGCACGGACATGCAAAAAGGGGTTCACGGAGAATGACATATAGGTGCTGGGATGGCCAGGAAACAGCCCAGACCTGAACCCATAGAACATTTGTGGCTCTGTTTGAAAAAACTGGTACATCTGAGGCGTCCATCCAATAAAAGACAATTAATTGAGGCTATAATTGTCTCATGGCATCACATAATAAAGAAGGAAGAGCTCCAACCATTGGTTGGCTCAATGACATGCTGCGGTCTTGAATAATAAAGGATACCCAACGAAATACTGATAGGACAGTAACATCATGAGTACACAGATATTTTCACCCTGTGTTGATTTCACTGCATAACTTCCCTTGTAATGCAAATATTTGACCTCTGTTTATTGTGTTGAATTCAGCATTATATTTCCTTTCATTTGATATATGAATCATTGCACTGCATGAAGTGTAACAGTTTTTATAAGCATTCGAAGTTGAAAAACATTCAAATTTCAAAAAGTGTCCGCAATTTTGGCCACCAGTGTATATATTGTGTTCACTTTTACTAGAGCGTCTTTTTCTCTTGTACATATATATATATATATATATTAGGGGTGAGCGGGTTCGGATTTCTGAAATCCGAACCCCCCCGAGCCCCCCCGATCCGAGTCCGATCCGAGTCAGGCTCGACTTTTCCCGCCTGACTCGGATCTGACATCGAGGCAAAACGTCATCATCCCGCCTTCCGAGTCTCGCGGGTTTTGGATCCTATATAAGGTACCCGCGTCAGCGCCATTTTCTCACTCGGCTGTGGACAGTGAAGAGGGAGGGTGGGAGTTAGTGCTGTGTAGTGTAGTGTAGTGTAGTGCTGCTGTTGTCCACTACTTCAAAGTCCATAGGGGCTGGCTGTGTTGTGCTGTGCTGCTGTTGTTAATAGGGGCTGTGTCCACTACTTCAAAGTCCATAGGGGCTGGCTGGACTGTGTTGTGCAGTCAGTTCCAAAGTCCTGTGCAGTGTCCCAGTCCTAAAGGGGTGCTGTAGTGTTGTCCAGGGGGTGCTCTGTCCATCAGGGGTGCTCCCCCCAAGTGCTAAAAAAATAATATATTTTCTGTGTTTGTGAATTGTGTGCGCAGTAGCCGCACGTGCATCAACAAAGTAGTGCCAAGCGTGCGCCTGTGTCATAAGTAAAGGGCCGGCTGGCTTGACCGTTAAGGGTGCTGTAACCCCCGAAAGTACACTCCAGTCCAAACCAAAAAAAAAATTATTTTCTGTGTTTGTGTATTGTGTGCGCAGTAGCCGCACGTGCATCAACAAAGTAGTGCCAAGCGTGCGCCTGTGTCATAAGTAAAGGGCCGGCTGGCTTGACCGTTAAGGGTGCTGTAACCCCCGAAAGTACACTCCAGTCCAAACCAAAAAAAAATTATTTTCTGTGTTTGTTAATTGTGTGCGCAGTAGCCGCACGTGCATCAACAAAGTAGTGCCAAGCGTGCGCCTGTGTCATAAGTAAAGGGCCGGCTGGCTTGACCGTTAAAGGGTGCTGTAACCCCCGAAAGTACACTCCAGTCCAAACCAAAAAAAAATTATTTTCTGTGTTTGTTAATTGTGTGCGCAGTAGCCGCACGTGCATCAACAAAGTAGTGCCAAGCGTGCGCCTGTGTCATAAGTAAAGGGCCGGCTGGCTTGACCGTTAAGGGTGCTGTAACCCCCGAAAGTACACTCCAGTCCAAACCTAAAAAAAAATTATTTTCTGTGTTTGTGAATTGTGTGCGCAGTAGCCGCACGTGCATCAACAAAGTAGTGCCAAGAGTGCCCCTGTGTCATAAGTAAAGGGCCGGCTGGCTTGACCGTTAAAGGGTGCTGTAACCCCCGAAAGTACACTCCAGTCCAAACCAAAAAAAAATTATTTTCTGTGTTTGTGAATTGTGTGCGCAGTAGCCGCACGTGCATCAACAAAGTAGTGCCAAGCGTGCGCCTGTGTCATAAGTAAAGGGCCGGCTGGCTTGACCGTTAAAGGGTGCTGTAACCCCTGAAAGTACACTCCAGTCCAAACCAAAAAAAAATTATTTTCTGTGTTTGTGAATTGTGTGCGCAGTAGCCGCACGTGCATCAACAAAGTAGTGTCAAGCGTTCGCCTGTGTCATAAGTAAAGGGCCGGCTGGCTTGACCGTTAAGGGTGCTGTAACCCCCGAAAGTACACTCCAGTCCAAACCAAAAAAAAAATTATTTTCTGTGTTTGTGAATTGTGTGCGCAGTAGCCGCACGTGCATCAACAAAGTAGTGCCAAGCGTGCGCCTGTGTCATAAGTAAAGGGCCGGCTGGCTTGACCGTTAAGGGTGCTGTAACCCCCGAAAGTACACTCCAGTCCAAACCAAAAAAAAAATTATTTTCTGTGTTTGTGAATTGTGTGCGCAGTAGCCGCACGTGCATCAACAAAGTAGTGCCAAGCGTGCGCCTGTGTCATAAGTAAAGGGCCGGCTGGCTTGACCGTTAAGGGTGCTGTAACCCCCGAAAGTACACTCCAGTCCAAACCTAAAAAAAAATTATTTTCTGTGTTTGTGAATTGTGTGCGCAGTAGCCGCACGTGCATCAACAAAGTAGTGCCAAGCGTGCGCCTGTGTCATAAGTAAAGGGCTGGCTGGCTTGACCGTTAAGGGTGCTGTAACCCCCGAAAGTACACTCCAGTCCAAACCAAAAAAAAAATTATTTTCTGTGTTTGTGAATTGTGTGCGCAGTAGCCGCACGTGCATCAACAAAGTAGTGCCAAGCGTGCGCCTGTGTCATAAGTAAAGGGCCGGCTGGCTTGACCGTTAAGGGTGCTGTAACCCCCGAAAGTACACTCCAGTCCAAACCTAAAAAAAAATTATTTTCTGTGTTTGTGAATTGTGTGCGCAGTAGCCGCACGTGCATCAACAAAGTAGTGCCAAGCGTGCGCCTGTGTCATAAGTAAAGGGCCGGCTGGCTTGACCGTTAAAGGGTGCTGTAACCCCCGAAAGTACACTCCAGTCCAAACCAAAAAAAAATTATTTTCTGTGTTTGTGAATTGTGTGCGCAGTAGCCGCACGTGCATCAACAAAGTAGTGCCAAGCGTGCGCCTGTGTCATAAGTAAAGGGCCGGCTGGCTTGACCGTTAAAGGGTGCTGTAACCCCCAAAGTACACTCCAGTCCAAACCAAAAAAAAATTATTTTCTGTGTTTGTGAATTGTGTGCGCAGTAGCCGCACGTGCATCAACAAAGTAGTGCCAAGAGTGCGCCTGTGTCATAAGTAAAGGGCCGGCTGGCTTGACCGTTAAAGGGTGCTGTAACCCACAAAGTACACTCCAGTCCGAACCAAAAAAAAATTTATTTTCTGTGTTTAGCCGCACGTATATATCAAATCGATATAACATAAATGGAGGACCAAACTTTCTCCGATAAAAATAAAATAGAGAAAGATCAAGAACCACTTCCTCCTAGTGCTGAAGCTGCTGCCACTAGTCATGACATAGACGATAACATGCCATCAACGTCGTCTGCCAAGGCCGATGCCCAATGTCATAGTAGAGGGCACATACAATCCCAAATGGCAAAGTTCAGGAAAATGACCTTGAAAAAGACATTTAAATCAGCTGAAGAGAAACGTAAACTTGCCAATATGCCATTTACGACACGGAGTGGCAAGGAACGGCTAAGGTCGATCCCTAGTATGTTCATGACTAGTGGTTCAGCTTCACATGACGATGGAAGCACTCCTCCCACTAAAAAAATCAAAAGAGTTAAGCTGGCAAAAGCACAGCGAAGAACTGTGCTTTCTAAGAAGATATCACAAATCCCCAAAGAGAGTCCAAGTGTGGTGGTGGTTGCGATGCCTGACCTTCCCAGCACTGGACGGGAAGAGGTGGCTCTTTCCACCATTTGCACGCCCCCTGCAAGTGCTGAAAGGAGCACCCACAGTCCACTTGCTGATATGCAAATTGAAGATGTCACTGTTGAAGTACAACAGGATGAGGATACTGGTGTAGCTGGCGCTGAGGAGGAAGTTGGCGAGGAGGATTCTGATGGTGATGTGGTTTGTTTAAATCAGGCTCCGGGGGAGACAGTTGTTGTCCGTGGGATGAAAAAGCCCATCACGGTCATGCCTGGGCAGAAGACCAAACATTCCACCTCTTTGGTCTGGCAATATTTCTATCCAAATCCGGACAACAACTGTCTTGCCATATGTACCATATGTAAAGGTGAAATAAGTAGGGGTAGGGACGTCAACCACCTAGGAACATCCTCCCTTATACGGCACCTGCAGCGCGTTCATAAAAAGTTACTGTCAAGTTCAGAAACTTTGGCTCAGACCGTAAGCAGTCCAGGGACACCTAAATCCCGTTGTCCTGTTGTATCCAAGCGCCTGCAAACCACACCGTCAACTCCCTCCTCGTCAATTTCCTCCTTAGTCAGGATCGGAAGTAGTCCTGCAGGCCATATCACTGGCATGACTGACTCTCCTATCCGGGATTCCTCCGGAGGATCCTGCATTGCTACGCCTACTGCTGCCGCTGCTGCTGTTGCTGCTGCTGCTGGGAGTCGTTCATCATCCCAGAGAGGAAGTAGGAACACCACTACTTTTACTAAACAATTGACCCTCCAACAGTCCTTAGCGAGGAGGATGAAGTACGACAGCAGTCATCCTGAAGCAAAACGTATAACTGAGGCCTTGACTGCTATGTTGGTGTTAGACGTGCGTCCGGTATCCGCCATTAGTGCAGTGGGATTTAGACAATTGATGGAGGTAGTGTGTCCCCGGTTCCAAATCCCGTCTAGATTCCACTTCACTAGGCAGGCGATACCGAGACTGTACAGAAACGTCAGAAAAAGTGTCCTCAGTGTCCTGAAAAATGCCGTTGTACACAATGTCCACTTAACCACGGACATGTGGACAAGTGGAACAGGGCAGACTAAGGACTATATGACTGTGACAGCCCACTGGGTAGATGTATCACCTTACGCAGCAACAGCAGCAGCGTCACCAGTAGCAGCATCTCAGAAACGCCAGCTCGTTACAAGGCAGGCTACGCTGTGTATCACCGGTTTCAGTAAGAGGCACACCGCCGACAACCTCTTAGAGAAACTGAGGGAAATCATCGCCCAGTGGCTTACCCCACTTAGACTCTCCTGGGGATTTGTGATATCTGACAACGCCACCAATATTGTGCGGGCATTACATCTGGGCAAATTCCAGCACGTCCCATGTTTTGCTCACACAATAAACTTGGTGGTGCAGAATTTTCTGAAAAGCGACAGGGGCGTGCAGGAGACGCTTTGGGTGGCCCGAAAAATTTCTGGCCACTTTCGCCATTCAGCGACTGCGTGCCGAAGACTGGAGCGCCAGCAAACACTCTTGAACCTGCCCCGCCATCACCTGAAGCAAGAGGTTGTGACGCGGTGGAACTCAACCCTCTATATGCTTCAGAGGATGGAGGAGCAGCAAAAGGCCATACAAGCCTATACATCCACCTATGACATAGGCAAAGGAGGGGGTATGCACCTGACTCAAGCGCAGTGGAGAATGATTTCCATGTTGTGCAAGGTTCTTCAGCCCTTCGAACTTGCCACACGTGAAGTCAGTTCAGACACTGCCAGCTTGAGTCAGGTCATTCCCCTCATCAGGCTTTTGCAGAAGCAGCTGGAGAAAGTGAAGGAGGAGCTAAGACGGAGCGATTCCGCTCGGCATGTGGGACTTGTGGATGAAGCCCTTCATTCGCTTTGCCAGGATTCCAGGGTGGTCAATCTGTTGAAATCAGACCACTACATTTTGGCCACCGTGCTCGATCCTAGGTTTAAAGCCTATGTGGTGTCTCTCTTTCCGGCCGACACAAGCCTGCAGAGGTGCAAAGACCTGCTGGTGAACACACTGTCAGCTGAAGCGGAACGTGACACGTCAACGGCTCCTTCTTCATTTTCTCCCGCAACTGGGGCTGCCAGGAAAAAACTTAGGTATCCTAAGCAACCCGCTGGCGGTGATGCAGGGCAGGCAGGACCAAGTTTGGACATCTGGTCCGGACTGAAGGACCTGGCAACAATTTCTGACATGTCTACTGTCACTGCATATGATACTGTCACCATTGACAGAATGGTGGAGGATTACATCGGTGACAGCATCCAAGTAGGCATGTCAGACAGTCCATACCTGTACTGGCAGGAAAAAGAGGCAATTTGGAGGCCCCTGTATAAACTGGCTCTATTTTACCTGAGTTGCCCCCCCTCCAGTGTGTACTCCGAAAGAGTGTTTAGTGCAGCCGGGAACCTTGTCAGCGAAAGGCGTAGGAGGTTGCTTCCACAGAATGTGGAGAAGATGATGTTCATCAAAATGAATTATCAGCTCTTCCAGGGAGACCAGCCTCCAGAAGGTACAGAGGGACCTGTGGTGGTGGATTCAAGTGGGGACGAGTTAATACTTTGTGAGGATGAGGATGTACACACTGAAGAGGGTGAGGAATCGGTGGATGAGGAGGATGAGGATGACATCTTGCCTCCGTAGAGCCAGTTTGTGCAGGGACACATTAATTGCCAGCTTGTTTTGTGGGGGCCCAAACGAACCAATCATTTCAGCCACAGTTGTGTGGCAGACCCTGGCGCTGAAATGATTGATTTGTTAAAGTGTGCATGTCCTGTTTATACAACATAAGGGTGGGTGGGAGGGCCCAAGGACAATTCCATCTTGCACCTCTTTTTTTCTTTGCATTATGTACAGTTTGGGGCCTAGTTTTTCTAACTGCCATCCTGCCTGCCACTGCAGTGTCACTCCTAGATGGGTCACGTGTTTGTGCCGCCCACTCGTGTCGCTTAGCATAGTCATCCAGCTACCTCGGTGCAACCTTTTGGACATAAAAACACTATTGTGAGGTGTGAGGTGTTCAGAATAGACTGGAAATGAGTGGAAATTAAGGTTATTGAGGTTAATAATAGCATAGGAGCAGAAAAACCTACAAATTCTGTGATTTTAGCTGTTTTTATGCTTTTTTTCAAAAAAATACAGATCCAAAACACAAAACCCAGAACCCAAAACACGGAAGGGTGGTTTTGGCAAAACCAATCCAGATCCAAAACACGAAGAAAGATCCAGATCCAAAACCAAAACACAAAACACGAAAAGTGGCCGGTGCACACCCCTAATATATATATATATATATACATATATATATATATATATATATAGCAGACAGACAACGGTAGCACTCCAGTTACAGCAATATTAAAGCCGGGTCAATATATCACCGGCATGTTTATTGAAAATCATTAGCCCAGGAATATACCCTTTTCTCCTCGTAGTCCCTGTCAACTATAGAGAGCTTGATCTGTTTAAATTTATTAAGGTCTTTCTTATAAGTATCAGCTTGAGTCTGAAGTTTGGTAAGCCAGTCACAAGTTTTATCAGCCACAATCTTAGAAAGGTGATTGGTTTCAAATGCTTTGATTTTTTCTTTGACAATACTCAGTTCCCTGCTGGATTCTTCCACAACAAATAATATAAGATCAAAGGATGCTTTATTAAGGACAGCAGCCCACTTACGGCAAAAGTCAGGATTTAGACGACCAATTGTAGGGATGTTCTTTATGCGGAATCCTCTCGGTATTTTCCTGTTGCGGTAATAATCACTGAGGGTAACGCCATGCATAAAATAATCAATCTCTCATTGTTTAAGCTTGAGTAATTGAACAAAATAATGTTCACTGGATTCCTCTCCAACTGTAGCTGACCAGTTTTCTTTAAAAAGGATACCTTCAGCATCCGTGTCTGAGAAGGACAGTAAGTCTCCCAATGGTAATTGCACAGTAGTAAATCCAATTTGTTCAAGAAGGTCTTGTTGCAGAGACATGACACTGTGATCACACAGTTGTCACACTGACAAGCAAAGTAATAAAGGGGATGGTGCCTCAGTTTAAGGTAGGTGATCCGTTCACCTCCAATACAAGTCTGCCACGGGCTTGGCACTCTTCCTCCAGGAAGTATAGGGTGGGTGTCCCCCGCAAAATAGGGAAATAGCAGACAGACAATGGTGGCACTCCAGTTACAGCAATATTAAAGCCGGGTCAATAGATCACCGGCATGTTTATTGGCGGACCTTCGTCAGGAATAAAATACATATACAAACAACACTTACCTAAATACAAGAAGACTCCACCACGAGTGTGCACCCCCACCAACCTCCCGGAGCTGAGCCATGACGTCATCAGCGTGCACTAAGCAGCGAGCGAGGCGTACGGCAGTCAGCTCTCCATGGCAACGCTGTAAACAAAGCAGTGAAGCCAGGAATAATGAGTAGTGTAAAAAGAAAAAAAGATACAACACTGATATAATAGCTAGCAGATCGCTGAATCCAGCGCAATATACATTAGATGATATACATCAAAGTAAGATAAAGCATGGTTACATCATATATAAAAAGAGGAAAAAGCGTCTGATACTAAGATAGACAAAGAGAATCATACGAAGCATGTGAGTGAAAGTTTTTCAATCAGCCCATTAGGCTGCACAGTATTCAAGCGGAAGATCCAGCGGGCTTCCAATTGTATAACATAGTAGACCTATCTCCCCCCCGTTTGTTATCAGGGATATGATCAATCATTTTGTATCGTAGGGTAGATAAATTTTGTCTACATTCCTTAAAGTGTGGAGCCACTGGCTGATCATAATCCTTCCCTGCTAAAGCCATGCGTATGGCCGATCTATGTAAAGCCATCCGCTCTCGGAACTGTCTGGTGGTGTTACCTATATACAGGTATTCACAGGGACATCTAATATAGTACACCACAAATTGGCTAGTACATGTGAGGATATGTTTAATGCGGAATTTATGGCCAGTGTGAGGATGTACAAAGCTATCACCTATTTCTAGGTAACTACAAGTAGTACATCCCAAACACCTATAGTTTCCTGGTTTTTTTGTCAGAAAGTTTTTTGGCATAGTAACAACATCAAAACCCGTGATGTCAGTGTGGACTATCCAGTCCCGCACATTACGACCACGTTTATAACAGGGGAGGATCCTAGAGTTTTTAAGTGCACATAGCGCAGGATCATTCTTAATCATAGGCCAAAAATGGCGAGCCCTCCTGATCATAGTCTCACTACTGGCACTAAAGCCATTAACCCATACAATTCTGTCTGTATTAGTGGTGGTTGCCTGCGGTATTACAACATTTTGTTTGGGGGCTAACAAAGCTCTCTCCTTAGACTCTCTAAGCAAATCGGCAGGATAGCCTCTAGCCAAGAAATTATTCATCATCCTATCTAGCTGGAGTTTTTCTTCCGTCGGATCACTACAGATGCGGTGTACTCTCAAAAACTGGGAATATGGTAAACCTTTAATAAGATTTTTGGGATGATAACTAGATGCCAAGAGTAAATTATTTCTGTCAGTTGGTTTACTATAAACTGAAGTAACAATCTTGTGATTCTTTATCCGTACAAATACATCTAGGAAGTGTACTTCTTTGGCACTACTTTCAAACGTGAATTTGATGTTAGGGTCAATAGTATTAACTACCTCCATCATCGATACAAAAGCATCATGAGTACCGTGCCAAATTAGAAATACATCATCTATGTACCGTCTGAAAATTTTGATACAATCAGAAAATGCTTTGTTAACAAAGAATAAATTATTCTCCACCCCAAACATGAAAGTGTTCGCATATACCGGGGCTGCACAAGAACCCATTGCGCAGCCCAGGATCTGCAAGTAGTAACAGCCATCAAACAAAAAATAATTACGTTTCAGGGTAAGCTCAAGCAAATGCAAGAAGAATGACAGATCAGGTCCCTGATAATAGGGGTTATTCGTTAATTATTGCTCAACCGCCCTAATTCCCCTGTCATGAGGAATGTTGGTATATAAACCAATAACGTCAATAGTACATAGCCAGTGGTCATCAGGTAGTTGATTGAAATGATCAAAGATCTTCAGAAATTCAGTTGTATCCTTAAGATACACCTTTTGTGCTTGAACAGCTGGTTGGAGATAGAAATCAATATATTTAGAGATATTATAACAAAGTGAATTGCGGGCTGAAATGATCGGTCTGCCGGGGGGATGTACCGCATCCTTATGTAGTTTTGGTAGCGTATAAAAGACTGGAACTGTCGGTGTCTGGGGCAATAAAGCTTGCATCGTATTATCAGTAATGATGTTGTCCTCGCAAGCAGACTGTAGGATCCTATGCAGTTCATCCTTGAATTCTGCTGTGGGATCTCTTTGAAGTTTCTCATATACCTTATGGTCAGATAGTTGTCTTAGAGCCTCTATTCTATAATCATTGACGTCTTGTAACACCACAGCCCCGCCTTTGTCAGCGGAGCGTATTACGATGGATTTGTCCTCACTAAGGCTTTTGAGTGCTGCCATCTCATTTTTGGATAGATTAGAGTGGATATGTTCGTTTTTATCATTTTCTTTAATGCAGGATTCCATAATGCTGGTAAAGCCCTTAATCATGATATTGTTAGAATTGGGATCAAAAGAGGACTTAGATCTGACAGGACAATCAATAATATTAGAGGGAGATTCATTGGTCTCATTACCGAAAAATTCTTTTAATCGTAGTTGTCTGCTAAACTTATGCAGATCAATCCAGGTCTGTAGGGAATTATGTTGTACCGTAGGTACGAAACTCAGGCCTCGTTGTAACATGTTGCATTCATCCACAGATAACATCCATGAGGAAAGGTTATAGAGTATTTCTTCCTTTTTTGCAATACTTTTTTTCTGCCTTTCGCATTGTCTTCCTCGTCTCGCGAAGGTTCTCCAGGGGGGCCATTTTTGGCCCTGGTGGTCACCCCTAAAGGGGGCCTGCGTGAAGTAGGTGCATTGCTGGTACCGGCACATTCCGGATCACTAGCCTGTCCTCCGCTGGAGGTGTCTGTATCCAAAGGGAACTTACGGAATCTTCTATAAGGACCTGCCTGTGGCAATCTCCTTCCTGTGGGGTTATTAGCCCAGGAATATACCCTTTTCTCCTCGTAGTCCCTGTCAACTTGCTCTGTTTAAATTTATTAAGGTCTTTCTTATAAGTATCAGCTTGAGTCTGAAGTTTGGTAAGCCAGTCACAAGTTTTATCAGCCACAATCTTAGAAAGGAGATTGGTTTCAAATGCTTTGATTTTTTCTTTGACAATACTCAGTTCCCTGCTGGATTCTTCCACAACAAGTAATATAAGATCAAATGATGCTTTATTAAGGACAGCAGCCCACTTACGGCAAAAGTCAGGATTTAGACGTCCAATTGTAGGGATGTTCTTTATGCGGAATCCTCTCGGTATTTTCCTGTTGCGGTAATAATCACTGAGGGTAACGCCATGTATAAAATAATCAATCTCTCGTTTTTTAAGCTTGAGTAATTGAGCAAAATAATGTTCACTGGATTCCTCTCCAACTGTAGCTGACCAGTTTTCTTTAAAAAGGATACCATCAGCATCCGTGTCTGAGAAGGACAGTAAATCTCCCAATGGTAATTCCGCAGTGGTAAATCTGATTTGTTCAAGAAGGTCTTGTTGCAGAGACATGACACTATGATCACACAGTTGTAACACTGACAAGCAAAGTAATAAAGGGGATGGTGCCTCAGCTTAAGGTAGGTGATCCGTTCACCTCCAATACAAGGCTGCCACGGGCTTGGCACTCTTCCTCCAGGAAGTATAGAGTGTGTGCCCCCCGCAAAATAGGGAAATAGCAGACAGACAATGGTGGCACTCCAGTTACAGCAATATTAAAGCCGGGTCAATAGAACACCGGCATGTTTATTGAAAATCAACGTTTTGGTCCTGGCGGACCTTCGTCAGGAATAAAATACATATACAAACAACACTTACCTAAATACAAGAAGACTCCACCACGAGTGTGCACCCCCGCCAACCTCCCGGAGCTGAGCCATGACGTCATCAGCGTGCATTGTAATAACATAGTAGACCTATCTCCCCCCGTTTGTTATCAGTGATATGATCAATCATTTTGTATCGTAGGGTAGATAAATTATGTCTACATTCCTTAAAGTGTGGAGCCACTGGCTGATCATAATCCTTCCCTGCTAAAGCCATGCGTATGGCCGATCTATGTAAAGCCATCCGCTCTCGGAACTGTCTGGTGGTTTTACCTATATACAGGTATCCACAGGGACATCTAATATAGTACACCACAAATTGGCTAGAACATGTGAGGATATGGGGGGAGATAGGTCTACTATGTTATTACAATTGGAAGCCCGCTGGATCTTCCGCTTGAATACTGTGCAGCCTAATGGGCTGAATGAAACACTTTCACTCACATGCTTTGTATGATTCTCTTTGTCTATCTTAGTATCAGACGCTTTTTCCTCTTTTTATATATGATGTAACCATGCTTTATCTTACTTTGATGTATATCATCTAATGTATATTGCGCTGGGTTCAGCGATCTGCTAGCTATTATATCAGTGTTGTATCTTTTTTCTTTTTACACTACTCATTATTCCTGGCTTCACTGCTTTGTTTACAGCGTTGCCATGGAGAGCTGACTGCCGTACGCCTCGCGCGCTGCTTAGTGCACGCTGATGACGTCATGGCTCAGCTCCGGGAGGTTGGCGGGGGTGCACACTCGTGGTGGAGTCTTCTTGTATTTAGGTAAGTGTTGTTTGTATATGTATTTTATTCCTGACGAAGGTCTGCCAGGACCGAAACGTTGATTTTCAATAAACATGCCAGTGATCTATTGACCCAGCTTTAATATTGCTGTAACTGGAGTGCCACCATTGTCTGTCTGCTATTTCCATAATTTGCAGGGGGCACCCACCCTATACTTCCTGGAGGAAGAGTGCCAAGCCCGTGGCAGCCTTATATATATATATACTCTATTAATTCCTAATTGTCGCTAGTTAGCGCTGCAAGTCGCTTGCCAAAGAATTGCTTTCCAGCCCAATCGTGTGGTTCCAAAGCACAAAAAGTTATTTATGTATAAAGGGAAAGAATTAACAATTAGAATAAAAAGCAATAATATACTATAAGCACAGCCGATAAATATGCAGTGCGCTACTGGTCCAGTACACAATAATTCAATCCTGAATTCTGCTGTCACCATCACCCAAGGATATATGACTAAACCTTGACTGATATATATATATATATATATACACGCATTTGTGTGCATCGGCTTGCGCCGATGCAGAGTAGCATCCAATTACTCTTTATCAGTCCATAGACGACTAGATCGTCAGATAATAATTGCAAGCGATCATATCCAATTATCTGATTTTGGCAGTCCACCCTTTGATAGCAAACATAAGCTATCACATTTTATTCTTAACCTTTCCAGTCATGTATAATAATTTATTATTCAATGTTCTAAATGGTATGACACGAGTCGGTCATTGAACCATTAATAATGCGTTTCAAGAGGGTAGAACAACACTCAACATATCTATATACGGGACCATGGGTAGGATGTGGGATCTCATCGAACCTATAAAGGAGGTTTGGGGGAATTGAGACTACATTATCTAGGATGTTTTAAAAGAACATTTACAATAATTATTATTACACATGACTTAGCCTATTAGCATATTATTATCAGTAGGCACATTCAATGTCAGGATTGTAATGCAGTTCTTTATCAACCTTAGTACCCATATCACCGCTATTCACCACCATCAAGATTAAATTTTTCCTATTTACCCTAGTGATACGTTTTCCACACTTCAACACAGCAATAATACATCTGACACTTAAACCAATGACTAAAATGACAATCAGTATAAGAATAAGGAGTTTACCTATACTAGCAACCATCTCCTGTACCAAATCTCCCAGACCAGCTGGATTTAACCAAGAGAACCATTTCTCTACCTTTACGTCTGTCTCATACAATGAAATATTATGGTCCTTTCGAAACTCCCACTTCAGTTGTAGGATTTCATCCATTTTTCGGCCAATTACCTCTTTGGGGTCATTAGTATTATTTGTAATGTATGTGCAACACTTGACACCAAATTGGGTGGCCAAAGTCACCACCAGTAATAGATGTTAAATAGTTTAACACTAGCCTATGATGTATCAACTCCTTTTTATAAGCTTGTAGCTCTTTACCGGTATACCTGAAAGTGTCATCATACATCTCGGTGATGTTATCTATTAATTTAGCCAGGTCTTGAATATATCTAAAATTTAAAGTTCCCCGAGTGATCCTGGTGGGATCTAATGCTACCAATATTTGGAAGCCAGTTGTTTCACTAATCAACTGTGTGGCTATATGTTCTCCACCAGGTATCATATTTCTGCGGCGGTGGAGATGCCCAACATCCCGACCGCCTGCAGGACACTTTGTCCCGTGGGTGGAACAGCTGGATAGTGCCCGAAAAAAGGGACTGTCCCGCTGAAATCAGGAATGGCTGGGAGGGGTGCGCCCTCTATGGGGCGGAACACCTGTTCGACGGCACTGGTCGAACATGCCTCACGCTTGATGCTGTAATTTGAGGGTACCGGGAGTGAGTACCAGTGTGCCAGGTGGCCAGTGCAGGGTCGATAGTACCCAAATGCGCATGCGCACGATGGAGGCTGCTCCGTCGTGCGCATGCGCGAGACCCGGCGAGCGACGAGGAAGCCGTCGCTCGGGGTCTCGCACAAAAGGGGGCGTGCTGTTGATGGTGAGTGACAGCATGCCCCCTGTGGTGGGTGTGCCGGGGGTGTGGCTGCCAGATGGAGGCGTTCCCATGGGAACGCCTACCGTCTGGGTCCGGCCCCACTGACATCACTAGTGATGTCACTAGTGATGTCAGTGGGAGTGATTTTGGCTCTGATAAAGCCAAAATCACTCCAGGGCTTGTGGCAACGAGACCCTACTGCAGGGTCTCGTCGCAAGCCCGATGGTCTTGACCATCGCGACCATCATCATGGACGCTCGCATAAGCTGTGGGTGGTAACCCACAGCTGTGCGAGCGTCCAAGAGGCCGCTCCAAGAATAGGTAGGAGGGTCCTGATTCAGAGCGAGCGCTCTGGTCAGAGCGTCCGGCTCTGAATCAGGCCCTGAGCCCGGCCAGACACACACACACAGAGCTCGGGCTGCACGCACTGGCAGAGCTCTATGGATGCTGCTGCTGATCAATGACTGAACCGAACACCTGGTAATGTATGGGAGCAAATGACAGTCGATCATATCGTTTTAAACACTGAAAAAAAGGCCACAAAAATTGTTCAAATTGGTTACATTTGGGTGTTTTAACCAATTTGTCTGAACAACAATTTTTGGCTATTTTCCAGTGTTTGTCAGAAAATGGGCGACTGTCATTTGCTCCCATACATTACCAGGTTTTCATTCCAACCAGCCAGATTGGACAGATATCTGACAGAAAATTGTGTAGTGGATGCCCAGCTTGAGTAATGACTACACCTGTGCACCTGCTGGGTGACCTGGGAAATGTGACCTGTGTGGGGTCCTGAGGACCGAGTTTGAGAACCACTAATATAAGTTATTTGTCCTGTTAGAACATTAAATGATCTAACATTTATTCTATTAAGTGCCCAAATAAATACTAATATATATATTTATCATAAAATATGTACGAAGGAATTTGTTCTACATTATCATGAAACTAAACTTTACATGTGTATTTCCAATCTTTATGTAGATATCAGACAGGGCTAACACCATACACATGCATCCAATAACCCCATTATAGTATGGCCTCTGCATTCTGATTGGTGGTCAGTGGTATTTACCATGTAGGTGACCCAATGGACTGGCTACCTATTTTTCAAAAGGACAGATGTCAAACATACATCAGTCATTCAGTCTCACAAGCCAGCAGCTCACTCCTGCAGTCTGGGCATTGAAAGGAGATACAATTTAGTTATTTTGGTATTTAGCCATTAGCAGCAGATAATTATACATACAGGTAGACTCTGGTGTATATCACAGTTATACCTCTTTTCCACAAAAAAACCCGGGTCCAACCTGGGTTTTCAGATATAGTTCCAACCAGGGGTGTTTTAAGAGAGGAGGGAGCCCGTGTGCAGCCTCCATTTGGGCCCCCTCCTGTCAGCGGCACTGCCAGAATCTACTGCACATGTGTGGCTCTCCGGGAAAATGGCGCCTACGACCCTACTTTCCCGGGGACATCTTTTCTGCGCATGCGCAGATCACTAGGTAAATGGTGGCCGCGGAGCAGCACATCGGGATCGATGGAGAAGTAAGTATAATTACCTATGGGTGCAGGGTGTGCGGTATGGGCCCCCCTGGACCCAGGAGCCCGTGTGCACCTTGCACCCATTATGAAGATACCTATGGTTCCAACCCAGATCAGACACTGTTTACACGGCATCATCGATCTGGGTTATTCTCAGGTTAGCTCCGTTCACACTGAACCTGGGTCTGCCCTGCTAAACTTGTGAGGCCATAAAGTGGGAGGTGACTGCTCCACAACCACTAATCAGCTCATTTTAGGCATGATCCAGGTTGGATAATCTGGGTTGCGCCGTTTACACTGCACCATTACCCAGGTCCATCCCGGGTCCGACCCTGGTAGCTACCTAGGTTGGATTGCCGGGTCACTTGACCCAGCTTATTTTTTAGGGACCCTTTTACACTGAGCTGCGACCCGGGTAGACCCAGCGAAAACCCAGGTGTTTGCTCTGGTGTAAAAGGGGTATCAGTTTAAAAACTAATAGAACTGACTGAGGCTACTGTATTGGTTTATCAGTTAAACAGGTGATCTATTATTACAAATTGCCCCTACATGTGCTGTATTGCATGAGAAAGGACTAAATAATATCAGCCATCTGTCCAGGAGAATATAACTGTTACCAACAGGGCCGGATTATAGGCAGGGCGACAGGGGCGGTCGTCCTGGGGCCCCCACACATAGTGGGCCCCCACACACTGTCCCCTGCCTCCGGCCACTGCTTCTACTGAAAACCCGGAGTACAGCATTTAGCTGTCTCCTCTGCGGTACTCCTCGGCAGCTCAGCTGGTTTCTCTCAGCAGCCGCCGAGGAGCTTCATTACAGTCACAGTTTCGTGAGATTATGAGACTGTGGCTGATCAGACCAGAGCCCAAGCAGCAACCCGGCAGCCAGGCAGCCTGCAGTGTGTGACAGCGTGAGGCAGAGCAGACTCCAAGGTGTCATGTTACACTCTGCTTCTGCCTGTCACCTGGCCGTGGAGCAGAAGAAGAGAGAGCTTGTGTTCAAGTAGGTAATTGTGTGTGTAAATGAAGGTAATATAATGTACGCAGTACATTATATATTTTTAAAACATCAGCATTATACCACTTGTATAACTTTATTGATAGGGGCCCCAACAAGTTTGCTGCCCAGGGGCCCCCACAGACCTTAATCCGGCCCTGGTTACCAATGTGTAAATGTGTTAGCAGTGATGCTTCACTTACACTCTTCTAACAAGAAACTACAAACTCAAAAATATTTCCAAGATCAGGGCCTGTCTTACCCAGGATGCTACTAAAACCATCATACACTCAAATGTTTTTGAGGGTCAGTTTTCTGGTGAAAGCTATGACGTCTAAGTATGTATCAAATTTGTTCGGTGCACATTCAAGGCTTTTCTTAAGGAGGGATATGTATAGTTTGTTTAGTGTTATTAAACATAGATTGAATATTCCTCTTTTTACTGTTCGTTGAGGTCATTTTGTTTTGTGTTTGTTTTTCTTTTGTGGATATTATTCTCTACATCCATGTCTGGTTCCCGTACTTATGCTGGCCATACACCTGCACATCGGCATAAGATCAGATTCACATCACGACTCCCCAGTGCTCACTGGCAGTCCCGGCGGCACGATTTGTTGTTTTCACGTGCTCATCAGGAAAAAGTCATTGAAATTACATGAAGGGACGCACGATGTATCGCATGCACAAAATACACAGTACGATCTGCACATGATATGATAGATAGTATGGGCTGCCCATCTGATCATACGATCCATTTTAGGAGCTGCGGGAGCGCGCATCGGATTGTATCCTACTAAAAAAATACACGATTTCTACACGATTCATCGTACGACTCATCGAAAATCGGCCAATCGGCCCGAAATCGTGCAGATGTATGGCCAGCATTAGTGTGCCTATCAAATGTTGTTTCACTTACTTTTGTACAGTATACTATTTATGGTGGACTACATTATACTTGTCTGCAGAAGAATTGAAAAAGAATATTCAGCAATTTCTATCGCATCTGCAACATGTTTTCAAGAAGCTATTTAAAAATTTTGGAAAAGCGTTTAGTTTGCTAGTTGTTGTAGAACTACAAGTTACAGCAGCTCTGCTGTACAGCATATAGAATCGTTCTCCGCATGTCATAATAAACATATGGAAAAGTAAGTACATACAGTAGCAGGTATGATTGTTATAATACTGTATAATAGGAAATCTATACAAATATGAGTAGATAGTACACATATAAAAAAATGAATAACAAAGTGTAGCTAAACAAAAATAAAAAAATATGCTCACTTTCACATAAAAAACTTGAATATAACTCAAATGTATTTAAGTTAAAATATCCACTACATCAAAATCTACAATGTACGGTACTATACAACTATACAACATCATTAATAGAAAAGTAGGAAGTAGACTTTAATGGAAAACATGGAACATCCTTCAGTTTCCCATGTTTGATAGCTTGGTGACAGTTTTCCCTACAGGTGAGTGGCAGTTGGCAGAAGACATCTCATCCAGCCTCTTTTTACATTTTGATAAGCTGACATCGGAATACTTTCAACAGGTCTACATTTTGTCCCAGACAATAGTCTTCAGCTGCTGTTCGCCCCCACACAATGATCTAAATTCAGAGTCTAGCACAGTCCAATGTTTCTTGAAAATGTGCTCTAAAATGATGACTACGTGGGAGAAATCTTGTAGTTACATTGTTCAATGGCAAAGTGTTCTCAATTACATGTAGAATGTCTCCAAAGTGTCTTCTTCAGTCTTTGAACTTCATGGAACCAAAATCCTTGCTCTTGCAGACACTGCAGTGCCACAGAATGATAGAGAATATGAATAACCAACTGGAAATTGTTATTAGTGCTTTTTTTTATCATTCACATAAAGCAGTTATTGTATGTTAAGTGACAGATGTCTAATAATCTTACTGAACGTAGACTTTAGGGAAAGGATAGGCAACATCCCACACTTCAACAGCTGTAGGACCACACATCCCAGCATGCTCTGCCACAGTGTTAGTATGCCCTTACAGCAGAACTGTAGCAGGGCATGCTGGGATTCCACAGCAGCTGGAGTGAGGCACACTGCCTATCCCTGCTTTAGGGAGGCATACCACCCATCATAGGAGACAATTGTTATATTAGCCTCTATGTTACCCACACACAATGCTATTATACTATGCTCAGGAAATCTAATTCTTAAAAGATTATGCAGCTTGCCCACCATATTATAATTTACGTCTGTGCTCCAACCTATGAATAACATTAATTATATAAGTAATAAAATGATTACTCTGGCGTTTAGCATTAGTTATATATGATTTGAATTCACATATCCTATGGGCTGTAAGTTTGCAGGATACACACAATACTTTTTTGCATTTAGAACATCCTGGAGGTGTTGCTAGTAGCAACATTGGCTTTTGTTTAAAAAATCTATTATTTTTGGATCTGTTCTTAAAATAAAGTCAGAAAGACATTAATTCCGAGATTATCAGCCTTTATAAATACACAGAAAGGTTATCTGAAATATAAGGGGGTGATTCCAAGTTGATGTAGGTTAATGCTGCCTCAAAGCCCTTCTCTGGTGTCCATTATTCATCCAAGCATCTGATTGTGCAAGTGCTGATACACTCACATGCTGCATTTATTGATACTCTTTTACCACCTGGTGTGTCTTTAGATGTCACCATCGGTTGCACCATCAAAACTTGCACCAGTCTTATGGCAGATGCAAATTCATCATCTGAGTCTGGCCTCCTATGTGAGTCTCTGTATGTAATCGATTTTAACGACATGCCTGCAGCACTACCGTAAGAAGCAAAATCTCTATACGTATATTAAGCTACCCAATGTTTCCTCCTCGGCAGTGTCCAGGAATGCTCCTCGCATTTTTGACACCATGCATTCAAATCGGTACTGTGACTTGGTACATACAGAAATGGGACGCAGGCGTGGTGCGACTTTGATGCTTGGACAGCTGGAAACACATTGTCCGCTTGGATGAAACATGAATCCGGTCCAAGATTTTAATACTTTATCCAATTTAATAACAAAAAATAATCTTAATAATTTTCAAATTTCCATGGGGACAATTTAATTCTCAACAATGTGTGTGGAGCGACTCTGGAACTATTGAGCAAAGGGGGACTTTGTGGCCAATATCTTTTCTCATTATTCCTCACATCCAACATTACAATGATCAAAGACTTCCTGAAGTTTTAAACGGTACAGTGCACAAATGGGTCTCAAGGTGATGCCCAGTAACACAACCCTAGCAACTGAATTGTACCGTAAATATGACAAACAATATAATGTGGTCTGTCTAAATTCTGTTTATTTTAGTAATTGGGTCTTGGGAAAGAAAATATATTTATCTCCATTTATCTTAATCTTTGTCGCTGTCCTCTAAAAATATTATCTTTCCATAATCTATAATGCTTTTACTGTAGTGAGGGTATTTATTAATATAATTTTTTTTCTGGCAAGTTTCAATAGGTAGAATATCTCCAACTATGGGGGAGAATGATATCACAATAGCTAATGTGTGACAAGTGCTAGTTAATTTTTAGAATATTCACATTGTGTGGGTTAAGGTGAATCACCCACATAAATAAAAAAAAAGTCACCAAAAACCCCCATTCCAGATTAATTTTTTGTCAAAAAGACCTACATACAAGTTGGCAAATCTTGGGGCAAAGCTGGTGTCCATGGCAGTACCATGAGTTTGTTTAATAATAAATGGAATCAAGAATAAAATATTTTGTTGTACAAGACAAAATCACTAGAACTGGAAGCAAACTCATGTCCCTTACTAGAAAAAAAGTGCTAATATTAATTACTGTGAGGAAAATTGGTGTATAGTGATTTAATATCACATGCACCAAATACTAAGGGGCAGATTCAGAATTAAGAGCAATGTAATAAAAAAGAGACAAGTTCAATCAATCAACATTGGTTCTTACATTAAACAAAACATAGCATACAGGGTTGGTTCCAGGGGTCAGAGCACCCTGTGCCAGCTCAGTTAATAGCGCCTAATACTCGCGCATGGCCAAAAATGGGTGTGTGACCTAATTACCATAGACCACACCCCTAAGTGACGTTATTTGGAGGTGTGTCTGCATGGCATGCCTACAAATAACGTCAAGCTGAGGGTAAGCCGAGCCCTCTCCTGGCACTGAATGGATGCTGTGCGCATGTGCGCAGCATCCATTCAGCTAATGTGGAGTCCGGCACTGCCACACAGCTGCGGCAGTGGGGGTCCCCAACATCCCGATTTGACCACCCGCGGGCCACCAAGGCCCACGGGTGGAACAGCGGGACAGTACTGTTCCACTAAAATTTGGGATGTTGGGGAGGGGTGGCCTCTATGGCCCTCTATGGGGTGGCGCCCCTGTTCAACCGCACTGGTCGAACACCCCAAGAGCCGGCCCTGATAACATATCCATTGAATCTGAAATACATATTTTGATTCTTAGCCAGGATCAAGATAGGAAAATACATGATAAAACAATAACACCAATCATGAGTTCAATCTAGAGATAATAAAAAGGTAAACAATTTTTTAATCGACTAGTATTCCTAATATACCTAAAAGCCTATTTAATGGAACAATATGAATAAATCATGATTCTGGTGGCCTTTTTCCATAAGAATTAATTCCACCTTCCCCAAGCTCCTTTTATGGTAAATGTTCTCAATCTTGGGTAAACGTTTGCCGATTGCCAATTTAACCAATTTGACCACCCTTTTGATTGCCTTGTGATCTGGCAGTGTGCTCTGTCCACCTCACACAGTGATATGATTACAGTGCTCTCAAAAGCACATATATAAAAATTCACAAGGCTACCTTTAGGCAAACCTATAGCCGGCAATCTTCTCAGAAAATAAAGTTGTTGTTGGGCCTTCTTTACCATGGAAGAGATGTTAGTAGACCATGATAGATCTGAAATAATGTGAATGGGAAGAAATTTGCACCGTAGCAAAAAAAATGTTGCACTGCAGGTGGAGCAGCTTTAATATGTGCAGGGAGACTTATAGTTGGAAGGGGCGTGTCCTTGGTGAACCCTAAATAGTAGTGTAAAAATAAAGCAGCCAGCATAAACTTTGCATGCATTTTTTAAAAAATATATATTTGCCTCCTTGCATTCCAACATAGTTTGTTCTGGTGCAAAATTGCCTTTTTTTTTTCTTCTTCACTCCCTGCTGTGAATCATCCATTGCTGTTCTGGAGAGCAGAGCAGACTTAATTTATATATCTTCTCTGCTGTAAGAGTTACAGATCTCAGCTTGGAAGAAAAGCTGTATGGGAGTCAGGCAGCCAGTGAGAGCTGTGAGGAGACAGAGAGGCAGGGCCTCCCTGCAGCTCTTACTGAGCCTGTGCTAGACTGAAACCATAGGTGATTATAAAATAGATATTTATATATAAATAATTTTTGCCTGTCAAATCTTGCTTTATTGGTCAACAATCTATTAAGCCAAATTAAAGTTCAAACTCATTGCATTGTGTACTAAATGCATTTGTATGCAGTGGATTAATTTTCAGACAAATTTGATTAGAGTCTTGATTAATTACCTTTTCAACTGGAAGCGCCCTTAATCTGCTTCAATTTCAATCTTTTCAGCATTGCTTTTCGGAAATTAACGCTCATCCTAGAGATGGCATAGAGGAAAAAACAATGTTAAAAATAAAGTGCAGATACAAATGTGGCAAGGAGCACACTGAATACACTTGGCCAAGAGGAAGCTCCTTACCACATTATACCTCTCCAAACACATGATTAACCAATTTTAGGGCTGCTGTGAATCCCGGCAGGCTGGGGTGCTGGAGGAGGGTGTGGCAATAGGAGGTGATATGGCTATGCCCCATTGTGAATTCACTTGTTGCTACCCCACCACTCCTGCCCTTCTCTGCCAAATATCTGCTACAAAATCAAGCTACTTTCCCGCTGCTAATTCTACATAATATACCCCATACTTTATTCTGTGTCTCCTGATATATACAGGCATACCAAACAGGAATACATTTTGGGAGGCGTGTTCAAAGCTTTTACCCATCATAACATATGTATGTAAAAAGTGTTTCAATATTGAATTGTGAAAGCATACAGTACGTTAACAAGAAAAATTATAGGCCTGGATGTGTTACACATCTAGGCGTGGGTGCAGAATATGTAAACACGTGTTCTACCACTTGGGGTGCTATGGAACAGATGACCTAATATGTGGTCAATGACCATAGTCTTTATACTAAAGACCTTCTTCGTGTATATCAAGCATCTTTAAAAATCCTATCTCATTGGCTGTTACTGGGTTAGAGATTGAATGTTGCCCACTAAGAAGTGGCTCATTTCCCAGGTATAGACTTTAGCGTAATCATGTCGTTTAATGTCATAAATTATTCCATCATCACGGGCAGTGCATATAGTGAATATAATTATGTCTCACACTGTCCATGGTGCAGGAATAATTTATATCTCGAACTTACACGATTAAAAAAGGGTATTTTACCCACTGCACCAGGGCTGTATATTACATATTACACAATATTGGTAAATATCTGCAAGATCCATACACACCGCTGACTACGCATCCATGAATGCCGCCCATGGACAGAGATTACAAAATTGTCGGAGGAGAATCATAATGTATAGCCTCAGGTTATGGATCAGGAAATATACATGTCACAAACTAATTATAGTTATGCAAACAAACCAATAAGTGTCAGCAAGAATATATATGTGTGTGTGTGTGTGTGGTGACCCTTCTGTAGATCGTTACTGAGATAGTTAGTTGGTTGGATACTTAGGGCGGTATTCAATTGTTTTCACAATCCGAATCTCCTGTCTAAAGTGACGGGAGATCGCGGGGCGCTATTCAATTGCTGCTGATTTTTGCGCTAATCGCGCCCATAGTGATCGGATTTAGCCGCGTAAAACGGCTACCTCCGACCAAAGTGCTGGGCGTGATCGCGAAAAGTGCTGTTTGGGCACCCAAACAGATCACTTTTTGCCCATTTCAGCTGGCACCCCCCTGGAACTGCGAGCTGAAATGGTGCGCCGGCACCTGATCACGCTCGACAGGAGCAACAATTGAATACCGCCCTTAGTTAGTAGACTCAAAGAACCACCAAGTAATGTAAACTCACCAAGGCTCCATCATGGAAGAGACCATGCTGAATCTCTCAGACAGAAGTGTGAGTACCGCCTCTTGGATAGTATTTCCTGTCAGCCTCAGGAGGACCAGGGTGCGTTTTTTATTTATTGCAGAATGGAGATCATCGCAGCAGGATGAGGTCAGGCCGCAATCTATCAGTCTACAGTGACAAGAGACAACTTTCCAATGAAGACATTTGACGTAAACATGACAATGGTATAAGCAATGTAAAACATCTTAGGAAAAAAATTAGTTACCCTGTGAATTAACAATTCTCAGCATTGCCTACTTTGGATAACAGCATTAGTTTACACACTGAGAGGTTTATGTATCAAGCATTGAAAAGCATGGAGAAGTGGACCAGTGGGGAAGTTTCCCATAGCAACCAATCAGCTTCTACCTATAATTTTATAGACTGTACTTAAATGCTACTTCAAAGCTATGGGCAACTTCACTGGTCAAATTTTCACACTTCTCACTGCTTGATACATAAACTCCTGAGATTCCAATGTGCTGCCTTTCTGGAGAACTCCTCTGGAACCATCACCATCGCTGATTGCAATGCATTGCTGGTACCAGTAGGAAGAGCATGGCGTGTGGAGCATAGCAGCCCCTATCTGGCATATGGATCAATATTGCTCCAG
Source organism: Taudactylus pleione (assembly GCA_031769625.1). Classification (NCBI taxonomy): domain Eukaryota; kingdom Metazoa; phylum Chordata; class Amphibia; order Anura; family Myobatrachidae; genus Taudactylus; species Taudactylus pleione. The sequence goes on from JAUIMM010000546.1 coordinate 137,313, forward strand.
CAGTAGGTGTGTAGTACATGGGGCACATTATTAAACAGAGGCAATGATCAAGCCTGGTAACTAGAGCGAATCTGCTGCTCTCAAAGATACCAGCTCCTTTTGTGATTGGTCATTGCAATCATGTGGTTATGAAGGCCCAATGTCTAACATCCAAGCCCTGCATGGGGGGAACAGTGTAAAGAGATTGACTTGACCAAACCACTCCTTTAATAAGACAAATCAACAGTGTAGATGGGCAATGCCACAATGCCTCTTTGTTCACTTTCCAAGCAGCAATACAATTGCCCATTCACATAATGGCTTTGCATCTTGTGGGCTATTAAAAATGATTAGATCACTCTGCACATTTTACATCCACCCCACCTGCAGTGCAATGTGGCTTTGCCAGGGTGCACAGTTACTAGCTTCTTTTGTCTGTGCTCCCAACTCAAAATGAATCCCCAAAGTGCTCCACTATATGTAGAACCCTCCCATTAATAGTAAAAATACTATATTTTTAGTTACTATAGGACACCTTTCCCTCCTTCCAGAACATGAGGCTCCAGCAGTAGCGCAGCAGTGAGGATAACACATCTCCTATAAAATGTAACAGAGAGATGTGAGGAGTTGGCTTCCAGAGAACCAGACAAAAAATGTAGTGTTTGCAATAAAGTGTTAAGGCCTGGGAGGTAGCTCATTCCTCTCTAGCTAACAAGGCTACCAAGACCTTATTGCCTCTGCATGTTCTGCCCATTGTCTTAGAAAGCCTGCAGCTGATTCCAGCAGGGATCAAATGGGGAGACAGGCAATGCTCATTTATTTGGACAGGTTCCCTGGAGACTACATATGCTAATTCGAAAAACAGTCAGGGTAGTCTCAAATCTACTCCCAAGGGGTCAGAGTGTGGGAAAATGGGAGTATTTAAGAGTCCATTTCAACAGTCCTGATTTGTTGTTCAGTTCATAATCGTTCAAGCGAAAAATTGATTGGGGAGTAGGGTTTCCACTGGCCTGGACAGTCATGTCCGGATGAATTGAGAGCTAGTACTTGTCCGTAGGTCTTTATGCCGGTTGAAAAGATGTCGCCACCATTCTTCTCAAAATTCTGTCTTACCTGGAGCAGTGGTAGTGGAAACTGCTGTGATGGTTAGAGATATTCTCCAGTGGACTTTTCAGCTTGAAAGAATAGGGGTCTTTGTCACCTTAAACTTGTGACATCACGTTACTGACTGCAAGGTGCAGTGCCAGATGCCCTGAAAGCTAAATGCAGATGCCATGGGGCAGTGATGGTGCTGCCTCCAGGGCCCTGCACCCTGTGCTATGCCACTGCTCACGCACAGTCCTAGTTATGGTCATAGGAGGGAGCCTCTGAGAGAAGCGGCTTGTGATACTCGTGACAAAGGAAGACTGATTGGGGAGCATATTGTCACGACCAGGGTTTCTCGGCATGGTGGTCAGCGGGTGTTACCTGTGAGGAAGCTATGGCGGGGGGCGTCTGGTGGTGGTGCTGGTGCCTGGCGGGGAGCATTGGCTGTGCGTGGTCCTGTATGGGCATATTGTCACTCTGTGCTGGTTAGGCCTGGCGGTGCTTCCGTTCCGCTCCAGCATGGGCGCCGCCATCTTGCTTTCGGCCATGTGACCTAGTTCCCCAATCCTGGCGTGTCACATGCTCACTCTGTGACCACTCACGGCTGGGCGCTGGGTATAAAAGTGAGTTCAGAGCTCCCTTGCAATGCCAGTGCAAAGTGTTTCTCAGCGTAAGCTGAGAGAGAGTTCCTGAGCTTGTCCGCCTGCCTGTTGGATCTCTGCCTAAGCCTGCTTCACCTAACCTGCTCCTTACCCTGCTGGATTTCCCCTGCCTCCTCCCACTTCCTCCTCCTATCGCCTCTCCCATTGCCTGAGCTCCTGAGTCTGCTGTTACCCTGCACCTTGCCTCCACTTGCACCCCTCCGGATCTTACTGCTTCTAGCCCGCACCTTTTTCAGCCTCACAACGTGGAATACAGGACTGCCTTCTGTTATCACTACCTGGACTTTTTCCCATTGCCTCACTACAGTTCCCCAAGTGCACTATAGTGCTATACCCGGACTTTTTATTTTGCCACACCCATGTCTGTTAAGCCACTCATTAAAAACTCCACGTTTATTTTTAAATCTGCTTCAGTGTCTGCTCCTGTTACCACCCCGGGCCCACAACAAAACCAGAACCTCACACATATGAGTCAAGAGCAAAATTGAACCGGCTCATTGGGGTATAGCCGGGATCTGCTGCCAGTCCACATATGCCAGGACAATGTTTAGAGGCACACAGCTCTCTGCACCCACTCCCTGACATATAGTCAGCATTGCTGATAACACATTCTGTTAGTGATGATGACTGTAGTAGTGGGTGCAGATAGCCGGGTGCCTCTAAAGATTGTCCTGGCATATATATACGGACTGGCAGCTGATCCCAGCAATACCCTGGTGAGTCAATTCCAATTCTGGACAAGAGGAACATTTTCCATTTTCCATTTGTCACATATGAAAAGGTGGGGGCAAGCACACAGGAAAACTCAGTTTGTAAAAAAAACCCTATTGGAGAAAATATAAAAGTAAATAAACATATAAATGCAAACAATTGTTGGCACCAGCTAAGGTCATTGAATAGTTCATAGTTTACTCCAGTCCAGAGTCCTTCATATTATTGTACAAGTCATGTTATAATGGTCACCTCATTGCCTGCATGGTACCGTGAGTCACTGACACAGAAATGTTATTCCAACATCCTTTGGATTAAATATTTTAGAATTCTCACCCCAGCTCCCGCAGGTTACGGCCCGGACGCCTGAGTCCTTTGTACAGATGTTTAGCTCCCGAGTCCTGTAACTTATTCCACGACAGGTCCAGTTTGGTCAGAGATCGGTTTGTACTAATAACTGAAGAAAGTTCCTCACAGCAGAATCGGGTCAGCTCACAGTTGCACAATCTGGAAAGAATCAGGAGAAAGTAATTAATGCTCTAATATTCCCAGCATCCATAATGGCTTATTACTAAATGGGGAAAAAGTAAGGGTCTATTTACTAAGCCTTGAATGGAGATAAAGTCCCAGCTAATCAGCTCCTAACTGCCATGTCACAGGCTGTGTTTGAAAAATGACAGGAGCTGGTTGGCTGGGACTTTATCTCCGTTTACTTTATCTACATCCAAGGCTTAGTAAATAGACCCCATAATTTCCTAAAGTCACTTTCTGTGCATCAGTATTACAAATGGTAAAAGTGTGGGTAGGTGGGTTTAGTAAAGATTTTCTCAGTGGGAGGACGATTTAGGGGGGAATTCAATTAGATGTGAAAAAGTGAAAACTTAACAGCGAAGAGGTTTTCGCACAGGTCGCTTGTTTTGGTGCAATACTCCTGTGTCTGTCTATGCACTCTCCATTTTTTTCGCCCTATCCTATTACAAAAGACGCAAAAATGCATTCGTGCGAAAACTGCGCATGGCGAAACTAGCAAAAAGTACAGTACATTTTGGGGATATCAGTCTAAACCCCATAAAAAGCCTAACTGACATAGGAAATCAATATAGAAGTGTATTAGTGGACCTAATAAAAGTATTTTGGGGATCTTAAATTGTGTCAAATGGCTATTATATGCATATTTACATAAGTGTGGAAAAATGATATATAGCAATATTTTTGGCAGAAAATGATTGCTGTAGTTAAATTGGAGGTACATAAAATGGGTGCTAGTATGTTTTTGTGTCTATAAAGTGCATTTTTAATTTTTTTTTAAAATAAACCTGCTGCAGCCACCTTCAATGTTTAAAACACCTGTCCCATCCATACAGCCCCCCAAAATAGCAGACCCACTACCTTAATCCCACTTTCCAACACTTTTAAAACATATATTTTTCCCTTATTAGTCATTGGGGGGGAAGCTGTTCAAAGGGTTCTGAACCGACTCCCCGGATTTTAAGCCAAAAATAGGAATTTTGCACAACTTTTCACCTGATGAGATTGTGAAAACAGTTCACCGATTTTTGTCTACGGAGTTCTCGCACATGCGAAAACTTCGGCAATAGGTTTGCACGATACGCATTTTTGTGCGACAAGTTCGCACCTATGAAAGTTCTCTCCGAACTGTGGCTTTTTGATGCAAATGGCCTCTTAGGTTCCACATGCATTATACTGTATACAGACAAAGATGACTTTTTGACTCTCCCTCCCAGCCACGCTATTCGCTCTGTCCCCTGGACCAGGGACTTATTCCTGGTAATCAGGGCCGTAACTAGGGTGGTGCGGCCAGTGCCATGGCACAAGGCACCGCAGGGGGCGCTGTTGAGGCCTGCAAATTTTCTTGTTTACTATCATTCTCACTTGTAGCTTTCTCTTCTTTTATCCCCCAGCATCTCCTGGCCTCCCCTATCTCTTCCCTGGCCCTTCCCCATGAGGCCATAAACCTTTTTCGGGTGTGCATCTTTTGTCCTTATTTGGGTGGGGTTACCAATGCTCTTTCTGGCACAGGGCACCAAAAAGTGTAGTTTCTGCTCTGCTGGGAATGATGGGGTATTTGAAGGGGGAGGGGTGGCTCTTTCAGATGTTATGTAATTTAGGAGTCATTCTGGTTTTATTTTGGATGTCATAGCTGATATGTTCTATAAAGAGAGTGTTAATCATGTAATAAATTATGTAGTTCTCACAGCAATGTCTGCAGGGTACAAGCTGGGTCTTTAAGTCCTCCACAGAGATCTATAACACCTGAGTCTTGTAGTTTATTTAATGACAAATCCAGTTTTACAAGAGTATTGTTTCGGAAGACAGAGCCGAGATCCTCACAGCAGGACGGAGTCAGATTGCAATCAACCAAACTGCAAAGCAATAAGGAACAGATAACAAAAATGATTTTACTTAATTCATTACAGTATACAGTATATCTTCTATACAGAAGTAGCTTCTTTCATATACTCCTGTTACTGTAATGAACCTGCTCCATATAGTATTAACATTTTATAAAATCTGTTGCCACCATTTACCAATTAACATTCACCAGGGCTACTGAGCCGAACTGTGCGCCAGCCAGTCCATGTTCCCTTTCTGGGTAACACATGTACACTGCACTAGAAGCCAAAATTTAGGCTTCCAGTTGCATATTCTGTAAAAATTAGGAGAAGAAAAGAAATCAAGTTTTGTAAAAAATATTTTTGAAAAAATGTATTAATTTAAAATTAATCTGGAGCTTCTGCTATCGTTGTAGTCAGCTTGAAAAGGCTGTCGCCGGTAAAATCCTCTAATGGCAATTGTGGGCTTGTGGTTTCTATCCTTGCAAAAACACCTAATTAAAATGGATTTCTCTCTCCATCATAAAAAAAAATAACTAAAGAGTAGCATAAACTGTAACTACAGCCCTGGGTCTAGTCCAAGGTACTAAAGCATATTAAGTAATTTATAGTATCATTATCACCTCACCTCAACTTCTGTAGAATACAGCCCGGATATCTAAATCCTTCATATACAGAGGTATTACACCACAGTCCTGCAGATTATTGTATAATGTATAGTAGTATAATCCTCACCTCAGCTCCTGCAGGGTACAGCCCGGATGTCTGAGTCCCTCACACAGAGGTATTACACCACAGTCCTGCAGATTATTATATAATGTATAGTATAATCCTCACCTCAGCTCCTGCAGGGTACAACCCGGATATCTGAGTCCCTCACACAGAGCTATTATATCACAGTCCTGCAGATTATTATATAATGTATAGTATAATCCTCACCTCAGCCCCTGCAGGGTACAGCCCGGATGTCTGAGTCCCTCACACAGAGGTATTACACCACAGTCCTGCAGATTATTGTATAATGTATAGTATAATCCTCACCTCAGCTCCTGCAGGGTACAGCCCCGATGTCTGTCCCTCACACAGAGGTATTACATCACAGTCCTGCAGATTATTATATAATGTATAGTGTAATCCTCACCTCAGCTCCTGCAGGGTACAGCCCGGATGTCTGAGTCCCTCACACAGAGGTATTACATCACAGTCCTGCAGATTATTATATAATGTATAGTATAACCCTCACCTCAGCTCCTGTAGGGTAAAGCCCGGATGTCTGAGTCCCTCACACAGAGGTATTACACCACAGTCCTACAGATTATTATATAATGTATAGTGTAATCCTCACCTCAGCCCCTGCAGGGTACAGCCCGGATGTCTGAGTCCCTCACACAGAGGTATTACACCACAGTCCTGCAGATTATTATATAGTGTATAGTATAATCCTCACCTCAGCTCCTGCAGGGTACAGCCCGGATGTCTGAGTCCCTCACACAGAGGTATTACACCACAGTCCTGCAGATTATTGTATAATGTATAGTATAATCCTCACCTCAGCTCCTGCAGGGTACAGCCCGGATGTCTGAGTCCCTTACACAGAGGTATTACACCACAGTCCTGCAGATTATTGTATAATGTATAGTATAATCCTCACCTCAGCTCCTGCAGGGTACAGCCCGGATGTCTGAGTCCCTCACACAGAGCTATTATATCACAGTCCTGCAGATTATTATATAATGTATAGTATAATCCTCACCTCAGCCCCTGCAGGGTACAGCCCGGATGTCTGAGTCCCTCACACAGAGGTATTACACCACAGTCCTGCAGATTATTATATAATGTATAGTATAATCCTCACCTCAGCTCCTGCAGGGTACAGCCCGGATGTCTGAGTCCCTCACACAGAGGTATTACACCACAGTCCTGCATATTATTATATAATGTATAGTGTAATCCTCACCTCAGCTCCTGCAGGGTACAGCCCGGATGTCTGTCCCCCACACAGAGGTATTACACCACAGTCCTGCATAAAATTATATAATGTATAGTGTAATCCTCACCTCAGCTCCTGCAGGGTACAGCCTGTATGTCTAATTCCCTCACACAGAGGTATTACACCACAGTCCTGCATAAAATTATATAATGTATAGTGTAATCCTCACCTCAGCTCCTGCAGGGTACAGCCCGGATGTCTGAGACCCTCACCAGGGCCGCAACTAGGGGGGGGCTGGAGGTGCACGTGCATCGGGTGAGCCGCTGTACCTGGTGCCAGTGACCTCCAGCCCGGCGCTGCAGAGAGGCTCCAAGCCGGACGTCCGCTGGTAATATTTATTACCAGCGGGCGCCCGGCTCCTTCTCTGCAGCGACGCGGTGTAGCCGGAGCCGGAGGCTGGAGTTCTCTCCCGAACTCCAGCTTCCGGCTCTCCCCACAGGCACTATGGGGGAGACGTCATGACATCTCCCCCATAGTTCCAAGGAGCAGCCGGCGGACCGGACGCGACGCTGGATGCAGGAGCGGGGTTCAAGGTAAGTATTTTTTTTTTAATAAGCTGCACTACAGGGGCATTATTATGGGGGCAGGGGCATTACCACAGGGGCATTACTATGGGGGCATAGGCAATAAGGGGCATTACTAATGGGGCATGAGCACTACAGGGGCATTACCATTGGGGCATGGGCACTACAGGGGCATTACCACAGGGGCATTACTGTGGGGGCATGAGCACTACAGGGGCATTACTGTAAGGGCACTACAGGGATATTACTATGGGGCATGGGCAATACAGGGGCATTACTATGAGAGCATGGGCACTACAGGGGCATTACTATGAAAGCATGGGCACTACAGGGGCATTAATATGGGAGCATGGGCACTACAGGGGCATTACTGTATGGTGGGCACTACAGGGACATTACTATGGGGGTATTAACATATGGGCATTACTATGGGGGCATTACAATATGGGCACTACTGCAGGGGGAATTACATGGGGGGCGCCAAATTACTGTCTTGCCCCTGGTGACAAAAATCCTAGTTTCGGCCCTGCCCTCACACAGAGCTATTACACCTCAGTCCTGCAGATTATTGTATAATGTATAGTATAATCCTCACTTCAGCTCCTGCAGGGTACAGCCCGGATGTCTGAGTCCCTCACACAGAGGTATTACACCACAGTCCTGCATATTATTATATAATGTATAGTGTAATCCTCACCTCAGCTCCTGCAGGGTACAGCCCCGATGTCTGTCCCTCACACAGAGGTATTACATCACAGTCCTGCAGATTATTATATAATGTATAGTATAATCCTCACCTCAGCTCCTGCAGGGTACAGCCCCGATGTCTGTCCCTCACACAGAGGTATTACACCACAGTCCTGCAGATTATTATATAATGTATAGTATAATCCTCACCTCAGCTCCTGCAGTGTACAGCCCGGATGTCTGAGTCCCTCACACAGAGGTATTACACCACAGTCCTGCAGATTATTATATAATGTATAGTATAATCCTCACCTCAGCCCCTGCAGGGTATAGCCCCGATGTCTGTCCCTCACACAGAGGTATTACACCACAGTCCTGCAGATTATTATATAATGTATAGTATAATCCTCACCTCAGCTCCTGCAGGGTACAGCCCGGATGTCTGAGTCCCTCACACAGAGGTATTACACCACAGTCCTGCAGATTATTGTATAATGTATAGTGTAATCCTCACCTCAGCTCCTGCAGGGTACAGCCCGGATATCTGTCCCTCACACAGAGGTATTACACCACAGTCCTGCATAAAATTATATAATGTATAGTGTAATCCTCACCTCAGCTCCTGCAGGGTACAGCCCGGATGTCTGAGACCCTCACCAGGGCCGCAACTAGGGGGGGGCTGGAGGTGCACGTGCATCGGGTGAGCCGCTGTACCTGGTGCCAGTGACCTCCAGCCCGGCGCTGCAGAGAGGCTCCAAGCCGGACGTCCGCTGGTAATATTTATTACCAGCGGGCGCCCGGCTCCTTCTCTGCAGCGACGCGGTGTAGCCGGAGCCGGAGGCTGGAGTTCTCTCCCGAACTCCAGCTTCCGGCTCTCCCCACAGGCACTATGGGGGAGACGTCATGACATCTCCCCCATAGTTCCAAGGAGCAGCCGGCGGACCGGACGCGACGCTGGATGCAGGAGCGGGGTTCAAGGTAAGTATTTTTTTTTTAATAAGCTGCACTACAGGGGCATTATTATGGGGGCAGGGGCATTACCACAGGGGCATTACTATGGGGGCATAGGCAATAAGGGGCATTACTAATGGGGCATGAGCACTACAGGGGCATTACCATTGGGGCATGGGCACTACAGGGGCATTACCACAGGGGCATTACTGTGGGGGCATGAGCACTACAGGGGCATTACTGTAAGGGCACTACAGGGATATTACTATGGGGCATGGGCAATACAGGGGCATTACTATGAGAGCATGGGCACTACAGGGGCATTACTATGAAAGCATGGGCACTACAGGGGCATTAATATGGGAGCATGGGCACTACAGGGGCATTACTGTATGGTGGGCACTACAGGGACATTACTATGGGGGTATTAACATATGGGCATTACTATGGGGGCATTACAATATGGGCACTACTGCAGGGGGAATTACATGGGGGGTGCCAAATTACTGTCTTGCCCCTGGTGACAAAAATCCTAGTTTCGGCCCTGCCCTCACACAGAGCTATTACACCTCAGTCCTGCAGATTATTGTATAATGTATAGTGTAATCCTCACCTCAGCTCCTGCAGGGTACAGCCCTGATGTCTGTCCCTCACACAGAGGTATTACACCACAGTCCTGCAGATTATTATATAATGTATAGTGTAATCCTCACCTCAGCTCCTGCAGGGTACAGCCCTGATGTCTGTCCCTCACACAGAGGTATTACACCACAGTCCTGCAGATTATTGTATAATGTATAGTATAATCCTCACTTCAGCTCCTGCAGGGTACAGCCCTGATGTCTGTCCCTCACACAGAGGTATTACACCACAGTCCTGCAGATTATTATATAGTGTATAGTATAATCCTCACCTCAGCTCCTGCAGGGTACAGCCCGGATGTCTGAGTCCCTCACACAGAGGTATTACACCACAGTCCTACATATTATATTATATAATGTATAGTATAACCCTCACCTTAGCTCTTGCAGGGTACAGCCTGGATGTCTAATTCCCTCACACAGAGGTATTACACCACAGTCCTGCAGATTATTATATAATGTATAGTATAATCCTCACCTCAGCTCCTGCAGGGTACAGCCCGGATGTCTGAGTCCCTCACACAGAGGTATTACACCACAGTCCTGCATATTATTATATAATGTATAGTGTAATCCTCACTTCAGCTCCTGCAGGGTACAGCCCGGATGTCTGAGTCCCTCACACAGAGGTATTACACCACAGTCCTGCAGATTATTATATAATGTATAGTGTAATCCTCACCTCAGCTCCTGCAGGGTACAGCCCCGATGTCTGTCCCTCACACAGAGGTATTACATCACAGTCCTGCAGATTATTATATAATGTATAGTATAATCCTCACCTCAGCTCCTGTAGGGTACAGCCTGGATGTCTGAGTCCATCACACAGAGGTATTACACCACAGTCCTGCAGATTATTATATAATGAATATAGTATAATCCTCACCTCAGCCCCTGCAGGGTACAGCCCGGATGTCTGAGTCCCTCACACAGAGGTATTACACCACAGTCCTGCAGATTATTATATAATGTATAGTATAATCCTCACCTCAGCTCCTGCAGGGTACAGCCCCGATGTCTGTCCCTCACACAGAGGTATTACACCACAGTCCTGCAGATTATTATATAATGTATAGTATAATCCTCACCTCAGCTCCTGCAGTGTACAGCCCGGATATCTGAGTCCCTCACACAGAGGTATTACACCACAGTCCTGCAGATTATTATATAATGTATAGTATAATCCTCACCTCAGCCCCTGCAGGGTACAGCCCCGATGTCTGTCCCTCACACAGAGGTATTACACCACAGTCCTGCAGATTATTATATAATGTATAGTATAATCCTCACCTCAGCTCCTGCAGGGTACAACCCGGATGTCTGAGTCCCTCACACAGGCGTGTTACCCCATGGTCCTGCAGATTATTCCCCATCATGTTTAATGTGATCAGAGATTGGTTTTTAATAATAACAGTACGGAGATCATCACAGCAGAAAGAAGTCATACCACAGCTCTGTAACCTGTTGACAGATGAGTTATTTTGATTAATTATTTATTTTTTATTATTTTCAGTTTTTTGAAATAAGTAAGAATTATGGCCCTCATTCAGAGCCGTACGCTCTGAGCAGAGCGCATGCTCTGAATGAGGGCCGCCCTCCATAAAAATGGAGCGTCCTCCTGGACGCTCGTATAGCTGTGGGTCACCACCCACAGCCTATACGAGCGTGCAGTTTGATGGCCGCGATGGTCGTGACCATCGCGACCATCGAAACTGCGAGCCGGAGCCTGCGGTTGAGGTTTTCAACCGCAAGCTCCGGAGTGATTTTGGCTCTATCAGAGCCAAAATCACTCCCACTGACATCACTAGTGATGTCAGTGGGCCGGCTTCTGACGGGAGACGTTCCCGTGGGAACGCCCCCCGTCAGGGAGGCACGCCCCCGGCACGCCCACCAAAGGGGGCGTGCTGTCAATCAACATCGACAGCACGCCCCCTTTGATCAGACACAACGAGCGAAGGACTTTCCTTCGCTCGTCGCGTCTGGCGCATGCGCACGACGGAGTTCCCTCCGTCGTGCTCATGCTCAGTGCAGAACATCGACCCACTTGCGAGTGGACAGCCGCTCGCGAGTGGGTCTGAATCAGGGCCTAAATTTTTGTTGTAAACTTTAACTATTCCGTTTTCTCATTGCTAATGTGGTCATTGATTTACTGTATAGAGATGAAGGTAGTTTGATGTTTTAATTTATATAATATACTTAATAAGGCCCTGTAGAGCCCTTGAGGTGGCAGATACATAAAGGATAATAATAATAATAATAATAATAATAATAATAATAATAATTAGAAACAAATATTACAATAATGTACCTCTTCAACTTTCCCAATTAATACAGGACTGTTCTGGTTTTAGGGGTCTATACGGCCATCCAACCGTTCGGAGGTAATGACTTATACTTTGCAAAACTCATGTGCGTGGTTAAAGGAAGGGGAGCTATGGGCGGCTTAGCACTTCAAACATGCTCAGCACATACCTACTGTGATGCATTTTAAATCCCACTGTGATATGGTCACCCTCTTTTTGTGTAAGGCAGAGCTTTCTTAAATGAATGGAGCCACAAATATAAGAGATTAAAAAAATATATATATTATTTGTAATTGATTTAATCTAATTTTTGACCAGACACTTACCAATTAATACATCATAATCTTAGTCACTATAATTCCACTGACTCTAGTGGCTCAAAAGAAGAATGTTGGAGAGCAGCTAACTATAGATTAAAGTCCCATGGATGAATAGGTAGAACATAAGGTGGGCTGACATGCAATAACCCCTGCATGAAGGTTTGAATGTCTAGGAGAGATAACAAGTGCATCTAAAAGAGAATAGACAAGGCCAAAACCTGACCCCGCAGGGAAGAGAGATATAGAGGGGTTTGGACAATCTGTCCTGTAGGAAAGAAAGCTGATGTGGCAAGCTGAACTGAGGGGTTGAAACCCCATGACTCTCACACCACTGGATGTAAGATCCTCACACTCTATGGTAAATAATTGAAGTGGACGACTTAAGGGCCTGGAGCATAGTTTGGATAACGGCTGCAGAAAACCCCTTGGACCTCAGTAGACTGGTCTCAAGTCCCACACCATTAAAGCCAACTGAGGTAAATCTGGATGGAGAAACAGACCCTGAGAGAGTTGATCGTCCAATAGCAGCAGCCATCACAGCTGTTCAACCTCCAAAGAAAGAAGATTTGAGTACCATGACCTCAGTGGCCAAACTGGTGCCATTTGTAGAACTTGAGCCTTTTATTGTTTCATCTGTCTGATTACATGCAGGGGGCATGGGGATGGACAAAAAGACTATTTGGTTATCAAAGTCTCCACCATGATTGCCTGCAGATCCCTATAAGTTTCCTGTTTAGCCTGTATAGCCATGAGATCTTTGTCTGGTAGACCCCATCTCTCCACAATCTGATTGAACTTGTCCTTGTGTAAGGTTGTGTAAGTCAGTTTCCTAGTTGTCCACCCTTGGGATTGAAATGACTGATACGGCAGATACAAACAGTTCTGCCCATCTCATGATTTTGATGGTCTTAGTGCTCTTGGTTCCACCTTGTCAGTTGATGTACGGCACAGCTGCAGCATTGTCCAATTGGATCTATAGGGGCCTGCCCCTGAGGAAATGCTGTGCCTGAACCAGAACATGCCAGACTGCCCATAGTTCTAGCACATTGATAGAAAGTGTGCTCTCCAGTGACCAAACCGCCAGGAACTGGATCCCCATGTCACTGCACCCCATCCTTGGGTACTGGAGTCTGTTTTGTCTACTGTCCATTTCCAAGGGGAAAACTGACAACCTCTAGATAGGTTGGCAGTGTAAAGTCATCAAACCAGGGATTGGCATGCCTGTATGGACAGGGAAAGCAACTGCCAATCCAGGCAAGGATCCAACTTCCTCCAACACTAAAGAATAAAATGCTAAAGGTCCCTGGAGTGGAAGTGTGTGAAAGGAATTGCCTCGAATGCAGCTACCAGTAGCTGCATGCATCGCAGTATGGACACCCAGTAAAGAGATAATAGGAACCATACAAGAGACTGCATTGCCCTGATCTTGTCCACTGGAAGAAATACACATTGACATGAAGTGTATAAGAGAAGGCCCAGGAAACCCATCCTCTGAGCAGACCAGATTGGATATGGGCAGGTTGTGGATCCAGCCGTGGAATTCCAGGGTTGACATAACCTGCAAGTGAGCACTGACTAGTGGACTGAAACATCAACATTCTTCATGTAATAATGATGATGTGAGTAGAGGTCTATGGTTATTAAGGAAATATTAGGACACAGGTTTTAATATAACAAATGCTGGTATACAGTATATGCTCAGGTTAGATAGCAGGAAATTGAAGGAGGTTAAGATATCTGTCACTTCTTACGTAAGATCCTGCAGGGTACAGGCCGGGTGTCTCAGTCCCTCACACAGACTCTTTATTCCAGAGACCTGCAGATTGTTCCATGACAGGTCCAGTCGTACTAGTGATCGATTCTCAATAATAACAGTGCGGAGATCATCGCAGCAGGATGAGGTCAGTTTACCATATGAAAGTCTGTGGAGATATAGAATTAACATAAAGTAACATATAACACCTTATGTGGTTCCCACTTATCCTGAAACATGACAGAAGGAAAACCAAGTTTTATGTGTTTTTGTTTTATCAATTTAGCTGCTACATAAAACAACGCAGATTGCGTATGCAGCGCCGGAGGAACCGCGGCCTGAAAAGCACAAGATGGCCGACACAGAAAGGCTTCCCTTTCTTCAATATATTCATGCACTTTTTTCTTTTTTCTTACTTACATATCCAATAAATTAACCAATAATGTCATGATATAATTTTATTAACTGATGCATACAAATAGTTATTAAGAAAAAATTAAGGACGGGATGTACTAATGCTATAATTTGGTCAAAACGCTGAAACTGCAGAGGTTTGACTGCATTTCCCTTATTTACAAAGCTCCAAAAAGCAAAACTTTCCAGAGCTTGCAACAGATAGGTAAAGTTATTTATAGATGGCATTGCCTAATAGAAGCCAATGGGCAGTAGCTTTACCGGGTATGGTGCCAACCGATGCGCACTTCTGTGTTCCCCCGAAAAGGTGGTGTGGCCTAACATAAAGGGGCGTGGTCTCGCAGGAAATCATGATCGCATCATTTTCACCTGCTTTTGTAGAAATTAAGTTTTCAGGCCATTCATCAAAAAAGTAATGCAGGAGATATCCCAGATATACACCCCATACACTAGTATTACAGATATCTCCTGCTTACCTCTCTCTCCCGATGTAGCCCGCTGTCCCCATACACTAGTATCACAGATATCTCCTGCTTACCTTTCTCTCCCGATGTGGCCCGCTGTCCCCATACACTAGTATCACAGATATCTCCTGCTTACCTTTCTCTCCCGATGTGGCCCGCTGTCCCCATACACTAGTATTACAGATATCTTTTAGGAACTTGACTGTGGGAGCAATTACCATCTTCACAACCCCCTCCTTCCCTATGGGAACGTCCTGGATTGCAAAGAAGGATCCTTTCGGATGCCTCCGCCCCTGTCCGGCTCCTTCCACTGGACACCGGGGCTTTTGTGCGCCTTTGTGAACCCAAGTTCACATAGGTACACTAGTTTCACTGCTCCAAAAGGAGCAGTGCAAAGATTCACTACTCTGAAAGGAGCATTAAAAAGATTCAGGGAGACAGCTGATTCTCGGGTCAGCTATCTCCACGCCGGAGCAATGATGAATTTCTCCGGCACTCATGTCGAGTTGGAATATTAATTATCGGGGTCCGCACAGACCCCAATAATTAAAATAATGAATAGAGCCCTTAGTAATCACTTTTTGTGGTTGTGCCTTTTGTCACATTGTACTGATAGGACAGTTATTTAAATATGAAGGCGGTTCATACGTAAGTTCTTGCAGGGAACAGGCTGGATGTATCAGTCCATCGCACAGAAGTTTTACTCCACAGTCCTGCAGATTGTTCCATGACAGGTCCAGCCGGACTAAAGTTCGGCTCACAATAATAACCATGCGGAGATCATCACAGCAGGGTGGGGTCAGCTTACAGTAAGACAGGCTGCGGAGACAAACAGGTGACAGCTTATGTGGCTTCATTTATTCTATATATTTGTTCTGAAAAAAAAGATGTTTTGCATGGCTACTATCATGTTAACAGCACAGCTATGTCTGACGTTTATCGCTTGAGTCATGGGGCGACCAACAAGAGGTTATCCTATTAAATATTGTATCACCATATATACACACACACACACACACACACACACACACACACACACACACACACACACACACACACACACACACTATAGATATTTGCAGAATGATATTCATTATTAAGGGCCAACAATAAGATTTACAGTTCGTATACAGTATATGCATCCCTTAATCTAAAGCACCACACCCAGGACCATCTTAATGTATGGGCACACTGGGTAGGTACCCAGGGCCCCACGATTCTAGGGGACTACGAGCGTAGGGTAGTTGGCTGAGAGACAGGAAGAGAAAGATGCTCCCCAGCCACTCTAATTGTGAACTAAACACAATCAGAATGACCAGGAAGAATTATCAACCTGTCTCAAAACCTGCAGCCACAGAGCTGGATTAAGGGAGGGGGTCGTCCTCTTGGGCCCACCTCTGCACTGCAAGCTGGAGAAGAGAACATGGAGGTGGAGTCCATAATCCTTGCTTTACATCATGGTTTTTATGTTTAAACATTGACTTTGTTGAAAGTCCTAATAAATCTAAAGGTTTAATTATATTGACCATTTATATTTTTAACCCCGCGAATGGATGGGTAGGGGCCCCAGTGTATTGCTTTGCCCAGGGCCTACAATGCTTAAGATGGTCCTGACCACAACCTCCTGGATTTATATCTACTGCACAGTTTAGTATTAAATCTGGCCACGTCTAATTATTTTCTACTATGCTTTGTGCCATACACAGCCAGCAAAGTGTCTGACTCTAACACTGTCATTTCACCAGATTTGATTACTCAGAACAGAAGACCTGACATGCCAATTAACCTTCTTAGCTTGTGTGTGAGATCATTGGAATACCGGTAACCAGATGATTGTATCTTCTCTTTAAGCTCTGCACCTGAGTGGCCAAATTGTCCATCTGCGGTCAAGGCAAAGGACTTGACCTACTCTTATCCTGGCAGCATAAACATGGTGACTTTGCTGCAAACTCTTATACGCTCAGCATACATAAACCTATCTGTAAGTTGTATTGTAGAGTCTGGTTTATTTATTTATCCCAATTAGTTGTATTATGACTAATCAGCTATAATATACAGTATATGGCTAAAATTAGGACTTTTATTTTATGATACAGTAGTTGTACGGTGTTGACAGGAATGTGGAACCCACCTTTTTTTCTCAACTGGATTTTGTGAATACACACCATGTGCAGGATTTCTGAGGCTGGACTGACCTCCCGGGTGTCAAGCTATTTGAGATACTGCATAACGTCAGTAGAACAGCAGAGTACCGAACTGGTAAGTCCTAAGGCTTTTTCTCCTTTTTTACATTATGCAAAAGATAAAGATTGTGGCTGTATTTAACTACTAATGCAACTGTTCCACAGTTGATAGTTTAACTGGGATGTAGTTATGAGAGCCGCCGGTCTCAATCCCGACAGTGTCATCCCGACAAAGGATTTAATATAGGCATCGAAATACCGACGCCTATGTTAATCCCGACGCCGGAACTCCGAAGGATGCCAGACTGATTGTCCTCCTGCCGGGTAAGTATGCACTTAGCCTGGGGGTGGGGGGTTTAGGTTTAGGGACCCCTGGGGGGATTTAGGATTAGGCACCCCCACTGGGAAGGTTAGGGTTAGGCTAGGGGAAGGGGGGTTAAGATTAGGCAATAGGAGGGATGTTAGGGTTAGGCACCCCCCCCGGGAGACTTAGGTTTAGGGTGCGGGAAGGGAGGGTTAGGTTTAGGCACCCCTGGGGGGAGGTTAGGGTTAGGCACTAGGGGGGAGGTTAGGGTTAGGCACCCCTAAGGGAGGGTTAGGGATAGAGGGGGGAGAGGGGAGGGTTAGTATACTTACGGGCACCAGTCGGGATCTTTATTCTTTGGTCTCTCACTGTCGGGATTAGAACCGGCGGCTATTAAGACATCGGTATTTCAATCCCATTCCGTTTAACTCTATATTTAGTATAGTAAATGCAAGTATGACAAACAGTCCCTCAGGGATTGCTTTATATCTGATATCTTTCCGAGTTTGTAGGATTGATTTGGACTAAAACTGAGCACTATGGCTCAGTTATTTAATTTTATTTTATCTGCAGTTTATTGTTTTTTTAATAAATTTATTTTTATATTTTTTCTGAATCCCTATAGTTTTTCCAAATTTTTTATATATTTTTCTTAAACTTTTGTATGAATGTTTTTTTTATTTTTACTTTAACCTCCTGTCCCTTTGTACTTTTGTATTGTTTCTGGTTTGGTGTTTAGTTTTTGGTCATTTTTGTGTTGTTTGGATGGTTTCTTGGTTAATAGGTAATCTTGATGATACAGTTATATACTACTGCCAAGCATGCTGTGCTGTACTTTATATAGTTAGCTGTTTTCATTGACCTACTATACAAAAATCTGTTTAAAATTTATGTTTTGTTGCATTTGTTATATATATATTACATTGGACCCTATAATTAAATAAATACACAATACTGGCTTGGTACATATCTAAAATAAGGAAAAGATGAGACACCACTCCTGAATGGCTGCCTGACTATTAAGTAGAGATCAGCAGTTCAGTTCTACTTGGTTATGTTCGGATCTGGAAAATGAATCTCATTGGCTATCCGGCTCTCACATATTTTGGATAGCCAATAAGATAAATATGATCTTGTGCTAATTTGGCAAAAAGAACAGAGTAGCACCGAACCGCTTATCTTTACTATTAAGTAGACAGGCTTACCAGACATTTTGCGTCAGTAGCTCCTCCATTGTTCTATGTATCACTATGCTTAAAGGTAAGTATATATTATCGAAAATTCAGGGAAGGGGGAAGTGGAAGAAGATTCTGCACCAGACAGAAATAAATAAAAATTGTGTATAAATGTCAAAGTAATACCCCTTTTACACCAGAGCAAAAGCCTGGGTTTTTGCTGGGTCTACCCGGGTCGCAGTTCAGTGTAAAAGGGTCTCTGAAAAATAACCCAGGTCAAGTGACCCAGCAATCCAACCCAGGTAGCTACCAGGGTTGGACCCAGGATGGACCCGGGTAATGGTGCAGTGTAAACAGTCCTGGGTCATGCCTAAAATGAGTTGATTGGTGGTTGTGGAGCAGTCACCTCCCACTTTTTATGACCTCACAGGTTTAGCAGGGCAGACCTGAGTTCAGTGTGAACAGGGCTGACCAGGGAGTAACCCAGATCGAAGGTAGAGTGTAAATGGGTCTGACCTGGGTCTGACCAGGGTTGGAACCATGTCCAAAAACCCAGTTCGGTCCTGGGTTTTTGGTGGAAAAGAGGTATAAGTGAGCCAACCGTAGTTTAATTAGGAGTAATTCCTCCCTTCTTAATAAGATATTGTTGGTGGTGCACCCAATAGTCATAAAGCAGACTATGCTGTGGGGCACTCTTAAATAATATATATATGAAAAAAATATATATGAAAAAAAGTATATGATATGATTAGTTAATAATAAAACATCAATTTAATTAATACTCATTAAAAAATAGTGCACATACTGTATTGTGTGACACATAATATCTGTGACTTCACTAATTTATGGGCTCATGTGTGAGGTTTTTGTTAACCTTGTTTTACAATATAATCTACTTACTCTAGATCCTGCATCTGACACTGTTTAAACAGACGAAGTAAACTGGATCCAGCCTGATTAACGTTCTCTTCTGTAACAGGGAATCTGCAGCCCATGAAACTGGGGAAAACACAAAACAGCATAAGCAGTATTCACTCTAAAAATGACGTGAAAGCTTAGCTAAGGTTATTCCGAGTTAATATATAAAGAAAAATATCAAACCTATGTGAGAAATTGTTGAATATGATCTTTAATGCTTAAATGAAAGTCTTTTAGCCCTTAGTATAACCCTTTCTATAATCTACTCTTAGCACTTAGCACAACCCTTTCACTCTGCAATCTACAATCAGACCTTAGTACAACCTGTTCACTCTGCAATCTACAAATTAGACCTTAGTACAACCTGTTCACTCTGCAATCTACAATCAGTCTGCAATCTACAATCAGCCGGTCTCAATACCAACAGTATAATCCCGGTAAGGGATCTAACATAGGTGTCGAAATGCTGACGCCAATGTTAATCCCGATGCCGGGACCCCGACAGGACGCCGGACCGATCATCCAACGGCGGGGTAAATATCCATGTAGCCGGGGATGGGGGGGGGGTTAGGTTTAGGGACCCCCAGAGGGATTTAGGGGTAGGCACCCCCCCAGGGAGGGTTAGAATTAGGCTAGGGGAAGGGGGGGTTAGGTTTAGGCACTAGGTGGGGAGGTTAGGGTTAGGCACCCCCCCGGAGAGTTAGGTAAACGGTGCGGGAGGGTGGGGTTAGGTTTAGGCACTAACAGGGGGATGTTAGGCTTAAGCACTGGGGGGGGGGTTAGGGTTAGGCACCGCTAAAGGAAGGTTAGGGTTAGGGGGGGGAGAGGGTTAGGGATAGTTAACTTACCTCTGCTGTCGGGATCTTCTGCATCGGGCTGCCGGCATCGGGATTTGAAACGCCGGGCTCACGATCGGCGGTCAAACATACTGATGTAATACCCCACTTAAAGGAGTCCCTCCACTCGTAGTCTTACCTCCTGACTAGTGATGGATGTCACTGACTCTTAGCTGGTTCGTTCTTCTTTCTTTCTCATACAGAGAGGCAAGGACCCTCATTCCCTTTCACATACTAAATGACACCATATTTTCAAATAGTGTAAGTTTTATTAGCCTATGCAATGTTAGCATGCAAATCTAGCAGAATCAAATAAATCACTATTTTACTTTGCAACATAAGTTAAGCAGATATTAATAAGTCAAAGATTCAATTTCACAATTTGCAATAAACACATTTCAGCAAGACAGCTTCTATTATGTATAAATCTGATGGTTAAAACCGTTACCTTAAACTTATACTAATCTTCACAGCAAACAGTACAACAATTAAAATCGGTGTACAGTTTCTTAAACTGATATATGGCCCATATATCTAACCTAGATAACCGTCTGTTCTGCAAATTGACCCGGGTCACAAACCGTATGCCCCTTTTTTAATAGACAAACTCTCTCCATCGTAATGGTTTAGGCCCGATTCAGTTAAGATGGTGGACTGACGTTTTCTGTCGGGTTTTCAACAGTTTAGTAAGTATTGAGACAATATAGCCCAATTTTGCAATTTCCTGGTAACAATATTCCTGAGAAAGTTGCAACTTGGCTTGGTCGTCAGATATCTAGGTTAATTGTACATGCACTAAGGCCCTGATTCAGAGCCGGACGCTCTGACCAGAGCGCTCGCTCTGAATCAGGGCCCTCCTCCATTAAAATGGAGCGTCTTCCTGGACGCTCGTATAGCTGTGGGTCACCACCCACAGCATATACAAGCGTGCAAAAAGATGGTCGCGATGGTCTTGTCCATCGCGACCATCGGACTTGCGAGGGAAACCCTGCGGTCGGGTTTCCCAGCCGCAAGGCCAGGAGTGATTTTGGCTCTATCAGAGCCAAAATCACTCCCACTGACATCACTAGTGATGTCAGTGGGGCCGGCTTCAGACGGTAGGCGTTCCCATGGGAACGCCTCCGTCTGGCAGGCATGCCCCCGGCACGCCCACCAAAGGGGGCGTGCTGTCAATCAACATCGACAGCACGCCCCCTTTGGTGCGAGACCCCGAGCGATGGAAAGCCTGTCGCTCGCCGGGTCTCGCGCATGCACACGACGGAGCTCCCTCCGTCGTGCGCATGCGCAGTGGGGAACATTGACCCACATGCGAGCGTACTGCCGCTCGCGAGTGGGTCTGAATGACCCCCTAAGTCTTTATTGGATTTCTTGCAATGCGTAGCTCAAGCTGCTCTATATACTGCAGCTCTTGGGCTGGGCTGACTGATAGGTGGGCAGAAGGGCAATGCGCCGGTATTGGGAATCCTTCCTCACCCAGCTGTTGTCACTGAGATGCGGCTTCACATACACAGGCACAGTCGCCAGCAGCACCGCTGCCAGTCCATTCAGCGGGCACCTCACAACTTCCTGGTGCTTCAGCTCTAACAGCTGACAAGTCACTGCCCGCACTGCCACCCTGACAGGCGGCACTCTGGCAGCGCAGCTCCTGCTGCTCAGAAGGTTACCTCAGCTCTCCCCTCAGGGTCAGTGAGAGCTGCCTATATCACCTCTGACTAGGTGCCAGGATGTTTCCCGCCCACAGCACAAGCAGGTTCAAATTCTCTCTCAGCCCAACTGTCAATGGCTCCCTCAGCTGCAGTGTATCAGGGGAGAGGGGGGGGAAGGGGAACCCCTGCAGAGTATCTCACAGCAACATGTCCCTAATGCAGCTCACGCACTACAGTTTCTTCAAAGCAGAGAAAGTATATATATATATATATATATATATACAGATATGTAAAGACGGCACTCATGAGACTGGACAGCTACAAATAATGACCATGACACTAGTCGTAATGTAAATCGACGTTTCAGGGACAACTCCCTTTTATCAAGACTTAAAAATACACAAACAGACAGAGCATATATACCTGTAGAAGACACCAACGT
This sequence comes from Taudactylus pleione, assembly GCA_031769625.1. Classification (NCBI taxonomy): domain Eukaryota; kingdom Metazoa; phylum Chordata; class Amphibia; order Anura; family Myobatrachidae; genus Taudactylus; species Taudactylus pleione. The sequence continues at coordinate 159,656 of JAUIMM010000546.1, forward strand.
GACTGTGAACTCACCACAGCACCCAGTCGGAGATCTGATGACGTCACTGGTGCGACCCCGCACCCACGTTACAGACGCATCCAAGGGGCGTGGCCAAACTACGTGAACCATCACCATGGTGAACATAAACACAAAATGCTGCAAAAGACCTAAAAGGAAAAACGGGGTGTTAAAGCCTATGTTAAATAACATGATCACAGCCGAGTGTAACCCTCGGTGTATCTGAAAAGCGAAAACTCATCAATGTAAAAAACTGGTGGTCTGAATATAAACTACATGACAGTGATGAGGCTATATGAAAGATGACATCATTAAACTGTAATCGAAAAAACGGAACAAATGTAAGAAAAATAATTAAAGTACACAGTCTAGGAGCATAGACATTAAGCTAATAGATAACCTAGGTGCACTACATGAAAAAGCACAACTTGCACCGTATGGTAAAGGTCTAGAATAGATCCGGAAATAACAATACAGACAAACTACAAAAAACACGTAAATGAAATGGCCTCATTCAATCCGAATGGTTGAATAGTTTGAAGAATATGTATCCATTTAGTCTCTCTCTGAAGGAGTATACGTCCACGATCACCTCCTCTAACATTAGGGGGAATCCAATCGATCATCTTGTAGCGAATCGTGGACAAATTGTGCTGGTGTTCCCGAAAGTGACGGGCCACTGGTAGTTCTGTACCTTTACCATCCAAAGCTGCACGTATACTGGACCTGTGGAGCGCCATCCGCTCCTTCATTTGTCTGGTGGTCTTGCCCACGTATAGTAGACCACATGGGCATCTGATAAAATACACCACATACCTGCTAGAGCAGGTAAGTGGGTATTTGATATCATATTTTTTACCCGACCTAGGGTGATGAAAATAACTGCCAGTTTCCAGATAGCTGCAAGTTATGCAACCTGTGCAGCGGTAATTTCCAGGTTTCTTGGTTAAAAAATGTATTGGTCTCGCTATTGTATGGAGAGATATGTCATTCTGGACCACAACATCTTTGATGTTCCTACCCCGACGATATGATGGTAAAATATTAGTGTTACATAAGGCTGGTAAAGACCTGTCATTAGATATGATAGGCCATATAGATTTAGCTTTTTTCATCAAAATGTGGCTAACAGAGGAAAACTCTTGAGTCCACACTATTTTGTTAGATTGATGTACTTTCTCAGTTGATGCTAATGCTTCAGATCTAGTCATCGCTAATACTTTATTTTTGGCCTTATGCAACGTCTTATAATGATATCCCCGCTTGAGGAATTTGAGAATCATCTCATCTATTTGTCGGAGGGCATCACTTGACTCACTGCAAATACGCCAAATGCGTAGTAGTTGCGAATAAGGGAGACCGTTCTTAAGGGCCGGAGGATGGTAACTGCCACATTGAAGAATAGTATTTCTATCCGTAGGTTTGTAAAAAATGGTGGTACAAATCTGTAGCGAATCAGTGACAGACACCAAAACGTCCAAGAAATGTACTGAATCAAAACTGCTGGTATAAGTAAATTTGATGGGTGAATCAGTAACATTAATGGCATCCATCATATTAGCAAAGTCACTTTGTGTCCCTGTCCAACAGAGAAAGATGTCATCTATATACCTGCAGTACCCTGTGATGTATCTAGAGATATTGGTATCCATCAAAAATAGTTGTCTTTCAATTTCAAACATGAAAATGTTTGCGTAACTGGGAGCTACACAAGATCCCATGGCACAACCTGATCGTTGTAGAAAAAAATTGCCATCAAATAGAAAATAGTTGCGCGACAGAGTTAATTCCAGGAGTCGTATAAAGAATTCTATATTCGGGCCCGTATAATCACTGTTATCTGTAATAAATCTCTTAACCGCTGCAATTCCCAAATGATGCGGTATACTAGTATACAAACTGGTCACATCAATGGTACATAATAATTGTCGAGATGGTAAAGGTGTCATTTCATTTAACTTATGTAAAAAAGTAGTAGTGTCCTTTAAGAAAGTAGACTGTGTTTGTACTAAAGGCTGTAGGAAGAAATCCAAGTATTGTGAGATCACATAGAATAACGAGTCTCGTGCCGCAATAATGGGTCTACCGGGTGGTCTTATAGCGTTTTTATGCAATTTAGGAATATTATCACCCACAAAACTAGAGTTGCCCTGACACAAGAATGGCCTAAGATACCGGTCCTTTATACAATTCCTAAATTGCATAAAAACGCTATAAGACCTTTAGGAATTGTATAAAGGACCGGTATCTTAGGCCATTCTTGTGTCAGGGCAACTCTAGTTTTGTGGGTGATAATATTCCTAAATTGCATAAAAACGCTATAAGACCACCCGGTAGACCCATTATTGCGGCACGAGACTCGTTATTCTATGTGATCTCACAATACTTGGATTTCTTCCTACAGCCTTTAGTACAAACACAGTCTACTTTCTTAAAGGACACTACTACTTTTTTACATAAGTTAAATGAAATGACACCTTTACCATCTCGACAATTATTATGTACCATTGATGTGACCAGTTTGTATACTAGTATACCGCATCATTTGGGAATTGCAGCGGTTAAGAGATTTATTACAGATAACAGTGATTATACGGGCCCGAATATAGAATTCTTTATACGACTCCTGGAATTAACTCTGTCGCGCAACTATTTTCTATTTGATGGCAATTTTTTTCTACAACGATCAGGTTGTGCCATGGGATCTTGTGTAGCTCCCAGTTACGCAAACATTTTCATGTTTGAAATTGAAAGACAACTATTTTTGATGGATACCAATATCTCTAGATACATCACAGGGTACTGCAGGTATATAGATGACATCTTTCTCTGTTGGACAGGGACACAAAGTGACTTTGCTAATATGATGGATGCCATTAATGTTACTGATTCACCCATCAAATTTACTTATACCAGCAGTTTTGATTCAGTACATTTCTTGGACGTTTTGGTGTCTGTCACTGATTCGCTACAGATTTGTACCACCATTTTTTACAAACCTACGGATAGAAATACTATTCTTCAATGTGGCAGTTACCATCCTCCGGCCCTTAAGAACGGTCTCCCTTATTCGCAACTACTACGCATTTGGCGTATTTGCAGTGAGTCAAGTGATGCCCTCCGACAAATAGATGAGATGATTCTCAAATTCCTCAAGCGGGGATATCATTATAAGACGTTGCATAAGGCCAAAAATAAAGTATTAGCGATGACTAGATCTGAAGCATTAGCATCAACTGAGAAAGTACATCAATCTAACAAAATAGTGTGGACTCAAGAGTTTTCCTCTGTTAGCCACATTTTGATGAAAAAAGCTAAATCTATATGGCCTATCATATCTAATGACAGGTCTTTACCAGCCTTATGTAACACTAATATTTTACCATCATATCGTCGGGGTAGGAACATCAAAGATGTTGTGGTCCAGAATGACATATCTCTCCATACAATAGCGAGACCAATACATTTTTTAACCAAGAAACCTGGAAATTACCGCTGCACAGGTTGCATAACTTGCAGCTATCTGGAAACTGGCAGTTATTTTCATCACCCTAGGTCGGGTAAAAAATATGATATCAAATACCCACTTACCTGCTCTAGCAGGTATGTGGTGTATTTTATCAGATGCCCATGTGGTCTACTATACGTGGGCAAGACCACCAGACAAATGAAGGAGCGGATGGCGCTCCACAGGTCCAGTATACGTGCAGCTTTGGATGGTAAAGGTACAGAACTACCAGTGGCCCGTCACTTTCGGGAACACCAGCACAATTTGTCCACGATTCGCTACAAGATGATCGATTGGATTCCCCCTAATGTTAGAGGAGGTGATCGTGGACGTATACTCCTTCAGAGAGAGACTAAATGGATACATATTCTTCAAACTATTCAACCATTCGGATTGAATGAGGCCATTTCATTTACGTGTTTTTTGTAGTTTGTCTGTATTGTTATTTCCGGATCTATTCTAGACCTTTACCATACGGTGCAAGTTGTGCTTTTTCATGTAGTGCACCTAGGTTATCTATTAGCTTAATGTCTATGCTCCTAGACTGTGTACTTTAATTATTTTTCTTACATTTGTTCCGTTTTTTCGATTACAGTTTAATGATGTCATCTTTCATATAGCCTCATCACTGTCATGTAGTTTATATTCAGACCACCAGTTTTTTACATTGATGAGTTTTCGCTTTTCAGATACACCGAGGGTTACACTCGGCTGTGATCATGTTATTTAACATAGGCTTTAACACCCCGTTTTTCCTTTTAGGTCTTTTGCAGCATTTTGTGTTTATGTTCACCATGGTGATGGTTCACGTAGTTTGGCCACGCCCCTTGGATGCGTCTGTAACGTGGGTGCGGGGTCGCACCAGTGACGTCATCAGATCTCCGACTGGGTGCTGTGGTGAGTTCACAGTCACGTTGGTGTCTTCTACAGGTATATATGCTCTGTCTGTTTGTGTATTTTTAAGTCTTGATAAAAGGGAGTTGTCCCTGAAACGTCGATTTACATTACGACTAGTGTCATGGTCATTATTTGTAGCTGTCCAGTCTCATGAGTGCCGTCTTTACATATCTGTATATGGAATTCTTTGGAAAGGCACCGGAGTAGTTGCAGTTTATTTAGGAGTGCCGGTATTTTGGATCTATATATATATATATATATATATATATATATATATATGGAAGCCATACAAGTTCCTTTTTCAGTACAAGAGTGGTACCACATTGTATATAAAACAGATAGTCCTGGGTTGGGGTACCACACTGATTACCATAGTACAACCCTCTCTTTCTGCAATCTACAATCAGACCTTAGTACAACACTCTCTTTCTGCAATCTACAGTACTTTAGCCCTTTGTATAACCCTCGCCAAAGCCAATTATTTTGTGCCACAGAAAGAACATCTAATTACAAGCTCATTTTGCTTTGATCTATGAGCCATACTGGTTGCTCACTGTTGATACTTATCATTTGGGCTATTAGAAGGGACAGAGGTTTAGTGAAGCTTAACAAATGGGTATAATACTTCACATAGGGGGAGATATATCAAACCTTCTAAAGAGTGCAGAAGAGGACAAATGGTTAAGTTGCCCAAAGCAAACACTCGGCTTCCTAGCTAGCATTTATCAAGTACATTCTATAACATAAAATAAAAGGTAGAAGCTGATTGGTTGCTTTTGGCAACTTTTCCACTACTTCCATCTTTAGAAGGTTTGATACATTTCTCCCATATTCATGTGTTCTACAGACTGTGGGCTGTGGCATTGGTTACTATACTTACCATATGGGCGGTTAGGCTAATCTTTGTGGCTATTATACTAGTCCTAGAGCTACACTATATTCTGCTCATACTGTACTTGCCCACATTCTGTGGGGTAGCTGCCGGATGTAGGTGGTGCACGGGGCTTGGTACCTAGAATTGCATCACCACGGCCCCACTGCTCAATGCTGCAATAGTTCCATTAAGCAGCATAGGAACCAACAATGACGCATTTCACACAAATTGTGTCATCAAACCCCCTCTACCACTCACTTTACTGGATGCCTGTCTAGTTCCTCTGGAGTTTGGGAGAGCCCCCAAAATTCAGAAGCTGCCTGGACATTCTGGGAGAGTACAGTAGGCATGCACCATAAAGCTGCATGTTTTAGGGCCGGATGTATCAAGGATATTTTCATAAAGTTTTGATGAAAACAGCCCTTTACGCGTCGTTTCCATGTTCATTTATTTTTTATGATAGCTATTAAACTGTTAACACAAAGGGATATTGCAAATCCCTAACACAAAATTTTTTAGCTGTACAATACCACCAAACGTCGCAGTTTTTTTTTAGATTTTTGAATGTATCAAGCACAGAAAATTATTTTTTTTCAATATAAAAGTTTGGAAATACAGATGATTTTAAAAAAAACACTTGGAATATTAACTTGTATGCAAAGGGTATATTTATCTTTAAAAACAATGTCTACGTCTCATATGGATTCATTTCTTGGAACCTGATTTTAAATGTTCTTACCAGCAGGTTGTTTACCTAGTATGACCTCTCTGAAAAACCACCCCTGGTAGTGTGTGTTTGTGTAATGCTGACTACCAACCCCTCCCCCTGTACATAGACTGTTCCCCCGGACATAGCCTACCAAAACATCCCATTGGGACATAGGGGACACAAATTACTCACCTCAGCAGGAGTGTCTCCTCCCTGCTTCTCAGTCAGCTCCCAAAAAAGATGCACCCTCTTTATCAATCCAAAATGGCCGATGTGAAACTGCACTATCTAGATAGAGGGGTTTAATTTTGGCTACTTTGGATTCAAAAAGAAGCTAACTCCTCCATGGAAGCTGAGAATAGGTAGGAAGTAGACAGAGTTGGCTGAGATATGGGGACTCAAGGTAGAGTTTCAGGCTGCCTATGGGATGTATGGGGGCAGACCCTGCACACCCTGTGCACACGGCCATATTCCCTCCATGTCCTTTCATCTACATTGTGAAGAATGTTAAAGCGCACCTCATACTTCTTATCTAATATTAGTTTAAAATTTGAGGTTACTTCTTAAGCAACCATATGGGAACATTGTTCTCAGTAATAAGGCAAAAACAGTACATACCGAAGTTTTGAACATTTATAAAGTGCTGGAAATATAACACGCTGAGTCTTTGGTCCTATTGTGTAGTCCTCGAAAGTCACCATATGCTTTGTTGTACTTCTCTCCAGGCAGTAGGCTACAGCTCGGCAATCAATGTTCTCCTGCTCCCCATCTGCATCATGATGTGGACTCTTGAGTTTCACATGAGGAAAGTGAGGCATCATTCTCTCCACATAGTCCTCATCCTGTGTCTCATATAGGCAGCCTAGTATCTCATTATGGTAGTCTGATTTATTTTTCTTCACCCATTTCTCCAAGACAGGTTTAGCACTGAATGGCATGGTACAGCCAAACCCCTTCAGAGTTTTATGATTTTGTTTTTCAGCTGAAAGGCCAAATAAGAATTGCACAGTTAGTTTTAGATGGGTCTGATCTTCTGATGCCTTCAGTAAAGATTTGACTTTCTTATTTTTTAAGGAAACAATAAGTGCTTTCACTGATTTCTCATCCAGGACATAGTAGAGAGCAGCAAAGAACTCCTGGACACTCAGATGGATGAAGCTGTAACAGGTGCAGGTCTCAATGTCCCTTTGAAATATGTTCTCATTTAGAAACACAGACTCCACCTCTGACATAGAGAGTTTATGTCTATCAAGATCTGATTCTTCAAATAAAATTCTCTGGTCCCAAATGCCTTCATTGGCCAAAGCACATAGCTTCTTTATACACCTGTCTATAGGCTGGGTAGAGTCCCTTCCATGATACTTTATTAAACTCTTTAGGTACAACAGGTAAATGGATGTTGAGGTTTTGGAAGCAATCACATGCAATCCCTGTTTTAGTAGTGGTTTCATAACAGTACATACAATCCAGCAAGTTATAGGGACAGCACACATGGTGAACAGAATGTAATTGTCCTTAATTGTTCTGAGAACCATGTCTGCTTGTTCTTTGGTTTCAAAGAAATTATAGAAATATTCTTCAAGGTCTTTCTCTGTGAAACCCAGAATTTCCACATATCGCGTACATTCAACAGAGTCCTTCAACTTCATCAATGAAAATGGTCTTGTGGTGATGATTAGTGAACTATCCTTCAGAATTGTTTTTCTAAATAAGCTATTTAGAAGAATCTCTTTGGAGACCTCCTGAAACGGGTCATCACAAACCTCAGTATCATTCATTAATGACCATTTTAGTTCATCAAAACCATCAACAATAAAAATAATTCTTTCTTTTATGAAGATTGATCGTAACAGTTCAGATGGACATTTCAGTAGACAAAAGCTGGATATATACCCAGCCAGGCTTATTTTACCAGATATGGTGTTGACTTCTCTACAGCTTATGTAGAACACAAACTGAAACTTGTCTTTATACAGATCCCCGGAGGCCCAGTCCAGCATGATCTTCTGGGTTGTCATCGTTTTTCCTATCCCAGCAGGTCCTTGTAACACCACAGTCTTGGGAATAGTTCCATCATCATCAGGATCAAACAGAGCCTGTATAGTGGTTGGGGAATATTTTTTTGATGATCTGTTTGCCATAATCTGTAGATGCCTCTGGCCTGAAGCTATTATCTCATGTTGTCTCTCCACTTCATCCCGATATATCTTGATCAGCAAAAGGCTGGTGTATCTTTTCTTAAAAATGATGGTTTCCCCTAATCTTGCATTATTATCCTCAATAAAATGGTATTTATTTTGCATGTACTTGACATATCTTAATCTGCAGTCTGTATAGGATTTAAAAGTAGATAAAAGTCAATAGTAAATAACCTTAAGACAAAATAGACATGGATATGAAAGCAGAGGTTAAACATTAAACCAAGGAATGATCTCAAAGTACTGAAGATGTTCACAATGATACATAGATAAAAAAAATGTAAACACAGGCACCCGCACACTCACACCAAAACATATGTTTGTGTATATAAACATATAAATGAAATAATTATGTATCCAATGTACTGTAGGGTGTAACAGTGCCACTCCGAATGACCAGAAACAGTTTCAACAATAGTAATGGAGCTCTCACCAGTCTTGAAATATAAAGCTCAATTAATTGATATTAGCATCACAAAATTTTTTGGACATCAACGTTTTGGTCCCACTGTGTACCTTTATTAAGATATAGGGGATGGGTACGGGATGCCGGCACTCGGGATCTCGGCGGTCAGAATCCCGATGCTGGCATCCCGACAAGGTTAGAATACCGACTTGTCGGTCAGTATTCTAACCTTCCCTCTCTCCTTACCCTAACACTAATCCTCCCTGGTGCCTGGCTCTAAACTCCCCCCCTTGTGCCTAAACTTAACCTCCACCTCCCCGCATCCTAAACCTAACCCTCACCCCTTAGTTACTAAACCTCCCTCTAGTGCTTAACCATAATGCTAACCCCCTCTCCAACCCCGCTACTTACTTTCTGGATTCCAGGATGTCGGCGCCAGGATTCTGACGAGTTGTGATTCCGGTGCCTGCATTCTGAGCGCCGGAATCCTCGCGATCGGGATATTGACCGCATTCCAGATATAGATCTGTATTTAGATTAAGGTCCATTTGGGAAAGAAACATCGATGCCCATGTACTTTTTATGTCCAGATTGGTAATTGCACTCCTATTTCATTAATACCTATATTTGGGCACTCCATAGTAACCAGAGGTAAAGTCTAGATCCCAGATGGAAATCTAATAGTCACAGAATAAATGAGCATCAACACTCAAAACAGTATTTCAGGCAAAAATACCTTTAGGTTTCACTGCTACTGTGACAGGCACAATACGCAGTGACTGAGCAGGGTGTGTATAGGCAACATTGCTGGGTGGTGCCCCATAGCAGAAATACCTCTAAGTTATGCTGCTACTGTGACCGGCACAAGACACAGTGACTGAGCAGGGTGTGTATAGGCAACATTGCTTGGCTGTGCCCCATAGCAGAAATACCTCTAAGTTATGCTGCTACAGTAACAGGCACAAGACCCAGTGACTGAGCAGGGTGTGTATAGGCAACATTGCTGGGTTGTGCCCCATAGCAGAAATACCTCTAAGTTATGCTGCTACTGTGACCGGCACAAGACACAGTGACTGAGCAGGGTGTGTATAGGCAACATTGCTGGGTTGTGCCCCATAGCAGAAATACCTCTAAGTTACACTGCTATTGTGACAGGCACAAGACACAGTGACTGAGCAGGGTGTGTATAGGCAACATTGCTGGGCTGTGCCCCATAGCAGAAATAACTCTAACTTACACTGCTACTGCGACAGGCACAAGACACAGTGACTGAGCAGGGTGTGTATAGGCAACATTGCTGGGTTGTGCCCCATGGCATAACTACCTCTAGGTTACACTGCTACTGTAACAGGCACAGGGCACAGTGACTGAGCAGGGTGTGTATAGGCAACATTGCTGGGTTGTGCCCCATAGCAGAAATACCTCTAAGTTATGCTGCTACTGCGACAGGCACAAGACACAGTGACTGAGCAGGGTGTGTATAGGCAACACTGCTTGGCTGTACCCCATAGCAGAAATACCTCTAGGTTATGCTGCTACAGCAAAAGGCACAAGACACAGTTACAGAGCAGAATGTGTATAGGCAACACTGCTTGGCTGTGCCCCATAGCAGAAATACCTCTAAGTTATGCTGCTACTGTGACCGGCACAAGACACAGTGACTGAGCAGGGTGTGTATAGGCAACATTGCTGGGTTGTGCCCCATAGCAGAAATACCTCTAAGTTATGCTGCTACTGTGACCGGCACAAGACACAGTGACTCAGCAGGGTGTGTATAGGCAACATTGCTGGGTTGTGCCCCATAGCAGAAATACCTCTAAGTTACACTGCTATTGTGACAGGCACAAGACCCAGTGACTGAGCAGGGTGTGTATAGGCAACATTGCTGGGTTGTGCCCCATAGCAGAAATACCTCTAAGTTATGCTGCTACTGTGACCGGCACAAGACACAGTGACTGAGCAGGGTGTGTATAGGCAACATTGCTGGGTTGTGCCCCATAGCAAAAATACCTCTAAGTTACACTGCTATTGTGACAGGCACAAGACACAGTGACTGAGCAGGGTGTGTATAGGCAACATTGCTGGGTTGTGCCCCATAGCAGAAATACCTCTAAGTTACACTGCTACTGCAACAGGCACAAGACACAGTGACTGAGCAGGGTGTGTATAGGCAACATTGCTGGGCTGTGCCCCATAGGAGAAATAACTCTAAGTTACACTGCTACTGCGACAGGCACAAGACACAGTGACTGAGCAGGGTGTGTATAGGCAACATTGCTGGGTTGTGCCCCATAGCAGAAATACCTCTAAGTTACACTGCTATTGTGACAGGCACAAGACACAGTGACTGAGCAGGGTGTGTATAGGCAACATTGCTGGGTTGTGCCCCATAGCAAAAATACCTCTAAGTTACACTGCTATTGTGACAGGCACAAGACCCAGTGACTGAGCAGGGTGTGTATAGGCAACATTGCTGGGTTGTGCCCCATAGCAGAAATACCTCTAAGTTATGCTGCTACTGTGACCGGCACAAGACACAGTGACTGAGCAGGGTGTGTATAGGCTACACTGCTTGGCTGTGCCCCATAGCAGAAATACCTCTAAGTTACACTGCTACTGCGACAGGCACAAGACACAGTGACTGAGCAGGGTGTGTATAGGCAACATTGCTGGGTTGTGCCCCATAGCAAAAATACCTCTAAGTTACACTGCTATTGTGACAGGCACAAGACACAGTGACTGAGCAGGGTGTGTATAGGCAACATTGCTGGGTTGTGCCCCATAGCAGAAATACCTCTAAGTTATGCTGCTACTGTGACCGGCACAAGACACAGTGACTGAGCAGGGTGTGTATAGGCTACACTGCTTGGCTGTGCCCCATAGCAGAAATACCTCTAAGTTACACTGCTACTGCGACAGGCACAAGACATAGTGACTGAGCAGAGTGTGTATAGGCAACATTGCTGGGTTGTGCCCCATGGCATAACTACCTCTAGGTTACACTGCTACTGTAACAGGCACAGGGCACAGTTTGTCTTACTATACTGATACATTTTAGCTCCTTGTTAAAATATATACACCGAATATTTTACTAACCTTCCAGTGATGCAGGCATCGGCTGTGATTTAACTGAAAACACAAAAGTCAAAAGAATGTACAGTCATTATAGGAGGTAAAATCTACCTAATATTCAGTAAGTAGTAGTAGAAGAAAACACTGAGTAATGTGACTGGATAAAAGGGATAAGGCAGTAAATTATCAGTTTTATACAGCAGTGAGCTGATCTTTCTTATACACTCATTAGAAGTACTGTACAGTGTGTGCGTGTTCCTTATACATGATGAAGTGATGACATCACTAATACCTTTATATTAGAACTTTATATTAGAGATGTGTGGTTCGGTTTTTCTGAAATACATACACATCTAAATGTAAGGGTTCCAACTCTAATCCAGTCTCAGTTCGGAATCACTTTGGAGCATACTTGCCTACTCTCCCGGGACTGTCGGGAGCCTCCCGAAAATCGGGTGCCGCTCCCGACACCCCACAAGACTAGGCAAGTCCCCCGGAATAGATGCCGGCTCCCCGCTAACCCCCGCGCCAGCCACAAAAGTGGGCGTGCGGGGGTGTGATGACGCTATTCAGCGCGGGGGTGTGATGACGCTATTCAGCGCGAATCGCGTCATTGTAGCCCCGCCCCCTGCCTTATAATGCCAGTAATATTGGCATTATAATGCGGGGGCGGGGCCACTATGACACGATCGCGTCGGCACGCCCCTGCTCCGCATCTTTGACCCGCCCCCGTCCTCCGTGCTGGACGGACCTGCCAGCCCCCTCCCGGATTCCCCTGCCGAGATGTCGGCAAGTATGCTTTGGAGTTCGAGTGGAAACGAGTCCCTATCAGGTCTGCTCTCAGTTTCGAATTCAGATTTAAAGATCCATTCCCAGAGAACCGACAACAACCAAATTTAGGGGTTCAGAGTCGAACCGAGTCTGATTTCAGAATCATCTTGGGGTACCAAGTTGAACCAAGTTCCGGTTCGGATCTTGGATTTAAAAGCCAAACTCGGGTTTTGGATTCTATGTAAACAAGTCCAAACATGCCCAAATTACATGATTTTAGCTATTTTTCTTTATTTTTCAAACCAAAACACGTGAGAGTGGTTTTGCAAAACCAAAACAGGGGGGTCACGCACTTCTATAGTTATTAGCAATTTTTTAAAATCAATTTTTAAAGAATCCAAAACTGAACCAAAACCGAATCCAAACCAAAACAATTGAGGGTGGTTTTACCAAAACCCAATGATGAATTAGAACCAAAACATGGCGGTTCATCTCTAACGTGTATTGAACAGCAGTGATTAGACTGATTAGACTAATGGGTTTCACATTAATTAAACCAGGATTGCCTCCATTGATAATACCAGCACCATCTTGAATGATTATGCCAACACTGCTCTAAAATGATGGTGGCCATTTTCAGAGAATTGCACATGTGCAGTAGAAAAGTCACCTGGGAACATGGCGCTGGCATTGTACCTTAGGGGTCTATTTACTAAGCCTTGGATGAAGATAAAGTGCCAATCAACCAGCTCCTAACTGTCATATTTCAAACACAGCCTGTGACATGACGGTTAAGAGCTGATTGGCTGGAACTTTATCTCTGTTGACTTCAGCTCCATCCAAGGCTTAGTAAATAAACCCCTTAGTCTATTGCACCACGAGAGAGGAGGGAACCTGTGTGGAGACTGCACAGATTGCCCCTCCTCTCTTAAACTTCCCCTGGTTTAATGTGTCGGCAGTCATTAATAGCCCTCCTTCCCCAATAGACACAAACACAGAGGGCCATTTAGAGGAAGGCATGTGCGTGTTTAGAACATAAGCCGGTAAAAGACATCCAAGAAGTTAGTTGGAGAAGTTTTAAGACGCATCCAGCTCATAAACAGCAGTATTAGGACTAGATTAACATCATGTATACAAGTGTGTACATTTATGTACTGTAAATGAACCCCAGGATACGTAGGCTATTGTCAAGCGTACTTGTGATTACATAAATTGTTTTATGTTTATGTATAAAAGAACAAACCACATAGGAGAACCGGACCACTTTCTCACCACTCCTTCCCGTGACTCACCATTTTGTGTCACTTTGTGCTGGAGATCCTCTGCCGGTCCCATAAGATTGATCAGTTTTAAGTAGGGGTGTGCACCGGACACTTTTCGTGTTTTGTGTTTTGGTTTTGGATCTGGATCTTTCTTCGTGTTTTGGATCTGGATTGGTTTTGCCAAAACCACCCTTCCGTGTTTTGGGTTCTGGGTTTTGTGTTTTGGATCTGGATTTTTTCTTAAAAAATAAAAAAAAAACGCTAAAATCACATAAATGGGCCTTTTTTTGTTCCTACGCTATTAATAACCCCAATAACATGAATTTCCACTCATTTCCACTCTATTCTGAACACCTCACACCTCACAATATTGTTTTTAGGCCAAAAGGTTGTACCGAGGAAGCTGGATGACTATGCTAAGCAACACAAGGGGGCGGCACAAACACGTGGCCCATCTAGGAGTGGCACTGCAGTGGCAGACAGGAAGCCAATCAGCGTTATGGTGCCCATTTGCATGTAGCACGAACCCGGGAGATCCGTGCTACATGCATCTGTGTGATTGGCACAGAGCAATGACAGGTCCGTGAGACCCGTCTGTGCTGCTGTGGTAAAAAAAAAAAAACCTGTGTAAAAAAAGAAAAAAATGGCGTGCACCCCCCCAAAAAAGAGCAACCAGCCCCGGGCATTAGTAACCCAGTGCTGGGTGTGCTTAAATACAGGGGACAAACGACGTAGGGGTCCCCTGTACTTAAGCACAACCAGCACCGGGCTAGTCAGAACCAGCGCTGGTTGCCAAAATACGGGGGACAAACGACGTAGGGGTCCCCTGTATTCTGCGCAACCAGCTCTGGGCTCTGATCCGGTCCTGGTTCTGGAAATATAGGGGACAAAAAATGAGTAGGGTTCCCCTGTATGTTCCAGAACCAGCACTGGACTTTTTCTAGCGGGGGGCTGATGCCACAGCCAGGGGAGCCCTTTCACCGGGCCCCCCAGCCGCAGCATCAACCCTGACCGCTAGTCAGCCCAGGCCGGGGATCCCTGGAGAGCTGGGGACCCCCCCAATAAAGGGGTCACCCTCTCCAGGGCACCCCAGGCCCAGGCTGATAGCCCGGGGCTATCCCCGCCACCCCTGGTGGCGGTGGGTGGCGGGTTGATTGTGTGGTGTGGTGTAAATAAAGAATATCAAACATTGTCTTTACAAGTAGAACTGCAAGTCCCAGCTAGCCTGCCCCGCATGCTGGTACTTGGAGAACCACAAGTACCAGCATGCAGGGCATTAAGGGCCCACTAGTACCTGTAGTTCACCTGTAAAAAAAATGTTTAAAAAAACACAGGACACACACACCGTGACAGTATAAGTTTATTAAACATACATACACACACACACATGTACACATACTCACCTATGTAACCTGTAGCATCGGTCCACTTGTCCGGTAAAGTATCCCTAGGGGACCTGTGAAAAAAAACATACTCACCATCTCCTATGCGAGGTTCTGTCCTCTTCGTTCCAAAGTAGGCATCCCCGGACTTGGCAAAAAAAAAAAACGAAAACGCGATCCACGAACTTAGTACCGTTCTATAGAACGGTACTTCCCGAATGAGAGCTTAGCGGCGGGGTATCACCATGGAAACCCCGCTGCTAAGCGTTCATTGGCTGAGAGAGGTCATCTCCCGTCTCTCAGCCAATGAACGGCTCCCTCCATTGTAGTCAATGGTGGGAACCGCAGGGTAAACTTTAATAACCTTGCGGCTCCCAGCATTGACTACAATGGAGGGAGCCGTTCATTGGCTGAGAGAGACGGGAGATGGCCTCTCTCAGCCAATGAACGCTTAGCAGCGGGGTTTCCATGGCGATACCCCGCCGCTAAGCTCTCATTCGGGAAGTACCGTTCTATAGAACGGTACTAAGTTCGTGGATCGCGTTTTCGTTTTTTTTTTTTTGCCAAGTCCGGGGATGCCTACTTTGGAACGAAGAGGACAGAACCTCGCATAGGAGATGGTGAGTATGTTTTTTTTCACAGGTCCCCTATGGATACTTTACCGGACAAGTGGACCGATGCTACAGGGTTACATAGGTGAGTATGTGTACATGTGTGTGTGTGTGTGTGTGTATGTATGTTTAATAAACTTATACTGTCACGGTGTGTGTGTCCTGTGTTTTTTTTAAACATTTTTTTACAGGTGAACTACAGGTACTAGTGGGCCCTTAATGCCCTGCATGCTGGTACTTGTGGTTCTCCAAGTACCAGCATGCAGGGCAGGCTTGCTGGGACTTGCAGTTCTACTTGTAAAGACAATGTTTGATATTCTTTATTTACACCACACCACACAATCAACCCGCCACCCACCGCCACCAGGGGTGGCGGGGATAGCCCCGGGCTATCAGCCTGGGCCTGGGGTGCCCTGGAGAGGGTGACCCCTTTATTGGGGGGGTCCCCAGCTCTCCAGGGATCCCCGGCCTGGGCTGACTAGCGGTCAGGGCTGATGCTGCGGCTGGGGGGCCCGGTGAAAGGGCTCCCCTGGCTGTGGCATCAGCCCCCCGCTAGAAAAAGTCCAGTGCTGGTTCTGGAACATACAGGGGAACCCTACTCATTTTTTTCCCCTGTATTTCCAGAACCAGGACCGGATCAGAGTCCAGAGCTGGTTGCGCAGAATACGGGGGACCCCTACGTCGTTTGTCCCCCGTATTTTGGCAACCAGCTCTGGTTCTGACTAGCCCGGTGCTGGTTGTGTTTAAGTACAGGGGACCCCTATGTCGTTTGTCCCCTGTATTTAAGCACACCCAGCACTGGGTCACTAATGCCCGGGGCTGGTTGCTCTTTTTTTGGGGGGGGGGCACGCCATTTTTTTCTCTTTTTACACAGGTTTTTTTTTTTTTATTTACCACAGCAGCACAGACGGGTCTCACGGACCCGTTAGTGCTCTGTGTCAATGACACAGATGCAAGTAGCACGGATCTCCTGGTCCGTGCGTGCATCTGTGTCATTGAAATACACAGCAGCACAGACGGGTCTCACTGACCCATCTGTGCTCTGTGTCACTGTCAATCACACAGATGCATGTAGCACGGATCTCACGAGTCCGTGCTACATGCAAATGAGCACCATAATGCTGATTGGCTGAGAGCCGTGACAGACGGCTCTGTCAGCCAATCAGCACTTTGCCCATTAAAGGCAAAGGCATTTTTTTTTAAATGGCCGCTCGAGGCAAAACCTCGAGATCCGACTGCAGATCTCGAGGTTTTGCCTCGGGAGAGGGATCCGGGGCAGACAGGGAGATCCGAGCTTGGGCTCGGATCGCCCCGGATCCCCGAAGTTCGGGTGGGTTCGGTTCTCAGGGAACCGAACCCGCTCATCCCTAGTTTTAAGACCTTTACGGTCACATCCAGAGCCGCTTCCTCTCCATAATGATATATGAGATAGTTTTTTGTGGTAACATAATCAGCCATTTCCAGGCGCCCGCATGGGATGTGGCCTCGTCCTTCATAGGAGAAATCAGACAACTTGTCCTTAAATCTCTTGAAGTCATATTGTGTCAGATCTTCCAGAGCCTCACACAGAATATCCCCAGGTGTCCTGTTCCTCACACACCGAGCCCCTGGTGAGAACAGAGCAATGTCCTATAACTGTAACACAGAGACACCTTCTGACAAACTTCCTTTATTGGCTACTACACATCCTCCTGCTACTCTTGCAAAGTACATTACTGTATCCTCTTGGCTTCCTTCTGAGTGTTTCATCACAGTCATTTTATCATCATGGCACAGATGTTTATTTGTGTTGTCCTATGACACACTGCAGTCAATGGAGTAACCAATGAAAATAAACATCTGCCTTATAAATACAGGGCTTAGAAGTGCTAGAAACAGAAAGAACAAGCAATGCACTTAGTAACAGCTGTAGGAGGGTGAAAGGGGAAGAATCACTTTAATGACACTAAAGACTGTAATTGGGAGTAACTTTCAAAAACATTTTCATGTAAAATATTCCATACTGACAGTCTGTGTATGTTAGCATTTATTAATAACAGTAATCATTTCAAACTTAGGGGCCTATTCATCATCACTAATACCTCTTTCCACCAAAAACCCAGGTCCGACCTGGGTTTTTGGACATTGTTCCAACCCTGGTCAGACCCAGGTCAGACCCATTTACACTGCACCTTCGATCTGGATTACTCCCAGGTCAGCCCTGTTCACACTGAACTCAGGTCTGCCCTGCTAAACCTGTGAGGTCATAAAAAGTGGGAGGTGAATGCTCCACAACCACCAATCAGCTCATTTTAGGCATTACCCAGGTCAGATAACCCGGGTTGCACCGTTTACACTGCACCATTACCTGGGTCCATCCCTGGTAGCTACCTGGGTTGGATTGCTGGGTCACTTGACCTGGGTTATTTTTCAGGGACCCTTCTACACTGAGCTGCGACCCGGGTAGACCCAGCAAAAACCCAGGTTATTGCTCTGGTGTGAAAGGGGTATTATGGGTCTGTTACACATACAGAAACGCAGCAAACGCTACTTTACACATGTTTTTAGAAACATGCCCATTCATTACATGAGGCCCAATGGGGCTGCCTAATATTCAGCAAACTCAGAATATTGAAAGTTTATGAATGCGCACTAACTGACACTACCGTGTAAAGTTCCACTGCTAATTATTGAAATTGTAAGTGGTAGGGATCGTGGGGACAGCTGTTTTTTGGATGTGCTTAACTCCAGTAATATGGTGTCCAATTCAGGGCACTATAGGGGCATATTGATGAATATATCCCTAAATCTTTTGAGCCAAGTAAATAAAAGTTGTGGCTCCCTGCTGTATTAATGGAACATGCTGGGTCTTGTAGTTGTACAATAAAATATTTTTATTCTGTTCATGCAGAGCAGGGAGAGTCTCACAGGTTATCTGTTCGTTATCTAGAGACTCCGTTGTACAAATGATCACAGGGGGTGATTCGGCATTGCAATGCAGCTTTGCAATTCCATCCTTGCTAATATGAAAATCCCAGCACTGCGACCGAGGTTGCAGGCTAGGATCACCATCGTGGCCATCGGTGGTTGATGGTCGCGATGGGTGATGGCACCGGTCAGCTTAATAAGCCACAGTCCTTGGCCTTGCCATTCCAATAAAACAGAGCGGACGCGCCTCCATTTCCGGCCAAACCTGTACTGCCCCTTAATGCCTCTGCCTGTCAATCAGGCAGAGGTACAGAATGGGGCTGCATGTGATTATCCAGGACTGATTCTGCACACTCACAGAATGGGTCCTGCGCACGCGCATTTTCCCAATACACGGCAATCTGTGTTCAGCATTGCATTTGCGTGCAATTCTGAATTAGCCCCACAAATCAATATTTTAGACTACCTGATACACAATGTATCTCTCAGACATGAGAAAACAATGGAGAAAAACATTGTGGAGCAATAAATAAACCTACAGATGTTACAACCAGTCACCTGTGTATAAGGGACAAAGTGCCCCAAAGTCTGTGTTGGTCACGTGCTATAGATTATCAGCCACGCTTGGAGTATATCCAGTGCAATTATCACCTGGTAATATGTTATATAGAAAATATGTTTTTAATTTCGATATTAAGTATGCCAACATGGACAGCATTCATAATGTCGACAGTGCAAATGTCAACAGTATCTTCTCTAGACTTGTGAATTTACCCTAAATGCAACCTAAAACTAACCGCAGTATACAGTAACCCAAACTGAAACCTATCCCTAGCCGTAGCCTAATCCTAACTGCATCCTAACCCTAACCCCAGCTTTACCCTAACCTAGCGGTTCCCAAACGCGGTTCTCCAGGCTCCCCAACAGTTCAGGTTTTAGAGACATCCATGGTTGAGCACAGGTGGCTTAATTAGTACCTCAGTCAAATTGATTTAACCACCTGTGCTCAACCATGGATAGCTCTAAAATCTGAACTGCTGGGGAGCCTTGAGGACCATGTTTGGGAACCTCTGCCCTAACCAATACTTGCTGACATTCAGCTCCCTCCTTCTGGGAGGCAGCTGAATGTCTGCTTACAGCGGGGGGCATGGCCGGGCATTGATGATGCATTGGGGGCAGGACTAGGGGCATGGCCCCGCGATCGTTTCATCATGGCCCCACCCCCTCTTCACAATGCCAAAAATAACAAAATTGTGGGGCGGGGCCACGAAAACATGATTCAGCGCGAATCGCGTCACCGCCCCCCCCCCACTGCTTGGGTTTCTAGATTACTGGGGGGGTCAGGAGGTTTGCCGGCCTTTCCAGGGGGCCGGGAGTGGCACTCGATATTCGGGAGGCTCCCGGCCAAATCGGGAGGGTAGGCAAGCCTGCCCTAACCACAGTATAAACCTAACCACAACCTATCTTTAATCATAACCTAACCTTAACCGCAGCATACAGTAACCCTAACTGGAACCTATCCCTAACAGCAGCCTAACCCTAATATCAGCCTTTCTCTAACCGCAATATAAACCTAACTGCAACCTATCCTTAACCATAGCATAACCCTAACTGCAGCCTAACCCTAACTGTACCCTAACCACAACATCAACCTTACTGCAGACCAGTGGCGTAACTAGGGTATTTGGATCCCAGGGCAAGTTAAACAATGGAGCCCTCTCACCAAATAGGTGCGCACACCTTTGAAAAGTAGGTGTGGTCACATGTCACAAGGGGCGTGGCCACTGGAAAATGGGGGCATGGCAACATGACACAGCACCATTTCTCGCCACTCTGGGAACATTCCTTTCCATTCCGTATGCACCTTAATGCCCCTAATAATGCCCCTCTTGCAATGCCCACTGTAGTAGTGCCCTTATGCAATGTCCCCAGTAGCAATGCTTCTTATGCAGTGTCCCCTGTAGTAGTGCCTCCAGTAGTGCGCCTTATATAGTGCCCCCAGTAGTGCACCCTTATACAGTGCCCCTTATGCAGTGCCCCCAGTAGTGCCACTTATACAGTGCCCCTTATACAGTGCCCCAAGTAGTACCACTTATACAGTACCCCCATTAATGCCCCTCATAGAGTGCCGCTAGTAGGGGTCCCCCAATGCAGTGCCTCTACTAGTGGTTCCCGCTATGCAGTGCTCCCAGTAGTGCCCCATATACAGGGCCCCAGTAGTGGTCCCCCCTATGCAGTGCCCCTTATACAGTGGTCCCCCCTATGAGTGCTCCCAGTTGTACCCCTTATTACAGTGCACCCAGTAGTGGTTGCCCTTATGTAGTGCTCCCAGTAGTGTCCCTTATACAGTGCCCCAAGTAGTGGTCCCCCCTATGCAGTGCCCCAAGTAGTGGTCCCGCCTATGCAGTGCCCCCAGTAGTAAGCCCCTATATAGTGCCCACAGTTGTAGTCCCCCCTATGCAGTGCCCCCAGTATTGGTCCCCCCTCTGCAGTGCACCCAGTAGTGCCCATTATATAGTGCCCCCAGTAGTAGTCCCCCCTATGCAGTGCCCCCAGTAGTGGTCCCCCCTATGCAGTGCCCCATTAGTGCCCCTTATATAGTGCCCCCAGTAGTAGTGTCTCCTCAGCAGTGCCAAAGACACACACGTAAAATAAATAAAAAAACACCTGAATCCCTGCTCCTGCACCGTTCGCTCCTTCGTCCTCCAGGGCCAGAGGGGGCCCGACATGGACCCCCTCCTCTTCATCCAGTGGCCATTTTCCGTGTACTGCGCAAACGGCGGCGGACATTTTCCTGCCGTTTTTATCGGAGCCAACGTGGGACTCTGGAGAGGTAATTTTATGAGTGCGGGGTGTGCGGTGCAGGCCCCCCTGGACCCAGGGGCCACTGTGCCCCGCACACCCTGCACCCATTATAAATACGCCCCTGGACCAGTCTCCAGGACCGCGACCGGTGGGGCCCAGGGTACAAGCCCTGCTCGACCCCCCTGTTTACAGCACTGCCACAGACTAACCCTAATCGCAGCCTACTGTAAGCCTAACCACAGCCTAACCCTAACCACAGCCTAACCCTCAGAGGCAAATGCATGATTTCTAGAGAGGGGTTTCCAAATGCTTAATTTTAGTCCAAGTGTAGCCAATCCATGAAGAGGACGTAATTAGTGCTTAACCAGCTTTAATATGGTTCATACAAAGTGTATTGTGTATCATAATTCCAGCATATACAGGACCAGTGGTCACTGTAAGCCATTATATGCAGCAGTAGGGCCATCCTGTCTGAGCTGAATGTTTCTATTTCAGATATGGCCACCATTCCAGAGCATTGGGGCAAGTCCAGGAGTCTGGGGGAGCAGAAGAAGAACCTAGCACTGCCCTGGACATATATGTAAATATTTGGCTCCTTATGCACTGGATAGCAGTATTAAAATTTAATCCTATAGAATAGATGGTCCATAGCAGTGCAAACCTGACAGTGTATGTTTTTCAAATCTCCTAGTTGGTACACACGTGTATTCGTTACTGGCTGACACATGTTAAAGTATCCACAGATGTTGCTAATTATATCATTTGTGATACTGAGAAGAACATGCAGCACTAGTAAAATTGTATATTATATGCTATTTCTATTGTGGTCATGGTGTGGGCTGGGGAAGGGGGATTCCAGGCAACTGGAACCCCCCCACCTGCGTTTGCCTACAGTATACCCTAACAGCAGGCTAACTCTAAGCCTAAAATCATCTGTTGATATTCTGTCAGTTTGAACGTTGTGAATGCCGACATTCTAAGTAGTTGCTCCCCCCCTTATGTTCCAACATTGGCTGTCCATGGGCACATATGCACCATTGTAATCAGTAACTATTATTATTAATGATAAATGATTAAAATAAAAGCTGTCACTCACTCAGTAAGGAGGACGTGGCCATCACACAGCTGACACTTGTAATCTACATGTCCTGGTATAAAACAAAAGGAAGATCATTCATGGTAAATTTGAGTTACTTCATCAATCTCTTTGTAGTTTTCATTGCAGGAAGCATAGCTGAGTCTTACCTGAGGAGTTATGGTGATCACACAGCACGGCCATCTTTGCATTTTCCCCGTTGATAAAATATATGAGAGAAATATGTGAAGATTAAAAGCAAAAAGAATACGGAAAAAAGGAACAAGAGCTGACATGACAGGAACGAAAGGCAATAATATAAATATTTATGAGCCCAGCCCAGGGGATGAAGGTCACAGAGTTATTACCTGATAGTTACAGCACTTCCTTGTGTTAGTTTCCCTACACTATAGAGCGCCCACAGTGAGGAGTCAGAATGGATTCCTCCTCCTTGATACTTCCTAGTATATTGCCTCTGTGCCCTCTGTACTGGATAGTAAAAAGTAAATAAATAATGTAAATGTCAATTAAACTGGTGTCATATCTAAGCATATGTAACAAATTTAATTATATTGTACATCCAATTTGAATGACCATGTGGTAACCTTGGCTCTGGGGTTTAAATGTTCAAGAGGTTATTCTTTTTGAAAGACCTCTAGGAACTTTGGAAAGATAGTGTGTAAATCATACTTTCGTTCTCTCCCAGAAGGTCCGGGATTCTCCAAATTTGCAGGGAGTCTCCCAAACCTGCAAAAGGCTAGCGGGTCCTCCCGCATCCTGCCTATTTCCATAATAACAGGAATCATGGGTCCATGGGGAGGACCCAGTGATGTTCCTAATGTGCATGGTCCCTGCCCCCATCACAAGTTGGTTAGTATGGTGTAACCTCTAGGGCATTCTGAATAGCTGCAGGATCAAATACAGACAGTGGAAGCCCGATGGATCAAAATCCCGACTGGGGCTGGTAAGTACCCTAAGCCTCCCCTCTCCCTATCCTAACCCTAACACTCCCTTAGTGGTGCTTAACCCTAACCTCCCCCTAGTGCCTAAGTCTAACCTCCCCTCATTGGTGCCTAACCTTAACCTCCCCCCATTAGTGCCTAACCCTAACCCCCCCTTTATGCATACTAAACCTAACTCTCTCAGGGGGTGCCTAACCCTAACCTCTCTCTAGTGGTGCCTAACCCTAACCCCCCTTGCCCTAGCCTAACCCTAACTGGGGGGGTGCCTAACCCTAAGCCCTCCCGGGGGTTCCTAATCCTAACCCTCCCCCCCCTGCGGCTAGAAGCTAAGACACCCGGTGTACCTTCATTCAGTATGCCGGGCATCAGGATTCTGTCATGGGGCGAATAATAGGTTTCGGGATTTCGACGCCTATCTTTAGGCCCATGTTGGGTTTTTAGTGTCGAGATTTCAGCGGCCGGGACACCGGCCTGCGGCTGCCGGTATCCTGACTACATACAATTCTTTTCACAGGGGATCGGAAAGGAAAGCAAACTGGATTCATGACAAATTATATCCTGGCCACGAGGATAACACGTTGGTTCAAAACATTTTCAGATTCATAGTTGCAACAAATTTTGAGTTAATTTCAGTTAACATGATGGGACTTATTAGCACCCTACATAGTTACATGGCACAATGGTATGGCATAATAACCTCCATTCAATATAGTTCTGCAGAATACACATTTCACTACCAGAACCACGGAGACTACACCAAGCGTATTTTACATGTTTGTTTGCAAGTGAGATTAGAAAACAGGACAGACAGTTGCTGCTCTTGTATTATTATTTCACATTGTCAGTTAACACAGATTTTGTTCCTAGAGATCCAGGTGGTCACTATCTCACCTAGATAGGAACAATTCTAGGGGATACTCTGCTAATTGTCTTTAGACCACAACCAGACCTATACAATTCTTCCTAAATCTCATTCAGTTTCTTAAGAAACTTTAGAGAGGTGCACTTTTGGTGGTAGGTGAGTCCAACTTGTATGCAGCGAAGTCTAGATAGTTCATAGACATATCGGGTTTACACTTTCCATATAGGGGTCAAAGCTTTAGGCTCTCCCTGCACACCCTAAACATGTTAAGGGAGTGAAGGGAGAACCTAAAGTTTGCCAATGCTTGGGATCCTGGCGGTCAGAATCCTGACACTGGCATCACGACAAGGTTAGGATACCGACACCTGTCGGTCAGTATCCTAACCCTCTCCCTAACCCTCCCTCCCTACTTCCTAAACCTAACCTCTCCCACCCTAACAATCCCCTTAATGTTTAGCCCTAACCCTAATTCTCCCCTGAACTCTAGTAATTACCATCAGGATGCGGATGCTGGGATTCTGACAGCTGTCAGATTTCCGGTGTCAGCATCCCGACCGTCAGTATTATGACCGCATCCCATCCATCCCCCCACCCCACATTCACTTATATAGCTCCCCCCCACACACATTCACATTGATAAATCCCCCCACACAAATTCACATTAATAGATCCCCCCACACAAATTCACATTAATAGATCCCCACACACACATTTATATTAAGAGATTCCCTACCACACACACACATTCACAAGAATAGATCAACACACACACACACACACACACACACACACACACACACACACACACACACACACACACACACACACACACACACACAAATACATACACACCCATTCACATTACTACATCCTCTCCACCCTCCCCTTCCCAACCTCTGAAGCTACAGTGAGAACACTCACATTCTCACACAGCTCTTCAGTCCTCGGGCATCGTCTCCTCCTCTGTCCGATTTCCATTATCACTGGCTGGCCAGGGAAAGGTGGGAGCATCAGTCTCTCCCAGTAGTCTGTGGCTGGCTGGTCTGTGAGCTGGGTGCAGGGAAAGGAGTTCCCAGGAGGCATCTCCAGGCCCTGTAACAACTGTACTCCCTGCACCTCTGATCATTGGTAATTATGCCCCTGCGTCTTGATGTAGTCAAGCCCAGGCCCCACCCCTCAACATCCAGATGCAAAGTTTAGATTTTATACTGAGCAGTGGGGAAACCTGGGGTTTCAGGAAACTTTGCGGGGAAGCGGGAGCTCCCACTTTAATTCGGGAGGCTCCCGCGGCTTGTGGGAGGGTAGGCAAGTATGGTGTACATTGGTAAAAGTGCATAAACTGCAAAATGGGAGATAGGTCACTTCAATAGCAGCATAATATAGCAGCATACTTCATGATATACTCATCACAATAGTGTAGTGCCAGATGCCTTCCCTACACAGCAGGCTCGATGACGTTTTGGTGTATCACCAATACTTTCGTCCATAGTGCCCAGCAATGCCCTTATATACCTGTCAGCCAATAATTAAATAATGAGAATTAAGCTCTCCTGCTGAAACTTCAAACACTTCACATTTGATGGCCAGCAGAAACCGGAAGTTATGTACACAACCAGTCATCACGCTTAAAAGATAATTAAAATTAAATAAGATATGACTATTAAAGGAGACTGAATAAATAACAGAGGCTACTTTAAAAACATTGGAGCTTGTTTTGGGGGTATATATACTAGGATCTGACTCATTATCACCACTCATGCTTCTGAAGAAGGACATGCTTATTTCCGAAACACGTTAAGCTTATTGTGTGGATTTGGACCAGGGACATGTTGTGGGACTTCTGTGGCTGCCTTTGTTGGTGTTATTCCCAGGGTTAAAAAAAACAGAAAGGGGGTGTCCCCCAGATCTCCCCAGCACACTAAATTGTATCTGCAACAATACTTGAAAACTATATGGT
The DNA here is from genome assembly GCA_031769625.1 of Taudactylus pleione. Classification (NCBI taxonomy): domain Eukaryota; kingdom Metazoa; phylum Chordata; class Amphibia; order Anura; family Myobatrachidae; genus Taudactylus; species Taudactylus pleione. Next base: position 185,914 of record JAUIMM010000546.1, read on the forward strand.
AATAGAAATTCAGATATATTTGTTGCATGCATTTGCAAATACATGGTAAGCCACCAGGCCAACTTAACGGCTTCTCTGATACTGGTGGTCCCTACACTGCCTGATAACAGTACCCACTCTGGGCCATGTAATTGTCTATTGTAAGGGCTCATGATAAAGGCACATGTGTGTATTGCATGGGTTGTTGCTGACATTTGGTGAAAATTTCATTACAATAGCCCCATTACAAATATATTTACCGAGAAAAATGTTGATGTGTTCATTACTTATTTTACCCACTTTATCACATGATATTACCCAGAATTCCTAGATGGGAGTACCAATACAAATCCTTGTAGCAGCACAGTGTACAGGTGATGGGGATAGTAATCCACTAGGTATCCATGCAGGGGAGTAGCGAGGGTGGTTCCAGTGGAGCTTGAGCTCCGGGCGCCAAAATAGACAGAGGGCGCCATTCAGGCTTCTGGAATTCATGGGGCACTGCACAGTATGACGGCCGCCTGTTAGTTTTATTTTGGTTTGTTTGCTCTATATCCTAAATAAGTTACAGATCGGAGATCCGTTTCAACATTTCATGCCCCCTCAAGCTGCCCAGATTGTCTCATATCCAGCCCTCCCTCCTCTGTGATCATCTTCTGTCACCTCCCCTTTCCTGTCAGATTGATTACATTCACTTCTCTCCTCTTTAATTCCATCCCCTCTCTAACATGGGATTGGCTCTTTGCCCCTGTCCACTCCTTTCTTATTGGCTTCTGTCACCACCCTTCTCTGATCGAGTCTTTGCCCCTCCCCTCTCCTTTTCTTTTTGGCTTCTGTCAACACTCCTCTCTGCTCCTTTTCTTCTGTCACTCGCTCTCTCTGATTGGCTTTGCCCTTCCCCTCTACTTTCTTATTGGCTTCTGTCACCACCCCCTCTGATCGGCACGTTCCTGTCTGATCCCTTCCCTTCTTCTCTCCTTATTCATTCATTGTACTTCTATGGACTTAAAAGTGACACATCTGAGGTACAATCCTAAACTTCAATTTTAAGGTATGAGTTTGAGGGTGATACTGCCACTATTTGCTGTTTTGTTTTTCTCTTCACTTCAGTATTCCCCCGCAGGCTGGCCATACCCCACTTTCACAGTTCGGTACAGGAAAGGTGGGGGGAGGGGCGCTATGACATGCACTTTCTCCGGGGCGCCATGGTTCCACGCTACTCCTCTGTATCCATGTATTGCAGCAATTGTTCAAGCTCAGCTGGAGAAAATTAAAATCCAACGAAGTGAAAAAAGACCAGACCTTATCTAAATCCAATTAGCAGATGCAAAATTGAATGGTCCAGAAATAAAGCTGATATTCGGCCTTAACGCATTTTCCTGGGCAGAGTACACCCACCCAGCTTCATCAGACCCTAGTATAATCTGTATTAAGAGTAGGGATGTGCAGGCTCGGATAGGTTCGAGTTTGCACGTGGAGTTCGGATTTTTCCCTCCAAAAAAACGGAACTCAGAACGAGGCAAAACGTCATCTTACATGGACGAACATCATCATTCCTGGACAAAAGACCAGGAATGATGATGTTCGTCCATGTAAGATGACGTTTTGCCTCGTTCTGAGTTCCGTTTTTTTGGAGGGAAAAATCCGAACTCCACGTGCAAACTCGAACCTATCCGAGCCTGCACATCCCTAATTAAGAGGTGATCCGAAAAGAAAATAAGATATAATATATAGTGTCAAAGTGGGTAACTAAGGTGTTGATTAAAGGAGATGTAGTCAAAATGTTGACAATCATAATTCCAGCCATAGTATATTGTTTGGGATCTGACCAATTAATATCATTATAAATATACTACACATCACAAAAAGAGGACACAATGAACACACACAATTGATAACACTTCAATTTAATCTCACTTTTTATTTAATTTATGCACATTCCTAGGTCAGCTATATATTAACTAATTATTTCACTCTCCTTTTGTTTTTTAATTATTTAATAACAAGTATATTTTAAATGAAAATTTAATTTTACTGCACTATATATAGGCCACTATTTCAGTCTAGTTTTCTGGAGCACCAGAGCTGTGTGTAGCTGACATTGGAACTTGTGACTCTGTGAGAGCCATTTCACACTCGCCGCTTCTCACCGGCTGGCAAAAAAACGTTATTTTTTTTTGCTGTGTGTAAAATTTAGTTAAGTATGGAAACAGGTGGGTCCTTTCAGACAGCACGGACATGGCACGGTTGCCGTGTTACAGCCGGGACTATCCACTGACAAGGATGGCTGCTGTGTTGTGTCCGTGCCATTACTGCAATGAGGGAGGCATCATTTGGGCTGGGATTCATGACATGCTAAGGATTTGTCCTAATTGTAACTGTACAAGTGACACTAAGGCCCGTATTCAATTAGACGCGAATAGCCAAGATCCGCAAAAAAGTATCACGGATGACGTCATTTCGTCTGGCGAAAACTTATCTCCGTATTCAATTCCAAAGACTTTACACGTACGCGGAAAGTCAATGCAGTGTAATAGGCAAAAAAGATTCGCCTCTGAATAGCAGGTGAAAAGAGAACAGGCCCCAAAAGGATAACTGTCAAAAAATTCTTTAAAAAATCTTAAGAACATCCCTAAAAAGTACTTTAATTTTGGGGGTGAAAAGGTTCAAAGTGGGGGGACAAGCATAAAATCTAGCGAAATAAACTTCTTGGGGGTCTGCAAGGATGGGTCAGGTGTTTTTAGGATTGCAGGTGCTTACTACAGGTGCGTTTTTAAATTTTTTTAAAACTTCACTTTAGCAACTTTAAAATATGCTAGCACCCATTTTCATGTACCCCAAATTTGACATGGCTACTTATTTTCTTTAAAAAATCCTGCAAAATGCCATTCTTCACCACTTTTAAAAGACGCTAATAGCAAGCAATTTACACAACTTATGTACCCAAAATAGCTTTATTAGGGCTATGAGTACACATCTATATTGATCCCCGATGTTAGTGCATGTTTTTTGATTTCCCCATTTCTGCCACTACTTTCTGCGTGTTCCACATTTGCCAGGTGCCGTTTTCGCCTGCTTTGTAATTGAATACGGCGAATAGGGGGGGCGAACCCAATACGTTTTCGCGTGTAAAACACGCGGTCGTCGGAAAGTCTGACAGGCGAAACTTTTTCACTGCGGCAAAACTAATTGAATACGGGCCTATACCGGATATTTGCAAGTTGCCCAAGTCATGTTACTGCTATTAGTATAATTGAGAATAATAACACATTGATTGTTAACCATTTGTGATTGCTAACATACAAAGGACAAAAGGTTCTGCAAAATCTCAGCAGCATATGAATGGTTAATACGATTATTGGTGGTTACATACACAGGATCATTGATTATTCAGCAGCTCCTTCTGATTCGTCAGTAGCTTGGTAGTGTTTATGGGCCTGGTACACCTCATGTGATAGTGGCAGCTAAGGCTAATCTCCTCATGTTACCTATTGATAGCTGTACTATAAACTTGATATACCTCTGGTTCAGGCTCGGTATTACCTAGAATGATGTATCACCGCTGTTTTATGCTTTTGACAGTATTTTCCTCCTTATCCCTACAATCACGGCCATAAATAGGGGTGTGCGAGTGGTGCTGTCACACAGAGCGCAGAGCTCTGTGGGCAGCACCACTGCTCACCCGCAGTCCTTGCATCTGGCTAGCAGAGTGCCTGGGACAGTACCATGCAGCCAGTTTCATGCTGCAGTATCACCGGACCATCCGTTGGATGCTCCAGACATGCAGCCGGCAGCCTGTATAGCACCCTGAGGCATCCTGACAGTGGGCCTGATTCAGAGCCGGACGCTCTGAATAGCGAGAGGCCAGCTGATGGTCGGGGTTTGCGACGAGACCCTTGTGGTAGGGTCTCATCTTCCGCAAGCCCCAGAGAGTTTCTGTCTCTAACAGAGCCGGAAGCTCTCCACTGACATCACTCGTGATGTCAGTGGGCCGCCCCCAAATGGCAGGCGTTAATTTCTCTCTCACTCCAGGGCTTGCGCCTGCGCGCGCAGTAGCCCACCATCGACCCGCTTGCGAGCGGGTCTGAATCAGGTCTTGTGTTCTGGTGGTGCTGCTGCTGTCCTTACCCACACTGGCAGCCCCTGCCCATTGGCATGACATCATACATCTAGAGGCATGGCCAGCAAAGGGCACCATGAATCCCTGTTATGACTCTGCCTGCACTCACACAGCTGGTGGGGGTCAGTCATATGGTTCCCTCTCATGCAGCTGGTGGTGCTCATTCACATGGTTCCCTCTCATGCAGGGGCTGGTGTTCAGTCACATGGCTCTCTCTCAGACAGCTGTTGAGGGTCAGTCACATGGCTCCCTTTCACACAGCTGGTGGGGGTCAGTCACATGGCTCCCTCTCACACAGCTGGTGGTGGTCAGTCACATGGCTCCCTCTCACACAGCTGGCGGTGGTCAGTCACATGGCTCCCTCTAAGGCGGGAGGTGGTGGTCAGTCACATGGCTCCCTCTCAAACAGCTGGTGGGGGTCAGTCACATGGCTCCCTCTCACACAGCTGGTGGTGGTCAGTCACATGGCTCCCTCTCACACAGCTGGTGGTGGTCAGTCACATGGCTCCCTCTAAGGCGGGAGGTGGTGGTCAGTCACATGGCTCCCTCTCAAACAGCTGGTGGGGGTCAGTCACATGGCTCCCTCTCACACAGCTGTTGGGGGTCAGTCACATGGCTCCCTCTTACACAGCTGGTGGGGGTCAGTCACATGGCTCCCTCTCACACAGCTGGTGGTGGTCAGTCACATGGCTCCCTCTATGGTGGGGGGGGGGGTCAGTCACATGGCTCCTTCTCATGCCAGGGGTGAGGTGTAATTTCTAGGGGGCAGCATACTAGACACAATCACTACTTTGGAATTCTGGTATTTACCTAAAATGTAGACACCCCTACCAGCAAGTGGGAGACTACTGTGTGCCTGGTACAGGGTTATTGATTGAAAATACTAATAATGACTATATTGGAATTTTGGTATTTTCTAAATTGATGTTCTTATGCTATATACCTGTCTCTGTTTCTGTCTAAAACTCTGTAATATTTGATCAGGGAGAACATAAAGACAAGTAACAGATGAGCATATTTCCCTTTATATTTTGGTTCAGGGCTATTTACTCTCAATTTTGAATTTGAATAAACTGTTTCACTGAGTCACCAGCAGGGGCGGATTGGGAAGGAAAATCAGCCAGGGAAATTTGAGGAAGCAGCCCTAATGGGGGCAGGGTCTACTAGTGCAGCTGTGAGACACACAGGATAATCTTGCAGTTTGCAGACACAGAAACAGCATGCACAGGCAAGGATGTAGTAGCACTGTCACTGGGAATAAAGCACTCAGGCAAAGGTGTAATTAGCACTGCTGCTACGGGAGACACAGGAAGTAATACACAGGCAGGGATGTTAGGTCGCACTGCTGCTAACAGGAATAACACTGGAGACTTAGGCACACAGGCAGAGATGTTAGATCGCACTGCTGCTCACTGGGAAACACAAGGAACTAGATGGGAAGCCAAGGGAACCTGGAACAGACTCTACTAGGAGTGACAACTGTTGATCAGGCAACTTCCTGGCGTTCTGGGGGCGAATTTATACCCAGAGGTAGCAGATTATTGGCGCACAGCGTCAGCTGACTGAGATCATGCTACCATTGGTTAGGAGGACTGTCACATGAGAAGAACTGTCATGGCGGCGCCCATGATGGGAACTCCGATCCCCAACATACACAGCCGACCATGGAAGTCCGCAGAAAGCACCTAAGGCAGAATACTCAGCATCACACCCATCACTGCACCAGACAACTGACCACAAGGAAGTTAAGGGGGGTATCCACTAGACAATAAAGTTGAACGATTGAACGATAATGATAAAATCGTTCGATAATCGTTCAAACATCGTTTGAACATCGTTTGCAAATCGTGCAGTAATTGTTTCTAACGATGTACGATGCGCGCTCCCGCTGGTCGTTTGATCGTCTCCTCCATCGACTGAACATGCAGGTCAATTTCACTTGATTGCTTACAAATTGTTTACACATCATTTACACATCGTTCACGCTGAACGATCAAACGATGAACCACTGTCTGCCCACTATAGCTGAAAGCTCTCAATCACAGATTAAAACAACATAGTTTATTGTTAGATCTTTTGCAAATCGTTTGCAAATCTTTTGCAAATCTTTTGCAAATCTTTTGCAAATCTTTTGCAAATTGTTCAGAGTGGAAGATCATATTTCAAGGGAAACTTCAAGGGAAAATCGTTAAGAGGTTGGACAGGGATAAAATCGTCTAGTGGATGCCCCCCATTAGGGGAAGCCGGCACGGAGGTAAGAGATAGATGATCCTAGGCTGAACCCTGACAGTGCTGTTTCGTTACTGGCATTTTAGCGCCATTGCAACGGCAACTCGCACCCTTTGCATGGAATAGAATTGACCCCTAAGGGGTATATTTACTAAATTGAAAGTTTTTACAAGTGGAGATGTTGCCCATAGAAACCAATCAGATTCTACTTAATTAACTAACACCTTCTAGAAGATAATAGCTAGAATCTGATTCGTTGCTATGGACAGGATCTCCAATTCTAAAAACTTTGACTTTAGTAAATATACCTCTCAGTGACTGTGTATGCAATAATAACCATTTTTTATATGCTTTAGTGAAAACCATTGGAAACCATTACCACCAGATGGCAGCACTGCAGCACCCCCCTGGATCTGCCACTATTCTGCCCCGGAACAGTGGCAGATCCAGGGGGGTGCGATTGGAGCGATCACGCCCCCTAGTGTCCTTGCCTCTGCTCCTCCCCCTTCTACTCCTGTGTCGGGGCAATTCATACAGATACACAGAGCTCTCCACTCTCCACTCCTCCTGACTAGGACACATCAATATCAGAGGAGCAGCGGCTCCTTCCTCCGCCCTGCCCCTTGTATCAGGTGTCGGCAGTACTCAACCTCCCCCAGAAAAAACATTTTTTTTTACCACGTTCGTAGCCCCGCCCCCTTGCAGCATTATGCCGTGATTCACGGGTCTATGGGGATGGGGTGGAGCCAAAATGATTAGCATTTATAAGAACTGCATCATTTTAGTATCCCCCACACCTGCGAATTGCAGGATTATGCAGCAGGGGGCGGAGCCTAATGATGGAACTGGCCGGCATTGCCCCCATCAACAACCTGCTGCCGCATCTTAGAATAGGGTCACAAAGTAAGTGAGTAAGTGTGTCTGTGAGTATGTATGTGTATGTTCCTGTGTAATATATGAATGTGTATGTGTCCTATGCAGTATGTGTATGTGTCCTATGTAATATATGTATGTATGTGCATGTGTGTATTTGTCCTATGTAATATATGCTGCTGCTTGGCTCATCTTCCTCTCCAGACATTCTACATCTGCTTCCCCTCTCCTTCAAGCCCTACAGTGGCTCTCCTTCCCCTTCAGATGCCAATTCAAGGTTCTTACACTCGCCTACAAAGCCCTCACCAAATCCTCTCCCGCATACATTTTTGACCTTCTCTCCCCTCACACTCCTGCCCATCCACTTAGCTCAACAAATGCATGCCGCCTCTCTTGCCAACTGATTTCTTCCTCCCACTCCCGCATCCAAGCTTTTGCCCGTGCTGCTCCCTACCTTTGGAACTCTCTCCCTCTCCGGCTCTCCACCTCTCTACAAATCTTCAAATGGGCTCTCAAGACCCACTACTTCATCAAGGCCTTCCAACACTCATCCTAACCCACCTCCTGCTCTTTCCTCCCTATCTTCCCCTTCTGTGTCACGCCTGTCTGTCTGCCCCTCCCCTTTGGAATGTAAGCTCTCACGAGCAGGGACCTCTTCCCTAATGTGCTTCTCTTTACATTTTCTTCTACTCTTTACTCCCCATAAGGGCACCTAACACATGACTGCCAACTCCCGGCTTGTGAGTGCTTTAATCGCTATTGCAGCAATGTATATAATCGTGTCCTTGTCCTGCACTGTAATGTACTGTAAGTTACTTGTTTCTTGATGACCTATTAGTTCTATGTACTATGTAAGGCACTGTGGAACACTTGTGGCGCCATATAAATAAAGGATAATAATAATAATAATAATAATAATAATAATAATAATAATAATAATATGTGTGTGTATGTGTCCTATGTAATATGTGTCCTATGTAATATATGAATGTGCAATACATTATATATATATTTATACACACACACACACACACACTACACACATGCAAGGAAAACCTCCTCTTACGAATCCTGCATTTGTCCCTGGCCACACACTGAGTTGACGTCTGGCTGTGTGAGGTGGCACAGTATGAGTCACCAAGGGGAGGAGTTGGGACCAGAAAGGGGGAGGTGCCAGGATAGAAAAAAGGAGAAGTCAGTGTTATTATCATTAAACTGTCCCCCCTCCCTAAATCAAAAGTCTAGATCCGCCACTAGTGGTAAGTGCTCCAAAAATCCCCATCCAGCCCCAGTGGCAGACATCCTGTGTTGCTTTCCCCTAACACAGGCAGATAACAAATGAGGATCCCCTTGTTATAGTATAAAACCAGCCACTGGCCTAATGCCTTTGGGAGGGGAGCTGTATCCTCCAAGAAACTACACCACCAGCCCTGCACTTGGAAGTGTGGAGGCTCTTTCTGAGCTCCCTTGGCTGCAGGGGCCAAAGTATTGAACAAGGAAGGGACCACTGGAGTGATAGTATGTCCCCACCCCCACTGATCCCACCATTATAAACCCCTGGCCATTATATAGTCTCTGGAGTGATAGTATGTCCCACCCCCAATGATCCCACTATTATAAACCCCTGGCCATTATATATATTCACTGGAGTGACAGTATGTCCCCACCTACACTGATCCCAGCATTATGGACCCCTGGCCATTATATATAGTCACTGGAGTGACAGTATGTCCCACCTCCACTGATCCCAGCATTATGGACCCCTGGCCATTATATATAGTCACTGGAGTGATAGTATGTCCCCACCCCCACTGATCCTAGCATTATGGACCCCTGGCCATTATATATAGTCACTGGAGTGTCAGTATGTCCCCACCCCCACTGATCCCAGCATTATGGACCCCTGGCCATTATATATAGTCACTGGAGTGACAGGAAGTCCCCACCCCCACTGATTCCAGCATTATAAACCCATGGCCATTATATATAGTCACTGGAGTGTCAGTATGTCCCCACCCCCACTGATCCCAGCATTATAGACCCCTGGCCATTATATATAGTCACTGGAGTGTCAGTATGTCCCACCCCCACCGATCACAGTATTATAGACCCCTGACCATTATATATAGTCACTGGAGTGACAGTATGTCCCCACCCCCACTGATCCCAGCATTATGTACCCCTAGCCATTATATATATTCACTGGAGTGACAGTATGTCCCCACCTCCACTGATCCCTGCATTATGGACCCCTGGCCATTATATATAGTCACTGGAGTGACCGTATGTCCCCACCCCCACTGATCCCAGCATTATAGACCTCTGGCCATTATATATAGTCAATGGAGTGACAGTATGTCCCCACTCCCACTGATTCCAGCATTATAAACCCCTGGCCATTATATATAGTCACTGGAGTGACAGTATGTCCCCACCCCCACTGATTCCAGCATTATAAACCCCTGGCCATTATATATAGTTACTGGAGTGTCAGTATGTTCCCACCCCCACTGATCCCAGCATTATAGACCTCTGGACATTATATATAGTCACTGGAGTGACAGTATGTCCCACCCCCTCTGATCCCAGCATTATAGACCCCTGGCCATTATATATAGTCACTGGTGTGACAGTATGTCCCCACCCCCACTGATCCCTGGCCATTATATATATTATCAATGGAGTGACAGTATGTCCCCACCCCCACTGATCCCAGCATTATGTACCCCTGGCCATTATATATATTCACTGGAGTGACAGTATGTCCCACCCCCTCTGATCCCAGCATTATAGACCCCTGGCCATTATATATATTCACTGGAGTGACAGTATGTCCCCACCTCCACTGATCCCAGCATTATGGACCCCTGGCCATTATATATAGTCACTGGAGTGACCGTATGTCTCCACCATCACTGATCCCAGCATTATAGACCTCTGCCCATAATATATAGTCACTGGAGTGACAGTATGTCCCCACTCCCACTGATCCCAGAATTAAAGACCTCTGGCCATTATATATAGTGAAAATAAATAAATAAAACACACAGACAGTTTATTTTTAATATAGAGTATAAAAATAGTAGAAAACATTCCCCCGAAACCCCTTATTCAACACTAACAGAAAATAAAATCTTTTTTCATCTGTCAAAGTCCATTGAACATCACTAATAGCAGCAGTGTCCAATATTATACAAGTCACTCATATTGGAGCTTATTCTCAGTAGCATGCAGCGACATCCGTGCCTGTGACTTCATGCAAATGCTGCTATAAGCCCTTCCCTGGGGTACAAGCATGCGGCTGACTGTGCAATAACTGATTAAATAACTGGTAATAGGCGGTCTGGCAGCTTCTGTAACAGTAAGAGTATAAACAAGTCTTATTCTGTGCTTTATAGGTTTATAGGCCGCGATCTTATCTTCTGACCCCTTTGTCTCTCAGTGTATCTCCCATAGTGTGTCAAATGTTGGCAGCCTTACTTACATCTCCCCTTACCACAGCTGTAAGGGCACCAGGATCAGTGGTGGTAGCATCAGTGGGGTTAGTGTTGGAGATGAGGTCTGTCAGTGATGTGTGGTCAGTAGGGCTTCATAGGGAGGTAATAGGTCATTGGGAAAGTGACATGGCCTAATGGGAGCCTCACACATTATTAGGACTGGGGTATGGCCCGATTATATTATGGTTATTATTTTGGTTTGGGAAATCTGTAAGAAGAGCCACTTGCCAGAAAGTAGAACATCAATATGTGGGTTACAATAGTGTGAAGAGTAGAATGTTTTGTCTTTTGCAATGAATGCGCTGCCTCCAAGCATCATAATGGTCATAATTCTGCCATTTAGCATCTGGTCGGCAATTTTAACAATGGATTTCTGTATGTGGAAGAGATTTGAAATTAATTCATGTAACAACCTTGTCTGACATTCTCAATGTCTGCAAAAAGTTTCTTCAACAGTGGTAACTCCAAAGCAAATGGATGGTTACTGCACCAATGCTAACGGAGATGCATCAGTGGAAAAGGCTTAAATTTTCACGCCTGTATCGGAATTGGACCTCTGCTGATTGGCGAAGGGTTGCCTTCTCTGATGAGTCACGTTTTCTGCTTCATCAAACGGATGGACGCTGGTGTGTCAGGCGAGAAACATCGGAGAACAAACACCCTGCAACCATTGCTGGAAGAACACAAGTTGGCGGTGGTAGCTTTATGGTCTGGGGAATGTTTTCATGGCATCTTCTGGGCCCACTCATCTATGTGGAAGGCACCCTTAGACCGATTTGTTTATGGAATCCATCCTTGTAGAGCACGTACACCCATACATGCTGATTGTCTTCCCTGAGGTGGATGGGATCTTCCAGCAAGACAATGTGACATGTCACATGGCTAGAGATGTCTGACAGTGATTGGACAAGCATGACCAAGATTTCCAAGTACTTCCCTGGCCCCCTAATTCCCATACTTGAACTCAATTGAACTCTGTGGGACCACCTCGATCGTTGTGTTCACTCTATGGATCTCCACCATGCACCCTCCAGCAGCTGTGGGATGCACTACAATCAGCATGGCTCCAGATACCAGCACCTTATTGAGTCACTCCCAGCCCATCTAGCTGCTCTCCGGGCTACACATGGCGGTTACTCTGGTTATTAGCTGGTGGTCATAATAATGTGACTCAACTGTGTATGTACACTGCAATTTAGCTTTGAGTTTGGACACACCCCTTCCAAATCTACATCTCTCTGCAAGTTACATCTGCCCCACCTGTAGTACAGCATGATTTTACCAAGGTGCACCGTTGCCTGCTCTTAATTGCTTTAGTTACATCTCAGAATCAGCCCCTTTATGCCAAGTCAGCATTTAGTTTGGTTTGTAAGTCTCTGACCATTTATAGTGTACATTAGGCAATTTGCAGCTCCATACGAAGGAGCCAGGGCTAAAATGATGCAAGTACATTATTTTAGCTCTGTACCCACCATATGGACCACAATTCAGGTTGGTATTATATAGGAAGTAGGAGGGATATGGCAGATACTGCTACTCTTCCCGTGCAGGGGGCTGCCCAAAAATCAGGAGCTTCCCACACCTTCCAGAAGAGTGTTAAGCCTGGAGTAAGACTTTGTAGGGTATTGTCCCACAACCGCCTTGAGGGCTGGTGTAACCTTGGCTTGATGCGGCCGTGTAGTAGCATAAACCACTGATATGGTTAGAGTGGCTGAAGCCTGGACCAGTGGGATGAGATGAGGCCTTTGGACCAGCAGCAGCCTTGAGGGCTGGAAGTGCTTTGGCTGGCTGTGGCCTGTGGGTCTGAAGATGAGATGTGGCCTTTGGGCCGGTAGCAGCCTTGGGGGCTGGAAGTGTCTTGGCTGGCTGCTGTAACAGATGACTGCAGGAAGCACGCTGGATTGCGACTTGTGCCACCAAGTTGACACAAGCCACCAGTGCTGTAGTGCGCCCTGTGCTGCCGGGTCACACAAGCGCGAGTACACTGGCTTGTGTACTGAGGACGCTGGATTGTGGCCTGTGCTGCTGGGTTGACACAAGCATGAGTATACTGGCTTGTGCATTGAGAATGCTGGAATGTGGCCTGTGCCACCGGGTTTACACAATCGTGAGTACACTGGCTTGTGTACTGAGGATGCAGGAGTTCGACCTGTACCACCTGGATGACACAAACGGCAAATAGATGGTAAGCGAACCGTGCCGCCCAGATGACACAAACGGCAGGTATACAAGATAGCAGAAGGACTGGATACTCGACTGGATACAGGAGACAATGCCAGAACCGGACACACGTGAAATGCTATCACCAGCATTGGAGCAGCATTCACAGGGGGTGGTCATGGACGTAGGAGCCAATCCGGGCTGATCCCAGAATGATGGACAGGAGGTAGGCAGAGTTTCAACTGGCCCGGCGTTCGCTTTGCGCAGCATTAGCAGTGCGGTGGCTTGTGACAGAGAGTAGGCAAGTATGCACAATTCATTAATGAGAATAAGCACAATCAGAATGTGTATGACCCGATAACATGTGAAGGGAAGGGTAGGAATCAGGAAAGAACTGAAATAGATCTTATAGGAGGCCTAGCAGTACTGTCATACATAGGGCTAGGTAACAGTAAGTGTATGGGGAGAGACCCTGCTTACATGTAACCGCTCAGTATAACACTGACATTACACCACACACTGTATGTATAGATGACATAGGAGGCCTAGCAGTACTGTCATACATAGGGCTAGGTAACAGTAAGTGTATGGGGAGAGACCCTCCTAACATGTAAAGGCTGCAGTAGGGACCTGTTGCTGTGAGATACTCTGCAGGGGTTCCCCTTCCCCCCCCCTCTCCCCTGATACACTGCAGCTGAGGGAGCCATTGACAGTTGGGCTGAGAGAGAATTTGAACCTGCTTGTGCTGTGGGCGGGAAACATCCTGGCACCTAGTCAGAGGTGATATAGGCAGCTCTCACTGACCCTGAGGGGAGAGCTGAGGTAACCTTCTGAGCAGCAGGAGCTGCGCTGCCAGAGTGCCGCCTGTCAGGGTGGCAGTGCGGGCAGTGACTTGTCAGCTGTTAGAGCTGAAGCACCAGGAAGTTGTGAGGTGCCCGCTGAATGGACTGGCTGCGGTGCTGCTGGCGACTGTGCCTGTGTATGTGAAGCCGCATCTCAGTGACAACAGCTGGGTGAGGAAGGATTCCCAATACCGGCGCATTGCCCTTCTGCCCACCTATCAGTCAGCCCAGCCCCAAAGCCCTTGTTGGTTAAGTGACTGCTCCACAAGTCTTGCCCCTAGGTATAGCCTTCTGTTACTGGCTAATAAAAGTAATAAAGCCCAGTCTGCCCTGCAGTCTTTGTAGTGAATGCAGAAAGGTAAAAGCAGCCCAATCCCTCTTGTTTTCCTAAGTAGTTCCCTACTCTATAAGATTACTGTTCCCCCAATTGCATCCCTGCCACTACGTAATCATTGCTGCCTGTCAGTTAGAGGATCCAGCTCAGCCACAGTTGCAGCTCAGCTGTGAGACTCCGCCCCCTACTTCTGACTGCTTAAGAGACACCTGCTTGGTACCCCTGATGCTGCTCATCTGCATATCCAGCCAGCTCCACCAGGACCCAGCATGCCTTGAGAAAACTTCTAAAGCAGGCTTTGGAACCGCTAGCAAGGTACACAACTTGCATACTTGAATCTGTTGTGCACAACATACAGTATATTAGGAGCTGCAGTATAAATAAGGAAGCACAAAACAAATGTGTTCTTCATATAGAGCAGCTTGATCTACGCATTGCAAGGAACCCAATAAAGACTTAGGGCTCTATTTATTAACATTATTTTTACTAAAATAAAGTGAAAAAGGGTATTTTCACACCCTTTTCACATTATTTTAGTATCACCTATAGTTACTATAGGGCAATTGAAATAGAATTCATAAAATTCTACTCCAACCCCTAAGTATCACTTATTTTTAGTAAAGCAGATCGCATTTCCCATAACTGTAATGGGAAATGTGATCCGACCAGAGTTACTAAAAATAAATATGAAAAAAATATCGGGGAAAGCCCTGTGATAATAACGCCACCTGGAGGTGGCGTTATCCAGGGTCTCCCCCGGTTACCGGCCTCCTGCCCTGCTCTAACGGGGAGAACAGATCCGGGAGTCGGTCCCAGTAATCAGCTGTGTGGTCTAAACAGACCGCAAGCTGATTACTGTAAAAAAAAAAAAAAAATAGTAAAAAAGAAAATTACTTACCTGACTCCAGGGACCGGTGATCGGGCCTCCGGTGATGTCTCCCCTCCGGTCAGCTGGTCTCCCACAGTGCACTGCTGCCCGGTCATCAGGTGATCGGGCCCCAGTGCAGTATGGGAGATCACCTGACCGGAGGAATGGAGGACATCACCGGAGGCCCGTAACATGCAGGTAAGTGTAATTAAGGGAGGGGGGGTCATAATTCGCGGGGGGGGTCCGTGATCGCGGGGGCGGGGCTTAGCGCCAGGGGGCGGGGCTTAGCGCCGGAGGGGGGTTAGCAGCGGCGACCGGTCAGCGCATGCGCGGGCACTTAATCACGGTATTTTTTGCGAAAATACCGTGATAAGGCTCCGAGGGGGATTCGCAGGGACAGAGCTTTATCGCAAGCTCTGTCCCTGCAAAGGATTTGTAGTAAATCCCTGTGATATTGCCTGAATTCGCAATGCGAATTCAGTCGGTAATATCACACTACAATCTGCATTACAAATGCGGATTGTAGTAAATAGAGCCCTTAGTGCATGTACAATTAACCTAGATATCTGACAACCAAGCTAAGTTGCAACTTTCTCAGGGATATTGTTACCAGGAATAATAGAGAGCAGAGGATAGACATTAACTGAACAGGGCTTGGAGTTAAGGACAGTACAGGGAGGAAACCCAGCTGACTTAGTGAGACTAAACACCTCATACAGCTATTGGAAGGGATGGAATTATTTAAAGTTGCAAATAAATAATTGAGGTTCAGACAGGCTTCAACGTACTAAGACAAGAGTCGGGAGACAGGTCAGGATTGACACCAAAGCTAGGCTGAGTCAGCCATCTCTAGTGTTAACTGCAGGAGTCTATTCTTAATAGTAAATGACAGACAGCCTCAGGGACCGTAACCACCTACAGTATCCAAAGGAATTAACAGGCCCGGGCTTGCCATGTACAAGCGTCAACATCAGTAACAGCACCTGAGCTAGTGTAATCTACATACTTACCTTCAGGAATCAGGGAGAAAAAGTGACAAAGTAGCTACTACACTAACGTGCACCAACGCAAGGGGTATTGTCCAGACCTTAAGGGAAACTGAGAATGCCTAAGACTGTTATTTGCATACAGTAATATTTGGTCACTGACAGGGTTCAGAGTCAGTGATTGAGATAATTATTTTCATTGGCCACCGATGTTTTGTAGATTGTTAGTTGATATTCTACATGTATGATCTAATAACCTTCTTTTCAGCCTAAAGACAGAAGTGTTCCAGAATAATAAAATCTCGCTAGGAACAGAGTGTATTTATTGTATTCTCATGTATGTAATGTACTGTAATGTATTTTGTTGATGTGTCAATGTGTAAAATTACTCTTTTTTAAAAAAAATTGTGAATAAATTCACACTGTTCTTCAAACACTAGTCGGTAACCTAAGTGTCTGATTCTTACTGTACTTGAACCGAAGCAGTCGAAAGAGTAAGAAAATTGGTAAACTTGGGAAGAACACATCACTCTTAGTACCGTACACCCTCAACTGGGTGTCACATAACTGCTCAGTATAACACTGACATTACACCAAACACTGTATGTATAGATGACATAGGAGGCC
The DNA here is from genome assembly GCA_031769625.1 of Taudactylus pleione. NCBI lineage: Eukaryota > Metazoa > Chordata > Amphibia > Anura > Myobatrachidae > Taudactylus > Taudactylus pleione. Next base: position 202,429 of record JAUIMM010000546.1, read on the forward strand.
TAGCAGTACTGTCATACAGAAGGCTAGGTAACAGTAAGTGTATGGGGAGAGACGCTGCTTACATGTATGTGCTCAGTATAACACTGACATTACACCACACACTGTATGTATAGATGACATAGGAGGCCTAGCAGTACTGTCATACAGAAGGCTAGGTAACAGTAAATGTATGGGGAGAGACGCTGCTTACATGTATGTGCTCAGTATAACACTGACATTACACCACACACTGTATGTATAGATGACATAGGAGGCCTAGCAGTACTGTCATACAGAGGTCTAGGTAACAGTAAGTGTATGGGGAGAGACCCTGCTTACATGTATCCGCTCAGTATAAGACTGACATTACACGACACACTGTATATATAGGTGCAGGTAACACAGACATCACATTGGGGCTGATTCAGAGCTACCCACATGTCCATTTTGTGTTTAGATCTTGCACTGCACAGCCATCCATGCCTACCATACACAACTACGGACAATTCACATCTTTTGAATCTGGCATGTTGTGGACATATAGGAGGAATTGTGGGTAATACTGAGCTGGGCATATAGAGATCTGTCTTTTGCATCAAGGATAGCGCTGGTGCGAATGCTCGCTGATAGTGATTGCGGCTTCTCACAAGCGGATGGATAAGAGTGGTGAAGCCACAGGAGTGCGTCCATCTATGAATACAGACTGAGACCCACAATTGTCTGCTGGGGGGATTATTATGCATGACTCTTAATCACCCCCATTTAGTGCAAATATAAATGCACTTTTGAATATAACACAAACTTGTGGATGTAATTCAATCATTTTACACCTGAAGCTGCAGATTCAGCTTCACACACTCCTGAAGTTTTATTTCAGAATCTTCCAGATCATTTTCTGACAGGTCCAGTCTGGTCAGAGAGCAGTTTGTAGTAATAACAGAGCGGAGATCATCACAGCAGGAGGAGGTCAGATCACAGTAATGTAACCTGATGAGAGATGAGGGATCTGCATTAGGTCATTTCTTATCATTTTTCAGCCACACACTCAACATGATGTCAACACTGAACATTTACTCACTTTAAATCAAGCCTTACATCATGCAAACATGGCTGTTTTCAATTAACAAGCCTATTTAACAACATCCTAACTCAGGGGATTTCAGAGATATATCCTGCAATATAAACTTCCAAAGACTGGTCTACCCGCACAAGAGTAATATTACTGTCACTAGTTGCCAGCGTGTCTTGTTACATACCTGTGTACCAGTTGTTTCTCCTCCTTTGGGTCGCCGGCCACACGGCCGGACTTTGGCTCCTGTGCAATGGACATGCTGTACTGGGACGACACCTTCTGTTGCTAGGAGACTGGGACGCTGGACTACGGCATGTGATACTGGATGATTGGTCCTCCTCACCTGTGGATTGCTAGTAATCACCTGCCCCACTTGTCTATTGGTTCAGATCCTTTCTTAACCCTGCAGGTTCATTGCCAGCTTGCTGGCTATAGCCTATCTGATGTGTGTTTCTGCTTTGGAGATTTCTCTATTGCTCTTATTCCAACATCTAGAGTTCTGTTTATCTGTGAGCTGCGGTTCTCTCTGGGTCTTTGTCACCATGGCCCTCAGGGAAAATCGTTCAATGGGGTTCTGACTCTATATCCAGGTGTCTCTCCCTTCCAGTCCGGGCAGTACAACCATCTCAGTCATTTGTTTCCTAGGCATTACCTGTACCTTATCATTACTTCATAGATGTTTTCTCCAAGAAAAAAGCTGATACTTTCCCCCCCCACACATTGGCCTTACGACTGTGCCATTGAGTTAATACCAGGTGCTAAATTACCTAAAGGCAGATTATATGTTCTGACTATTCCAGAGAATAAAGCCATGGAGGTATACTGTACATTCAAGACGGTTTAGCTAAAGGTTCTATTCTACCCTCTAAATCACCTGTGGGGGCAGGTTTCTTCTTTGTCAAGAAGAAAGTTGCCTCGCTCCAACCCTGTATAGACTTTTGTGGTCTCAACACGGTTACGGTCAAAAATTCTTATCCTCTGCCATTGATCTCTGTACTTTTTGACCAGCTATGGGATGCGACCATTTTATCCGAAATCGATCTCCGAGGAGCATATAATTTAATCAGAATCAAAAAGGGTGATGAATGGAAGACAGCATGCAACACTCATTCTGGACGTTACAAATATTTGGTTATGCCATTTGGACTTGCTAATGCCAGGACTTAATTAACGATGTCCTCCGTGAGCTTCTTGGCGTATTTACTGTAGTCTACCTGGACGATATACTAATCTATTCCCAGTCACTGGATCAACACCGTCATCATGTCTGACTGGTCCTACAGAGACTTTTTGAGAACCATTTATACGCAAAACTCGAGAAGTGCGCATTCGAGGTTAAAGAAGTCTCCTTTCTTGGTTATATTATCTCCTCTCATGGATTTTCCATGGATCCTGGCAAGATGAAAGCTGTTCTGGATTGGGCCCAACCCACTACCTCAAAAGCTATCCAATGCTTCCTCTGATTCGCAAATGTATATCCCTCACAGTAAGAGGCCATGTGTGAACAACTCTCCCTTTTTATGACCCCTGAAGTCAGTGTCCTAGATCATAATCCCAGAACCAGACCTCCTGTTACTTCAGTGCCCTACTTCTAAAGATTCATGTTATGCTATAGAGGCTGAGATAAGGATTCTGGTATTTACTATAGGTCTAGAAGAGCGAACTCCTTTGAACTCAATGCCAGGAATTTTTCTTCTTCAGTCTACCGACTCCGCTCCATCTGGAACAAGGTACACCAGTGCCTCCTCAAAGCTTAATTTTGTTCCAAGACACTGTCAGATAGATGCCAGATCCCATGTAAATTTAAAGTTGGGGAGCTGGTCTGGTTATCTGTGAAGAATATCAGGCTCCATCAGCTTTCTCAAAAGCTGGGTCCTAGTTACTCCTGTTACCTTCTGGCTTAAACTGCCCAACACGCTGAAAATCAATAACACCTTCCACTGTTCCTTGCTTTAACCAGTATTCTTCTCCTCAACAAGAGTTTTGGATTCTAGGTTTTCGTGAGGACAGTTACATTTTATGGTTCACTGGAAGGGGTATGGACCAGAGGCGCATTCTTGGGTTCCTGAGAAGTCTCTACATCCCTTGTCAAGGGGAGATGCTGTCACAAATCACCAGCATGCCTTGTTACATACCTGTGCTCTGGTTATCTCTCCTCCTCTGGGGCACCAGCCACATGCCCAGACTTTGGCTTCTGGGAAAAGACATGCTGTACTGGGACTACACCTTCTGTTGCTAGGAGACTGGGACACCAGACTACGGCACGTGATACTGGATGATACTTGTCCATTGGTTCAGAACCTTTCTTAAGCCTGCAGGGTTTATTGCCAGCTTGCCACTATAGCATGTCTGAAGTGTGTTTCAGGTTCCTGCCAGTCATGTTCCTGCTCATCTGTGTCCATTTTCCCCTCTGCTTTGGAGATTTTTCTATTACTCTCATTCCAAATGAGATCTGTTTATCTGTGAGCTGCGGTTCTCTCTGGGTCTTTATTACCACAGCCCTCAAGGCCGCATCAGAGCCTGTCTACACGATGGCTCTTAATCTGCAACTCGCCTGTCATAGCCGCACCTCGGCCTGCAAGGCCACATTACAACTTGTCTACATTTCAGCTCTCAAGCTGCAATTCAGCTATCATAGCCACACCTCAGCCAGCTAGGCTGCATCTCGGCACTTAAGGCCACAGCTTGGTCCTCAAGGTCACACCTCACACCTCAAGGGGTGCAATTCAGCCCTCAAGTCCACACCTCAGTCCTCAAAGGCTGCATCTCGGCCCTCAAAGCCACAACACAGTCCTATAGGCCAACACTATACAGTAATACAACAGTCGCATTACATCTGGTGGCTCTAGGATAACCGTGTAAGCCCCTACTATCCCGAGTCCAGACAGTCACCTAAGTAACGGTGAACATATCCCGTTCTAAGGGAAAAGCTGAATTGATTTTCCTGAACTGTGGTTGCCTTGTGTAAGATCCCATAACACTTGCTCTGCTTTTTCAAGTCTGGAATAAAAGCTTACTTGTTTGCAACATGTCAGTCTCCTATTGGTCATCAGGAACTTACTCATTACATCGTAGATTCAGAAGTGGAATAAAGTGGGTCCTGTGCCAGGGATCCTAAACAGACTTCCATGGAAGCCATTTTGCAACAAATGTTGGACTTCTTTAAACAGCAGCAGGCAGTGGTAACCTCAGATGATGTGGACACCTTTTTTAACCACTTTTGAAAGGGTTGCTACCTTGCAAGCATGGCCCAAAGATTGCTGGGCCATATGGATTGCCCCCTAATGGGGGAGGCCTAATGGGGGAGGCCAAGTTGCATATGACACCCTCTCCCTCAGTTCTGGGTCCTATGATCCTGATGGAAGGCTTCATGTCCTGGCCCAGAAACTGCCCAAATTCTCAGTTAAATGGCTGCAGCCAGACCAACATAATTCTGCCCGGCTGGTAGAGTTGGTCACTCTGGAACAGTTTATTGCAATTCTACCTGCCAAAGTTGCTCACTGGGTCCAGCTTTATTGAGTTGAAAATTTGGATTCTGCTGTCCAGCTAGTGGAAAATGCTTTGCGGGTGCCAGAGGGTATGGAGAACCTTTCTTCTTTAATTAAACCAGCATTTCTCTGTGTCTCCACAGTGGGCATTGTCCCGATGTATGGATTGGGATAGGCACCAGTATCCCTTGCAGATGATGACTCTGGGTAAATGAGACCCACAGCTTTGCACTTCTATTCATGTAAAGAGGGGTTTTCAGCCCAGAAGTCATTCTACGGGGAAGGTGGTAGCTGCCCATTATCCAGAAGTTGGAAGTCCAGAGTTGGTGACTTCCCCAATAACTCCAGCTAAGTGTGTTCCTCATGTGGCCAAGGTGAGCATCAAGAATGGGCATGTCCACAGACATATTGATCTTTTTCCAGTGTCTTTACAGCTATAGAGACCTGCCTCTTCCACCTAGAATACAGGTATGAGTGGAAGTCAGGAATAGACTAGTTGAGGGTTTGGTGGCACTGCTAGAACACTGATATAAAGGGATTTGTTGTCCCCAGAGTTGTTGTTTCCCCATGAACTAGTCCACATCTGTTGTGTACATGGAGATGTTCGGGCCTGTCCTGTTGCAATGGTCCCTTTGATAATCAGGGGAAAGACTGCCAAACTATGTGTGGGTGTGTGTCCTTGGTTACCAGCCACAGTGCTGACTGGCCTCGCTTCTGGGCTTTTGATTTGCCAGAAGAACAAGTGCCTGCAGCAACACTTGGAGAAACATTTCCCTTTTCCCCTGATTTGTTTCTGTCTTGGGTAAAGGGATTATAGAAACTGGCTTGCTTGTGATGTTTTGCTGGACAAAAGGTCTTTTCCCATAATGCTACTGCTCGAGATGTGCCTGTAAATGCTGATCTTCCTGTTCATGTGAATGTGTCTGATAATCCTGATGAATCTGTCATTACTAATGTGCCTGTGCATGCTGATGTCCATGGTAATGCTGAGAGGTTTAGGAACACTGACATGTCTAGCAGCTAGACTAATCCATGTGGCACAGGAAATAATCCTGAGGTTCCATTAAGTAGTATTAATGAAGAGGTCTTGTCACTTCTCCCTTGTGCCTCAGTCTGATTTAAGAAAGGCCCAACAGGAAGATCCTGCTCTAAAAAGGGCCTTTGAACAGGTTCTTTCAGTAGATGGTGTCCTGTTGCCACATGAAACAGAAGTAAAATATCCCCATTTTGTGTTTCTTAGAGAGCTTTTATATCAACTAGAGAATCACAAACAAATGAGAGAGGTGATATGACAGTTGGTGATCCCAGGTTCTTCTAAATGCAGGCTCTGGTATTAGCTCATGAAGTTCTTTGGGGTGGTTAGTTGATAAGACAGTGGAGAGAATAACCTCCCGGTTGTATTGGCCAGGTGTTTATGCTGAGGTCTCACGGTTCTGTTCCGCTTGCTCGGAGTGTCAAAAGACAACTGTGAACTGACCATCTCCTGCCCCGCTGACCCTCTCCCTACTGTAGGGGTGCCCTTTGAAAAAATAGGGGTGGATTTAGTGGGTCTGGTTCAACCACCATCTAAATGCAATACCCGTTATCCAGAGCCATTTTCCTTAAGGGTTGCTACAGTGAAACAGGTAGCGACTAAGTTATTAGAGCTGTTTTCCAGGGTTGGATAACCTAAATAAATTCCTACCGACCAAGGGACAAACTTTATGTCCAAATGAATGCAGGGGGTTTTAAAGTTATTAAAAATAAAATCTGTCAGAACCTCAGAATATCATTCTCAAATGAATGGCTTAGTTGAAAGATTCAACCAAACACTAGTCTATGTTATAGAAGTTTATAGAGACAGAAAAAAGGTGGGATGAGCTTCTACCAAATTTGTTATTTGTTATTTGCAATTAGGGAAGTTCCCTCAGGCTTCTACTGGCTTTGCCCCTTTTGAGTTTCTTTATGGGAGGAAGCTGCGGGTTCTCGACCTCCTGCGGGAAGCATGGGTAGAAAAACTAATAGAGGGTGAAAGTATCCTTCAATATGTAGTCCAGATGCGTAATCACATAGACCTACTAGTTCAATTGGCCTGGGAAAATTTGACAAATGCCCAGGAGGCTAAAAACTTCTCAAGTTTTTTCACCTGGGGATAAAGTCCTTTAGTTGTTGCCTACTCAGGAAAGCAAAATTACTAGAAAAGTGGCAAGGGTCATTTGAATTAGTTAGAAAGGTTGGCAAAGTAGAGGTAGGCAGATCTACCATGTTAACCTGTTGAAAGCATGGAAGGACAAAAGGGTTTTTTTTGTAGACCTTTGTAATGGCCATAGTGACCTTGGTCCACAGATTCCCCAGTCACATGGGGTTTTTCAACCCCACTTGAACCTTTGGAATCAGACAAGCTAAAGCCTCCCTTGGGGAGCCTTGTAAAAGAGTTGTTTTTCTGATAAACCTGAGAGGACCAATTTAGTCTTACATGACATTGTAACTCCATCAGGGGTAGTAATTCGACAAAGACCCTATAGGCTTCCAAGAAAAAAACCATTGCAGGTAATCAAGGAAGTACAAAATATGTTTCAGTTTAATGGTAATTGAGGAGTTGTCTAGCAACTGGTGTAGCCCCAGTTAAAGTAGTGTCTGCAAAGTTAAAGTAGTGTCCAAATTTGATGCCTACCCAATGCCAAGTGTTGAAGACCTGCTTGATAGATTAGATTTGGCCAGATATATTTCTACCCTTGATCTTACAAAAGGATATTGGCAGATTGAGTTGATAGAGAAACCTAGAAAGAAAACTGCTTTTTCTACTCTGTTGGGCCTCTCTAAGTTGAAAACTGGACTGGGTGCTTCTTCCTCATCAGAATTATGCTGCAGCATACTTGGACGATATTGTCATATATAGTCAGAAAAATGTCCAGAATTTAAAATATAACTAGTAATAACAGGCTAATAACCTATGCAATAAACTTGTTCTGAAGTAAAAATTAGAGATATGGTAAGAACTTACCTTTGTTAACTCTATTTCTTCAAAGTCCATAGGGTCCACAGGGAGACCTTGGGGTTAGGTGATGGGGTTAGGTGATGGCTTCGAGATCCGGGCACCATGCAGTTAATTTTTCTCTCCCAGGATGCACTGGGCCACTCTCCCTATACCCCGCCCCTGAGCCAGAGGCACCTCAGTTCATAATAAGCCAAAGGCCAGAGGTGGATAAAAGAGAGAAGGAAGTCTGGAATCACATTCTCATATAGAAGGAGATGGAAAAACCGATGACAAGAGTGAAACCCATCTGAAGCTAGGAGCATCAGAGTGGGTGCCCTGTGGACCCTATGTCCTTCCAAGAAAGAGATAACAAAGGTAAGTTTTACCATAACTCTCATTTTCTTCTTCAGGGTCCATAGGCTCTACAGGGAGACTTTGGGGATGTCCCAAAGCAGGCCTTTAAGGGTGGGGATGCTCCTGAGCTGACAGGAGAATCCGGTGCCCATAGGAAGCATCCTGAGAAGCAAAAGTATCGAATGCATAGAACCTTAAAAAGGTCTGGACAGAAGACCATGTGGCCACCTTACAAAGCTGAACAGCTGAGGTGCCACGGCAAGCTGCCCACGATGGACCCACAGACCAAGTAGAATGAGCAGTAACAGAAGGTGGAACAAGAAGGACCTCTTGAGTGTAAGCCTCAGATATCATCATACGAATCCACATAGCCAGTATCTGTTTATTTGCTGGCCATCCCTTCTTGTGAAAACCGTAGAGGACAAACAAGGAGTCTGATTTCGGAAGGAAACTGGTACAGTCCACATAAATCCTGAGAGCACATACCACATCCAATGAGGCCTCGCCTGCCGAGAGGTCTGGGGATTGAAAGGCCGGCACAATAATTTCCTCATTAATGTGGAGAGTAGAGACCACCTTAGGAAGGAACCCAGGGTGAGTCTGAAGAACCAACCTGTCCTGGCGAAACATCAGAAATGGGGAGTGACAGGAGAGCGCCCCTAAGTCTGACATCCTTCTGGCCGAAGCTATGGCCAAAACCATTTGAAATCCACTGAGGCCAGTGGTTCAAATGGAGGGCTCTGGAGAGCTTTAAGGACAACAGCAAAATCCCAAGGAGCCACAGGAGGGACAAAGGGAGGCTGAATCCGAAGGACATCTTGTAGGAAAGTACGAATATCCGGTAGTGGAGCAATCCTACATTGAAACCAAACTGATAGAGCTGAAACTTGCACCTTCAGTGAGGCTAAGCGGAGACCAAGATCCAAACCCGCTTGAAGGAAAGCCTAAATCCTATTTATCCTAAACACCAGAGGGTCATAACCTCTGGGACGACACCACTGAAAATAGGTATGCCACACTCTGTGATACAGTATATTCGAGCAGAGGCTGGCTTACGTGCTCTGAGCATGGTACTGACCACAGAGCTGAAGAAACATTTGGAACTTAAGAGGGAAGTCTTAAGAGCCATGCCATCAAAGACAGATGACCCAGATCCTGGTAATGGCAAGGACCTTGAGATAACAGGTACAGACGTTGAGGCAACAGCAATGGAGTGTTGATGGAGAGACTCTGAAGATCTGAGTACCAATGCCATCTGGGCCATGCTGGAGCCACCAGCAGGACTGTTCCTCCCTCTTGTTTGAACTTTCAAATGACCCGAGGAAGCAGGGAGACTGGAGGAAACAGGTACACAAACTGGAAAGTTCACTTTACTGACAGAGCGTCAACCAGGAGTGCCCCGGCATCTCTTGTCCTGAACCCATAGCTTGGTAGTTTGTTATTGAGTCTAGAGGCCATGAGATCCACTTCTGGAAGGCCCCACTAGGAGTTGAAACACCTCTTGGTGAAGAGACCATTCCCCTGGATGCACGTCGTGATGGCTGAGGAAGTCTGCTTCCCAGTTGAGAACTCACAGAATGAACACTGCTGATATCGCTGGGAAATGGCCTTCCGTCCATGTCAGAATGCATGAGACCTCTGTCATTGCCACCTGACTTTGAGTTCCTCCTTGATGGTTGATGTAAGCCACCGTCGTGGCATTGTCTGACTGAACCTGCATGAGTTTTCCATGAAGTATGTGTCTGGCTAGCTGGAAGGCCCTGAAGACCACCCGAAGCTCCAATATGTTGATTGGCAGGGCAGATTCCTCTGCTGTCCAATGACCCTGAAAAGAGTGTGGACCTGTCACTGTGCCCCAACCCCTGAGACTGGCATTCATCAGAATTATCCAGAGTCCGGAATCCAAAAGGGGTGCCCTTTGGTGAGGTGATCTGTCTTCAACCACCAGGATAGGGATAGATGTACCTCCGGAGATAGCACCATTGTCTGTGCTTATATCTGATGTGGTAACCCATTCCACCTGGTGAGGATCAGTTTCTGCTGAGGCCTGGAATGGAACTGTGCATACTCCACCATGTTGAATGTCGACACAATGGATCCCAGAACCTGCATCACTGACTGAACTGACAACCGGCTACTGTGGAGACATCTGCATAGTCGCACCTGCAAATTGGAGATCTATTATGTTGTCAGAAAATCCTCTGCTGCTGGGAATCCAACAGTGCTCCCAGATGGAGCATCCTTTGTGATGGAATCAGTGATGACTACTTCCAATTGATTAACCACCCGTGAGTCTGTAGAACAGAAATTGTAAGCTACAGATGTTGGTGAAGTACTTCTGGAGACCCTGCTAACAACAGGAGGTCATTCAGGTATGGTAGCAGTCAGACACCCTGTCCCTGCAGATGGGCCACCATGATAGCCATAACCTTGGTAAACACCCGAGGTGTAGTAGATAGGCCAAAAGGCAGAGCCCAAAACTGGAAATGCTGTTGTTGTATAGCAAATCAGAGATAACGCTGGTGAGAGGGTGTAATTCGTAAATGCAGGTATGCATCCTGAATAACCAGTGATACCATAAAATCCCCAGGTTCCATAGCCAGTATGATGGAGCGTAGAGTTTCCATCCTGAACTGAGGTACCCTGAGAAACTTGTTCAGGGACTTGAGATTGAGGATAGGCCGATGAGAGCCATTCGGCTTCTGAACCAGAAATAGAGTGGAGTAATAACCCGTCCCTCATTGAGGCAATGAGAATGGCACTATGACCCTTGCTTGGAGCAAGGATTGTATGGCTTTCTGGATCTGTAAGCTCTGTTCCTTGTCTGAAGGAGGGCCTGTGCAGAAAAACTGGTGGGGAGGTCTTCTGCGAAATGAAAGGGCGTACCCTTGAGAGACCACTTCTCTTACCCAAGTGTCTGTGGTGGTATGACCCCAGTACTGGGAAAATTGAAGAAGGCGGCCTCCCACCTTGGGACTTAGACACCAGATGTCGAGAACTCCATGCCTGTTTCCTGGGTCTGGTAGCCTTTTTGTTGACTGTCTAGGAAAGGGCTGACCCTTAGGCTTTCCTTGGGGCCCATAGGACCGAAAGGATGAGGCCCGAGCCCCTGAAGGCATATGTGCAGAAGGCAGACATGCAGACTTAGCCACTGCCAATGTGTCAACAATCTTGTCTAAATCAGGCCCAAACAAGATTTTACCATTATAAGGAAGACCTTCTAAACCCTTCTTGGAATCAGCGTTCACTCTCTAGGAGCACAGCCACAAGTAATGGTGAGCTGATACTGCAGCAGCCGAAATTCTGGAAGTCAAAAGGCTCACATCCAAAGCAGCCTCATTAATGCATGCAGCTGCATAAAGGAGGTTACCTACTAGAGTTACTTGATCTCCTGGAACATCCATAGAAAAGGAATCCTCCAAGGAGTCTGCCCAAAATTCCATTGCCCTGGCCACCCATGAGATAGCCATAGCCTCTACCTTCCTATCTGTAGCCTCATTTAGGGAAGATATGGATGGCATAGGCAGAGTAGCACTTTTGATTAAGAGCGTAACATAAGAACCACCACAGGGGGTGATTCCCATTTGGAACAGTGTTCCTCAGGAAAGGGGTAACAGAAGACCAGACATCTTTGAGGCTGGTATCTCTTTCCAGGTGAACGCCAAGCTACCGCCATATGATCCACTAGCTTATCAGATAAAGGAAACTCAGCAGAAGAAACCTTTATATCCTTGAATAAAGCATGTTTGGACCAAGGAGCTGGTAATTCGTCCTCCTCTATAACTAAGGCTTCACGTACCGCCCTAATTAGAGCTTGAATATTGATCTTTGACCTAAACTCCACTTCCTGAGAAGAGGGCTCTGAGTCAGAGACATAAACAACTTCTCCGTCATCAGTGTCACAGTCATATAACATGGACGGAGGTGAAATCATGTGCCGTTTAGCAGGTCTAGGGGAATTATCACCCTGTAACATAGCCTGGAGGGCAGTAGAGATGGCCGCCAGGTTCTGTGCTGTGGTAGACAGAGCATCCATCCATGGTGGAGGTACAGACAGTGCCTTTACCGTAGCAACCTGTTGAGGCAGTCCCTGTGAGGGAAAACCCGACTGCTGCGGGAAACCCATAGGGGGAAAAGCAGTGGGTACTGCCCAATGTCCTGCCATGGACGTGAGTGCCTGAGCAAATTAAGCCCAAGGGGGTTCTTGCACCGGCACTGAGACAACAGAGGGGCCTGGAGGTCTATAACACTTGACTCATAATCCATCCTGCACCATGTCTCCCTCACCCAAACTTGCAGCACAACTCTTACATGACAGCAGAGTGGGTGCAGCAGTGTGCACATCATCCTCATTGTCAGACATAATGGCTAGGAGATGTACTTTGATATTTGACCAACCACACAAATATATTTCTTATAAATGTGAGGTAATATAACCACCCTGACAACACCCAGTACTGTAAGGGCAGGATAAATGAGGAAAGGTATAGTAATATACTCGACAGTAAAAAAATACAGACAGCATTAACACAAGTCACATACAATGCAGAAACACCTGCACAATGGCACTACAGATCAACTACACAGACTCATTGTCTGGTAGGATATAGTGCTACATACGCTGACCAGGAGGAGAGGTACATAGGGGGACCGTGCTTGGCGACGTCCTGAGGGAGCTGCGACAAGCCAGATAGAGAAAATGGCCACCAGAGACCTCAGACTGGGCATGCCCGTGGGAGGAGTATTGCTGCAGACATGCCAGACCTAAGCTGAAGACGCGCTGAGCTGAGGGGAGGAGCTGCTGTAACAGGGAAAGCTTTCTCCCATGGCCGGCAATTAACCAGTGGAATGCTGGTTCCCGCTCAACATAAGGTCCCTGGTGGTTTAGCTCCACTTGCCGTCATCCCCTGTCTGTCCCCAGAGACCCGGGGGAAAGGACTGCAACATGCGGATCACTGCAAGTGGTGATCCGCCTTACCTGCTCCCCGTAGATCTGGCTGCAGTCAGTGAGTCCCGCGAGGTCTGGCTAGCACAGACCTCGGGGTCCCGCCGCCATCCCCAGATCAATACTGGGGTCACGGCCCGGCGAGGTGACAGAGTGGCAACACGGATGTCCAATGGACAGTTCTTGTTAAAATAAAAAAAAATTCTGGGGCTGTAAAATAGCCCCCACTGCGTTACAGTGACCAGACTCCGGCCAGGCACCAAACAAAGCTGAGGTGTCTCTGGCTCGGGGGCGGGGTATAGAGAGAGTGGCCCGGTGCATCTTGGGAGAGAAAAATTAACTGCGTGGTGCCCATGCCATCACCTACACCCTAAGGTCTCCCTGTGAAGCATATGGACCCTGAAGAAGAAAAATTATATTAAAATAAAGCAATGGTTGTATCTTAATAATAAATAGAATAAATTGTTCCATAAAATATACTCAGATAACATAAGAGAAGCTTCAGCAGCTAATTTCCTGTGGCTGTGCTTAGTGTGGTCTATGACTTGTACTGAGTGACAACTGGTGCGGCTGTGGTCTGAAGCTCCATGAAGCCATGCCCCCTTAAGTGTGCCAATCTTGGGTGCATGACAGCATGTCATGCCCCCCATTCTTGGCAAACACTGGGCTTACCCAGAGCTCCGGCAGCTGTTGAGGGCAGACCACAGCCTCTCCTTGCAGTGTGGTTGCTTGCTGACACCATCCAATGGGGTGACACCAATATAGCAGAGCAGCACTGGTATTTGGTTTCACCCCCTTGGATGGTGTCACCCGGTGCGGCCTGCAACCTCCCTAGTAACGCCATTGACTGAGAGCAGTTATAATAACACTGAGACAATTCTTACATAAGCTCCTGTAGGGCACAGTCTGGATGTCTCAGTCCCTCACACAGATGTTTTATCCCAGAGTCCTCCAGAGCATTGTATGACAGGTTCAATCTGGTCAGGGAGCGGTTTGTAGTAATAACAGAGCGGAGATCATCACAGCAGGAGGACGTCAGACCACAGCTATATAATCTGATGAGAGATGAGGGATCTGCATTATGTAATTTCTTTTAATATTACAGCCTCACACTCAGCCTGATGTCATCAATTACTAACTTTGTATCAAGACCTACATCATGCAAAAATATCTGTTTCCAAATGATTAAGGTAAAAATCTAAGTAATGAGGCAATTTAACACCAACCTAACACAGGAAATATTAAAGATATCTCCAGCATTTTGCAAACTAACACAGTTGAGACTGCAAACTAACGGGGACTGCTATTTATTTATCAAGCACAAACTTTTTGTAGCTTGTCTCCAGATGCTAACACCATAGGATATAGCTAAAGTACAATGGAGAAGTATCTCCTGATCCCTTCCCAGGTGGTCCTCCCCTCCTTCCTCTCATTAATATGTTTGTGAGCATGTGCCATTAGATAGCTGCCCCTGCACAATAAGGACCCCGGGTCAGAACTCAGAAGTTCATTCCTTTGCCAGGAACAGGAAAAAAAACCCCACAAACAAGCCAGGGGCTGCAAAAAAACTGAATAGGACAGCTATAATAAAATCAGAGCAGGGTATATATTTGCTAAAGATCGATTTTGGATTCTGTTCAATTTGCCATTTGATTTTGGTTAGATTTCCATTAGATTTTGATATTGGAGATTTACTAAAGCCAAAATTGAATGTCAAATCGAACAGAAAACAGAATTTCACTCAAAATGGAATATAGGCAAAACATCAATGTTTTCCCATAGTTGAGTATAGGATCGCTTCATTTACTAACATTTGATTTGCAACTCGAACGTAAATTGAACTCAAAATCGACTTTTAAATCCCCAAATGAATAGAATGAGACAGTTGATTTGAGCTTATAAACACCATTCTATTGGCTGGAAATTGACTGTGATGCCATTAAAAGTTCCCAAAAGCATGTGGGGCAGTCTGGCTGTAGGAATAATGGCTGTTCGAGGCTATGCTATGCTGTGCACCTATCTGCGGTATCAGGGGCGTAACTACAGTAGCTCTTTGGGAGCCCCATAGCAAAGTTGCCCACAGCCCCCCCCACCATGGTGGGGTTCAGCTGACATGGCTAGGCGTACAAAAAAAATGTTTTAAAAAAATACACATGTATACAGTGTATATATATATATATATATATACACACACACTCACATAAACATATCTATATGTAATGGTGTGTATATATATATATATATATATATATATTTAAGATGGGCATATTATATTTATAAAGAAATTATAAATCACTTTCACTTTTCTAGAGTGTGCCCAAGTGTTTCAAATTTGTTCCCCTGGTAATTAGTGTGCATGTGATACAGTTGGCCAGGGCTGGCGCTAGGCCCAGCACTGCATTGAGTTGCTGCCCCTTCCCTTCTCCGCTCCCACCCACTGAGCTTACATATTTCCTCTACCGCTGGGAGGAAGGGTGGGAGTTTCCTGCGCCCTCCGGATAAAGTGGTGCTCCGGGCGACGGACCAGCTTGCCCGTGCCTGGAGCCGCTACTGCATTTGGCCCAATAGGAAGTGATGAGGAAGTTCAGTTTGATTTTGCATGAATTTTTATTGTGGATTTAAGGTTCAATTTTGAAGGGATTTCATAAACTGAACATTAAAGCCCTTAAAATCGACCAAAATTGAATTCGATTTGAAAATCAAATGCAAAATCGAATATTAGTAATGATGAATTTAAGGGATTTTGTAGTTCAATTTAAATTCGATTTCAGTCGATTTTATTGATTCATAAAATTGAATACCAAATTGAACGTTAGTAAATTTACCCCCAGGCTTCTCATTCAAAGTGCCCTATCTGCTAATGGCAATCCAGACTGGCAGTCCTAGGGAGGGCAAACTCCTCAACCGAGAACTGTCTTTCTGAAGTATGATTAGCAGAAAGCCCATGCATTGGGAAGCCACTTCTGCATAGCAGTCACAGATGGAAGGTAGGAACTGCCACTGCACATAGTGGGGGATTTGGTTCTCACAGGATATCACCACTGGATATTGCTATAGTACCACCCGAGAGGATCTCCTGATCCCTTCCCAGGCAGGCTGGTTGTGGTCCACCCCTCTGCGTGCATGTGCCATTAGATACTATTAGATGGCCGTGCCTGTGTAATATAGACACCGGGTCAGAACTCGGAGCCTAATTCAGCAGTAAAGATGATCGGGAATCTGCGCAGGTGCCTGACCCATTCTGCACATGTGCAGAACGGATGTGTGAGCCCGCACGTAAACTGGCAGCAGACTGTCAGTGATTGACAGTCTGCTGCCATTTGTGCCATTTGGAGGCAGGGGGCAGCGACAGCCTCTGTTACCCAAAATGAAGGCATATCACCACTGTTGGGGGGAGGGTAGAGGCCAAGATCTCCGTTGGCTGACAGAGATTTCCTGGACTCTTCCTCGCAGCTGCGACGGCCAGCTGCATGACCCCATGGGTTACCTCAGCCAGCCAATGGTCCGCAGAGTATCCGATGCTGTGCTGGACAATGCAGCTTGAATATGTAATGCAGCAGGAGGCATGATGCCCCTGGCTGCATTACCATATCTGCACAGACGGAACAGCCTATCTATTCCTTCAGAAGCTGCACCAGGGCCTCTGGGCCTGGTTCAGACCCGCTTGCGAGCACACAGCGCTCGCAAGCAGGTTGATGGTCCCCCACTGCGCATGCCGGAGCCAGCTTCGGCGTGCGCATGCACAAGACCTGGCCAGCGATGGGTGCTCCATTCCTACAGGTCTGGCACCAAAAAGGGTGCCAGCTCACCCCATTTTGGAGGCGGGCAGGGGGGGTGGCTGGCCAAATGGAGGTATTCCCGTAGGAATGCCTGCTGTTTGGGGGTTGGCCTCAGTAGTGAGCTTCCGGCTCTATTAGAGCCGGAAGCTCGCTGGGGCTTGCGATGGACGAGACCCTACCACATGGGTCTCATTGCAAGCCCGTGGTCGCAATGGTCGCGACCATCGCGACCATCACCTGGCCGCTCGCTAAAGCTGTGGGTGGCATTATATTTAGAGGATGCTCCAGTAACTACTGCACTTCCTGGTGCTGGTGGCCATGTGCCCTCTGTGCGACATCATGATGTCATGGACTCAGGACCAGCATGGGAAGTACGTAACGAGAGTGTGAATGTCCATGAAAAAAATAGTTTTAAGTAACAAAAATTATATTAAAACTAGGGATGTGCGCCGGACCATTTTTGCCGGATTTGGATTTGGTTCTAATTCGTCGTCCGGCTTTGGATTTGGATTTGCCAAACTGCGGTGACTGGCTTTGGATTTGGATTTGGATTTTTTTACAAAAATTTACAAAAAAAGCTAAAATCACATAAATTGGTCTTTTTTTTTCTTCCTAGAGTATTATTAACCTCAATAACATTAATGTCCAGTCAATTTAGACCATATCACAGCTTATAATATTGTTTTCAACATTATTGGCCAAAGGTTGCAGTGAGCTGACTGGTTACTATTACTAAGCGACAAAGCAGCGGCACAACGACACATACACCACAGTATAAAGCACATCTATGACACATTGCCACAGAGCAGTGGCAGAAATGAAAAGTAGTGCACCCACCCAGTGGGGTACGGCCAGCAGAATCACAGTACTTGTATACATAGTGGGCTACGGCCCAAGGAGTCACAGTGCACAATCTTATTCACATTAAACCGCATGTGTGAGCTCCAGCCGGCTCCCTCCGTGCAGCAGCCAATGAGAGTCTGTGTAATTCTCATTGGCTGCTGTAACAAACACACAGCTGCCGCTGGCGGCTGTGTGTTTGTGTCTGTGTAGGGCAGAGCGCCCTACACAATAGGAGCCCTGATGTCAGATTCTCTAGTGAGAATCCGACATCAGGCGGCCGCCGTTTGGCCCCAAACGGGGATCCGAGTCAGGCGGTGAACACCCGAACAGGGTTCGGGGGACTCGGATCCCCAATGTTCGGAGCGGTTCGGATTCCGCAGAATCCGAACCGCTCATCTCTAATTAAAACAAAGCAATGGTTGTAGCTTAGCAATGAATAAAATAACAGTTCATAAACATATACTCAGATAGCATAAGAGAAGGTCCAGTAACTTTTTTCCTGTGTTTGTGACTTGTGTAGTCTATGACTTGTACTGAGAGAACAGTTATATTATCACTGAGACAGATCTTACGTAAGATCCTGTAGGGCACAGGCCGGATGTCTCAGTCCCTCACACAGACATTTTATTCCAGAGTCCTCTAGAGTATTACGTGACAGGTTCAGTCTGGTCAGAGAGCGATTTGTAGTAATAACAGGGCGGAGATCATAACAGCAGGAGGAGGTCAGACCACAGCCCCGTAACCTGATGAGAGATGAGGGAACTGCATTAGGTCATTTCTTATCATTTTACAGCCTCACAATAGCATGAGATTTTGCCAACACATTTCCTAAGTTTTTATCAAGCCTTATATGAAGCCTTGGGATTTTCCTTCTACAGGAGAACACACAGAAAAAGGTATAGCTGTGATACTCTGAGAGATGGTAGCCTCAGAATACCCAGAGGTGTTTAACACAGTGTAAACAATGTCAAAGGTACAACCGAGTACAAAAAGTGTGGGTTTTTGGTAGGGTGCCAAAAAAGAATATGGTTAACATACCCATGGCCGGGATGTCAGTGCCAAAATCCCAGCACCAGAATCCTGATCAGCCTTAGAAGACTGGTGACGGAATCCAGATAGCCAGCATCCTAAGTATAGCGGGGCCGGGTAGGTGATAGCCATGGGGTGGTTAGGTTTTGGCACCCCATGTTAGGGTTAGTCTGAGGGGGAAGTTAGAGTTAGGCTTCAGACAGGAGGGTTAGGATTAGGCACCAACAGGGGGAGGTTAGGGTTAGACACTAAGGGAGAGGGTTAGGAACTTACCAGGAGGGTCAGGGTGCAGGCAGGGAGGCTTAGTGTTAGGGTACAGGAAAAGAGGGTTAGGGGTGGAGGTGAATACAGCAGGGGAACTGTACTTACTGTTCCCCTGTCAGGATTGTAAGCATCGGGATGCAGCTGTCAGTCTATTGACCGAGCCATCCCTACTATCGGTATATCGTACCGATTCCACCAAAAGGTATACAGATGCGTTGGCACTGTTTGTACAGCACATAGTGTGAAGTAGGGTATACAGAGGTATTGGCACTGTTTGGACAGCACATAGCCTGTAACAAGATACATGAATGTGCTGGTACTGTGGGAACATTGTG
Source organism: Taudactylus pleione (assembly GCA_031769625.1). Classification (NCBI taxonomy): domain Eukaryota; kingdom Metazoa; phylum Chordata; class Amphibia; order Anura; family Myobatrachidae; genus Taudactylus; species Taudactylus pleione. Next base: position 221,473 of record JAUIMM010000546.1, read on the forward strand.
TAGCATGCAATAAGAAGCATGGATGTGCTGGCACTGGGGGAACAGCACATATCAAGCAATTAGAGGCACTGCAGTTAGCATGTAATGAGATACATGGAGAATATTGCAATAACCCTGGAGATAAAAACAGACAGTAAGTGTTACAGAGTACACATACACAGATGATAAATGCAAGCAAGTGGAATTAGCACAACAAATATCCTGGCACAGATCCACCCCCACTGGACTTCCAGTATGAAGATATGGACTTTACTCATTTAGGGCCCATGTCATGGCCCAGTGTAGTTGGTTCTCGCTGTGAAAGCAACAGAGTACTTAGCTGGTATGAGCACTATGCTTGAAAACACTGTGGATGGAAATGCAGATAAGGAGGTGTTGCTGTCAAGGAAACTACACTAGACTTTAAACAACACTGAAAGAGAACTATACTGGAGAGTATAGTTCTGAAGTGGCAGCACCTACGTAGAACACAATTGATACTCAGGCACTGGAGGAGTGCACTGAGGTTTTTATAGTGGCTGGCTGATGAGTGATTCCAGTGGTGGCTCTAATCACAGGATATCAGGGCCATCACCCAGGGCACCATAGCCTAAACGGCGCAGTCCTGCCTGAACTCACCATTGCCCATCTGACAGGGAAGGGGAAGCAGCGTGGCAGTGCAGCACAGGATTGCGCTGGTCACAGGATTGCGCTGAGCACAGAGAAAGCTAATGCAGGCCCTGGGTGAATACCCGCGTGAGTCATATGTGCTGGAAGTTAGTGGTAACACCTGAGAGAGGTGTTAATGTCATCTCTACAATTTGCAGGATCCCAAACACCCTTGGATTTACTGGGGGGAGATCATGTCAAACAAATCTTATTGACTTTTTGAATGGGTGACTAAGGGAATAGATAAAGGGGGCCATAGATATAGCTTATATAGACTTTAGTAAGGCTTTTCACACTGTTCCACATTGCAGACTGTTAAATGAACTGGAAAGCATGGGATTGGATACAAAGATAGTTCAATGGATAAGATCAAAGCTGCAGGATAGGAAACAGAGTTGTAATAAATGGAGTGCAGTGTCAAAAGGGAAATGTTACTAGTGGAGTACCTCAGGGATCTGTACTTGGACCAGTGCTTTTTAATATATTTATTTGGGACATTGCAAATGGTATTGAAGGGAAACTATACCTTTTTGCAGATGACACAAAGGTATGCAACAGGATAGATACACCAGGAGAGGTAAAACAAATGATTGATGATCTAGGTAGACTACAGGTATGATCAAGAACGTGGCAACTACAGTTTAATGCCAAAAAATGCAAGATCATGCACTTGGGTTTCAAAAATCCAAAGGCTAAATATAGTATTAATGGCACTATAATGAAAACTACTGAAGAGGAAAGGGATCTAAGGCCCTCATTCAGAGCCGGACGCTATTTGCGGTCGTTCGTTTAAAAACAAGGGGTGGCTATTCAAATGATCCGTACGCACATTGCAGTCTGTTCACACCTCTAAGTCTGAACGAACGAGCAAAACATACGCTCGTTTATTTGTTAAAAACGCCCCCTGGCCGCACGCATCCTACGTCATGTCCGCTATTTATTAGATTAATCGAGTACATCGACCAGCGTATGAACTGCTCGCTATTCTTGTGGTTGGTGTTTGCTACCACAAATTTGCGTGCAGTTCTGGCTATAAAATAACCCAGTGACGTGGTCAATGACGCTGCTGTTTTAAATATACACACCCATAAAACGCCCGTTTTGACCTTTAAGCACGCCTGCGTTCGGATCTCCACTCCCCATTTTCAAGCACCTTCCCCTGTTACCACCCACATACGCCTCATTCTGTCACTCAAAATAGCAGGCACTCGCTATATAGCGTACAAAGGATTTTCGGCCGCACTGACTGGTTCGCGCATGCGTACTAAAAAGCGTACGCATGCGCAGATGTGCAAACATCGCTCGGAACGAGCGTACTGCCGCTAACGAGCGGCTCTGAATGAGGGCCTAAGAGTCACTATTTCAGGTGACTTAAAGGCAAGCAAACATTGTAACAAGGTAATGAGGAAGGCAAGTCAGATGCTTGGTTGCACAGGGAGAGGAATCAGTAGCAGAAAGAAAGAAGTGATAATACCACTGTATAGGTCATTGGTACATCCTCATCTCGAATACTGTGTTCAGTTCTGGAGGCCATATCTCCAGAAGGATATTAATACATTAGAGACTGTATAAAGAAGGGCAACTAAAATGGTGCAAGGTCTACACCACAAAAAGTACCAGGAAAGACTAAAAGATCTTAATATGTATAGTTTGAAACAGAGAAGGGAAAGGGGGGACATGATAGAAACGTTCAAATATATAAAGGGTTTTAACAAGGTAAAGGAAGGAGACTATCTTCAAAGAAAGAGAAGTATTAGAACAAGAGGACATGTTCTGAAACTGGAGGGTAGTAGGTTCAGGGGAAATTTGAGGAAAACTTGCTTCACAGAAAGGGTAGTGTACAAGTGAATAGCCTCCCATCAGAGGTGGTAGAGGCTAAGACAGTAGAGCAATTTAAACATGCTTGGAATAGACATAAGGATATCCTTCAGAAGAAGTAAGGATCAATAAGGGTTGAGGTAACAATATGTTTAAAAATGGGGCACACTAGATGGGCCAAGTGGTTCTGCTGTGAAATTCTATGTTTCTATGATTCTAATTGGGGAGGCCTGCAATCAATGACCTGCTGATTGTTGGAGGCAGGGCAGTGGTTTCCATGACTGCCGGTACTGCCAGTACCCCCTTTAAAGGGTTGCCACTGGAACTTCCTGAGGGATTTCCTGTTAGCCTCTTGAGCATGGACATCTGATGCCCCCACCTAGATTCATTCCTCCAGAGTGTGTCCCTTCAGATATTGAAGGGTGCCTTTGTGTCTGTCGATATCGAAAACCTGCTTGATTTAGTGCTCCTAGGATGACATTACAACTGGTGATGGTGGTGTGCCCTAGGAGGAGTATTTGCTGCTAAGTGGTTTTAGTAGTGAGATGTGGGACACACTGAGGATCCTCAGAGTGTCTGGTCATTTCAACTGAAATGCCACTAAATTGATAACCTGGGAACTTTGAAAAGAACCGATGTTAGTAGGAGCAAGTTTCACAGAGGGTACCCAGAGATGAATGTTCCTGGTTGGTAACCAAACTGTGGCTCCACAACCTAAATGTGGGCCCTTTCTTCTCTTTTCCTTGGCCAACATTTTGTATGCGGCAAAGTATTTGGCCAGCAGTGACTTGACACTAGCCCAAATGTTATGGAACTGTCAGTGTACTCTGAGTCTGATTCAGCAAGGAACACAAGTCAGCACCCGCATACACCCATCCGCTGTGAAAATATGCTAATGAATGCTACACACTACCACTGTAGCTAAACACCCAGAGACCCACCTCAAGATAAGGATGCCCACTTGCCGTCTCTCACATCCATCTGCTCGTGCAAGGCAGTGAAAACATTGGTAACATCGGAACCTGACACACAATGGTGGTTGACCAGACCTTACTTAGAAATTTCTGAGTTTTTGGCACACTATGAAACCTCACACTGCATATGCCATCGCACTGCTTGCCCCTGTAACTGCGTTCAAAAGCCAAGGCATGCCTGCGTTTCACCGACAACTCCCCATCACCACCCCCAAATGTTCACTACCTGTCAATCAAGTTGCGGAGGGTATATGTACTAACTGCAGTTGTTTCCCGATCGCAGTGATTGGCTCACGCACACGCAGTCTGATGCATACACATGCGCAGAGCACAAACATCGACCATATGCGTGCAAATTTGTGGCTGTGTTCCTTCAGGCCATTTGTCCATTGCTGGTACTTCCAATGTCGAAATTACAGGAGGTGCAATAAGTTGGGGGTGTTACCCATATAAAGCAAAGAATGTTGAGGATCCTGTACTCAAGTGGTAGTGGAAGTTGTGGGCCAATTCGGCCTATGGGAAAGAGTCTATCCAGTCCGCCTGGTTGTCTGAGATGAGCATTAACAGGAAGATCTTAAGGTCCTGGTTCACCCTCTCGGTCTGACAAGTAAGACTGAGGGTGATATACTGAAGTAAAGTTCAGTCCTGCTCCAGCCTGTTAGCAGAAAGCTCTCCAGTACTGGATGTAAACTGGGTATCCCATCTGACGTGATGTCCCTGGGACAACTGTAAGTTGGAATATGTCCCAAATGAAGATTTGTGACAACTCCATGGCTGAAGGTATGCCTTTAATGGTACAAAGTGACCAACTATAAATCTTGTGGTGTTATACTTCTTAGATGTTAGCAGCTCAGTGATAAAGTTCATGGAGATGTGGATCAGGGTTGACTTGGAATGGATAGTGGATGCAGGGGCCCTAGGGACTTTATGCTCTGGGTCTTGTGTTGGGCACACTTGTCACATGTGGAGATGTATTCCTGCACATCTCTTGAGAGAGTCAGCCACCAGTAAGATCTTGAGTAGAAGTGGGTAATTTTCTGGGGTCCCAGGATATCCTGAAAATGTGATATGTGGCCCAGCAGAGTAATCTGGATCTTAACCCTTCTAGCATGAATCGTCTTGGGTGTGGGATGACTCCTGCTGGAATGGTATCCATAAATGCTAATATTCTAGCTGGATCAAGGAGTAGTTTGCGATTCACTTCCTCTTTTCTCTCCGTGTTGTTTAAAGAGCGGCATAGAGAATCTGCTTTGAAGTACTGAGAGCCCAGCTGAAAGGTAATAGTGAGTTGAAACCTAAAAAAAAAATGGCCAACATACTTGTCTTGGGTTCAGTCTGCTGGCCAATTGCATATATGCCAGATTTGTGTCTGTAAATACTGTCACCGGGTGTAGGGCCACATTAAGCAAGTATCTCAACTTCGTGAGTGCCAGTTTAATGGCTTAGAGTACCTAATCCCCAATTCTGTAGTTCCTCTCTGCAGGCAGCATCTTGTGGGAATGATATCTGCAGGAGTGAAGCTTCCACACGGTATACCATTGGGATAGTTCTGACCCAGTGCAAATGGAGGATGCATCCACCTCTAGTAGGAAGGGTCAAGGTGTCCAGCTGTTTGATAATAGTGGCCAAAGTGAAGGCCTTTTTCAGGGTATTAAAGGCCTGAAAGGCCCATTATCAGAGGGTTGTTATCAGGGCTACCACCGTGGAGTAGTTCTTAATGAACTGCCGGTTGCAGTTCAAAACCCCCAGGAATCTTTACATGGCTCAGAGGCCAGTAGGCAGTAGCCACTCTTTGGTATCCTGGAGTTTTGCTAAATCCATCTCTAGACCCATGCCTGAAACAATGTACCCAAGAAAAGGTAGCAAGGACTGCTCAAACCTGTCAAATTTTAGCTCGTAGTCATTTGAGCACCTCTTTTATTTGTTGATGGTGAGTCACAAGGCAAGAAGAAAATATTAAAATGTCAAGACACAAGTACAAGAGATCTCAGAATATCTCATGAATCCCTGGATGACCACCATGGCATTGCAGAGCCTGAAGGGCATCACCAAGTATTCAAAGTGCCCATCCCTTCTGTTAAAAGTGGTCTTCCACTCATTTAATTGTCAAATCTCACCTCATGTCCAGCTTGGTAAAGACAGTGTTCCTTTCTAGGCGTTGAATAATTAGAAATGAGTGGGACGAGGTACACATTTTTAATTATTATGGATTGAGACCTCTGTATTTGATGCAAGGACAGAGTGCTCCATCCTTCTTGGCTACAAAAAAGAACCCAGCTTTGGTGGGAGATTTGGACTTTTGAATAAAACCCTGTGCTAGGTTCTCCTGGATGTAGTCTGACATAGCTTGGGTCTCTGGCAATCAGAGTGGAAAATCTGGTCCCCCGAGGTGGGGGCTTTCCTGGAACTAGGTTGATCCCACAGTCACCATCCCTGGTGGGGTGCCTTCTGATCTGCACTCCATTTATCAACGATGTCTGATAATTCAGAGTAGTGTGGGTGGCACAGTTAAGTTAACCTCAGAGTGGCACAGCTTTATGGGATTACTTTTGACTACTTTGGTGAGGCAGTGTAGTTGACTCTTGATCCCCCATAACTTGATGAGGACCAGTCTAACATGGGTGAGTGCAGATGTAACAATCCAGGCATCCCCCAAATGGGACACTGCAGTACTAAAATGTCCCAACAAAATCAGGATAGTTGGGGGTATGCCTAGTGCAGGTGCAGCACAATAAAAGTCCTGTAACTGTGATGGGAGCAGGTTATGGCTCTGGATGAGGTCCTGGAAAAAGTGTGTCTGGAAGGAGCCACATGTATCATATTATAAGGACAGGACAATGCCATATTTCACTTCCAATAAAACATCAATTTCTTATTAAAGGAGAAAATAGTAGTGTGTCCTCCTGACATCCCCCATCCCTAAATTACACCCTTCTTTATCCCTTTATCTTAAAATGATCTCAATGTTGCAGCACAAATTCTAGACACATGTGAGTGAAAGCAGAAGCAGCTATATGAGTCCATGACTAACTCCTATTTGACAGGGAACATCACCAATTCGCTCAAGTCCCATTATTGGGCGTCCACTTGTTCAACCATGCAGACATTGCGCAAGATGTGACATTGCACAGCAGAATTTGTGCTGCGGTTTCCATGCGTGAGTTTCTACAAATACATGAAAGATATATATATATATATATATATATATATATATACACACACATACACATATATAGAGAGAGAGATAGAGAGAGAGAGAGTAGCCAGCACATCCAAATATATAAAAAAAAATAGAAAAAGTTTATAGGAATTACATCCAAAAGTTGCATAAGCATATACAGGTTGAGTCACCGATATCCAAATATTCTGAAATTTGCAGTCCGAAATACGGAATTTTTGTGGCTTGACTGAGATAATAAAACCTTTGATTTTTGATGGTTCAATGTACACAAACTGTGTCTAAGGCACAAATTATTAAAAATATTGTACACAATTACCTTCAGGCTGTGTATAAGGTGTATATGAATTAGGGGTGTGCACCGGCCACTTTTCGTGTTTTGTGTTTTGGTTTTGGATCTGGATCTTTCTTCGTGTTTTGGATCTGGATTGGTTTTGCCAAAACCACCCTTCCGTGTTTTGGGTTCTGGGTTTTGTGTTTTGGATCTGGATTTTTTCTTAAAAAATAAAAAAAACTGCTAAAATCACATAAAATGGGCCTTTTTTTGTTCCTACGCTATTAATAACCTCAATAACATTAATTTCCACTCATTTCCACTCTATTCTGAACACCTCACACCTCACAATATTGTTTTAAGGCCAAAAGGTTGCACCGAGGTAGCTGGATGACTATGCTAAGCGACACAAGTGGGCGGCACAAACACGTGGCCCATCTAGGAGTGGCACTGCAGTGGCAGACTGGAAGCCAATCAGCGTTATGGTGCCCATTTGCATGTAGCACGAACCCGGGAGATCCATGCTACATGCATCTGTGTGATTGGCACAGAGCAATGACAGGTCCGTGAGACCCGTCTGTGCTGCTGTGGTAAAAAAAAAAAAAAAAACCTGTGTAAAAAAAGAAAAAAATGGCGTGCACCCCCCCAAAAAAGAGCAACCAGCCCCGGGCATTAGTAACCCAGTGCTGGGTGTGCTTAAATACAGGGGACAAACGACGTAGGGGTCCCCTGTACTTAAGCACAACCAGCACCGGGCTAGTCAGAACCAGCGCTGGTTGCCAAAATACGGGGGACAAACGACGTAGGGGTCCCCCGTATTCTGCGCAACCAGCTCTGGGCTCTGATCCGGTCCTGGTTCTGGAAATACAGGGGAAAAAAATTAGTAGGGTTCCCCTGTATGTTCCAGAACCAGCACTGGACTTTTTCTAGCGGGGGGCTGATGCCACAGCCAGGGGAGCCCTTTCACCGGGCCCCCCAGCCGCAACATCAGCCCTGACCGCTAGTCTGCCCAGGCCGGGGATCCCTGGAGAGCTGGGGACCCCCCAATAAAGGGGTCACCCTCTCCAGGGCACCCCAGGCCCAGGCTGATAGCCCGAGGCTATCCCCGCCACCCCTGGTGGCGGTGGGTGGTGGGTTGATTGTGTGGTGTGGTGTAAATAAAGAATATCAAACATTGTCTTTACAAGTAGAACTGCAAGTCCCAGCTAGCCTGTCCCGCATGCTGGTACTTGGAGAACCACAAGTACTAGCATGCAGGGCATTAAGGGCCCACTAGTACCTGTAGTTCACCTGTAAAAAAAATGTTTAAAAAAACACAGGACACACACACCGTGACAGTATAAGTTTATTAAACATACATACACACACACACACATGTACACATACTCACCTATGTAACATCGTCCACTTGTCCGGTAAAGTATCCATAGGGGACCTGTGAAAAAAAACATACTCACCATCTCCTATGCGAGGTTCTGTCCTCTTCGTTCCAAAGTAGGCATCCCCGGACTTGGCAAAAAAACAAAACGAAAACGCGATCCACGAACTTAGTACTGTTCTATAGAACGGTACTTCCCGAATGAGAGCTTAGCGGTGGGGTATCACCATGGAAACCCCGCTGCTAAGCGTTCATTGGCTGAGAGAGGTCATCTCCCGTCTCTCAGCCAATGAACGGCTCCTTCCATTGTAGTCAATGGTGGGAACCGCAGGGTAAACTTTAATAACCTTGCGGCTCCCACCATTGACTACAATGGAGAGAGCCGTTCATTGGCTGAGAGACGGTAGATGACCTCTCTCAGCTAATGAACGCTTAGCAGCGGGGTTTCCATGGTGATACCCCGCCGCTAAGCTCTCATTCGGGAAGTACCGTTCTATAGAACGGTATTAAGTTCGTGGATCGCGTTTTCGTTTTGTTTTTTTGCCAAGTCCGGGGATGCCTACTTTGGAACGAAGAGGACAGAACCTCGCATAGGAGATGGTGAGTATGTTTTTTTTCACAGGTCCCCTATGGATACTTTACCGGACAAGTGGACGATGTTACATAGGTGAGTATGTGTACATGTGTGTGTGTATGTATGTTTAATAAACTTATACTGTCACGGTGTGTGTGTCCTGTGTTTTTTTAAACATTTTTTTTACAGGTGAACTACAGGTACTAGTGGGCCCTTAATGCCCTGCATGCTGGTACTTGTGGTTCTCCAAGTACCAGCATGCGGGGCAGGCTAGCTGGGACTTGCAGTTCTACTTGTAAAGACAATGTTTGATATTCTTTATTTACACCACACCACACAATCAACCCGCCACCCACCGCCACCAGGGGTGGCGGGGATAGCCCCGGGCTATCAGCCTGGGCCTGGGGTGCCCTGGAGAGGGTGACCCCTTTATTGGGGGGGTCCCCAGCTCTCCAGGGATCCCCGGCCTGGGCTGACTAGCGGTCAGGGCTGATGCTGCGGCTGGGAGGCCCGGTGAAAGGGCTCCCCTGGCTGTGGCATCAGCCCCCCGCTAGAAAAAGTCCAGTGCTGGTTCTGGAACATACAGGGGAACCCTACTAATTTTTTTCCCCTGTATTTCCAGAACCAGGACCGGATCAGAGCCCAGAGCTGGTTGCGCAGAATACGGGGGACCCCTACGTCGTTTGTCCCCCGTATTTTGGCAACCAGCGCTGGTTCTGACTAGCCCGGTGCTGGTTGTGCTTAAGTACAGGGGACCCCTACATCGTTTGTCCCCTGTATTTAAGCACACCCAGCACTGGGTCACTAATGCCCGGGGCTGGTTGCTCTTTTTTGGGGGGGGGGGGGCACGCCATTTTTTTCTTTTTTTACACAGGTTTTTTTTTTTTTTTTTTACCACAGCAGCACAGACGGGTCTCACGGACCCGTCAGTGCTCTGTGTCAATGACACAGATGCAAGTAGCATGGATCTCCTGGTCCGTGCGTGCATCTGTGTCATTGAAATACACAGCAGCACAGACGGGTCTCACTGACCCATCTGTGCTCTGTGTCACTGTCAGTCACACAGATGCATGTAGCACGGATCTCACGAGTCCGTGCTACATGCAAATGAGCACCATAATGCTGATTGGCTGAGAGCCGTGACAGACGGCTCTGTCAGCCAATCAGCACTTTGCCCATTAAAGGCAAAGGCATTTTTTTTAAAATGGCCGCTCGAGGCAAAACCTCGAGATCCGACAGCAGATCTCGAGGTTTTGCCTCGGGAGAGGGATCCGGGGCAGACAGGGAGATCCGAGCTTGGGCTCGGATCACCCCGGATCCCCAAAGTTCGGGTGGGTTCGGTTCTCAGGGAACCGAACCCGCTCATCCCTAATATGAATCATAAATTAATTTCATTTCTGTACACAAACTTTGTTTGAGCCACAAAATGATTGAAAATATTGTATAAAATTACCTGCAGGCTGTGTGTATAAGGAGTATATAGAACATAAATGTATTTTGTGTGTATATTGGGGCCCATTCCCAAGATATTTCATTATGGTATGCAATTATTCCAAAATACGGAATATTCCATTATCCAAAATACTCCTGGTCCCAAGCATTTTAAATATCGGAGACTCAACCTGTAACATGCATCATAGCAGAAAAGGGAGGCTTTGAGCATAAATTCAGCATAAGTATTGGCACACTTTTAAGGCACACGATCAATCAGAAGTAAGCAATTTACTCATCGTATCCAAGTATGAGCCATCCCATAAGTAGCCAGCCCAATGGCCCGTTTCGGGGGTTAACAACCACCTTTGTCAGCAGCACGGCTAGTAATGGGACTGGATCTTACCTATATACCCTATACCCTTAACCCCAAAACCTCATGAAAAAAACTATAATAAAACAAAGCAATGGTTGCATCTTAACAATAAATAGAATAATAGTTCCATAAAAATATACTCAGATAACATAACAGAAAACCCAGCAGCTATTTCCCTGTGTTTGTGCCTAGTGTGGTCTATGACTTGTACTGAGAGAGGTTATAATAAAACCGAGACAGCTCTTACATAAGATCCTGTAGGTTACAGGCTGGATGTCTCAGTCCATCACACAGAAGTATTATCCCAGAGTCCTGCAGAGCATTGTGTGACAAGTCCAGTCTGCTCATGGAGTGGTTTGTAGTAATAACAGAGCGGAGATCATCACAACAGGAGGAGGTCAGATCACAGTACCATAACCTGATGAGAGATGAGGGATCTGCATTAGTTTATTTCTTATAATGTTACAGCCTCACACTCAGTATGATGTCATCACTGGGCATTTTCTAATTTCTTATCAAGACTTGCATCATGCAAACATGGCTGTTTCCAAATGATTAAGGCAAAAAACTAAGCATCAAGACTACTGTATTTAACAAAAGACAGAAGTGATATCTCCTGCGTTATGCTGTTAAGGCCTCTCTTATCCCCGGTTACCAGAGCGTTAAGGCCCTTGACACACTAGATGATTAAAGTGAATGATATGAATGATAACGATATCGTTCAACAATATATCACTCATATCGTTCAGTGTGTATGCAGTAAACGACCAACGATGCGTGCTCCCACGGTTCGTTAACAAAGTCTGCTGTCGTGCAAACAAGCGGGCCAGTCAGAAAGTACCTGTTCAGGGATGTGGCAGGATGACATCACTAAACGATATCGTTAACGATGTTGATCAGTGTGTACATCCAATATCGTTTTGTCAGACTAGTATTTGTTTGTGAACCCGGAGTTTGATATTAGTCTGGTGTTGGTGTCTGGAGGCATGTAAAGAAAGCTGGCAGACCTAAGGAGACCTACTGGCATGTAATGTAGAACGAGAGAAAAGGGGCATATGTTTTCTGCACTCTAAGTGTAAATATGAGCTGCTCAGTATACATTAGATATAACAATAAGAAAGGAGGGGAACTAAGCGCTATTGTGGAAAGCGCCGACTGGAACAAAAAGGAAAAATAAAAATATAAAATTAAAATGAAAATTAAAAAATTTAAATAAAATGAGTTAAAAACAGAAAAAAATAGAATAGAACGTAATTAGTAAGAAAGAAGAAGAAGAGAGATATGAAAGGGAAAAAAGGGAAGAAGGTAATTAGATGTTTAAAAGCCTTTCCGGGATAAGGTGTAGATGAGCAGTATCGTTTTTAGTGGAAGCCGTCCATGGAATCTGATATTCTGGGCTAGCCCTAGCTGACCCTACCTTAGACTTGCTTGTAGTATCTGAGGTGAATCACTTAAGATTCTGTGTCCAGGTAACTTTGCCGGGTCCGTGCATCCCACATGTATTACCCATGGCGCTATGTGATGATGTCAGATGCCCACTGCCGTACACGATGTTGGCTTCCAGACTTCTCTTAGATACCGCTCTCTGTGCTCCAATGTGTTTCGAACCTTAACAGGTTCTTTATCAAGGATAAGTGATTCACCTCAGAGACTACAAGCAAGTCTAAGGTAGGGTCAGCTAGGGTTGTTCTATTCTATTTTTTTCTGTTTTTAACTCATTTTATTAAAAATTTTTAATTTAAATTTTTATATTTATTTTTATTATTTATTTTTCCTTTCTATTCCAGTTGGTGCTTTCCACAATAGCGCATAGTTCCCCTCCTTTCTTAATGTAATGTAGAACCCTTCCCTGACTGGGAATCAAACGGGTCTTGGTGGAGAGATGCAGTGCAGAACTTGGAGGCATGAGCCCATAGTAGTAGTTGTTTGCAAAGTTCAGGGGAAACAAAGGTTTTCTCTAGATTAGGTTTAACCACATCAGTAGCGGCAAACAGTAGGGTTTCACATTGGATATTGTTCAGGAACTTTTGATTCGTCCTCAGGATTCATGGACCGAGATAAGGCATCTTACAATTGCAAAAGCCAGGACAGGAATACATTTTAAAATTGAATTGGGAGAAGAACAACGCCCACCGGGCTTGTCTGGGTGTGAGGCATTGGGCAGTTTTTAGGAACAGAAGATTTTTGTGGCTGGTGAATACAGATATTGGGAAATTGGCACCTTCCAGCAGGTAATGGCATTCTTCAAAGGCTAATTTGATGGCTAAAAGTTATGTCTCACCAATGGGGTAATTTTTTCGGCAGGCAAGAATTTTTTGGAGAAAAATTCACATGGGTTTTTCTTCAGAGCTCTGTGATAACACTGCCCTTACTCCATCAGAGGATGCGTCCACCTAAAGAATGAAAGGTTGAGTGATGTCAGGTACCAGAGCAAAAATGAAACACTGTTTTAATAGCTGGAAGGCTGACTTTGCTTCTGGAGACCATTGCATTGGGTTGGCACCCTTACGGGTTAATGCAGAGATAGGAGCTGCCAAGGTAGAAAATCCTTTAATACATTTCCTATAGTAACAATAAGGCTGGTTAGTATGAAGTCTTTGGAGGACTTCTTTAACTTGGTCACGATGAGTAACATGGTCACTGGAAAACATAAGGATATCATCCAGGTATATAACCACTGAGTGGTACAGGAGGTCACAAAAAATTTTGTTCACAAAATGTTGAAATACGGCTGGGGCATTGCTCAGACCAAAGGGCATGACGAGGTATTCATAGTGCCCATCTCTAGTGTTGACTGCTGTTTTCCATTTGTCACCCAAGCGAATATGGATTCAATTGTATGCAACCCTTAGATCCAATTTCATGAAGACTGTAGACCCCTTCACTTTATCAAAGAGCTCTGTGATCAGTGGTAATGGGTAGCAATTCTTGATGGTGATGTCATTGAGTCCCCTATAATCAATACAGGTGCGAAGTCCACCATATTTTTTCTTAACGAGGAGAAAAACCCTGCACCGGCAGGAGAAGATGAAGGTTGAATGAATCCTTTGGCAAGATTCTCTTGGATGTACTCTGTCATTAATTTTGTCTCTGGCATGGATAATGGTTTAGTCCGACCCTGGGGATGCATTTTTCCAGGTAGTAACTCTATTGGACAATGCCATTCCCTGTGGGGAGGCAAAATGTCAGCCCCCTGAAAACATCCAAATAAGAATGGTATTGGGATGGTAGTTTCTCAGCCAGAGTGGTATCAGAGACCCAGATGACGACCACTTTCTCCAGACATGCTTTAGCACAGTTCTTACTCCAAGACAGGATATGCATGATAGACCACTCAACCTGGGGGTTGTGCTTCTGTAGCCATGGAAGTCCAAGTACAATAGCATGGGTAGCCTTAGGAATGACAAGAAATTACATTTCTTCAGAGTGCAATGCTCCTACCTGGAGTTTAACAGTTGACGTGCAGTAAGTGATGGAACCATGAGGAATAAGACTGCCGTCCACAGCCGACAGTGACATTGGATGGGACAAAGTCACAGTGGGAATATGATGCTTGATGACATAGCTTTGTGTTATAAAGTTCTCAGCAGAACCAGAATCCAGGAGAGCAGAAAGAGAATAACGTTTATTGGCAAGAATAAAAGTAACAGGAATCATGTGGTATTGAGGGATGTATTCCTCCTAATCTTTTCCCTCTCTGAGAGATTAGGAGTGACTGTTTGGTACAAGAAGAAATTATATGTCCAACTTCACCACAATATAAACACAATATAAACATAAATTCGACTGACATCGTCTTTGATGTTCTTCAGGCGGGAGACAGAACCTGCCAGTTTGCATGGGTTCTGTATCAGGCATAGAATTTTTTAAAACAGAATGCTCTTGGAGGCACTAATCAATTTTGATGAACAAGGAAATAAGGCCCTCCAATTTAGATGGAAGATCGCGGGCTGCCAATTCATCCTTTATTCTGTCAGAAACTCCATTCCAGAATGTGGCTATAAGATCTTCCTCGTTCCATTGCACTTCTGATGCTAAAGTTTGAAATTGGATCACATATTGACCCATAGATTTACTGCCCTGGTGTAGCTGTAATAGGTCTCTAGATGCTGATGTAGATCTTCCAGGCTCATCAAATATCTTACGGAAGGTGGTAATAAAGTAAGTATAAACAGACAGTAGTGGGTCAGCTCGTTCCTATAATGGGGATACCCAATCCAGAGCTGGACCCAGGAGCAAGGATACGATATAAGCAAGCTTGGCTTTGTCAGATGGAAAATTGGCAGGTTGCAAGGTAAAGTGCACGTCACATTGGTTTAAGAACCCACGACATAACTTGGGGTTCCAGTAAAATTTATTAGGAGTTGGTAGGTGAAGTCTGGGTGTTAAAGGTACAAGTAAAATAGAATAGATAAACCAGTCGGCGCTAATTATCAAAAAGTGGAGCAGGACTTAATATGATCGATACAGCTGCTGTTCCAAAGAAACTCTGTAGTTTCTCAACAAAAGAATAGTACCATAAAATTATAAATAAGGAACTGCGCTAGACCAATCACCATATATACTCAATAATTTAATATAAAATTAAATGATTTATTCAGACATATAATATAATAATCACATTAATGCATGGGTCCCAGCATAATAAAAACATAGACAATATACTCATATAATAGTCATCTCAAACATCAATATGAATATAAATATGAAATAACAACCTTTCCTAAAGGGAAAGGCAGTTGCTGGTAAGTTAAAAAGTCTCAATGACAAAAATGAACGATCCAAAAAATTCTCTAATGTGGAATATAGTGTGAGAGTTCCAATTTTGTTGCAAAGAGATGATACAATATTGTGAAATAGCTTTCCTGAAAAAGTGCAACAATGTCTCTGTTAACAGTGATGGTGTTCACATAGATTCCATAATTGATTGCCAGAATAAACTGTGTAAACAAAATGCTGCTTACCAATGCAGCATGTGTGGTGGAGCTTGTCAAGCCATTCCAGTAATGCTGTGGCTCACCCCCAAGTCCGTGCTGGATGCCGATACCTCTGTGCAATGCACCGGCTGCAACCCCAGTAGTTCCGCCCCAGGTATCACCTTAAATAGGGTACCACAGTATTTTGTCTAATTTCCACATTTATCTTTGCAAAGACATCAAGAAGAAAATAGTGGTGTGTCCTCCAGAAAATCCCTCCTTCCCCAAACTACACTCTTCTTTGGGATCCAGGCACATTGTTGACAGTTGCCATGTTGACATTCATAATGCCGACACTATAATGTTGATATGGTTCAACATTTCAACCGGCATCATGTTGACATTCTCAGAATGCCAGGAGGGTTAGGCACTAAGAGGAGGTTAGGATTTGGCACTAAGAGGAGGTTAGGGTTGGGCACTAAGAGGAGGTTAGGGTTGGGCACTAAGAGGAGGTTAGGGTTAGGCACTAAGTGGAGGTTAGGGGTAGGCACTAAGTGGAGGTTAGGGGTAGGCACTAAGTGGAGGTTAGAGTTGGGCACTAAGAGGAGGTTAGGGTTAGGCACTAAGAGGAGGTTAGGATTAGGCACTAGAGGGAGGGTTAGGAGTAGGAAGAAAATGCTAACACAAACTGCTGCTCTGTCAGAGGTCGGCAAAGGTAGTGATGGTCACAAGACCACCAGGAATCTGAAGACATGCTGGAGGTGCTGCTACTGACAGGACCATGTAAGTAACCATAGGACAACCAGGGACACATTATGTCAACAAGCTATCATGTTGACATGTCATCCATATAGTCAGGAGCAATGCCAACATGGTTACTGTTGACATGCAAACCACTGCATGCCAACATTTCAACCATGTTGACATTCTCGTGTAGACCTAATGCATCTCTACATAACTGTCAACCTAACATACCATATCCTCCTTCTTTACCCCTTTATCTCAAATAGGGCTTTATTTATCAATGAGTTTTATCAAATACAATGGAGTGATAACCTTGTTGAGTATGATAAATGGTGCTCCAGCCAATCAGCTACCAACTGTAATTTTTCAAACAGATGACAGTTGGGAGCTGATTGGCTGGAGCACTATTATCATATGCAATGAGTTTTATCACTCATTGTGAATGATAAAACTCATTGATAGATGAGGCCCATAAGCTGAATGCTGAGTTAAAATTCTAGTTTTGTTAAAGGAGTGTGAATGTGGGAGCCATTACTATTACTATTTAGCATGGAACACCACCAATCACCCAATCTGTATCCATGGATGCAGACTTTGGCCTTGGCTCTCTCTGAAAATGGTGGCGACACACCCCCATGTCTGGGAACACAGTGTCCCCGCCCCTTAAACTCCTCTGCTCCCTATGTCTCTGCCTGTCAAGGCATACAGGGTTGCATGTGATACTGCAGGACCCTTTCTGCACATACCCAGAACAAGTCCTGGGCATGCACAGTATCCTGATAATTGGAAATCTACATGGGGCTGAACATCTTTGTCCACTGCTGAATCAGCCCACATGACTTGTACTGAGACGATAGTTATATTAACAATGATACAGATCTTACATAAGATCCTGTAGGGTACAGCCTGGATGTCTCAGTCCCTCACACAGAACTTTTATTCCAGAGTCCCCCAGAGCATTCCATGACAGGTCCAGTCTGGTCAGAGAGCGGTTTGTAGTAATAACAGAGCGGAGGTCATCACAGCAGGAGGAGGTCAGACCACAGTCCTGTAACCTGATGAGAGATGAAGGATCTGCATTAGCTAATTTCTTATAATGTTACAGCCTCACACTCAGCATGATGTCACAACTGAATATTTACTAACTTTATATCAAACCTTACATCATGCAAACATAGCTGTTTACAAATGATTAAGGCAAAATTCGAAGCAACGAGACTATATATCAATAGGCTAATGCAGCATAATGCAGTAATATCTCCAGCATTACTAATGCAAAATACTGCAGATCCTATAATTTCCAATGGGTATTGCAAAGTGGAGCTATTTATCAAGCACATAAATACCTAAAGTTTTTCTAGCTGGTCTCCAATTGCTTGGTAAAAATGATGTGTGATACAGGTAGGTTTTGATATTTGCAGAGTAATTTAGGGAGATACCATTAGATGACACAAACTTTTATTGTTTTATTGATAGATAGCAGGTACAGCCGTACTCGCTGTCACATGTAACTGGTAATGGATCAGAGCTTGAGCAAAGTGGTGTTTTATACAGCTCACCAGCTAGTGAGTGTATGCTGCTTGTGGGTAGTGGTGCAGGATGCTACAATAGCTTTAAATGCAGGTATTAACCAGGTCTCTCACATGAGCTAAGTAGGAGACTACTGTCTCCCACCATGACACTCTACACAGTGCACAATAAATGTTGGTAATGATATATGTGCAGGTGTTGATATTGCAGAGTTATATAGGCACACACCAGCAGATGACTCACCCTATGAACAACCTAGTTACTTAATCATTAGTGTTGGTTTACTGAAGTATAGTAGGTACAGCTGTATTCATTGTTACATGCACACTGGTAATGGAGCAAAGCAGAGTCCTATAGAGCTCACCAACCATTGAGTGCAAACTGGTATCTGTGCAGTGATGCTGGAAGAGCTTTAGGAGCAGTTTTTAACCAGGTTCTCTTTAGGAGCTAAGTAGAAGACTACTGTCTCCCACCATGTCATTCTTACACAGTAAAGACAAGGCCATTGCACATGCTCAGTAGTGAGCTCAGCAGCTATCTTGGGACAGGGCATGAAACCTTCCTGGAGAAGAGGAAGACTGGAGTCTGTGAAGTAGTGCACTCCTCTTTCAACACCCCCTTCACTACAAGCTTCCTCATGTTAAACAAACATTTAAATAAAGCTTTCTTGCAACAACCTGTAAAATTAATTGGATTGAACACATGAAAAGGCATCGTATCACGTGGCTTCTACTCCACTTTTTTTTTAGAAACATAAGTGAATGCAATGTGACCCCTTTCGTTAGTACATCCGCAGGATTTTTCTTGTGGACTACATCAACAGATCTCTTTTCTACAAGTTCACAAATGTCCTATCACAATATGCTTTGATGTTCTGTGATGCTTGATGCTATGTAACAAATTGATAGCACTTCTTTTGTCGCAATCAACGTTGAAGGAATTTTTAATGTTTATGACAATGAGATCACCCAAAGCTTCAGTATAGGTCTTCTGGTCGACAAATATGGAACACTTCTCTAGATGTTGCTTGATCCTTGGGCCTAACAAATAATGCGCTGGACCTTTAGTAGGTCTTTCATTTTAAACTTCTGAACAAGTAACTACTTTTCTTTTCAAAGTCTTCTTTCTAGCCTGCCAATAGTAGGTCATCAACATATACAACAAATAATTTTTTATATATCTATTTATAGTAGAGACAATGGTCTGTTTTTGACTTGAAACCCATTTTTTGTAATACAGCATCTAATTTTATGTACCAATATTGGCAGCTCTGCTTCAGGCCACATAGTGCCTTTTTAGAAGACAAACATCTCCTTCCTTGAACATCTCATTATAGTGTACTTTCAAAAGTTCTGAGAAGTCTTCCATTAGGGTTTATTCAATAGGTGTTATGTCCTTTAGGGCAACTGTAGGAGAATGGTTCTTGACATAAACTACTATAGACATGGCTTCTACCCAATACTGCTGGTCTATGCTTGTGTCCTTTAGCATGTATCTTGCTCTCTCCACTAGTATACATTTTGCTCATTCACTGACACAATTTTGCTCAGGAGAATAGGCAATGGTCAATTAATGTTCTATCCCATATTTCAGTAAAAATTGTTCCACCTCTTTGTTAAAGATATTCTCCACTATTATCAGAGTCTTGAGTCTAACCTGTTTAGTTTTCAACAAGTAATTTTTGTCTTCTGCAATCTCGCCACTTCAGAGTTTTGTGAAGTCATCTATAAATAGTATTTGTATTTACTCACAGACTTCACATCCATTGGACTACACACATCAAATGTACTATTTTAAGTGGATTTGTAGCTCGGTTTGTTGATTTTGGAAATGACTGATGACTTTGTTTCCTTCAATATAGTTCTCATATACAGGTTTCTCTGTGTTAGTCACTGACATTCCTGAGACCATCACACTCTGTAGCTTCTAAATACGGTCAAATCCAAGGTGATAAAATCTTCTATGCTAGAGTTCCAGTGACTGTGACTCAGTGTTCATCATCACGGAACAGTACTGTATATCAAGGATATACAATTGCTGATATCTTGCGCCTGTTGCTATGGCGGCCCCTTTTCTGTTTCTCACAATACACTTTCCTTTAGCAAGTAAAGTCTGTAACCTCTCTGTTCTAGGGCACTGATGGAGATAAGATTTGTTCCAATGGACTTCCAGTGGGCAGGCTAAATGAAATGGCTGCATTTTACTGAGCTCCCTGAGTCTCCTCTTATACTGTGGACTCTCCTTACCACGGCTGTCAGTGCTCGGACCTTGGACAACAGCTGAGGTCACTGGGATACTGCCAGGCAAGTGTGGCCAGGGTTCCCTGTGTACACTCTCCTGCCAGAATCTAGCCATACAGAGAAAAGCACTGACCACAACCACCATCTTGGATTTTCAGCCAGGCACCTCTTGCTGCCACCTCCCTTGCCCATGTTGCCCCGACACTGGGCTTCTCAGCCTCCAGGCTCCCTCCAAGCCAGCTAATCATGCTGCAATTGGAGCAGAAACAGGACAGCATTGATATAAAGGGATTACAGCATATCAGTCCTCCACTGCTCCCCCTGCTCTCACTGCAGATGGCTGCTATATCCTTGCTGCTGGCATTTATCACAAGTGGGTGCTCCACTGCTATTTCTTTACTCGGTGAGGCTGCAGCTTTTATTTTTATCTCACCTCCATATCTCATAAACCACTATAATTATAGAGAGTGGTCTTATTTTCATATAGTGACACTAGTATCTCTTCTGTTAAGGAGAAATTTGTGTCCAAATCCCAGAGAGGCCCCAGAGGCTCGAAAGCGGCTAAGAATAAGGATAAGCCAACTGTGTCTGGAGCTTCTTCCTCCCCCTGAGGATCCTTTTAAAAACCTGTTTGAAACAAATATAGTGCAGAATCTGTACAAAAGGCTAAAGAAATCTCAGATATCATATCACTCTTAAGCGGCCCATACATGGTGCAATTCAAAGTTGGTAAGATGTGTTGTACGATTGCCCTTGAAATTCTTGTCAAATAGTGTACGTTTGATTGTCCTGATCTTACTATACGATGTATAGAAGTGTATAACACATTGTACTCAAGATCATAGATCTTACTCTTTTTCAGTAAGATCTACGATCCAACTATACGACTGCGGGGTTGTGCATCGGTATCGTATACACACAAAAACTACACACAATGTGCACGATTGATCGTTACGATTGATCGAAATTGTGCACATCGTGTAAAAAAAAAAAAATTGCACCGTGTATGGGCCGCATTAGTCGATCAAAAGCTGGCACCCCTAATAGAAGCAGTTAACTCAGCTGTCACTCAACTGTCACAACACTCTCAGCAGTTGACGGAAGTCAAAGAAAGAGCTACAAGAGGCTAAAACCCTAGTGTTATGACCAGAGCATCCTTACCTGCTGTCTTGTGGTCTCTGCCTGTGTGAGCGTTCTGGCACGGTCCTACCGGTGGGGGTGCTGGTTCCTGGAGGTTGGCGCGAGGTGTGCGAGGAGGTCCCGGGGGAACAGGCTATGCTGGTACAGGTAAGACTTGCAGCTTCTCCATGCTGCAGACTGCTGGGCGCCACCATCTTGGTTTTGGGCATGTGACCTGAATGGGCCAATCAGGTTGGAGCCTGCATGTGACTCTCAGCCTATCTTGCACCTTCCCATGGTACTTAAGGGTGTCCAGCAACCCTCTAGTTGTCAGTGCAACATGTTCTCAGCCTTGCTGTGTGAGAGTTCTCTGTGCTCCCTATCCTTGGTATATTGCAGTCTCAGCAGTGTCTCGTTTGCTTCCTGTCAGCATTCCAAGCAGTTCCCAGGATTCCTGCACCAGCTATACCCCACGTCTCACCCTCCACTGGTTACTGACCAGCCGCATGCACTCAGAACCCACTGCAGTTTACAGACCTCTGATCATCAGCATACCTCTATTGGAATTTCTTCCCTGTCAGCTCATTAACAAGCACCTGTTTCTCTGCCTCACCTCAATTGGACTCATTCATTACCAGACAACTGCTTCTACTGGATTTATTTTATTAACAGACACTTGTTTTGCAGTTCCACAGCAATTGGACTATTATTT
The DNA here is from genome assembly GCA_031769625.1 of Taudactylus pleione. Classification (NCBI taxonomy): domain Eukaryota; kingdom Metazoa; phylum Chordata; class Amphibia; order Anura; family Myobatrachidae; genus Taudactylus; species Taudactylus pleione. Next base: position 243,385 of record JAUIMM010000546.1, read on the forward strand.
TCTGCCAGACATTTATCCTCAGTTCACCCATGGACTTTTATTACAGTATTTATATATTTGTTTAATTCCATGAATCTAATTACTCCCATTAAACCAGCTGCCTTTCAGTTTAACAAGACCATTCCTGCTTCGACTCCTGATTCCATCCCAGGTTCAAACACCCCCTAGGTCCTGACATCTAGTACATACCCATGAATCCACTATTACAGCACTACATGATAAATTGGTGGACCTGGAAAACTGAAACACGTGCAACAACCACAGATTGTTTGACCTTCCTGAATCAATGAAACTCAGGGAACCCCTACCACTTGTCTACTCATGGCTACCTACTACTTTGGGTCTGAAAGCTCCACTGAATTCCAACCTAGTCGAGAGGGCACACAGAATCGGCCCAAACCATCAGGATCCACAGAAGCACTCAAGACCATTTGTCAGGGACCCGTACCCAATATCCCTGATATGGGGGTGCAATCTCTGCTATAGAGAGAGAGCCGTAATACAAATACCTTACTTACCAAACTGCCACCACTGATGGGAATGATTTAAAGAGGCCACTGGTCCTCTATTTACTCAATAATTGCACAGGCTCGGCAACAAGATTCCCACACAGTTAATCTGTTTGCCTCCTGCTAGCAATTATCACAGTTATTGCATAACCTCTCCCCAAGTGCACAGACGGGCGTCCAAGACGACCACACAGTTTGCTGAGGCCAAACCTCTGCTTCCCATACTTAATAGATGTAGCGTCACCCTAGTGGACTAAAAATCTCTTCAAAGACCAGGTTTCGGAGCATATATGAAATAAACTAATAAAGAATACTTTATTTACAAAAGGAGTACAATGCTTAAAAAGAATGTTACAGAGAAAAGAATGGTTACAAAGGTACATACATGTATAGCAATATTAACTAAAAATGGAATACTTGCAAATTAACACTCAGCTAATTTGCCTGGAAGGGACAGGAAGGAATGCAGGGACTGCAGGTTAAAACCTCAATGTACCATTGACCCCTCAGGTTGAACACAGAACCCAGGACTTCAATCCCTTTTATCAGAAGAGCATCACACATAGGGTGATGTCCTACCCATCCGCTCTGATTGGTGGATGAGATAATTGGAGGACAGGAACCTCCCAGCTAGCTTCTAAATCCCTTTAAACTTAGAACAGAATAAGCCAAATAACTTCCCCTGCGGATGGATTACCTAAAATATGGGGTGTTCCTCTTACTGGTCCTTATTTTATCTATTATACAAGTGTAAATATGATGGGCTTGTGAGAGTGCATTCCTGAGATATCTCATATCTTTAATACTGTATGTCCCAGTGATCTGGGAATCACACACAACCTGGATATGGAGTCCAGTTTTATGTATATAATTTTCCAAGCTTCCAGCTATCACTGACACATCAATTTTATCTCATAAACCATCTCAAATATGAATTTGTTTGATCTGGCCATCTCTCATCACACCTGAATGTCAGCCTTGTTACTATTTGTTTTACCCCCTATGGTGCTGACTGTCTATAGATGCAAACACAAAGGGCTGAGAAATACACATGACAATTTTACCATAAAAGACCTGTCATCTTTAAGATCTTGAATTATGCCAATTAGGTGTGAATGATGAAGGCTTATCATAAGTCCATATCCTTTTCCTTGAAGGCCACAAGTTGCTCTTGTGTATGCAAACGCCCACCAGTGAATCATAAGATGCCCACTTGCGCACATCATCTCCAGGAAGTCCATCGGATGTGCTCGCAGCACTTAAGGTTGACTATACCCTACCGCAAGAACTGCGAACATTTGAGAGTGAAATCCCACCAAGTGACGTGCACTATGACGCTGCCTTTTAATTATTCATGCCTCTGAAACGGCGTTGAAGCTCATAAGCGCACCTGTGATCGCACCTCCACTCCCCCGCTACTAGTGGCCTGCCCCTGTTACCACCCACAAATGGCCTCTCTTGTCACTCACTCTTCTGGGCTGTCTATGCGCAGTGAGTGACCGCATCCCAGTCTCTCGTACTTGTTCACGCACTGCGATACATATGCATGCACAGAAGAGCGACTATTGGCCAACAATGAGCGATCGCAAATAGCGAGTGGGTCTGAATCAGACCCTATATCCTTTCTGTTTTTTTACGGGACACTTACACTTTGCATTCCATTATTTGACCTAAAGGACATTGCTCCTTGTAGTATTGAATATTTGTTTTTGTTCTATCACATATATTTTACTCAACAACCCTTCAGGTTGTTACACTTGAATCTCTGTTGGTATTACTGTATATATGAGCAACCTTATTGGTCGCTCTACTGGGTTCTTAAAACAAAATTTTTTGTTAGGTTTTTCAAGGCACTTTATGCCCTAAAGATATATTAGCCTGTGTTTTATTAATTTTCATTTTGCTGTACGCTATATTTTAAGGCCCCTTTGGTATATTTTCATATGTTATTTGTTTGGACGGAGCATTCCTCCTACTTTGGGATGGGATCCTCAGTGGAAGTTGATAGATTTCTCCCACTATTTGGTTCCAAATAAAAAAAAGTAAACGCCATGTTAATCATCAGTTTTGTATTAAGCAATGGTTTACTATACTTATTATTGGACAGCTGTGTAGAGTTCATTTGAAATTTTGTGTTATTGAATCTCATGACCTCATTGGGTACACTTCGTTGTCTGGGGGCGTGGCCATGGGATTGAGGGTCCTAGAGGCAGGGGCATAGGGAGGGCGGTTACAGTGGAGCGCAAGCTCCAGGCGCCAAAGGTTACCAGAGGCGCTGCGCAATGTGTACCTGGCAGCTGTCTAAGCTGACAGCCTGCCGGGTACCAGCATTGAACTGTGAATGCTGGCCTCTGAAGTGATCGGAGGCTAAGGAAGCCTCCAATTGCTTCAGAGGCCAGCGTTCCCAGTGATGCAGCGCGTGGGTGATGTCCGTCACCCATGCGCTGAAGAGCCTGCACAGCCGTGCCTGCTGGATCTAATAAGATCCAGTCATGGTGGCAGCGGCGACAACATCTTGAATTACGGCCGCAGTGGATCAGGTAAGTACTATGGGGGTAGGTACTGGGGGCACACTATATGGTACTGGGAGAGTACTTTAAAGGGGCAGAACTACAGGGGAGGGTGAACTACAGGGGCACAACTACTGAGGGCACACCATATGGGCACCTATACAGGGGGCACTGTATATAGGGGAAACAACAGGGGGGACAGCATGGGGGACAGAACTACAGGGGCACAACTACTGGGGGCACTGCATATGGGCACCTATACAGGGGGCACTGCATATTGGCACCTATATGGGCACCTATACATGGGGCATTGCATATGGGCTCAACTACAGGGGGCACTGCATATGGGCACCACTACAAGCTGCTGCCCCATATCTTTATTTCTCTTTACTTTAACCTATTGACCCACCACCTCCCTGGAACACTTGGGGGGGGGTGCCATAGCACTCACGTGCTCTGGGTGCCCTGGCTACTCCTCTGCCTAGAGGTTACTGTTTTAATTCTATAAGCTTCTTTTTTCTTGGTTACAGGTCTCCTATTTAAGTTTCCTGATACTTCTGCAATTATTGGCCACAGTGTTTTCTCATTGCATTGATCCATGTCTGAACAGTTGAGGCTGGGGGATAGGCCTATGATAACCCCACATTTTAATTTGGTCTCATGGAATGTGGATGGCCTCAACACGCCCATTAAAGGCAAAATTTTTTGACACATTTACACCAGCTAACCACGGATATCATTCTGCTACAATATACACATTGGGTGCAGGGGAGTGAGAGTAATCTTTGGGCTAGTTGGATAGGAGAATGTATTATGGCATCTTACAGATCCACATAAGGTGGGGTAGCAATTTTACCTCATCAAAATTTACGTTATACCATTTTAGATAAGTTGGTGGATCCTGAAGGTCGATATCTGCTATTAAATCTGACTATTGAAGGACGCACTTACAAATCTTAGCACAATGAACGGTGTTTTGGCAGGTGATTTCAACTCAGTAGATGACTCTGTGGATATATCTCCAATGAATAGGCCCCATCCACCGTCTTGGTATTATATACAATCCCTCAAGGGCTTATTTCAATTATATGACCCATGGAGGCTTTTACATGGGTCAGAGGGCACCTTAACTCACCTTTCTCAAGCTCACCAATCACTTTAGAGAATTGACTTTTGCTTATTTCAAATTCTCTGATTGCACAGGCACGTGCAGCAGAGATTCATGATATCATCATATCGGTCCATGCTGCTATTTCTTTGGACATGTGGAATTCCTCAGAAATTACCAACAGATCGATTGAGAAGATTTCCAGACTATTTAGCGAAATCAGAAGATTTCAAGCAGCTCTTAATGATGTCGCTCTTTGGAACACTGGCAGAATAATGAGCTGTTTTGGGGAGCATCAAAAGCTGTTATGCGGGCCATATCTTGCAATATTGGGCTCGTTTAAAGAAAGAATCGAAAAAACATTACCAGACATTGGAGAGCACAGTGGCATTGTCGTTTAAACAATATCAGTCCAACCAATCACCTGCTACTCTTGAAGAATATCTAAAGCTGGCCACACACATGGCGATCTGCACACGATCAGCCATTGTGTACGATTTCCCTTGAAACTCTCCCCGGCAGCTCTACACATGATCTCCACACGATCTGCACACAATTTGGTGTCCAATCTTCATACAATCTCTCCTGCATCCAGACTTTCACAGTGCATCGTGTCCAAGATTGTCAGATCTGTCCTACTGCACGGCAGATCTGATGATGCAATGTGCGACCAGTGGGGATTTGGCCATATTTTACATGATCTGTCATTCCAATGTGTCGGAATTGGCCAGATCGGGTAAAATATCGCTTTTGCAGTTGGTTCAGAATTTTCTTAAAAAAAAAATGAAAGGGGCATGCAGGACATGCTGTCTGTGGCCATTACAATTTCTGGACATTCATAAACCATAACATTAAAAATGTCAGGCAGCAATGCCCCAAACAGCACATAATGGAAAGGAAAAAGGTGCAAGATGGAATTGTTCATGGGTCCTCCAACCCACCCTTATGTTGTATATATGAAACAGGACATTCACAGTTTAACAAACCAATCACTTCAGCAACAGGGACTGCTACTTGTGGCTGAAATTATTGGTTTGTTTGGACCCCCCAAAAAGCAAGCAGCCAATAAGCAGTGGACTTTGGTGGCAATGATCCCATACACAAACTGGCTTTACAATACATTAGATTAGATGTCATCATCATCATCCCCATCAGTGTGTGCATCCTCCTCTACTTCACACAATTTTAATTCGTACCCGTTGGAATCCACCATTACAGACGCTTCTGTATTTTTTGGACTTAAGTGCTGGTAAAGCCCTTCATTGTGGAATTTGTAATTCATTTTGATGAACATCATCTTTTCCAAATTTTGGGGAAGTAACCTCCTATGATGATCACTGACAAGGTTCCCGGCTGCGCTGAAAACTCTTTCAGAGTACACACTGGAGGGTGGGCAACTTAAGTACAGCAAAGCCAGTTTGTGTAAGGGACTCCAAATTGCCTCTTTTTCCTGCCAGTAGTGAAAGGGACTGTCTGACATGCATATTTCGATGCTATCCTTAAAATAATCATCCACCATTCTCTGAATAGTAACCATATCAGACAAAGTCACAGTAGACATGTCACTCATTGTAGCGAGTTCTTTCAGACCCAACCAGATATCATGAGGTTTAGCTGACTGATCAGCAGTGGGTCCCATAGGAAAACTTAGGTTTTTCCTGGCAGCTGTAGAAAATGAAGGAGGAGATGCTGCTGTGTCACCCTCCGCTTGAGCTGACAATTTTTTCACCACCAGCTCTTTGCATCTTTTCAGATTTATGTCCGTTGGAAAGAAAGACACAAGGTATGACTTAAACCTAGGATCAAGTTTGGTCGCCAAAATATAGTGATCTGATTTCAAGAGATTGACGACCCTTGGATCCTGTCGAAGCAAATGAAGGACTTGATCTACAAGTCCAACATACTTAGCGGAATCACTCCATTTCAGCTCCTCCTTCAGTTTCTCTAGCTGCTTTTGCAAAAGCCTGATTAAGGGAATGATCTGACTAAAGCTGGCAGTGTCTGAACTAACTTCACATGTGGCAAGTTCAAAGGGTTTGAGAACCTTGCACAATATGGAAATTGTTCTCCACTGCACTTGAGTAAAGTGAATTCCCGCTCCTCTCCCTATGTCATAGACCACAGTGTAGCCTTGGATGGCCTTTTACTGCTCCTCCATCCGCTGAAGCATATAGAGGGTAGAATTCCACCTAGTTACTACCTCTTGCTTCAGCTGATGGCAGGGCAAATTCAACAGTTCTTGCTGGTGCTGCAATCTTTGACACGCAGTTGCTGAATGTCGAAAATGTCCAGAAATATTTCGGGCCACTGAGAGCATCTCCTGCACGCCCCTGACATTTTACAAAAAATGTTGCACCACCAAATTCATTGTGTGAGCAAAACATGGGATGTGTTCGAATTCGCCCACATGTAATGCTCACACACAATATTGCTGGCATTGTCAGAAATCACAAACCCGAGGAGAGTATAAGTGGGGTAAGCAATTTTGCAATGATTTCCATGAATTTTTCTAAGAGGTTCTCAATGGTATGCCTCTTAGTGAAACTGGTGTTACACAGAGTAGCCTGCCTCTGAATGAGCTGGCATTTGTTAGATGCTTTTGCTCCTGTTTGCACTGTTGGAGGCAATACACCAACCCAGTGGGCTGTCACAGTCATGTAATCTTTAGTTTGCCCTGTCCCACTTGCCCACATATCTGTGGTTAAGTGGACAGTGGGCACAATGGCATTTCAGAGGACATTAATAAGGTTTTTTTTAATGCCCTTGTACAGATTGGGAATTGCTATTCTAGAGAAGTGAAATCTAGAAGGGACATGGTAGCGGGGACACAGGACCTCCATTAACTGTATAAAACCCACTGCATTAATGGTGGATACTGGACACACATCTAATACCAGCATAGATGTTATGGCATCAGTAATCCACTGTGCAACCAGGTGTTTGCTGTCATACTTGTTCCCCAATGCAAAGGATTGTGTGAAAGTCAATTGTTTGGTTGAACTTGAAATACTAAAAGTAGTCTTCTTCCTGGTCCCCTTCTGGGATGAAGATCAACTCATAGCAGCAGCAGGTGTAACACTCAAGGATCCTTCTGAGGAACAACAGATAGGAGAGGAGTCAGTCCTACTCCTTATGATATTGGATGCAGGGCTACTTCTGATCACGAATGAGGATGTTGATGATGATGATGCAGGTGTTGGTGGTGGAGATTGGAGGCAATTGGATCCAGATAAAAGGGAGCAGATAGGTGACACTGGACTGATTGTGTGTTTCTTTGGCCACAAAATTTCTATACCCTTTCCAATTTGATGAATGCACTGCAAGTGATGTAACAGGGAGGAGGTTCCAAGATAGTTAAGGTCCTTACCTTTACCTTTGCAATGGTTACAAATGGCTTGGCAAAGGTTGTCCGGATTTGGGTGGAAATGATTCCACACATGAGATGTGGATTTTTTGGTCTTGACCATCGCGACCATCTTTTTGGCCGCTCGCATATGCTGTGGGTGGCCAGGAGGCCGCACCAAGTTTAGGTAGGAGGGCCCTGATTCAGAGCGAGCGCTCTGGTCAGAGCGTCCGGCTCTGAATCAGGCCCTGAACCCGCTTATCTCTAGCAAGAACCCGCCTTGATTACACTAAACAATTATATCACAAATTGGGAAATAAGTCTGGTAAGCTTCTCGCACTAATGTCTAGGTCGCAGACGAGACGCTCTTTTATTACAGCTATTAAAGATCCTTTAACCAATAATACGCATTTCACCACTATTGATCACTTTCATTTATACTATACAAATCTCTATAAGTCGATTCCAGTAGAGGGAACTTTGCAGGTGGCCAGATCAACTGCCTTATGTCAAGAACAATGAGAAATGTTGGTCAGATACAAATCAGTGGAGGAAATTCATGTAGTGATACGAACTTTATTTCCACATAAGTCTCCTGGACCAGATGGGTTCACGGGTTCTTACTATAAATTATTAAAACATAGCTTTACACCTACTCTGTTGGAGTTATAAAATAAGACCACAGGACATACCATTATCCTCATCTTTTACAGAGGCCTTTACAACTCTAATTCCAAAGCCAGACAAGGACCCTCTTCTGGCCGAATCTAATTGTCCGATTTCTTTGTTGAACTCGGATTTTAAATTGCGGTTACAAGCCATTTTGCCTGACCTGTTGGCTCCACATCAGACAGGCTTTGTCCATGGTAGACATTCGGTCAGGGCAGTTTGTTGAGCACTAGCGGCAGTTTTAGCAGGATCCCATCAGGAAAAATTGAGAGGAATGTTACTGAGTCTTAACACTCAAAAGGCTTTGGACTCAGTTGCATGGCCACATCTCTTGCACCCACAGATTTGTACCTCTGGATGGGGCGACACTTGCCACTGAGGTGGGCGAAGACTTGTATTGATTACTTGGGGATTCAACTTCCTAAATTCCCATCTGAATTGTATAAACTAAACTATTATAAGGCAATCGCTTATACAACCAAAGAACTGGAGGGTTGGAGACATCTCTGTTTATCATACGTTGGTAGAGCTAACCTCATCAAGATGGTAACCCTCCCAAGGTTTTAATATTTATTTCAGGCTCTTCCTATTCTTTTAACTTAAAAGGATATCTCCCTATTAAACCCTCTTTTTGGGAAATTTACTTGGTGATCCATACACCCTGGTATAGGGTTGATCAAACTGCATTAATATTCTGAATATTTTAAATTATAATCATGCGGCTATTTCAAGATATCTTTGCGTTTGCATAGAGATCCTAGCAATGCAGCCAAACACATCAGTTGAAGGGCAATTTTTAGAAAATTGCTCGTTAGTGAGTTTTTTTGCATATGCACAATGAAGAAATTCCTGACCATATATGCAAAAATCTTCTATTGTGGTCAACGAGGAAAGTGTGGCACATCTTAAGACATAATTCGAATCTGGACTCCCATTAATCCATTTTTTTGCCTTTTATAGGTAACCCGGAGTTTCAGGGAGGGCAAGCCTCGCACTCTTTTACCAGACTTTACAAAGAAGGTCTGCCTAATAATGGGTTTTTTCTTGAAATTTCTTCAAAACGACCTCTAACATATACAGAAGCAATAGAAAAATTTCCCTCATTCTGTACATATCCACTCTCCTTTATGCAAACTAAACACTATGCAGCTTCGGTAATTAAGTGGTTTTCAGAGGCGGATTGGGAGAGTGCACTAAAAACTATGCTTTAGTTGTTACCAGTTTCCAGCAAGGCACTCTCGGTCCATTATTCTTTCTTGAGACGGCCACTGTAACATGAGGAGGTACACTCAGGGATGAGTAGGTGGGTGCAGGCTATCCCTTCATTATCATGTGAGATTCTGGTGAAGACACTTTCTCAATCACGAAATTTGCTCCCTGCTATTCAATATCAGGAAATGTTCCTGAATATATTTCACAAAGCATACTTCTCCCCCCATCACTAGTTTCTAGCAGGTATGACTACCTTGGCCTTATGTCCTCGCTGCAATTCCTCCACCGCAGACTTATACCATTACTTTTTAAACTGTTCTCTACTGAGGATATTTTGGATAAAAGTGCGGAAGTATGCCCTAGAGCACTTAGTGAATTACTTGATCCTCAGAAATATTTGGGTAATGTTTGGCATACTACCGGAAGGTCAGTGGGTAGCGAAGGGTTAGCGGAGGCTCCTACTTATCAGTGCTGTAGCTCACAAGGCTATTCTTCAGACATGGATCAATGCCACACCTCCAACGTTGCAGCTTTTAAAGAGAAAATTTTCCATGTATTCAACATGGACTGGATTGAAAATTTATTAGAAAAGGAGATGCGAGTTTCCAAATTTTTTCAGACATGGGAGAGTTACATTGGTATATTGACTGATGAATAGAGATATAAACTTAGTCATTAAAATTAACCCAGTGGCACGATTTTCGGTTGGTATTGGATGACCCCCCAATTCATATGGAAAGTTGATGGGTTTTCTCCCGACTCCATCTCCTGTTGTATTTTGGGCCTGGTGATCTGGTGGGCACGTGTCAGGTTGTGGCCTAGGATTGGGCGTTACTAACCTCAGTGCCGGCTTCCCCTGAACCCGTGGGTGGTCAGATGCCAGGTGCGGCAGTGAGTGACACGCTGAGCATTCTACGTAGAGCCATGTGGACATCCATGAGCTGTGCCATGCCTTGGTTACTGCGGTCACCATCATGGATGCAGCCATGACAGTCTGCATCACCTGACTATCCTTTACCCAATGGTAGAATGGCGGTGGTCAGTTGATGCTGTCCACCAATGATCTGCTACCACAGGGTATAAAGACAGTCTCCGGACAGCAGGAAGTTGCCTGTGCAACAATGTCGCTACCTTGTGTATACTTGCCGTCACCTCGTTCCAGGTTCCCATATCGTGATACCCTCGATTCTCAAGTACCATCTCTTTGTGCAACAGTGCGTCTAAACACCTTGCCTGTGTGCTATACAAGTGCCATCTCCTTGTGCAATAGTGTGTCTGAACACCTTGTCTGTGTGCTATACAAGTGCCATCTCCTTGTGCAACAGTGCATCAGAACACCTTGCCTGTGTGCCATACAAGCAGTGCGTCAATACACCTTGCCTGTGTGCAGTTACAAGTGCCACCTCTTGGTGCAGCATTGTGTCTAAAACCCTCTACATGTGTACAACTACAAATACCAACTCCTGGTGCAGCTATACTTCTTTCTGAATTATTTCTCTTGAGCCATTGGTGTACTTTCTCTATTCCCATGGATATCGGATACCTGACCACCGGACCGCAACCTGCCTGTTGGGTGCAGCTTAAACCCATATCCCGCTTGGAGGGATCACTGGTGAATACCCCCCAGCAGGTTAGACTCTGCACCCTTGGTCAGGTCTCGTCAACAGGAGATCTTACATACAGGCCCTTCACCTCCAATTCCTCCCTCAACCCGGGACCTCAGTTTTCAGCCCCTCAGTAGGGGATTTCCCAAAGACAAATGTGACACCACGCTCTCTCACTATCTATCTGGGATTTCCACAGAAGTGGATCATAGTGTTAATTGTCTGTTTGCAGGGGTCAAATTTCATACTTGTTACATTAAGTTTTCAAATATGATGAATAAGCAACTCTGGAAGGCTGTTTCTTGTCATATATATATATATATATATATATATATATATATATATATGCATACATATACATATATATACTCCAACCAGGTCAGCGGCACTCACAGGACTTCAATAGTAATAAGAAAGAAACTATAATACTAGAATAACTTCCCTGACGAAAATTCGCATTATGAATTGAAACGTTGGAAAGCACTTATGTGTCTATAGTTTCTTTCTTATTACTATTGAAGTCCTGTGAGTGCCGCTGACCTGGTTGGAGCATATCTTTGGTGTATGTTGTTACACACGGAAGGCACCTGGGCATGTTGTGACTTTTTGTGGAAGTGCCAGCTGATTCTTGGATATATATATATATATATACACACACACACACATATACATATACATATATATATATATATATATATATATGTGCATCACATACTATTGTACGCAAATATTACTGTTTATATGAGCCTATTTCTTTGCTATACAAGGATATTTGTATTATCTTTGTGCATGGTGTATCGATAACAATTATTTAAAAAACAAACAAAAACAGATCAAACACCAAAACACTTGATGGTGGTTTGGTAAAGCCAGAACCAAAACACAAAGATAAGTCCAGATCCAAAACATGGAGTCAGTGCACATTTTTCTATTAATAACTAATGCAAAACAAATTCTAAAAGATATAAAAAATATAATAAAACAAAGAAAATGCTTATATCTCAGCAATAAATAGAATAATTGATGCATAAAACTATAGTAAGATAACATAAGAGAAAGTTCAGTAGCTATTTTCCTTTGTTTTTGCCTATGGACTATGGGACTGATTCATTACGGATCGTTATTACAATCGCAATGCCGTCGCAGGACAACATATGGATGCCCACTTCCCCTTGCACACATCCGTAATACCTTGCAAGTCTGCAAAATCATCGGTAACATCGAGTACCATATGAGCCTCATGCACAATTACAGCAGATCTGACCTTACTCAGAACTTGCTAACATTGCACGCAGTGAGCTGTTTATGGCATCGCAGTAAGTAATTTATGCACGCCCCTGTAATGACATATGCATGTGCAGATCACAACAATCAGCCATCTGCGTGCCTAATTGCAGTTGCTATCCGTAATGAATCAGGCCCTATGACTTGTACTGAGAGAACAGATATAATAACACTGAGATAGATCTTACGTAAGATCCTGTAGGACACAGGCCGGATGTCTCAGTCCCTCACACAGACGTTTTATGCCAGAGTCCCTCAGAGCATTGTATAATAGGTTCAGTCTGGTCAGAGAGCGGTTTGTAGTAATAACAGAGCGGAGATCATCACAGCAGGAGGAGGTCAGACCACATCTCTGTAACCTGATGAGAGATGAGGGATCTGCATTAGGTCATTTCTTATTGTCACAAACCACTGTGCAGTAAGTTATAAATTAAATTTGAACAAAAAAAAAGGTTGGATACAACTATCCACATAAATCTCTGCAATTAGGTTGCAGATGTAAGTATATCATGGAGAATGTTCAGTGGTGGAACTTGTAAGCAGTGGGATTAGATGCACAAATATACTTTAGGCCCTCTTCCTCCACCCCATCTCAAGTTCATAATAAGTCAGTGGGTGGCAAGGAGAGGCAGTGGGTAAAAAGGAAGAGGCAGACAGTGATACCGGGAGGCAGAGGGGGTAAAGGGTTAAGGGGAGTGTCATTGGGTGTCTGGGAAAGGTAATGAGTGACAGGGAGAGGTAGAGGGTAACAGAGGGTGACAGGAAGTCAGTAGGTGAGGCATTAGGTGACAGGAAGTCAGTAGGTGAGGCATTAGGTGAACTGAAGTCAGTAGGTGAGGCATTAGGTGAAAGGAAGATGCAGAGGGTGACAAGGAGAGATAGAGGGTGAAAGGGAAAGGCAAAGGGTGACATGGATATGTACTGGGTAACAAAAAAGGCAGTGGGTGGTAGAAGGTGGCAGGGAGAGGCATAGGGTGATAGGGAGCCAATGACTGATGAGGTGTGTGACAGGGAAAGGCAGTGGGTGAAAGGGAGAGGTAGAGGGTGGCAGGGAAGGCAGAGTATGATAGGGAATCAGTGGTTGATAGGGAGAGGCAGTGGGTAACAAGGAAATAGTGACAGGGAGAGGCAATGGGTAACAAGGAAATAGTGACAGGGAGAGGCAGTGGGTAACAAGGAAATAGTGACAGGGAGAGGCAGTGTGTAACAAGGAAATAGTGACAGGGAGAGGCAGTGGGTGAAAGGGAGAGGTAGAGGGTGGCAGGGAAGGCAGAGTATGATAGGGAATTAGTGGTTGATAGGGAGAGGCAGTGGGTAACAAGGAAATAGTGACAGGGAGAGGCAATGGGTAACAAGGAAATAGTGACAGGGAGAGGCAGTGGGTAACAAGGAAATAGTGACAGAGAGAGGCAGTGGGTAACAAGGAAATAGTGACAGGGAGAGGCAGTGGGTAACAAGGAAATAGTGACAGGGAAAGGCAAAGCGTAACAAGGAAATAGTGACAGGGAGAGGCAATGGGTAACAAGGAAATAATGACAGGGAGAGGCAATGGGTAACAAGGAAATAGTGACAGGGAGAGGCAGTGGGTAACAAGGAAATAGTGACAGGGAGAGGCAATGGGTAACAAGGAAATAGTGACAGGGAGAGGCAATGGGTAACAAGGAACTAGTGACAGGGAGAGGCAGTGGGTAACAAGGAAATAGTGACAGGGAGAGGCAATGGGTAACAAGGTAATAGCGAAAGGGAGAGGCAATGAGTAACAAGGAAATAAAAACAGGGAGAGGCAATGGGTAACAAGGAAATAGTGACAGGGAGAGGCAATGGGTAACAAGGAAATAGTGACAGGGAGAGGCAATGGGTAACAAGGAAATAGTGACAGGGAGAGGCAATGGGTAACAAGGAAATAGTGACAGGGAGAGGCAGTGGATAACAAGGAAATAGTGACAGGGAGAGGCAGTGGGTAACAAGGAAATAGTGACAGGGAGAGGCAATGGGTAACAAGGAAATAATGACAGAGAGAGGCAATGGGTAACAAGGAAATAGTGACAGGGAGAGGCAATGGGTAACAAGGAAATAGTGACAGGGAGAGGCAATGGGTAACAGGGAAATAGTGACAGGGAGAGGCATTGGGTAACAAGGAAATAGTGACAGGGAGAGGCATTGGGTAACAAGGAAATAGTGACAGGGAGAGGCATTGGGTAACAAGGAAATAATGACAGGGAGAGGCAATGGGTAACAAGGAAATAGTGACAGGGAGAGGCAATGGGTAACAAGGAAATAGTGACAGGGAGAGGCAATGGGTAACAAGGAAATAGTGACAGGGAGAGGCAATGGGTAACAAGGAAATAGTGACAGGGAGAGGCAATGGGTAACAGGGAAATAGTGACAGGGAGAGGCATTGGGTAACAAAGAAATAGTGACAGGGAGAGGCATTGGGTAGCAAAGAAATAGTGACAGGGAGAGGCAATGGGTAACATGGAAATAGTGACAGGGAGAGGCAATGGGTAACAAGGAAATAGTGACAGGGAGAGGCAATGGGTAACAAGGAAATAATGACAGGGAGAGGCAATGGGTAACAAGGAAATAGTGACAGGGAGAGGCAGTGGGTAATAAGGAAATAGTGACAGGGAGAGGCAATGGGTAACAAGGAAATAGTGACAGGGAGAGGCAATGGGTAACAAGGAAATAATGACAGGGAGAGGCAATGGGTAACAAGGAAATAGTGACAGGGAGAGGCAATGGGTAACAAGGAAATAATGACAGGGAGAGGCAATGGGTAACAAGGAAATAGTGACAGGGAGAGGCAATGGGTAACAAGGAAATAGTGACAGGGAGAGGCAATGGGTAACAAGGAAATAGTGACAGGGAGAGGCAATGGGTAACAAGGAAATAATGACAGGGAGAGGCAATGGGTAACAAGGAAATAGTGACAGGGAGAGGCATTGGGTAACAAGGAAATAGTGACAGGGAGAGGCATTGGGTAACAAGGAAATAGTGACAGGGAGAGGCAATGGGTAACAAGGAAATAGTGACAGGGAGAGGCAATGGGTATCAAGGAAATAGTGACAGGGAGAGGCAATGGGTAACAAGGAAATAGTGACAGGGAGAGGCAATGGGTAACAAGGAAATAATGACAGGGAGAGGCAATGGGTAACAAGGAAATAGTGACAGGGAGAGGCATTGGGTAACAAGGAAATAGTGACAGGGAGAGGCATTGGGTAACAAGGAAATAATGACAGGGAGAGGCAATGGGTAACAAGGAAATAGTGACAGGGAGAGGCATTGGGTAACAAGGAAATAGTGACAGGGAGAGGCAATGGGTAACAAGGAAATAGTGACAGGGAGAGGCAATGGGTAACAGGGAAATAGTGACAGGGAGAGGCAATGGGTAACAAGGAAATAGTGACAGGGAGAGGCAATGGGTAACAAGGAAATAGTGACAGGGAGAGGCAATGGGTAACAGGGAAATAGTGACAGGGAGAGGCAATGGGTAACATGGAAATAGTGACAGGGAGAGGCAATGGGTAACAAGGAAATAGTGACAGGGAGAGGCAATGGGTAACAAGGAAATAATGACAGGGAGAGGCAATGGGTAACAAGGAAATAGTGACAGGGAGAGGCATTGGGTAACAAGGAAATAGTGACAGGGAGAGGCATTGGGTAACAAGGAAATAATGACAGGGAGAGGCAATGGGTAACAAGGAAATAGTGACAGGGAGAGGCATTGGGTAACAAGGAAATAGTGACAGGGAGAGGCATTGGGTAACAAGGAAATAGTGACAGGGAGAGGCAATGGGTAACAAGGTAATTGTGAAAGGGAGAGGCAATGGGTAACAGGGAAATAGTGACAGGGAGAGGCAATGGGTAACAAAGAAATAGTGAAAGGGAGAGGCAATGGGTAACAAGGAAATAGTGACAGGGAGAGGCAATGGGTAACAAGGAAATAGTGACAGGGAGAGGCATTGGGTAACAAGGAAATAATGACAGGGAGAGGCAATGGGTAACATGGAAATAGTGACAGGGAGAGGCAATGAGTAACAAGGAAATAGTGACAGGGAGAGGCTGTGGGTAACAAGGAAATAGTGACAGGGAGAGGCAATGAGTAACAAGGAAATAGTGACATGGAGAGGCATTGGGTAACAAGGAAATAGTGACAGGTAGAGGCATTGGGTAACAAGGAAATAGTGACAGGGAGAGGCAATGGGTAACAAGGAAATAGTGACAGGGAGAGGCATTGGGTAACAAGGAAATAGTGACAGGGATAGGCATTGGGTAACAAGGAAATAGTGACAGGGAGAGGCAATGGGCAACAAGGAAATAGTGACAGGGAGAGGCAATGGGTAACAAGGAAATAGTGACAGGGAGAGGCATTGGGTAACAAGGAAATAATGACAGGGAGAGGCAATGGGTAACAAGGAAATAGTGACAGGGAGAGGCAATGAGTAACAAAGAAATAGTGACAGGGAGAGGCAGTGGGTAACAAGGAAATAGTGACAGGGAGAGGCAATGGGTAACAAGGAAATAGTGACAGGGAGAGGCATTGGGTAACAAGGAAATAGTGACAGGGAGAGGCAATGGGTAACAAGGAAATAGTGACAGGGAGAGGCAATGGGTAACAAGGAAATAGTGACAGGGAGAGGCAATGGGTAACAAGGAAATAGTGACAGGGAGAGGCAGTGGGTAACCAGGTAATAGTGACAGGGACAGGCAATGGGTAACAAAGAAATAGTGACAGGGAGAGGCAATGGGTAACAAGGAAATAGTGACAGGGACAGGCAATGGGTAACAAGGAAATAGTGACAGGGAGAGGCAATGGGTAACAAGGAAATAGTGACAGGGAGAGGCAATGGGTGACAAGGAAATAGTGACAGGGAGAGGCAATGGCTGACAAGGAAATTGTGACAGGGAGAGGCAATGGGTAACAAGGAAATAGTGACAGGGAGAGGCATTGGGTAACAAGGAAATAATGACAGGGAGAGGCAATGGGTAACAAGGATAGAGTGACAGGGAGAGGCAATGGTAACAAGGAAATAGTGACAGGGAGAGGCAATGGGTAACTAGGAGATAGTGACAGGGAGAGGCAATGGGTCAGAAGGAAATAGTGACAGGGAGAGGCAATGGGTAAGAAGGAAATAGTGACAGGGAGAGGCTGTGGATGGCAGGTGTACAATCACAGATTTCTTTATAAAGTCCTGCAATGCAGAGAACAGGGTGGATGTACCTTGGTGGGACTGGAACACAGAAGCCTTTGCTCTGTCTGTGAAATGGAACCTCATACTCTGTGCTTTGCTTAGTTTCGGCACTCTGTCATTCAGGCTTTTTCAGAGTTAATTATACCTGCTGTGAGCTGTCTCTAATTCTCAGACATCTGTGAATCAGGAAAATTCACTGTTAATTAGAGACAGAACACGGCTGTGATAATCAGCGCTGATGGGCAGCAGGACTCCCCTATTAGTCCAGGTGAGATGATAGACTAATGGAACTGCAAAGACATCAGGTCAGCTCTGCCTCCCTTATGCTGGGCATACACTATACAATTATCTGTCAGTTAAATGTCCATTCTGGCTGGTTGGAATGAAAATCTGGTAATGTATGGGAGCAAATTACATTCTACCATATGGTCCCAAACACAAGAAAATGGACAAAAATTATTGTTCAAATTGGTTAAATATGTTTGATTTAACTAATTTGTCTGAACAACCATTTTTGTCTGTTTTCCAGTGTTCATGAGCAAATGTTCTATTATCATTTGATCTCATACACCACCAGATTTTAATTCCAACCAGCATATATTTGACAGATAAATGTATAGTGTATGCCCAGCATAAGTAAGGTGCAGGTTTCTATTTGCTATTCTTGCCCCCAATTGAATATGCCCCTCAGTCCCCAGGTGCCCTGGCACAATGCAGCTGTTGTACCACTGGTAGTTCTGAATGTTGTTATTGAGTCATTAAATATATAGATGCGGCCTCAGAGATATTTCCAAATAAGTATGCATGAACTGCAGCCACCTTTATTGTTCCTCAAATACCAAATTAAGAAAGTGCAATCTTAAATGAATAAAACTAATAAAAATATATAATCATAGTAATGGCAGGAGATGTACAATCCACCAATATAAAACATATAAGCTTAGTAATAGTAGGTGATGTATAATCCACCAATATAAAACATATGCATAGTAATGGTAGGTGATGTACAATACACCAATATAATACATATAAGCATAGTGATGGTAGGTGATGTACAATCCACCAATATAATATATATAAGCATAGTGATGGTAGGTGATGTACAATCAACCAATATAATGCATATAAGCAGAGTAATGGTAGGTGATGTAAAATACACCAATATAATACATATAAGCATATTAATGGTAGGTGATGTACAATCCACCAATATAAAACATATAAACATAGTAATGGTAGGTGATGTACAATCCACCAATATAAAACATATAAACATAGTAATGGTAGGTAATGTACAATCCCCCAATATAAAATATATACGCATAGTAATGGTAGGTGATGTACAGTACAACAAAACAAAACATATAAACATAGTAATGGTAGGTAATGTACACTCCCCAATATAAAACATATAAGAATAGTAATGTTAGGTAATGTACAATATACCAATATAATACATATAAGCATAGTACTGGTAGGTGATGTACAATCCACCCATATAAAACATATAAGCATAGTAATGGTAGATGATGTACAATACACCAATATAATATATATAAGCATAGTAATGGTAGATGATGTACAATACACCAATATAATATATATAAGCATAGTAATGGTAGGTGATGTATAATACACCAATATAATACATATAAGCATATTAATGGTAGGTGATGTACAATCCACCAATATAAAACATATAAGCATAGTAATAGTAGGTGATGTACAATCCACCAATATAAAACATATAAGCATAGTAATGGTAGGTAATGCACAATCCACCAATATGAAACATATAAACATAGTAATGGTAGGTGATGCACAATCCCCCAATATAAAACATATAAGCATAGTAATGGTAGGTGATTGTTTATTGTGGAAACGGAAGATTCAGGAGGACAGCAACAGAGTGATATGAATGAACCAATACACACACAGTTTAAGTTAAATAAATTAAGATGATTTATTAATACTTAGCTTCATTTTCTAATTAATTCCGATAATGGTTCAATATAACAAATTACACCCGGGAGCCTCGACCTATCACAATAGCCCGGATGGTTACTCCGGACTCAGCACTTTCTGCAGTCAGTCTGAGAGACGGGATTTTAGGCTCCAGACTTCCGCATTTCACACCTAATTATAGGGCTCCTCACAACCCGGATACTATATACCATATATATTCATAATATAAGAACATATATTAACAATAGGGTACAGAATAGGATTTAGTAGATACTCAGAATAGGGTTTGGTAGGCCCTTAGAATAGAGGATTGTAGAACCCACAGATATGGGAAATGCAGACAGCAAGCATCTGTCAGCTGTCAATCCCCCATGGATATTATACATACAGAGTTGGGTCCTGGGGCGACAGAAGTAATGGAAATGGCACACTTGATCCGATTAAAAATTACAGCAGATACGTAAGTTACACGGCTCCTGCATAAAGAGTAACAAACTTGAAGACAAACTTTTAAATTAGCTAAGTGTTAAAACAGATCTTGTTAGACAAAGAAAGAGTCACAAGAAAAGGAAAAATTAATTAATTGTATGTACTTTAAGGATTATTTTGAAGTAACATCTATAAGGACAGTAGGTCCAAACTTGTTCAGTAAAGAATATTGCTAAAAATAAGTAGCTATGCCCTGATATAGGCTGTAAAGCATGTAATGATTTGGAATTGTGGTGCTATAAATTGTAGAGTTTGTAAACTGAAGGTATCATATACTGATCCCAGAAAAGATCCTAAAAATTAGAAGAAAAATACATAGAAATGTGAACATCCTCAATTAAATTGTGAAGAGTGCTAAATTGTTTATGATTTTAAATGTACAGATAAGTGCATGTAAAAATTGCAAAAGGTAGATTTCAGAAATGTTTTAAAATATTTCAGTTTAATCCTAAGTGTTTGGGGATGCCCATACAATGTAATGATTGAGTTTTAAAAGAAATTGATTTTGAATCAGATGCTGATATTTTGCTATTGTATGTCTGAGATGGGCAGTGAGTGTTCTGAAGTTTGTGCAGAGCTTGCAATGCAAAGGACCTTCAGAATGAAAATGTCTGATAATTTGAACGTAAAAAATACATAAATTAAAGTGGTGATTTATGATGACACAAGTGCGCACGGTGCTGTGAATGGATATATAAAAAATTGTACAATACTTTCCTATTCTGCATATGTGGATTCTGTACACGATGATCTGCAGTCGATAGTATTCTCACACACATGTAAAATACAAAGATATCAAACATAGTGTGATATAGTAAAAACACAAATTTATTCAACATCAATATAATAATAAACTGATATGTTCTTCACAACACACTGATCGTGTGTGTCTAAAAGATATGTCCTAGGCCGTCTGTATGGCCCAAAGTGGAAATTAATCACAAGATGTGAATGCAAAACATGGGCTGTGGCCCTGTCCTTTTCAGTGTGAGATAATGGAGAATTACCAGAAATCCGTGATGTACAGGCCTGTAGTAATATCAAAGGTAGTCTCCGGATCACTTCCTCTCATATCCTTCAGATGGCTTTCTGCAAGTAGTCCTGTCACATGTACCAACGCGTTTCAGGAGCTTAACTCCCTTCCTCAAGGTTCTAACTGTCTGTTAATTTCAGCCACGTAGTCCTCTTTATTCATGATGGCAATACCCCCCCCTTTATCGCAAGGTTTTATTATAATAGTGTCATCTTCTTGTAGTTCTTTCAATGCTTTTCTTTCCTTTCTTGATAAATTGGATTTTTTTTTTTATGGGGAATAGAAATACAAAAACCATTCAGTGACTGAAAATGGGGATAGTATTTATTATACATAATTTATATTGTACCACATTGCACCCCACATCACATTGACAGCCCCTCTCCTTTTATTGTTATTAATAGCATGCTTGTTTTACACGTGTTCATGGTTGAATATGCAACACTGTGTCATTGTATATTTGATTATTTATTTGCATACAGCACTTTAATATTAAGATATATATCATTAATTTCCCCTTTCTTTGCCCATACATCCGATGGGGAGTAAAGCCACTAACTGAAAACGGACCTCACTCAAAATGGCGCGGGGAGGAGCAGTCATTAAAAGAAAGAGACGGAAGTTTGACAACCATTTACATTGCCAACCGCAAGATGGACACCAAAAACGGAAGTAGATGTACTCCGGAAACAGAAAAGGAATAAAAAGAAAGATAGAAGGGACAATCGGAAGGGCCACCATATACAAAGGCCAGCGCGATGATAGACACTGTAAAAGTGGAATAAAAGGAACATATACTGCGAAAAACGGAGATCGCGAAACCGGAAGTTAGAAGTGACGCACTTCCGGTTCGCGCAACAAACTTACAATAAGATTTTTAACGTTTTAAATATGAATAGTGGAGAATATTATGAGGTGGGATAGAGACATATAACGTGTGGAGGATCACAAGGAGCATATGAAGATAGGTAAGAGATGTAATCATTTACGCAGTGGAAACCCATGACCTGTAACCCGGATGTACTCAGGATGCAGGGTATATAAGAAGAAACAAGGTGATCACTGTCACAGAACCTTGAGGAAGGGAGTTAAGCTCCTGAAACGCGTTGGTACATGTGACAGGACTACTTGCAGAAAGCCATCCGAAGGATATGAGAGGAAGTGATCCGGAGACTACCTTTGATATTACTACAGGCTTGTACATCACGGATTTCTGGTAATTCTCCATTATCTCACACTGAAAAGGACAGGGCCACAGCCCATGTTTTGCATTCACATCTTGTGATTAATTTCCACTTTGGGCCATACAGACGGCCTAGGACATATCTTTTAGACACACATGATCAGTGTGTTGTGAAGAACATATCAGTTTATTATTATATTGATGTTGAATAAATGTGTGTTTTTACTATATCACACTATGGGCCTGATTCAGAGCCGTTCGCTATTTGCGGTCGTTCGTTTAAAAACAAGGGGTGGCTATTCAAATGAACCGTACGCACATTGCAGTCTGTTCACACCTCTAAGTCTGAACGAGCGAGCAAAACATACGCTCGTTTATTTGTTAAAAATGCCCCCTGGCCGCTCGCACCATACGTCATGTCCGCTATTTATTAGATTAATCGAGTACATCGACCAGTGTATGAACTGCTCGCTATTCTTGTGGTTGGTGTTTGCTACCACAAATTTGCGAGCAGTTCTGGCTCTAAAATAACCAAGTGACGTGGTCACTGACGCTGCTGTTTTAAATATACACACCCATAAAACGCCCGTTTTGACCTTTAAGCACGCCTGCGTTCGGTTCTCCACTCCCCATTTTCAAGCACCTTCCCCTGTTACCACCCACATACGCCTCATTCTGTCACTCAAAATAGCAGGCACTCGCTATATAGCGTACAAACGATTTTCGGCCGCACTGACTGGTTCGCGCATGCGTACTAAAAACCGTACGCATGCGCAGATGTGCAAACATCGCTTGGAACGAGCGTACTGCCGCTAACGAGCGGCTCTGAATGAGGGCCAATGTTTGATATCTTTGTATTTTACATGTGTGTGAGAATACTATCGACTGCAGATCATCGTGTACAGAATCCACATATGCAGAATAGGAAAGTATTGTACAATATTTTATATATCCATTCACAGCACCGTGCGCACTTGTGTCATCATAAATCACCACTATATTCATGCTTAGGTATTTAAGGGTATACCATTTTTGATAACATATCTGCAGCAGACCATTGTGCTAGGCGCCTGTGAACACCACTCACTTTTTCATTGTAATACATAAATTAAAGTGTATATTCAATGACATTTAAATGTGATGCTAGTAAGATACTCAAATATTTGAAGGTATGACATAATTGTTCACAAAAAGCTCAGTGAAAAATCTCTGTGTATGCTGAGTTTTGTCATTCCACAGGCCAGCAAGCAAATCACAATTTTATTTTAATATGAGCCTTTGTTTTGTTGCAAAAAGTGTTTTTTTTTTGCTATTGACCTTTATTCTAATGATACTACATAAATATGTATGAGTGTTGAATGGTTATAATATTACGGGGACAATGTAAGTACTGCTGTCCATCTCTACCTTAATCCTGTACAAGGAATTATAAGGTTATTGCTACTTACATACAGTCAGGTCCATAAATATTGGGACATTGACAGAATTTTCATATTTTGGCCTCTATTCACCACCACAATGATTTTGA
Source organism: Taudactylus pleione (assembly GCA_031769625.1). Taxonomy (NCBI): domain Eukaryota; kingdom Metazoa; phylum Chordata; class Amphibia; order Anura; family Myobatrachidae; genus Taudactylus; species Taudactylus pleione. The sequence continues at coordinate 267,014 of JAUIMM010000546.1, forward strand.
AATGAAACAAACAAGATGTGATTTAACTGCAGACTTTCAGATTTAATTTAAGGGTAATTACATCCAAATCAGGTGAATGGTGTAAGAATTACAACGGTTTCTATATGTGCCTCCCACTTTTTAAGGGGCCAAAAGTAATGGGACAAACTAAACAATCCTAAATCTAACTTTCACTTTTTAATACTTTGTTGCAAATTGTTTGCAGGCAATTACAGCCTGAAGCCTGGAATGCATAGACATCACCAAACGCTGGGTTTCATCCCTGGTTATGCTCTGCCAGGCGTCTACTGCAAATATCTTCAGTTCCTGCTTGTTCTTGGGGCATTTTCCCTTCAGTTTTGTCTTCATCAAGTGAAATGCATGCTCAATCGGATTCAGGACAGGGGATTGACTTGGCCATTGCATAACATTCCACTTTCTACCCTTAAAAAACTCTTTGGTTGCTTTTGCAGTATGCTTTGGGTCATTGTGCCTCTGCACTGTGAAGCGCCGTCTAATGAGTTCTGAAGCATTTGACTGAATATGAGCATATAATATTGCCTGAAACACTTCAGAATTCATTCTGCTGCTTTTGTCAGCAGTCACATCATCAATAAATACAAGGGAACCAGTTCCATTGGCTGCCATACATGGCCACGCCATGACACTACCACCACCATGCTTCACTGATGAGGTGGTGTGTTTTGGATCATGAGCAGTTCCTTTCCTTCTCTTCTCTTCCCATCACTCTGGTACAAGTTGATCTTTGTCTCATCTGTCCATAGGATGTTGTTCCAGAACTTTAATGGGTTTTTTAGATGTTGTTTGGCAAACTCTAATCTGGTTTTCGTTTTTTTGGTGCTCACCAATTGTTTACATCTTGTGGTGAACCTTCTATATTCACTCTTGTGAAGTCTTCTCTTGATTGTTGACTTTGACACATATACATCTACCTCCTGGAGAGTGTTCTTTATTTGGCCAACTGTTGTGAAGGGGTTTTTCTTCAACAGGGAAATAATTCTTTTGTCATCCACCACAGTTGTTTTCCGTGGTCTTCCGGGTGTTTTGGTGTTTCTGAGTTCTCCGGTGCATTCTTTCTTTTTAAGAATGTTCCAAACAGTTGATTTGGCCACACCTAATGTTTTTGCTATCTCTCTGATGGGTTTGTTTTGATTTTTCAGCCTAATGATGGCTTGCTTCACTGATAGTGACAGCTCTTTGGATCTCATATTGAGAGTTGACAGCAACTGATTCCAAATGCAAATGTCACACCTAGAATCAACTCCAGACCTTTTACCAGCTTAATTGATAATGAAATAACGAGGGAATAGCCCACACCTGTCCATGAAATAGCTTTTGAGTTGATAGTCCCATTACTTTTGGCCCCTTAAAAAGTGGGAGGCACATATTGAAAGTGTTCTAATTCTTACACCGTTCACCCGATTTGGATGTAATTACCCTCAAATTAAATCTGAAAGTCTGCAGCTAAAGCACAACTTGTTTGTTTCATTTCAAAACCATTGTGGTGGTGAATGGAGGCCAAAATCTGAAAATTCTGTCAATGTCCCAATATTTATGGACCTGACTGTATATGTTACCCACAGTGAATACATTGGATTGTAACATTGAAGTGTTTACAACAAGTTTTGAAATGTAACAATTATTGTTAAGGTAACATTAATAACATAAACAATCATAGGAAGATAGCCTTCAGAATTATCTACCTCTCAATATGATCAGTCATAGGGCAAAAGTTACCTGACGTCTATAGGAATGAAGTACCAGCTCCTTATCTCTGAAGTTAAGATATCTAGCTATTACAGGACGGAACCTAGAAACTTTGGTGGATCTCTCCGGTCCCAATCGGTGTGTTCATTCAATAATCATGGGAGGAGACATCTGGGTTATACCTAAGGCATTATTGAGATCAATTTGCAAATATTCAATTAATGCAAACCCCTTCACATTTTCCGGAATACCTAAAAATCGAAGGTTGTTTCGTCTGTTCCTACTCTCTAAATCATCTATATTATCTAGGAGAGCCTTAATAGTATCCCCTTGCGAGGTGGAAGATGATTGGAGAGCCAACACAGTGTCTTCCACATTGATTGTGCGTTGTTCCACTGCATCAAGTCTCTTCTCATGACACTATGAGACCACTGACGTAAGGGTGGAACTGAATTCTTAAAATTGTTGCTCCATAAGGGGTTTAATGACCAGCAACATCTCTTGGGCCGCTGCCATAGCAGATGGGGCAGCCAAAAGTACAGAGTGCTGAGTATCCAGACCTAAGGCCAAAATGGGTGACGATGGGGGGGTGATGGAGGGGTCAGGAGAATTAGAGGGGGAATACATCGTGGAAGCAGATGGCTTTGCCTGGGAGACAGTGTTTTTAACGGTCTTCCTGGTCATAGTGAAATATTTGTGCATACCCAAAATAACCATGTTAAAAGAAATATAGATTGTAGAGGGACTTACAACATAAAATCAAAAGTAACACATTATAGCATGACTTAACAATATAATCCCTAGTGTTTTAAAGTAAAAATTAGCTCAAGAAAATTGGTAACAATACGAAATATGAAGTACCAAATACGCCACAACTTCTGCCTCTAGATGGCACTAAAAGCACAGTAGATAGTATAAAGTATAGCCACAACAGTTACTGTTACAGTCCCATGTATATAAGCTTGCAAATGTCCATAAACATGGTACCTCACATTATCTGGAACGACTACCCAATAGTTCAGGTATCAGCAACAATAAAAATGAAAACAGAAGGTCGGGTAAAAAAGAAGAGGGATGGGAAAATATAATCGGGAGGGGAAGGAACATACACAAGGAAGGTATGGAACCAGAAAAGTATATAAAGAAAATTAAATAAAAGGATCAGTAGAAATTAATAAAAAAAATTAAAAACTAAAATAGGGTGACTGACATTAATACCAAGAGGAAGGCTGACAAGGTATCATGGAGGAGTTTCTCCCATCCAAGTAGATTCCTTCAGACTTCAGGCCACACGAGAATGGTGGTAGAGCACAGCTGGGGAAGCAGCTGAGAGCAGGTCGGGATCCACAAGAACCGAAGCCCAAATCAGAAGAATCCCACAAACCAGCCCCACCAGAAGGGAGCAGGCGATGTCAGAGGTTGGTAGCAGCTCCACAAAGCCGGATCTTAACAGCAGGAACAGCGTAGCAGACTCGAATCCACACCATCGGAGATGGTGAGATCAAAGGCAGCAGCAGGTCACCGGATCCGAACCACAACCATAGGGGTATCATCGCAGATCAGAATCCACACACGATCAAGTAGCTCCAGGTCACGTGATCGGGAGATCGGAGGCAAGCTTATACAAAGCGATTATGTGGTGATACTTAGGTCTTGTGAGCAAAAAACGGATGTCTGATTACATTCAATAGAGTTGTTAGGGTAAATACCCGGGATGCAGTTTATAGACAGGCGGACTAAATGCCGCTGGTCTATATCCCGACATGAGAAGCTTAACGGGGTATTCTAAAAAATGTTTGGGTATACTGTGGTTAATTGTTTTATTTTGTTATTTTTTCTGTGCTCAAGTAACCTTTTTTTCAAGGGACATGTTGTTCTACCTATATAATACTGAGGACAAGAGCACATGAGAACATATACCACATAGCGTGTATCAAAGTTAATTAATTTCTTAATGTCAATTTTGAGTTGAGGATTGCCCAAAAAAAGGGCTTTGGTCTTATTAAGTGTATGTGATGCATTGTTTCTTACCACATTAAAAAAAAAAAAGATTCCTTGTTATCATGTTCCATCTGTGAAACAGGTTTAAGGTATCTAGGAGGGATGTCGTCAGAAAGCCGACGATCTAAATGCCGACCATCGGCTTCCTGATTGTCTAATCCTGGCAAAGTACTAATGACAGGTATCGAAAACCCGACGCCTGTCATTAGACCTACGCTGGGAGACCGATGCCTGGCATTACGAACGAAGGTAAAGCCAGGCATGGACAGGGGGAGGGTTAGGTGTCAGGGCTCCTGAGGGGACTTAGGGTTAGGGTTAGGCTAGGGAAAGGGGGGTTAGGCTTAGGCATTTAGAGGGGGGGTTAGGGTTAGGCACTTGTGGGGGAGGTTAGGGTTAGGTACCCCTAAGGGAGGGTTAGGGGGAAAATAGGATTAGTATACTTACCTTATTAAGCGATCGGGATCTTCATCTCTGCCAGGCTTCTGCTATCGAGATCTGAACCGCTGGCCATGTGGCTGGCGGTATTGCCTACTACACCCATCTTGGAAATATTCCTAAGATTCTTGTTCTTTTTAAATACTATCTTTGGTTTTGTTAGAACAACATCTCTAAATTGGGCATCATGTGATAAGACAGAATAATTCGAATTTATACTTCATTTAATGTGGTTGGAACATTTAATATATTTGGAAATTAAAATTACATAATCACCCTCTAACATTTAACATTATTGTGTACCGAATTTTCTTTAGTTATTAATCATATCCTTTTGATTTAATTTTCTTGTGTTTTCTAATGCTTAGCATTTATTCTTGAAATTAGTTAACATTTTTCATGGCCTGTTGGTCAAAAATTTCTAAGTTGGAACAATTCCTCCTCTACATAATTGGCCTTCAGGAATAATAATTTTCCAAAGTCTATAACGGCCGCTATGAAAATGTAAATAATTATTAGAATCTACCAGTTTGCAAAAAATTTTAAGTGATAATTCTATTATTGTGTAATGAAGGGTTGTATCCAAGTTAATAATAGTGGAGTAATTAAAGGTGTGGGTAAAGGTGAGTTGGTATGGATTGGATTAAGATACTGAACAAATGAAAGTGCTTACTCATGATCCCCATCCCAAATAATCAACAGGTCACTAATGTAGCGACTGTACAGCACCAGGTTAGCATCGAATGGGCTAGCCTCCAAATGGCAAGACTCAGTCACCCATGTAGAGGTTGGCATAGCTCGGGATGAACCTAATGCCCATTGCAGTTCCCATAACCTGTAAATAATACATGTTTTCAAACAAAAAATAATTATGCATCAAAACAAAGTGAATGTGACTATTTTTTGAAGTTGTTTTCTAGAACCAGAAAAAACTTAGTTAAACATTAAAATGCTTTTGAGACTCCTAAAAGTTATGAGGAAAACTTTAGGAACACCTGGACTTAAGACAGAGCAGAATTTCATGGTTGTTGAATATCATCCAAAACTTGGTTCTTTAAAATGTAATGTGACTTACCAGGAATAAAATTAAGTTTTGCTTAGGCAATAAAAAATTAGCAATTCCTGTATATTTATATTGGGATGACCTAAAAGGAAATGATAATTTTGTAATTTTTCAATAATTTTATAGCATGTGCCCTAGTGCTTGTACTGAGATATCAGATATATAAATGCCAAGACTGTTCTTACGTAAGATCCTGTAGTTTACAGGCTGGATGTCTCAGTCCCTCACACAGACGTTTTATTCCGGAGTCCTTCAGATCATTCACTGACAGCTCCAGTCTGGTCAGAGAGCGGTTTGTAGTAATAACAGAGCAGAGATCATCACAGCAGGAGGAGGTCAGATCACACATCTGTAACCTGATGACAGATGAAATGAAAAAATAAGAAAACGTAGATTATGTGTATATTATACAGTATATATATATATGTATATATATATATATATATATATATATACACAATTAGCTTTGACCCACGGCACTCAAAACATCTGCGGTGTCATTTAAATAAAAATAATCATATAAACTCAGCACTCACCATTATATCAAAAACTGCACTTATAATTCCAGGGTACTGTATTGCAATAATTTGTCAAGCTGACCAACCACATCATGATCTTCCCATTGTGGTCAGTCCCTACGCTGACTTTCAAAAATATGAGCATTTGGCTCTAGGTATCACACACATTTTAAATACACATTATGCCTTTCCATGATTTTTTATATATATATATATATATATATGCATATTGTATATATACTGTATATATACTATGTATGTATATATATATATACATATATATAGATCCAGCTATTAGGCTGTAGCAGTCAGTGATGATGTTATTAATTTTCTGTTCTGCACATAGAGGAGGGTAGGTAAATGTACAGCCATATAGGGCCTGATTCTGATCACATACATGTCTGCAATGCAGCTGGATTGCTATTGGTACACTGATGTGAGTATAAGCAGGTCTACATGAGCATACTGGTGCCTCCTACTGTCTCTCCATCAACAGTAACAGCCATCTTCAATAGCATTGGCCGTAATACCCATCCAGGGGCATATTAAGATAGGAGGGGGCCCACGTGCAGTCTCCATCTGGGGCAGTCTCCTTCCTTTCCGGTGGCCATCAGTGCACTGAGGGCAGCACCGTAGTAGTAGACTCTGGACACTAGTCTGTGCCCAGAGTCTACTGTGCATGTGCAGGTCACTGGAAAAATAATGTGGCAGCCATTTTCCTAGCAATTTCCCTACTGCACATGTGCAAAATGCCAGGTGATTTTTACAGCGCTGATTCCGCCGACATGGGACTCTGGAAAGGTAAGTGTTAAAAATATGGATGCAGGGTGTGCTCCCCACATGCTGGAGGCTTGCTTGGCTGAAAGAGGCATGATACCTCATGAGGGATTCCTATAACATCACTCTAGGGGCAGCCCAGCATCACCAGAGACCAGTGTCTGCACTGTCGGCTCCTCTTCTATGACAGGAGCCATCTCCTGCAAAAGTACACTGCAGTACCCAGCTCCTGTCACTGCAGAGGAGCAAGCATTTTGGTGTCACCCCCTTTGAGGGTGACACCTGGGTGCGACCCGCACACTCCGCCCCCCTAGTGATGCTACTGCCCCCTGGACCCATGGACCTGTGTGTCCAGCATACCTTGCACCCAACAGCATACTCTCAACTCAGAATAGGACACAACTTTGGCTATACATAAACAGCACTCCCATGGAACAGTTCTCTTGCATGCAATCACATTGTTTCCACCCTGTTACCATCAGGAAACACCTGTTCCTTTGAAAGAAAGAAATGGCCAAGCTGTGTATGAGATGCGCAAAGATGCCTATAACCATTACAGTGCATGCACAGTTGGAAAGCAGTCAGGATACCGACGGGCGCTTTTCCGCCCGCCAATATCCCGTCACTGACACTGGACATGGGACTAAAGATATGAGTCAAAATCCTGATGCTAGGTTACTTACCTGCTGCAGTCAGGATTTCGATCCGTCAGGCTGCTGCTGTAGGTATTTGATCCGGCAGCTAAACAGCCGTTGGCATTACATACCGATTCCGCACAGTTTACTAAAATTTGCTCAATTCCACCTCATGGTATGCCATCACACCCTGTGGTTAACTGCAGATTCAGCACTCTCACAGAATGAGATTGCTGTCACTCACAAAATGGTGGAGCTGCTAATTCACAGAATTGTGTGCTCATTGGTATACACACATGCAGTCTATGCAAGTAAGGGTAAATCAGAAAATAGAGCTGTGCAGGTGTGATAAAAGTGGTGTGTATGGGGGGAGGAGACACAGCAGCATGGATAGGTGAGACACAAAGGCATGTAGAGTAGGGCAGGTTAAGCAGTACAGAGGGGTGGGGTAGCCAAAGTAATGCAGATGGGTGGAAAACAGTGGTGCGGATGGGGGGAAACAGAGTGGCACAGTTTGGGGGGACAGCGATGTGGATGGGGAAGAGAGTGGCATGGACATGGGAAGACAGAGCAGTGCAGTTGGGTAAAGACAGATTGGTGCAGATAAGGGAACACAGACTAGCACAATTAGGAGAACACACAACAGTAGTGATTGGGGAAGACAGATTAGTGTGGATGGGTAGGAAGACAGAGTAGTGCAGGTGGGGGGAGGAGACAGAGTTGCACAGTTGAGGGGGACAGAGTGGTGCAGATGGAGGAAGAAAGTTCCACAGAGGAAAGGAAGACAGTGGCATGGCTAAGGGGAAGGCAGTGGTGCAGAAGGAAACAGAGTGGCATGGATGCAGGGCAGTGCAGATGGAGAAAGACAGATTGGTGCGGATGCGAGAACACAGATTACCATAGTTTGGAGACCACACAGGAGTAGGGATTGGGGAAGACAGATTGGTGTGGATGAGGAGGAAGACAGAGTGGTTAGAATGGTGGGGGGAGACAGAGTTGCACGGTTGGGAGAACCAGAGTAGTGCAGATGGAAGAAGAAAGAGTTCCACAGATGAGAGAAAGACAGCAACGTGGCTGTGGAGAAGGCACGGATGCAGGGCTGTGTGGTTGGGGAAAAACATTGGTGCAGATGAGGGAACACAGACTATCACAGTTGGGAGACCACACAGCAGTAGGGATTGGGGAGTATATAGCAGCATGGAGGCATATAGGGGAAGAAAGTGTACATGCATAGACAGAATATAATATTTTTAAAAATAAGGGAGCTGAACGTATATTCTAAATGAGATAAATGTATGCAGTGAGAATTATGTTGGAAGCCAGTGAGATTGTTTTGGTGGTTAAATGGGAAGATTGTGGGCACTGAGTGGGATGTGGGAGCCACATAACTGCTTTGACCTCAGTTGCATAGACTGCATGTGTGTATTCCATTGAGCACACAATTCTGTGAATTAGCAGCTCCACCATTTTGTGAGTGACAGCAATCTCATGAATCTCTGAGAGTGCTGAATCTGCAGTTAACCACAGGGTGTGATGGCATACCATATCTGTATTGCACAAGGAACACGTCCATTAAGGCGTCAGCCTTAATGATCGTAATTTCATTGCTTTTTGACATTTGAGTGGCAGAAAATCTATAGGTTTTGTGAATTTTCTGATCATGTCTAAGCAGCCTCAATGGGACATGTGAAACCGTAAGGTTTTTTGTCTATGGAATTTCATAGCTTTTTTAAAATGTATTAACTATCAGGGTTTGGAAGAGCAAACTGGGCCACCTGCAGGGGAGAAGGGAACAAATGGTACTCTAACGCAGGTGGAAGATGGGACAGTACACAGGAGGTTGGTTTGGGAGGTGCAGAGTGAGAAATAGCAGTAGGCATGTGGGGTAGCGGCAGTAGCGGTGGTGCAGTGCAGTGGCAGCAGTGCAGTGCAAAGTGGGCATCAGTGGGCGACAGAGGGCTCACTGGTAGTGCGTATGCACCTGAGAGAATCAAATCAATAAGTCACAGATGCACGAATGCAGCAGTGAGATCTACGCATCTAAATAAAAAGGCAACCATGGGGTTTGGGAGTATAAATAGTCACACTCAAATCAATATATAAAAAGGTGAGAATTTATTATACAATATTTCAAGAAATGGCAATTAATATCCAATGGGAGCGTGTCAGGGGAATAGAGAAGCCGCTGAGTAGAATTGTGAAGTCGCATGTGAGGTGGTGCAAAAGCTCTGAGATGAGCTCTGACTTGATGATACCATAATGTAGCCACTCCAGCTTGATGGTGACACAATGTAGCCACTTGGAGAGAGTGGGGGCGCATGCGGGATGCAGTGAAATTTCTGCTGGAGGTGAGTGAAGACTCTGGCTGACAGGGTTGTGTACCAAGCTGTGTCCATGGGTGGCAGGCAGAAAAGCTCAACCCTAAGGAGGGGAGCAGATGTATAGCCGCTCTAAAGTCCGTGCAGCAGGATGCATGCCAGGAGGATCACTTATCCCAACAGTGAATTCTATAGTTCAGATAGATAATTGTTGCAGGGATAAAAAGATCAGGTGAGGCACCTACGCGTTTCATCGTCCCTCTGGCATCTTTTTCAAGGTGAGTATAGTGCTCATATTGTCAGGCATTTAAATAGCATCTAAAATTAGGTGCATGCAGAAAAGGTGGTAATCAATCAAAGTCCAATGATTTGAGTGAAACATTTTATCAACAATATTAAAAGGCATCAAAAGGAGACATGGTTATTAATGAGCATAGCATAAATCTATGGAGGAAACATATTATATTATACCTGCCTCCCCTGATCTGTTTATCCCTGCAACAATTATCCATCTGAACTATAGAATTCACTGTTGGGATATGTGATCCTCCTGGCACACACCCTGCTGCACGGAATTTAGAGCGGCTATACATCTGCTCCACTCCTAAGGGTTGAGCTTTCCTGCCTGCCACCCATGGACACAGCTTGGTACACCACCCTATCAGCTGGAGTCTTCACTTACCCCAAGCGGAAATTTCACCGCATCCTGCACGCGCCCCCTCTCTCTCTGAGTGGCTACATTGTGACACCATCAAGCCGAAGTGGCTACATTGTAGTATCATCAAGTCGGAGCTCATCTCAGAGCTTTTGCACCACCTCACACGTGGCTTCATGATTCTACTCAGCGGCTTCTCTATTCCCCCTGACACACTCCCATCCAGGACTGTGTTTACCACCATCAGGGAGGAGAGAAGTTTCTCCGCATATCCCAGTTCATTTGTATCCCAGCACTCCATGAAAGTCTGCAGGTAAATCCTACTTGGAAAATTTGTCCATATTCACTCAGTACCTACTGACTCTGGCCCTGATTCAGAGCCGGACGCTCTGACAGAGCACTCGCTCTGAATCAGGGCCATCCTTGCTAATATTGGAGTGGCCTCCTGGCCGCTCGCATAGATGTGGGTGACCACCCACAGCTTATGCGAGCGGCCAAAAAGATGGTCTTGCGACGAGACCCTTGCGGTAGGGTCTCATGGCCGCAAGCCCTGGAGTGCTTTTGGCTCTATCAGAGCCAAAAGCACTCCCACTGACATCACTTGTGATGTCAGTGGGGCCAGCCCCAGATGGTAGGTGTTCCCATGGGAATGCCTCCGTCTGGGCAGCAACGCCCCCAGAACGCCCACCAAAGGGGGCGTGCTGTCACTCACAATCGACTGCACGCCCCCTTTGGTGCGAGACCCATAGCGACGGCTTGGCTGTCGCTATTCGGGTCTCGCGCATGCACACGACGGAGCCCCCTCCGTCGTGCGTATGCACACTGGGCTAACATCGACCTGCTTGCGAGCGCTCAGCACTCGCGAGCGGGTCTGAATTAGGCCCTCTGTTGGAGACTGTCATTATCAGTATATATGGACATTGGCCCTCATTCAAAGGTGGTCGCAAGAAACGATCGCTCTCTCTGAATGAGGGCGGCCGCTTGATTTTTTAAGTGCAGCCTCCTGGTCACTAGCTAAGCTGTGGGTTCCACCCACAGCTTTAGCGACTGACCAGGTTGATGTCACCAGCCATCCAGACTTGCGATGAGACCCTAAGGTTGGGTCTCAGCAACCGCAGCCCCAGGGAGCTTCCTGCTCTGAAGGAGCAGGAAACTCCCCACTGACATCACTGCTGATGTCAGTGCGGCAGCCCACAAATGGCATGCATTCCTAAAGGAATGCCTCCATTTGGTCAGCCACCCCCCTGGCCCGCCTACCAAATGGGGCGAGCTGTCGATCAACATCGTCAGCCGCCCCATTGGTAGCAAGCCCCGGAGCGAGAGAATTTCTCTCTCGCTCCGGGGCTTGCGCACGCGCTGTGCGGCCGCTGCGCTTGCGCAGGGCCAAAACATCAACCCGGTTGCGAGTGCTCAGCACTTGCGACCGGGTCTCAATGAGGTCCATTGTTCCAGTTCAGTAATTCAGGGTTTTACATTCAGGGATGGATCCAATAGTGCTATTATTTTAACTTTTTATTGAATTTGCATTGACAATGTTTATATAGATAGATATTTCTTATTAAGATTGGATATTAATTGCCATTTGTTGAAATATTGTATAATAAATACTCACCTTTTTATATATTGATTTGATTGTGACTATTTATACTACCAAACCCCACAGTTGCCTTTTTTATTTATATTCTGATATTTTGTGAGGGTGACTACCTCATTCAACCATTTGGGATTGGGAGTTGTTTTATAACTCTATATCACCTGGGTTATATTTCAGATCTATGCATATATGTTAAAAATTGAATGTGTAAAAAAAAAAAAAGCGTAGCCCCACCCCCCCAGAAAACAACTTGCATCAGGCTTTGGAGCCCCACTACTGGCTGTGCCAAATACAGGGGACAAAGGACATAGGGGTCCCCCACATTATGTACAACCAGCACCAGGCATTTGAGAAACTATCCTGGTTGCCAAAATACGGGTGACAAATGACATAGGGGTCCCCTGTATTTAGTGCAACCAGCACAGGGCTCTGAGTTGGTCCTACAGGGGGAAAAAATGCATAGGCCCCCCCCTGTATTTCCCAGAACCAGCACTGGCTGTGGCATCACCCCTTTGCTAGAAAGGGTCCGGTGCTGGTTCCGGGAAATACGGGGGGGAGCTATGCATTTTTTCTCCCTGTACTTCCAGAACCAGGACTGGCTCAGAGCCCTGTGCTGGTTGCACTAAATATGGGGGTCCCATACGTCATTTGTCCCCCATTTTTTGGCAACCAGGACAGGTTCTGAAAAGCGTGGTGCTGGTTGTGCTTAATATGGGGGACCCCTACGTCATTTGTCCCCTGTATTTAGCACAACCAGTAGTGGGTTCCATAGCCCGGGGCTGGTTGTTTTTTTGGGGAGGGGGCCACGCCATTTTTTTACACTGTTTTTATTTTTAAACACAGCCACACAGATGGGTCTCACTGACCCATCCATGCTTCTGTGTTTGTTATTTTAAACACAGATGCAGGTATCATGGATCTTCGAGATCAGAGCCTGCATCTGTGTGCTGCTATCTCCCCCGGGTCCTAATGCCTGGACTACCACCGCCCGCCCCACTGCCGCTAATGCCCACTACCATCCCAGAACCTGGCCACAACTAATGCCATCTAACCCCTACCCCCTCTCCATAGTATCCCGGCCACAGGCAAATGCCGGCTTCCTGCCCTCCAGTCCCGGCCCCTGCTACCGCCTGCAAATGACGGCCATCTTGCTGCACCCAAGTGAAGCCACATTTATCACACCTGCTGGAGGCTCCTACTGTGGCTGTGCAACAAGTTGAAAAGTCCTATCTTTACAATGGTGCATTCTTGAGGTAATAGTTTAAAAACTGTAACTTTCTAATTTACCTGAACCCCAAAAGCACGTACCCTAGCACAATAGCTACCTCATAAAACAAACCCCAAGTCTAAATTTGCCCCCTACCCTGAGTTTTGCCTTCCCAAAAAAACTCCATAGACTATAGCAGAAACGTTGTCCCAATTGAGAATGTCAGAAAAATGTGACAGTTGGAGCTTTAGATTACTCCCAAATCCTAATTTTTTATTTTTTTGCCCTAAAATTTGGCATGCAGTACCCAGTGACAGTTCTACCTGGCCATACCAAATTTCAGATCCGTACCTCTAATAGCTTTTGAGGTGTAGCCCCATAAACACCATGTCCCCCCTCCAGAATTCTCTATGTGGAAATCCATTTTTTTTGATGCAGCCTTAATATAAGGGCACGACTGTATAATATATCTCAAGAGGACCGCCCTGGTGAGAGGCTGGTGGAGCAACAGCAGTTCCCAGTGGTTGCACCTCTTCTTGTACCCCACTGCTTTCCCCAACTACCTACTAGCTGAGCTGCTTTTTCTCATTGTACTACAGTGGCATCTAGGAATAATTGGGAATTAGGACATTGGTAGACCCCCCAATTTAGGAGAATGGCTGCAATGTTCCCTGGCTATCCAGCTAGATATTGATTGCTCCTTTGCACAGCTGATAACCTGCCATCCTTACTGATCCAAATGGAGAAGATAGTCTTGCTGGTTCAGATCTCTGTGGATATTGGGTGGCCACTTCTATGACACTGCAGGTCAGAGCTGTATCTTGGTTTCCAAGAACTTATCTTGTTTGCAATTGTTGCTTGTACTCCATAAAAAAGTTAGTGATGTTCATGTTGGAATATGGTGAGTGCAAAATTGGCTCGGCAGAAGAGTGAGAAAACCCTCAGCAATCAAGGTGTTAATAAAATGGTGCCATTGGGAACCAATTAGTTATCAGTGATTTAGGTACAATAGCTAAGCCTGGTACCAACAGCCAATCACAGTGTGTGTACAAGGTAAGCAAGGTAAGGTGCCGGGGACCACAGCTCTGACTATGATGGTATATAAAAGGTCATGAGGGCATCAGACTGATACAGAATTATAAAGGGGCATCATAAGCATGACTCATGACTGAAGGGCTCTGATGCCACCATTACAATATAAAGGGGCATGGTAGGCTATAGCATATATAGGGCCATGAGGAAGTCTGATTCAATGTAAAGGAGTTAGAGGGGGTCTTATGTCAAATTCAGAGAAATGAGGGCTTTTGTTATATAAAGGGGCATTATGGGGCTCTATATGGCATATATAGGGCAGCACAGATGGTGTAATGGTTAGCATTACTGCCTCACAGCACTGAGTTCGTGGGTTCAATTCCCACCACGGCCCTAACTGTGCGGAGTTTGTATATTCTCCCTGTGCTTGCGTGGGTTTCCTCCGGGTACTCCGGTTTCCTCCCACACTCCAAAAATATACTGGTAGGTTAATTGGCTCCCAACAAAAAAATTAACCCTAGTGTGTATGTGTGTGTGCGCATGTGATAGGGAATATAGATTGTAAGCTCCACTGGGGCAGGGACTGATGTGAATGGTCAACTATTCTCTGTAAAGCGCTGCAGAATATGTGTGCGCTATATAAATAACTGATAATAAATAAATAAATAGTGGCATGATGTAGTCGTATATAAAATAAAGAGCTGCGAGGGGCTCTGATGGCATAGAAGTAAGGGGAATGTGGTGCTTTGTTGGCAAATACTGTAATTTTGCCCATACCGTCTGTCTGGGAATTTGAAAAAAGATGAAACCCTAAGCGTGACTTAGAAATGTGATCACAGGTATGCAACCAGCAAGTCAACATTTATAATTCAATACCAAAATGTTGAAAAATATGATGTCAACATTGTTGAAATGTTGACACCTGGAAAATGACCAAATAATAAACCGAACGCTTCATCACACATGTTGGCCAGTATCAGTATCAGAGTGGGGTGGGATTCATCCCACCTCACTCTGACAGTATGATACTGCACCTTTGATCACTACTGGATGCACAAAGAGCCGGTCACTGACTACACAAGTACAAGGCTGTTATGAACCTCTGGGAAAATTCACAGTGGAAACATTACCAGAAACATAAAGCTTCATAAAGTATATAGAGTTGATGATCAAAAGTCAATTGATATTAGTTACTTGAAGAGTCAATTGATAAAGAGTCAATTTATAAGGAATTGTGAGGTCAAGATGACTCAGAGTAGAAATGTGACCTTGAGGGATGAAAGATACTTGGCAATTTGTAGCCTTGAGGACTGATAAATACTTGGCAGGTTGCTGCCAGAATAGTTGGTATGCACTTGGCTAGTTGCAGTCTTGAGGACTGGTATGCTATTGGATAGTTGCAGCCTAAATAGCTGTTATGCACTTGGCTGGTTGGAGTCTTGAGGGCTGGTATGCACTTGGCTATATGCAGCCTTAATAGCAGGTATGCACTTGGCCAGTTGCAGTCTTGAGAACTGGTATGCACTTGGATAGTTGCAGCCTAAATAGCTGCTATGGACTTGGCTGGTTGGAGTCTTGAGGACTGGTATGCACTTGGCTATATGCAGGCTTAATAGTTGGTATGCACTTGGCTAGTTACAGTCTTGAGAACTGGTATGCACTTGGCTAGTTGCAGCCTTAATAGCTGGTATGCACTTGGCTAGTTGCAGCCTGCTTACCCCAGTCGGGATCTCCTCCTGTCAGACATCTACCACCGGCATTTCAATCCCATTCCATTCACAGTACTAAAGTGCATCTGACACTGCTTTAATGTACTTGCTGGGAATCCACACAGGCACTGAGGTGTAGCAGGCACTGCTCTGTTGTCACTTGCAGGTAAACCACATACACGTTGGGAAGCGGCAGCCACTGCTTAGATGTAACTTGTAGGGAGAACACAGACACTGATGTGCGGCAGGCACTGCTCAGATGTATTTGCAGGTTAATCACATATACACTGGAAGCGGCAGCCACTGCTAATTGTAACTTGCATGGAGATCACAGACACTGAACACGAGGAGCTGGAACACACTAGAACTGGATGCCACAACAAATGCTATAGCTGGCATCAGAGCAGAGCACCAGCAGGGTTAAAAAAGGAAGGTGATCCAATCAGCGCAGGGAGGCGTAGACAGAACATTCAGGTACGAAGACCTTGTGGAGCAACGGGCCTGGGAAAACCACCCGAAGCACCATTGTCAGACAAGGCACAGCCGGCGGCTTGTGAAATAGGCAACCCCACTCCTGTGGTGCATTGTGTGGAGAGTAGGTGTCTCTAGGAGCTATGGGGGTCACTTTCAGAATATTCCTATGGGGTCCACAAATTTCTAGTTACGCTCCTGCCTTAACATGTATGGCTTCACTAGTTTACCAGGCCCAGGAACTGCTATAATAGATTATGTTGTTTGCTGTGTCTTACAATATAATATACTTACTGTAGTTCCTCCATCTGACACTGATCAAACAATCCAGATAAAGTGGATCCAGCCTGAGTCACGTCCTCTGTAACAGGAAATTTGCAGCTACTGAACCTGCACAAAACACAGACACAATGTTACTGTTAAACGCCCTAATGGCCGAAGCCCCTGCTTGTTTATCTTGTTGCCTGATTCTGAATAAAGCCTTATTTATTAAACCCAGACAAAATAATGAATAACCCTGTAAAACAACTTAATCAAATAAGACTGAGCTAGAGAATTTGGCAAAAATGTAAGATAAAATTTATTTAACAAACATCAGGATGGTAGATGGGAAGGAAAGGTATGGTGGAGGACCTATAAGAAATGGCAATAATATATAATCCCAATATAACAAGCAAACATTCAATGATGTATCACCATCCCTAGGAATCCCCTCTTGGAGTACCTGTCCAAGAGAACAGTAATGCCCTGTCCATCCAGAACAGTCAGCATTTCCAAACTAAAGAGAGCACCAAAAACTTTAAACAATCATTAACTTCACCTGAGTAATTTCACACCACCATAGCCAGGCTAACATACAGCCCCAGCTACTGCCACCATACAAATCCAAATTAAAAAAGCCAAATAAACCCTTAACCACTTAACTGGCTCTTATTTTTTTCCAAAAATGTCCACAAAACTGTTGATTTTTTTTTATTATTAAATTATGTAAATAATAGCTATTTAAGCTAGGGATGTGCATGCCGAGTTTGGATTTTTCCCTCCAAAAATTGGGTCAAAAGTCCATGGAAGATGATGTTTGTCCATGAAAGATGACATTATGCCTCTTTCTGAGACCCGATTTTTGGAGGGAAAATCCGAACCCGGCATGCAAATTCGAACCTATTCGAGTCTGTACATCCCTAATTTAAACCTGATTCAATATCATATTGAACAAAAATGCAAAATTAAGTTTAAATAGCTATTATTTACATAATGTGATGATGACCATTTTTACAATTTTAGGGACATTTAAAAAAAAAAATTTTATAGTTTAAAAAACGAAAAAAGTTTACTGTGCTGGTTGCACTGACAGAAGGGGGAATGATTAGCATTACTGCCTCACATCACTAAGGTCATGAATTTGATTCCCCCCATGGCCCTAAATGTGTGGAGTTTATATATCCTCTCTGAGCTTGTGTGGATGTTTCCACCCACACTCCAAAAATTTACCAGTAGGTTAATTGGTTCCCTACAAAATTAACCCTAGTGTGTATGTGTGGGTGCATGTGATAGAGAATATAGAGTGTAAGCTCTACTGGGGCAGTGACTGATGTGAATGGCCAAATATTCTCTGTAAACCGCTGGGGAATATGTGTGCTTTACATAAATAACTGGTAATAAATAAATAATGGGTGAATCTGGATATTATAGGATGAATTAGGAGGAGTTATGGTTGTATTGAACTGTATAATGACTATTTGGTTATTAATAATTCAAAAGAAACATTGTTATCTGTAATAATAGTTGTGGTACTCTAGATATCATACTTAGAACTAAAGAACTGATATTTTACTTTAAAGAAAAAAATTAAAAAAAATCTAAAGTATAGTACAAAAAATATAAAAAAAGGAAAAAAAATATATATATGTCTATGATAAGATTTGATCTTGGCTCTTGTGGATGCAGGTGTTACAGCTCTAACCTGTTGAGTCTGACTATATCTGGAAAAAATAGGCATACTTAAGGTATGCACAAGTTGTTGTTTTTTAAAAATAAATATATAGAGTTTATTTTATATGTACATTACTTATTACAAACATAATGAGGTATATTGATTACACAACACTATATAAGTATTATCATCCATAGAATCTGTTTAACAATGTTAAAATAATCTCAATACATAACTGTTAAATTTGGTTGCAATAGTTATTGTACTATGCTTAATATTTCATGTGTTATATTGTATGCAAGTATACAAACTATTGCTATAGAAGTAAACTACAGGTTGAGTCTCCCATATCCAAAATGCTTGGGACCACCGGTATTTTGGATATCAGAATATTTCGTATTTTGGAATATTTGAATAATATCTTGGGAATGGGAGCCAAATCTAAACACAGAATGCATTTATGTTTTATATACACCTTATACACACAGGGTCTCATTCAGACCCGCTCGCGAGCGCAGGATGCTCGCAAGCGGGTCGATGGTACCCAAATGCACATGCGCACGACGGCGCAAGACCCGGCGAGCGACGGGGAAACCGTCGCTCGGGGTCTCGCACCAAAGGGGGTGTGCTGTCGATGGTGAGTGACAGCACGCCCCCTTTGGTGGGCGTGCCGGGGCGTGGCTGCCCAGACGGAGGCGTTCCCATGGGAACGCCTACCATCTGCGTCCGGCCCCACTGACATCACTAGTGATGTCAGTGGGAGTGATTTTGGCTCTGATAGAGCCAAAATCACTCCAGGGCTTGCGGCAGCGAGACCCTACCGCAGGGTCTCATCGCAAGCCCGATGGTCGCGATGGTCTTGAGTCTTGACCATCGCGACCATCATCATGGACGCTCGCATAAGCTGTGGGTGGTAACCCACAGCTATGCGAGCGTCCAAGAGGCCGCTCCAAGTTTAGGTAGGAGGGCCCTGATTCAGAGCGAGCGCTCTGGTCAGAGTGTCCGGCTCTGAATCAGGCCCACAGTCTGCAGGTAATGTTATACAATATTTTCAATAATTTTGTGCATTAAACAAAGTTGGTCTACATACATGAAATTCATTAATGTTTCATATACACCATATACACACAGTCTGAAGGTAATTTAATACAATATTTTTAATAATTTTGTGCATTAAACAAAGTTTATGTACATTGAACCATCAAAAAGCAAAAGGTTTCATTATCTTAGTCATGCTAAACAAATTCTGTATTTCGGAATATTTGGATATGGGAGACTGATCCTATAATGTAATTAGAAATTGGATCGGTCAGGGGTGTAAGTCGAACCACAGACCCTGCAGTGATGGGGCTGCTGCCCTGTTGCATTAAGCCATAAGAGCTTAACATGCAAATTGGTTACTTTGGCTATATTTAATGTATATATGCTAGTTCCCCATTGTGGATCAGTGATGCCTCTTTATAGATTTATTTTGTATGTTTGCAGGTGCTAATTATGTATATGCTCTTTACCAATATCCTAATGACAATACTGTGTGATTTTGATCTATGAGTGTATATTTTAACACTTATTCCCTCCATATATTCTTTATAATTACCTGCTACCTCTTGTACACAGTTGTATGGATTATGCAAATAAGATGATTGGCTGTTGCTGATATAAATGCATTGCCTGTGAGCAGATCACACCTATGGATGCCATCTGAAAAAACTGCCACTGTCTAACGGCCTAGAAACATGCAGCAAATACATTCCGGATTCCTACTACTTTAAAAAAAAAAAAAGTCGTCCACTATACAGACTTGGGGCCTGTTTCAGAGCCGGACGCTATTTGAGCTCGCTCGTCCAGAAAAAGGGGGTGGCTATTTAAATTAACCGTTCGCTCTTTGTGGTCTGTTCACGCCTCTATGTCTGAGCGAGCGAACAAAACATGCGAACGTAATTTAGAAAAAAACGCCCCTTGCCGCTCGCATCATACGTCATGTCCGCTATTTAGTAGATTAATCGAGTACATCGGAAGGCGTATGAACTGCTCGCTATTCTTGTGGTTGGTTTTTCCTACCACAATCATGCGAATAGTTCTGACTATAAAACAACCAAGTGACGTGGTCGATGACGCTGCTTTGTTAATTATACACACCCTTAAAATGCCCGTTTTGACCGTTTGGCACGCCTGCGTTCGGATCTCCACTCCCCGTTTTCAAGCACCTTCCACTGTTACCACCCACAAACACCTCAATCTGTCACTCAAATTAGCAGGCATTCGCTATTTAGCAAGTACACGATTTTCGGCCGCACTGACTGGTTCGCGCATGCGTATTAAAATCCGTACGCATGCGCAGTTGTGCGAACATCGGTCGGAACGAACGAGCAGCCGCTTACGAGTGGCTCTGAATCAGGCCCTAAGGCTTATACACACTTGCTGGCTAGCTACTATCACCGCACCCCGGCTGGGGCAGTGTGCGAGCAACAGTTAACCACATAAAGTTATTTATGAGCATAAGACCACATATCAATTATACAACAAAGGGGAGGATGAGCATAACGTGACTGCCTGTCTGCTATTTTCTGGATACAAATTTGAACATTAACTATTAAAACTGATGCAAAGGACATTGTGTTATGGCTATTACCATATTACAGGTGAGAACTGCAATACTAATACTGTGTTTTTCTCTATGTTTTAATATATATTATTTTAATATTAATTAAAATGTAAATTTTTATAGAATTGCGCTCTCTTGGTAATATATTCATACACCAACATTGTAATGACCCAAATATGCCTGTCATAGAACCACCCTGCAAAGAAAACAAAATTTCAATAATAATAATAATAACCTAACAGCAACCCCAGAAAAATTCCAAAACAAAAACACTGCATGCTGAGACCAACCACAACGGCCTACGGCACCAAAGCAAGGAACAAACATAAAGCCATAGCTTCAGCCAAGCAGACAAGGGAGGGGAGGCCTGAGGTTAATAAAATAATAATAAAAAAACACAATGAACTTTTGTTTTCTCTTTTGTTTTTCTTTCCTGTTTTTCTGTCATCATTTTCTTTCATAATGTAACCCTAGCCAATCACACCCCCTTTGTAGAAAAAAAAATTAACAGCAGTGAGCAGCCGAAGCTCCTGTTCACATACTGTAGCACATAAGAAACACAGGGCCTGATTCAGAGCCGGACGCTCTGAACGAGCGCTCGCTCTGCATCAGGGCCGTCCCTCTGTTTTTTTTGAGTGGCCTCCTGGCCGCTCACATAGCTGTGGGTGACCACCCATAGCTATAGCGAGCGGCCAAAAAGATGGTCGCGATGGTCAAGACCATCGCGACCATCGGGCTTCCGACGAGACCCTTGTGGTAGGGTCTCATTGCCGCAAGCCCTGGAGTGCTTTCGGCTCTATCAGAGCTGAGAGCACACCCACTGACATCACTTGTGATGTCAGTGGGGCCGGCCCCAGACGGTAGGTGTTCCCATGGGAACGCCTCCGTCTGGGCAGCCACGCCCCCGGCACACTCACCAAAGGTGGCGTGCTGTCATTCACCATCGACAGCACGCCCCCTTTGCAGCGAGACCCAGAGCGACGGCTTGGCCGTCGCTATCCGGGTCTCGCGCATGCGCACGATGGAGCCGGCTCCTTCATGCGCATTCGCACTGGGCCAACATCGACCCGCTTGCGAGCGCTCAGCGCTCGCGAGCGGGTCTGAATCAGGCCCACAGCTCGCTAAAATCTATGTCGAACAGCACTAAACTCACTAACGTGTATTATTGTGTTACCATATAACAACCTTCTTAAATACAATGTAATTTAACTTCTAAAAATAAAGACACAGATAACAGTTTTGGCGTTTAAATGGTATGCAATCGGGAAGCCGACTGCCTAAATACCGGCAGCAGGCTTCCTGACTGTCATATCCCGGCGAGGGTGAAATGCCGGGCGTCTAGATGTAGACGCCCGGCATTTCCCCGACGCCGGGAGACTGGCGCCCGGCATCCCGATCGTAGCGATGCCGGGCGCCGCGAGCGGACAGCCGCGGGGGGAGAGGGTTAGGTTTAGGGCTCCCAGGGGGGACTTAGGGTTAGGCACCCCCCCTGGGAGGGTTAGGCTAGGGGGAGGGAGGGTTAGGGTTAGGCACCCGGGGGGGGACTTAGGGTTAGGCACCCCCCGGGGGACTTAGGTTTAGGCAGCAGGGAAGGGGGTGGTTAGGGTTAGGCACTTAGAGGGGGGATTAGGGTTAGGCACTTGGGGGGGAAGTTAGGGTTAGGCACCCCTAAGGAGGGTTAGGGTTAGGTTAGGTTACACAATACTTACCTATCCACGATCGGAATTTCCAGCACTGTCGGACTTCTGCTGCCGGGATCTCTGCTGATGTCGGGCTGCCACTGCGGCTGGCGGTATTTCATACCAATTCCATTTAAATATTTTGTCAAATGTTCTTTTGATAAGTCATAACATTTTAGACTATAAGTTAATACTAATAATGGTGATGGCACAAAAAGGAACGCACAGGATAATAACAACCAAACTCAAACAAACAAACGCACAAGCCAAGCATTAGTGATCAACTCTCCTTTACCTTCAACCACCTGTCCAGGTGGTCTAGCCATTTCCCTCCAGGACAATTGGCTGTTGCCTTACTCCACTTTAATTAGAGCACACCCACTAAGCCTAACTATTAACATAAACTAGCTCCAAGTGTCATTCTTTTCCGCAACCACCAGACATTCAATAAACGAAAACAAAAAGAGGGAGGGAGGGTAGGAAAAACTGGAACAAAGAGACAGATTCCATACATCACTCCATTAAATACTCCTAGACCACTCCCCATGAAGTATTCATTGGCTGCATAAGACCAGCTAAACTTAAAGGGGCAATAGCCAACACGTTATTAAACTGGCAACACTCAAAACACTTGTGGTTTAATGTCCCTCATGCTTAAATGTCAGCTTTCAGTCTTACTTATAGCTACTGGACTTCCAAAGGCTGATGGATTTGATCTCCTTGGGTGAAAGACTCACCGTGGCAGCAGACAAGGCCATGACAATCTGATAGGACTGGGTGCTGAATTTATATGGAGGTAAACCAAATCTTCAAATGAAGTACCTCAAGACTGCAGAAAATTGGAACCTGGGGCCCGATTCAGCTAGGGACGCAGATGAGAATTCACACGCACCCAGTCAATTGTTTAGCACTGTGCATGCACCACAGTGTGCCTGCATGAACCGGATACTGCGATCAGGTATCGATCTCAGTGAGCACGCAGTCTCATCACACATTGATTGACAGGAAGTGACCGTTTGGGGGTGGTGACGGGGGGTGGTCAGTGAAACGCAGGATTACCAGTGCATTTGAATGCCGCAACAGGGGTATGCATAATTAAGCCCCTGCAATGGAAGACACAGCCTGAGCTGTTACTGCATGCAGGAAGTTTAGCAATGTTCTGGGCCCCCCCAGTAAAAAGTACGGGACAAGTGTTCAGGCCGCAGGAGCACGCCCCAATCCTGTGAAGGCATGCCTACTGTCTACGAGGCCATGCCCAATTTTGGCGTGACACAAAACATCCCTCCCCGCACCAGGTGACAACGTGGGGAGGGATGCCACTGGGGGTACATACTCTACTTTAGAAGCCGCCATGAGTTTGCCGACATGCAAAGCACCATGATAATCTAAGGTAAATGCAGAGTGGAACATTAAGAATAGAGGGCAGCAATGTAATATCAATAGGCCTCCACCTGTCGGCAAGCACCAGAGTGACACAGGCCCAACCTCTCAACACTTTAGTAACCAATAAAGACTTGGTGAAGTCAGACCTAGAGAAGAAAGAAACTACAGCCAACAATCTAATAGCTTTATTTCTGGAAAATCCATCGGCATACAAGGTTCACAAAAAGGAATGCAGCAACTGCCGGCTTGACATACAATAGGATGCACTGGTGACACACAAATCTTCCCATTCCTGTCAGGTACAATAATATGCTCAGAACTGGGAGCAACAGATTTCAATGACAGTAGCTCCTTTCCAGCTTGATGACTTGCCAAACATAAGGAGGGTTGGCATAACCAGTTGAAGTTGCATGCGGAGCCAACTCCCTAAACCTAGCCCAGTTAAATTGTGATAATGCTTCAGCTACCGAGTTCTCTACACCTGGGACATGTCATGCTGAAAAACTAATATGAGGTACAAGCAAAGCAATACCAACCTGGCCAGGAGACAAATGAACCAAAGAGGCTCACTGTAATCACCTGGACAACTACCAGGTTGTTGCATCAAAAAAAGCAATTCAGAATTCCGAAGTCCATCCCTCCAGATGTTCAAAAGCACTACAATCGGAAAAAGCTCCAATAAGAGAAGGTTCTTGGTAAAACCTACCCAACCCCATTTTTGGGGCCACCACGTAGCACATCAAGATCCCTCTAAAACATCTGTTAACAGCTAAATATGTGCAATAGACTGGGCAGGAGCCGGCCGTGAAAGAAAACCATTAAAAAAAAAAGTGATGGTCACGTTTAGTCTCGGCCGACAGCTGATTAGGTAGAAAGGATGGACAACCTCCGCAGTAGCCTGCTCCAACTTATGATTAAAAATCTTCCCCATGGGGATCACCCTACAGTCAAAATTAAACAAAACCATTAGGGACAGTACTTCCTACAGTGTCACTTGCTGTAATCCCAAATCAGCGGCAATGGACTGGTGCAGTTAACCACCTTAAACCAAGTGTCACCACTCAGCCATGGTATCGATCTTGATACCTAGAAAGGTCAAGCATGTGGAGGGACCCTTTAACCCAGAAAAAAATAAAAAAAATGGAGATAGAAAATGGCAGTGAAGAAAATTGGGAAGAATCGGCAGGCCTGCGATCTATCAATAAACCAACACCACTGGTAAAGTTACTGGGCTGTTCATAGTTTGAGTCATTTGCTGGTGCGTGCCTACATAACTCTGCAGTACCAACATCTGCACACACATTATTTCCAACACAAACCACTTAATAGTACATAAATGAGTACAAATGAAAAACAGTATTATTAGCAGTACAAAACAATACACAACAAGGACATGGTTTGTATACATAGCTGCATAACACAACCATCTGGGCATCAGCAACCAAGTGTTAGGTGCCAATTGGGGAGTTAGAAGTATAGTATAAGTAGGGGAAGGAAAAGCACATGAGGGAAGAGGGCCCTGCTTGTGAGAGCTTACATTCTAAAGGGGAGGGGCAGACAGACACGGGTGACACAGATCGGGTAGATAGTGAGGAAGGAGCATGGAGCAGTGGGTTAGGATATATGCTGTGGAATGTGCGAGTCTTAAGGTGGCCTCATGTTATGTCAAAATTAAGTTCTACATTCATCTCGCTATATAACAAAAATTAGATTTTATTTATTTGTTATTTACACGAGAAATGTACACAAAGTTGTTGCAGTTTAATTTTTGTCTGTTACATTATAGCATCTAAATACAACCAGCTAAAGATGCAAATATTATGGGACTGTCCCACCATCCTAATAGTGAACACTCTTGTCCCAGCTGCTGGGTGCTATGCCATGCTCCCGTGAGAGGGTGCTTCTCACATATATGACATGTATTTAAGTAAAAAAATAAGCACAAGTAGCAAAACACTGCTTCCCCCTCCTTTTTGACAACCAATGTTGGACTGACGCATGAAGGACCCACTAGGGAAAGCAGTGATAGTGACCCAAGCTTAAGGCATGTAGCCAGCTACCACATGTCAAATCTGGCTGGGTTTTAGTATCAAAAGAGTCTAGGACAGCCGGAGGAATGACTTTAGTGGATGGGAGTAGACGAGGTGGACGGACGTAGTTTCTTCTCATGAATTAGTTATGCTTGGGAGAAGCACAGAAGACCCTGGCGTAGAATACAGGATGTACCAGAAGCAGTCCAAGACCAGTTGCTAGGGAAAAAATGTGATGATGTAAGTATTGATACTGGGGTATGCTGGATTGTGAAGCAGTACCAGCTATACAGGGTGTGCTGGTTTGCAGAGCAGTCCCAGCTATACAGGGTGGGCTGGGTTGCGGAGCAGTACTGGCAATTTCAGAGTGTGCTGGGATGCAGAGCAAGCAGTACCAACAAAATAGGATGTGCTGGGTTGCAGAGCAGTACCAGCTTTTCAGGGTGTGCTGGGATGCAGAGCAAGCAGTACCAGAAATGTAGGATGTGCTGGGTTGTGGAGCAGTACCAGCTATTTAGGGTGTGCTGGGTTGCAGAGCAGTATAAGCAATACAGGATGTGCTGGGATGCGGAGCAGTACTAGCAATACAGGATGTGCTGGGATGCGGAGCAGTGCCAGCAATACAGGATGCACTGGGTTGTGGAGCAGTAACAGCTATTCACAGTATGCTGGGTTGTGGAGCAGTACCAACAATACAAGATGTGCTTGGATGCAGATCAGCACAAGCAATACAGGAGGTGCTGGGTTGTAGAGCAGTACCAGCTATTCAGGGTATGCTGGGTTACAGAGCAGTAAAAGCTATACAGGATGTACTGGGATGCGGAGCAGTACCAGCAATACAGGATGTGCTAGGATCTGGAGTAGTATCAGCAATGCAAGATGTGCTGGGTTGTGGAGCAATGCCAGCTTTTTGGGGTGTGCTGGGCACAGGCTGCAGGTAATGGCACAAGAACCCAGTACTGACCAAAGAGAAAAAGAATCTCTAACTGAGCACTAACAGGACACCGCACCAGTCTAGGAAAAACTCAGAATACATGGACCACACCGAGACCACTTTGAGGAGCACAGTAACAAGCTGCTAACAAGGATTAGTGACTTGTTGCACTGGCACCCTCCCTTTGGGTCCAGCCTACTTTATAGGTGCAGCAGCATGGTGATTGATCCTAGAGTTCCCTCCAGCTGCCCATTGGCTCCCAGGCAGTCAGCTGATGGTCTCCAATATGGCAGCGCCCACTGCCTCAGACACACAGGAATGCCGGCCACATGGAGACACAGCCATTCTAACCCCGGACCCCCGGCCAGAGTCCTCAGATGCTACAGCTGAGATCTCCGCCGTCCTCCCTAGACTCACACAGGATCTCCACGTGCCATGCCACTGCATACAGTGCCCAAACAGGTAATGGCTGCGAGTTGGCACTGACCACCCGCAGACTCCTGACACCACAGAGGGACTTGACCTACCATTAGAGAGGGCATGCAAAACACAGGGACCCTTTATAAAAGAGGGAACAGTGGTGTGTCAGGACCACCTACTTTGATTAGCAGGAGAGTAACCTGGGTGTAGTTTCTATAAAAACAAACCAAGCACCCAAGTTCATCCATGTTCCTGCTTCACCAAGTTATTAACCCTAAAGGAGGGGGTGAGGCCCTCAGGCAGTGGGCCCACCAATGATTTCCCCTGTACACCTGGTATCCGGTTGATAGATCTACAGGAAAAAGGTCAACAATGTCTAGGTAGACACCAGATGTTAAACAGTCAATAGGTTGACAAAAGGTCGACAGGGACAAAAAGTCGACAGGGACAAATGGTTGTCAGGATCAAGATGTCGACATGAAAGAGGTAGACACAACAATGGTCGACAATTTTTTTTTTTTTTTTATGGTTAGGGTTTGGTTTAGGCACTTACTGGGGGATAAGGGTTAAGCACTTACCTCGACAGTTAGGGTAAAGCACTTACCCAGACGGTTAGGGTTAGGCACCAGGAGGGAGGGTTAGGCACTAGAAGGGATGGTTAGGGTCAGGCACCTACCCCGACGGTTAGGGTTAGAGACCAGGAGGGAGAGTAAAGATTAGGCACTAAGGGGAGGGTTAGGGTTAGGGTGAAGATTAAGTGTAGAAAACAAAAAAAAATGTGTCGACCAATTTGGTGTCTACCTTTTTCATGATGACCTTTTGACAATGTCAACCATTTGTACATGTCGACCTTTAATGTGGCGACCTTTTGTCCCTGTCGACCTATTGACTGTCTAACATGCGATGTATACCTAGACATTGTCAACCTATTTACTGTAGATCTATTAATCCATAACCATACATGTATGGCCCTGTCCAACCTCTTGAAAACAATCAGGCATGATTTAAAAGTGGCTTTTACACAGTGCCAGCTACTGGACAGAGCTGTGGCTCTCTTATTTCATATTAAGATTAATACAGCACAGCTTAGGTTTAAATGATTAAATATTGGTCCCTTTTATTCTACCAACTGTCCATTAATTGAATTATACTACTAAAAAACATACATAACACAGGGCCTGATTCAGCAGCAATCGCAACTGCAATTAAACATGCAATCGTCTGACTGTTGAGATCTGCGCATGTGTATGCATTGCAGTGCACGTGTGCGAATAGCCCAATGCGATCAGGACTGCAATCATAGTGACTACGCAGACCCATCACAGTGTGATTGACAGGAAGCACCATTTGGGGATGGTGGTCAGCAAAACTCAGGTGTGGCGGTGTGTTTGAAAGCCGTTGTAGGGGCATGCATAAATTAGCCACTGCGATGCCATACACAGATGAAGCATAGATTGCGGGCGATGGGCTTAGCAATTTCTGAGTAAGGTCTGACCTTGTGCAATTGTGCATGGGGATCCGATGTTACTTGAGGTTACCTATGCTTTTGCAGTCTTGCTAAGTTTTACGAATGTGTGTAGGGAAGTGGGTGTCCTTATGTTTTGCTAATTTTTCATTGCGATCGCAGTGGCACTGCATGCAAAATCACAGCTACGATCACAATAGCGATCCGTACTGAGGCCCTGATTCAGAGCCGCTCGCAAAAAGCGAGTGCTCGCGTTGAATCAGGGCGGACGCTTTTTTTTTTAAAAGTCGGCATCCTGGCCACTCGCTAAGCCATGGGTGACCACCCACAGATTTTGCGAGTGGCAGGTGATGATCGCTATGGTCA
Organism: Taudactylus pleione; assembly: GCA_031769625.1. Taxonomy (NCBI): domain Eukaryota; kingdom Metazoa; phylum Chordata; class Amphibia; order Anura; family Myobatrachidae; genus Taudactylus; species Taudactylus pleione. Next base: position 295,951 of record JAUIMM010000546.1, read on the forward strand.
CGACCATCGCGACCATCGGGCTTGCGATGAGACCCTTGTGGTAGGGTCTCGTCTGCCGCAAGCCCCAGTGAGCTTCCGGCTCTAATGACTCTAATCACTCATGATATCAGTAGGGCCGCCCTCAAACGGCAGGCGTTCCTTCAGGAAAGCCTCAATTTGTCCAGCCACCCCCCGCCCCACCTAGAAAACGGGGCGAGCTGTCGATCAACATCAACAGCCGCCCCGTTTGTAGCGAGCCCCATAGTGAGTGAATTTCTCACTTGCTCCGGGGCTTGCACACGCGCATTGTGCACGCCGCGCGTGCACAGTGCCCCTCCATCGACCCACTTGCGAGTGCATAGCGCTTGCGAGCGGGTCTGAATCAGGCCCTGAATCAGGCCCATTATTCTGTTCCAACAATATCCTCTCATCTACAATGTTAAGTAACATAAATAGTATCTCACAAGTTATAATAGGTTAACATATGATTTGCTTTTTGAACATTTACAGGCCATACAAAAAAAAAACATTTTCACTAATTTATCAAATACATACCGAAGTTGAGAGCACTTAGAAAGTGCTTTAGATAGAACACTCCGATCATTTGGTCCTATTGTGTAGTTATTAAAACTAACAATATTTTGTATTGTACTTCTCTCCAAGCAGTAGGCTATAACCCGGTAACCATTGTTCTCCTGGGCCCTTTTTGTACCGTTAATTTCAATGTTAAGAAAGTGAGACATAATTCTCCCCACAAACTCCTCATCCTGTGTCTCATACAGGTAGCATAGTATCTCATTATGGCTGCCTGGTGACTCTCTCTTTAGCCATTCCTCCAAGGCAGGTTTTCCCCTCAAGAAAATGGGACAACCAGTGATTGTCTGAGCCTCCTGAATTTGTTTCTCGCTTGAAAGACCAAATAAGAATTGTACAGTTAATTTCAGATGTGGTTGGTCTTCTGATGCCTCCAGTAATTGTTTTACTTTCACAATTTTTAAGTCAGTAGAATGTTTTTTTACATGTTTATCATCCAGGACATAGTAGAGAGCAGCAAAGAACTCCTGCACACTCAGATGGAAGAAGCTGTAGCAGGTGTGGGTGTCAGTGTCCCTGTGGAAGATGTTCTCATTCAGAAACACAGACTCCATCTCCAACACAGAGAGTCCATGTTTATCAAGATCTGATTCTTCAAATAGAATTCTCTGGCCCCAAACTCCTTCATTGGCTAAAGCACACAGCTTCTTTATACATCTGTTTATTGGCTGGGCAGTGTCCCTTCCATGATACTTTATTAAACTCTTTAGGTACAACAGGTAAATGGATGTGGTTGTTTTGCAATAATTCACAGATAAACCCTCTTTTAGTTGTGGTTTCATTACAGTACATACAATCCAGCAGGTTATAGGGACAACACACATGGTGAACAGAGTATCATTGTCCTTAATTGTACGAAGAGCCAGGTCTGCTTGTTCTTTGGTTTCAAAGAAATTATAGAAATATTCTTTACGGTCTTTCCCTGTAAACCCCAGAATTTCCACATATCGAAGATATTCAATAATGTCCACCATCTTCAACAGTGAGAATGGCCTTGTGGTGATGATTAGTGAACTGTCACTGAGCAGTGTTTTCTTACACAAACTTTTTAGAAGGATTTCTTTGGAGACCTCCTGAAACGGATCATCACAAACCTCAGTATCATTCCTTGGTGACCATTTTAATTCATCAAATCCGTCAATAACAAAAAGAACTCCCTCAGTGTTCATGAAAATTGACTGCAACAGTTCTGGTGAACATTTTGGTAGACAATATCTAGATATATATCTCGCCAGGCTTATGTTACCTGTGATGGTGTTGACTTCTCTGCAGCTTATGTAGAACACAAACTGAAATTTGCCTTCATACAGATCCCCAGAGGCCCAGTCCAGCATGATCTTCTGGGATGTCAGAGTCTTTCCTATCCCGGCAGGTCCTTGTAACACCACAGTATTGGGAATAGTTCCATCATCATCAGGATCAAACAGAGCCTGTATAGTGGTTGGACAATACTCATCTGTTGATCTGTTTGCCATAATCTGTAGATGCCTCTGGCCTGAAGATATGATCTCGTGTTGTCTCTCCTCTTCATCCCGATGATTATTGATCAGTAAAAGACTGGTGTATTCTTTCTTCATATTCAGACCTTTCCCTAATCTTTTATCATGATGTTTAATAATACGGTATTTCCTTCTCATCTGATCCATGTATCTTAATCTGCAGTCTGTACAGGATTTAAAAGAATATGAATAGTAAATACCTTGACATGCAGAACCTAAATTACATATCTTCAATGAAAATAGAGCTTGTACTTTAAACCAAGAAATGGTCTCAATGAACAGAAAATTATTCACAAGAAGTAAATTAAAAAGACACACGCACTTATTAATAGAATGGCTATTAATTAAATAAACAAAAACTAAATGCATATTTTAAACATTGTTTAAAATCAATCTATACATTTTCTGCATACACATTAGAAATTAAGATACTGTGGGGTAATTTACTAAAAGTGAGAGTTTTTAGAAGTGGAGATGTTGCCTATAGCAAGAGGAGAAAGGCTAGGGAGAGGTTATAAGTACAGTATATTTATATGAAAAATATGGGAGGGGGTGCCATTCCATTACTTTGCCAGGGGTGCTCGGACTCTGGAAAGTCAATATGAGCCATGCTTATTACTGGTTGCATTTGAGGTTTTTAGGAGGAAGCAGGACTATGGTCCAGGGGTCAGTTTTTTTTAATGGAGAGGGGCAATTTATAACAATTGTTAACTATTTTATAGTAATGATAATGGTCAGCTCCATCTATTTAAAATAATGTGAGACAAACAGTATAACTGACAATTATTTCTTAGCCTTGAAATATTGCATGGCAGTATGATACAAATGGCAACTTACTTTCCAGGCTAGAGACAGGCTAAGGAAATCCAGGATGCCATAGAGCAGAGTGTTTCCAAACTCTGCCAACACTCTATTTATTTTAAGGAAATCCATGCTTCATGAGTCCAGACGGTGAATCATATTGACTGAGGTACTAATTTTCACCTGTGCTCAACCATGGATATCCTTAAAACATGGACTGTAAAGGCAGATTTTTGGAACCTCTGTCAGAGCATTTCTAGGAAAATGATTATCTGCAGTGGCATCCAACCTCTGGTGACAACTTGTATGGGTAGGGGCAGGCGGGCTTGTAGTGCACGTGGCAAGTGGGGTGCCAGCAAAAAAGGGGCAAGGCCTCATGGGCAGGGTGTGGCCTCATGGGTAGGTGGCATGGCCGAACCCCCGTTTTTCTCACTCCTGGAGTCCGGAGATGCAGGCTGCCCCCGGGGACCACTGTGTTCAGTGCCGCTCCCCCACTGTGAGCCTGATTCAGAGCCACTTGCTCTGCCAGAGCGCTCGCTCTGAAACAGGGCCGGGCTTTTTCTTTTTTGGAGCGGCCTCTTGGCCACTCGCATAGCTGTGGGTGACCACCCACAGCTATAGCGAGCGGCCATGATAATGGTCACGATGGTCAAGACCATTGCGATCATTGGGCTTGCGACGAGACCCTTGTGGTAGAGTCTTGTCCATCGCAAGCCCCAGAGAGCTTTTGGCTCTAACAGAGCCGGAAGCTCTCCACTGACATCACTTGTGATGTCAGTGGGGCCGCCCCCAAATGGCAGGAATTCTCATGGGAATGCCTCCATTTGGGCAGCCACCCACCCGGCCCGCCCACCAAACGGAGCGAGCTGTCACTCAACATCAACAGCTCACCCCCTTAGGTGCGAGACCCAGAGCGACGGAGTGCCCGTCGCTAGCCGGGTCTCACGCATGCGCAAGATGGAGCCAGCTCCGTCGTGCGCATGTGCTGTGGGCCACCATCGATCCGGTTACGAGCGCTCAAAGCTTGCGAATCAGACCCTGTGTCAGGAGCTGAGTGTTGCATGTAATGATACAATGCAGCACACGACTTCTGTCACTGAGGAGTCAGCATTTGGTGTCACCTCTCAGCGGATGACACCCGGTTGCAGTCCGCACCCCACTTGTAACACCACTAACTATCTGTACATATAATTTGCTACAGTATTTTGATCCTCCATATCAGCCATGGCAATGTAGTAGGCAGGATACAAAAATTATAAAGTGTAATATGCAGCATAGTCAAGAGTTTATTTCACTGCCTGGGTGGGATGGGATGTAGTCAATATACCGATGGCCAGGATGCCAGCCATTGGGATTTTGGTGTCTAAATGCCAACTCAGGATTAAAGACAGGCATCTAAGTACGACGCCTATCTTTAGTCAGAAGGAGAAAGCCCGACAGCCGCCATCCAGAATGAAGGTACAGTAAGCGGAGATAGGCTTTAGCAGCGGGAAGGGGGAGGGGGTTAGGTTTAGGTACCCCCGGGGTAACTTAGGTTTGGGAAGATGTCCATCCTCCTCCTTGTATTCTTGTAGAGCTCCATCACTGTCACTAAAATATAATATACACATAAGAGAATGACTAGGGAAGGATTGGGTAGATGTCCATCCTGCTGCCTTGCAGAGCTCCATCACTGACTGTGTGTCAGTATAATAAAATATATCCATATGAGAATGACTAGAGTATTGGTTAGATGTCCATCCTGCTGCCTTGCAGATCTCCATCACTGGCTGTGTGTCAGTATAATATAATATATCCATATGAGAATGACTAGAGAAGGATTGGGTAGATGTCCATACTGCTGCCTTGCAGAGCTACATCACTGACTGTGTGTCAGTATAATATAATATATCCATATGAGAATGATAGAGATGGATTGGGTAGATGTACATCCTGCTGCATTGCAGAGCTCCATCACTGACTGTGTGTCAGTATAATATAATATATCCATATGAGAATGACTAGGGAAGGATTGGGTAGATGTCCATCCTGCTGCATTGCAGAGCTCTGTCACTGACTGTGTGTCAGTATAATATAATATATCCATATGAGAATGACTAGGGAAGGATTGGGTAGATGTCCATCCTGCCCCCTTGCAGAGCTCCATCACTGACTGTGTGTCAGTATAATATAATATATCCATATGAGAATGACTAGAAAAGGATTGGATTAATACCCATCCTGCTGCCTTGCAGAGCTCCATTACTGACTGTGTGTCAGTATAATATAATATATCCATATGAGAATGACTAGAGAAGGATTGGGTATATGTCCATCCTGCTGCCTTGCAGAGCTCTGTCACTGACTGTGTGTTAGTATAATATAATATATCCATATTAGAATGACTAGAGCAGGATTGAGAAGATGTCCATCCTGATGCATTGCAGATCTCCATAACTAGCTGTGTGTCAGTATAATATAATATATACATATAAGAATGACTAGGGAAGGATTGGGTAGATGTCCATCCTGCTGCATTGCAGAGCTCTGTCACTGACTGTGTGTCAGTATAATATAATATATCCATATGAGAATGACTAGGGAAGGATTGGGTAGATGTCCATCCTGCTGCCTTGCAGAGCTCCATCACTGACTGTGTGTCAGTATAATATAATATATACATATGAGAATGAGTAGAGCAGGATTGGGAAGATGTCCATCCTGATGCATTGCAGATCTCCATAACTGGCTGTGTGTCAGTATAATATAATATATCCATATAAGAATGACTAGGGAAGGATTGGGTAGATGTCCATCCTGCTGCATTGCAGAGCTCTGTCACTGACTGTGTGTCAGTATAATATAATATATCCATATGAGAATGACTAGGGAAGGATTGGGTAGATGTCCATCCTGCTGCATTGCAGAGCTCCATCACTGACTGTGTGTCAGTATAATATAATATATCCATATGAGAATGACTAGGGAAGGATTGGGTAGATGTCCATCCTGCTACATTGCAGAGCTCTGTCACGAACTGTGTGTCAGTATAATATAATATATCCATATGAGAATGACTAGGGAAGGATTGGGCAGATGTCCATCCTGCCCCCTTGCAGAGCTCCATCACTGACTGTGTGTCAGTATAATATAATATATCCATATGAGAATGACTAGAAAAGGATTGGATTAATACCCATCCTGCTGCCTTGCAGAGCTCCATTACTGACTGTGTGTCAGTATAATATAATATATCCATATTAGAATGACTAGAGCAGGATTGGGAAGATGTCCATCCTGATGCATTGCAGATCTCCATAACTAGCTGTGTGTCAGTATAATATAATATATCCATATAAGAATGACTAGGGAAGGATTGGGTAGATGTCCATCCTGCTGCATTGCAGAGCTCTGTCACTGACTGTGTGTCAGTATAATATAATATATCCATATGAGAATGACTAGGGAAGGATTGGGTAGATGTCCATCCTGCTGCCTTGCAGAGCTCTGTCACTGACTGTGTGTCAGTATAATATAATATATACATATGAGAATGACTAGAACAGGATTGGGAAGATGTCCATCCTGATGCATTGCAGATCTCCATAACTGGCTGTGTGTCAGTATAATATAATATATCCATATAAGAATGACTAGGGAAGGATTGGGAAGATGTCCATCCTGCTGCATTGCAGAGCTCTGTCACTGACTGTGTGTCAGTATAATATAATATATCCATATGAGAATGACTAGGGAAGGATTGGGTAGATGTCCATCCAGCTGCCTTGCAGAGCTCCATCACTGACTATGTGTCAGTATAATATAATATATCCATATGAGAATGACTAGAGAAGTATTGGGTAGATGTCCATCCTGCTGCCTTGCAGAGCTCCATCACTGACTGTGTGTCAGTATAATATAATATATCCATATAAGAATGACTAGGGAAGGATTGGGTAGATGTCCATCCTGCTGCTTTGCAGAGCTCCATCACTGACTGTGTGTCAGTATAATATCATATATCCATATGAGAATGACTAGAGAAGGATTGGGTAGATGTCCATCCTGCTGCCTTGCAGAGCTCCATCACTGACTGTGTGTCAGTATAATGTAATATATACATATGAGAATGACTAGAGCAGGATTGGGAAGATGTCCATCCTGATGCATTGCAGATCTCCATAACTGGCTGTGTGTCTGTATAATATAATATATCCATATAAGAATGACTAGGGAAGGATTGGGTAGATGTCCATCTTGCTCCCTTGCAGAGCTCCATCACTGACTGTGTGTCAGTATAATATAATATATCCATATGAGAATGACTGGAGAAGGATTGGGTAAATGCCCATCCTGCTGCCTTGCAGAGCTCCATTACTGACTGTGTGTCAGTATAATATGATATAACCATATAAGAATGACTAGAGAAGGTTTGGGTAGATGTCCATCCTGCTGCATTGCAGAGCTCTGTCACCGGCTGTTGTCAGTATAATATGATATATCCATATGAGAATGACTAGAGAAGGATTGGGTAGATGTCCATCCTGCTGCCTTGCAGAGCTCCGTCACTGACTGTGTGTCAGTTTAATATAATATATCCATTTGAGAATGACTAGGGAAGGATTGGGTAGATGTCCATTCTGCTGCATTGCAGAGCTCTGTCACTGACTGTGTGTCAGTATAATATAATTAGATATGAGCGGGTTCAGATCTCAGAGATCCAAACCCACCAGAATTTCGGTATCCCGGGCGTTGCGAGCGAAGCTAGGATCTCCCTGCCTGCCCCGGATCCCTCACCCAAGGCAAAACCTCGCGACACCGGTGTTGAGTCGCAAGGTTTTGTTTTGAGCGGGCTTAACACTGATTGGCTGAGAGAGACGTTTGTCACGGCTGTAAGCCAGTCAGCGTTAAGCCTATTGAAAACAGCAGAAAGGAGAAAAAGAAGATGCCACCTTCCAAGCCGCCTAACACCACCGGCACCACCCGCGGCCGACACCGCTGGCAGCCCCACTGGCAGCATCCTCTACTGCCAACACCACTGCTGCCGACACTCCTGCACTGCTGCCCAACGAACTGAGGACACCGTCAGCGACCCACACACTGCCGACATTGCCGACACTCTCAACCTGAGGACAACGCTAGCACCCCTGCACTGCCGATACTGTCAGTACACATGCACTGAGAACATTGCTGGCATCCCAGTTCTGCCGACACCACCGGCACCCTGCATTTAGAACACACCTGCACTGCCGACACAGTCAGCAAACCTGCACTGAGGACACCGCTGGCACCCTCACTCTGCCGACACAGCCAGCAAATCTTTTTTTATATTGGATAAATGTGATTATCTACCAGTGTAAATGTGATTATATGTACTGACATATTCTATTTCTATAAAGATTATTAATATTATATACTGTAGGTGGGGTGTTGAGAATTTTTCTGCCATTTCGGAAACTACATAGTATATTATTTATTTGTTTATTAGCGTATCACCTTTGTCTTGTTGTGGTATATAGATTGTAAGCTTGCGAGCAGGGCCTACCAACCTATATATCTGTCTGTAATTACCCAGGTCTGTTCTATTAATGTTTACAATTGTAAAGCGCAACGGAATATGTTGTGCTATATAAGAAACTGTTAATAACTAAATAAATAAATACATTTCTATATTAGTAGTGGGCAAACACAAACCCATTGGGTGAATTTGCTGCTATTGTTTATTGATGAGCACCCGGTCTTTTTTATTTTTTTGTTTTTCTGTTTATGCAGAGGCAATTATGCAGGCAATTGATAATTTTTTTCTGCTATCAAGAATATGTACAGTATAAGCAGCACTGCAGTGCGCATCAGTCTCAGATACACAGAGGAATCCATCGCAGAGTCAGCGACAGGTTGTCAGCATTTGAGGGTGGTGATAAGGGCTTGTCGTAGAAACGCAGGCATGTCTGTCCGTATAAACACCATAACATGGGTGTGCATAAATTAGCCACTGTGAGTTCATACGTAGCTCTGCATGTCTGAAGAGCCACCAAGGATGCGACAGGTCAGACCTGCCACAAGGCCAAGATGGCCACCGATGTGCGTCAATGTTACCGAAATGGATGCAGTTATGCATCATCACACGTAGGTGAGAAGGCAGCAGTAGGAAACTCTATGCTCAGGTGATCTGTGCTAACATTAGCATATTTTAGCAGCTGCATTGCACACAATATCATAGCTGCAATCGCAATACCATCTCAGTCTCTGAATCACGCCCTCAGTTGATCCTGCACATATAATACCAGACTGGATTTGCTTTTTAAATGATTGCCTCTATTAAAACATTGGGCAGGCACAACAGGAACTTGCTGATGGCTGCACATTGCAGACTGTTACATTTACCCCCAGTGTTTTCCCCAGAAATACAGATACATAGGCTACATTCTAAAATCTTCAAATAGAATATGTTACTAACCTTCAAGTGTCACATTTGTAGACATCTTCTGTGATTTACCTGTAAGATAAGAGCCGAAAGGCAATAAACTTATTACATAAGTAATATATACCCTGGTGTAAGTAGGTAATAATGATATTAGGGGGTAAATTTACTAAGAATCGAGAATCGTCGAGATGCCAATCTCAGGAGAGTTTAGGCATGATTTTCAACTCGCAAATTTACTAAAGGCTAAGTCGGGTGAGTTAGATAGAGATTTCTCTCTTCTCACTCATAAAACTCGGGTGAGATAGCAAACTCGAATCAACTTACCATCGGTCAAACTTGGAAGTACTTTTCGCCTAAAAGATACAGCTCGCAAATTTACTAAGAATCGAGATGACAATCTCGGGTGAGATGCCTGCAAACTCTCTGCCAAATTGAAGTTTTCAACACTCACCTCCAGAGCTGTGAGTTTGGCTGAAACATACATAAATCATTGTGATTTGTGTATGTTTCTGCCTATAAATCGTTTAAATAGGGTATATTTAAAAAAAAAAAAAACATGGAGAGCCGCAGGTTACTAAAGTTCATTCTGCGGTTCCCACCATTAACTTCAATGTAGGAGCCGTTCATTGGCTGAGAGAGGCGGGGGCTCACCTCTCTCAGCCAATGAATGCTCAGATACGGCTCTATAAAGGCAGAAGCCGCATCTGAGCATTTCATTCAGGAGCTATTAACCATTCTGGTTGGTATCTGTGTTGTGGGTCATGATTTTTTTTTTCTGTAGACCTTGGGTGCCTTCTTTGAACAAGGGGACCACTCCTGGTAATGTAGGTGAGTATGTGTGTATGTATGAAATAAAACTGTACTTTCACAGTGTGTGTGTTGTGTTTTTTTTTACACATTTCTTTACAAGTAAACTACAGGTACCAGCAGGCACTTAATGCCCCGCATGCTGGTACTTGTGGTTCTCCAAGTACCTGCATGTGGCGGAGACTTGCAGGGACCTGTAGTTCCACTGTAAAGACAATGTTGTTAAATCTATATTTTACACACTACATACACTATCAACCCGTCACCCACTGCTCTAGGGTGGCGTGGATAGCCCCGGCTATCAACCTAGGCCAGGGGTTCCCTGGAGAGGGGACCTCTTTTTTGAGGGGATCCTCCCCAGGGATTCCTGGCCTGGGCTGTCTAGTGGTAGGACTGATGCTGTGGCTGGGGAACCTGGTAAAATGGCTCCAGTGACTGTGGCACCAGCCCCCTGCTAGAAAGTGTCCGGTGCTGGTTTTAATTATAAGGGGTCCCCTACGCAAATTTTTCCCCCTGTAATTAATACCAGGTCTTACCCTGCAGCCTGGTGCTGGTACCTAAATTATGGTGGAACCCTATTCATTTTGTTCCCAGTAATTTTAGGCACCAGGACTGGCTGAAAAGTCCAGGGCTGGTTAAGCTTTAGTGGGGAGACCCTATGTAATTTTTTTAAAATAACATTTAACCCATTTTTTACAGGTCTTAACACACAAGTAGCCAGCACATATCTCACTGATATGTGCAGGCTGCTAGCTCGGGAGAGATTTGCAGAGAGAAAACACTGCAATCTCGGGTGAGTAATCTCATCTTCACTAGCAACTCGGGGGAGATATCTCCATCTGCTTCACCATCAGCCAACTCACTTTCCGCTAAACTCACTTTTTAGTAGGGATGTGCAGGCTCGGATAGGTTCGAGTTTGCACGTGGAGTTCGGATTTTTCCCTCCAAAAAAACAGAACTCAGAAAGAGGCAAAACGTCATCTTACATGGACGAACATCATCATTCCTGGACAAAAAGGAATGATGATGTTCGTCCATGTAAGATGACGTTTTGCCTCTTTCTGAGTTCCGTTTTTTTGGAGGGAAAAATCCGAACTCCACGTGCAAACTCGAACCTATCCGAGCCTGCACATCCCTACTTTTTAGTAAATTTGCGAGAAAAAAAATGGGAAAATCACTCAGGATTCAGCAATGCAAATTGAGATAAAAAAAATCTAAACTTGACTATTCTCGATTCTTAGTAAATTTACCCCTAGGAGTCACTTAGGAGATCATGGGCCTTATAAGGGGTGAGGCAGCCAATGATTGTCCTGTGTGTGATGTTTTCTCCTACAGTCAGAAATGTACATATCAGAGGAGATGTACAGTGATTGTCCTGTGTGCAATGTTTCCTCCTACAGCCAGAAATGTACATATAAGAGGAAGTGCACAGTGATTGTCCTGTGTATGATGTTTCCTCCTGCAGTCATTATAAGAGGAAGTGCACAGTGACTGTCCTGTGTATGATGTTTCCTCCTGCAGTCAGTATAAGAGGAAGAGCACAGTGATTGCCCTGTGTGTGATGTCTCCTCCTGCAGTCAGTATAAGAAGTGCACAGTGCTTGGTCTGTGTGTGATGTTTCCTCCTACAGTCAGTGTGGGGCCCTTTTATCATTGCATATTTGTGGCTTTATCCCTGAAAAAATCCAATTAATGGGTTTACTGCAATAATACGTTTCCCCCAGATGTATGAAGAAGAGACTGTAGTAGATGTATCTTTTACCTGCTGTGCAATAGTCCCAACTGTACTCTGGGCACATTGCAGGGAGAAGCTTCTTTCAGAGCCCCTCTTCCTGCATCTGCCAGATGATACATCCTGGTGCTATGATCACATTTTGCAATGAGATCATGGGCGGTAATGTCACATCCACATAGCATTACAAATGCAATCATTCATACATGGGCCCCTATAAGAGGAATTGCACAGTGATTGTCCTGTGTGTGATATTTCCTCCTGCAGTCAGTGTAATAGGAAGTGCACAGTGATTGTCCTGTGTGTGATATTTCCTCCTGCAGTCAGTATAAGAGGAAGTGCACAGTGACTGTCCTGTGTGTAATGTCTCCTCCTGCAGTCAGTATAAGAGGAAGTGCACAGTGATTGTCCTGTGTGTTATATTTCCTCATGCAGTCAGTGTAATAGGAAGTGCACAGTGATTGTCCTGTGTGTGATGTTTCCTCCTGCAGTCAGTGTAAGAGGAAGAGCACAGTGATTGTCCTGTGTGTGATGTTTCCTCCTGCAGTCAGTATAAGAGGAAGTGCACAGTGACTGTCCTGTGTGTGATGTCTCCTCCTGCAGTCAGTATAAGAGGAAGTGCACAGTGACTGTCCTGTGTGTGATGTTTCCTCCTGCAGTCAGTGTAATAGGAAGTGCACAGTGATTGTACTGTGTGTGATATTTCCTCCTGCAGTCAGTATAAGAGGAAGTGAACAGTGATTGTCCTGTGTGTGATGTCTACTCCTGAAGTCAGTATAAGAGGAAGTGCACAGTGATTGTCCTGTGTGATGTTTCCTCCTGCAGTCAGTATAAGAGCAAGTGCACAGTGACTGTCCTGTGTGTGATGTCTACTCCTGAAGTCAGTATAAGAGGAAGCACACAGTGATTGTCCTGTGTGTGATGTTTCCTCCTGCAGTCAGTATAAGAGGAAGTGCACAGTGATTGTCCTGTGTGTGATGTCTCCTCCTGCAGTCAGTATAAGGGGAAGTGCACAGTGATTGTCCTGTGTGTGATGTTTCCTCCTGCAGTCAGTATAAGGGAAAGTGCACAGTGATTGTCCTGTGTGTGATGTTTCCTCCTGCAGTCAGTATAAGAGGATGTGCACAGTGATTGTCCTGTGTGTGATGTTTCCTCCTGCAGTCAGTATAAGAAAAAGTACACAGTGACTGTCCTGTGTGTGATGTTTCCTCCTGCAGTCAGTATAAGAGGAAGTGCACAGTGATTGTCCTGTGTGTGATGTTTCCTCCTGCAGTCAGTATAAGAGAAAGTACACAGTGACTGTCCTGTGTGTGATGTCTCCTCCTGCAGTCAGTATAAGAGGAAGTGCATAGTGACTGTCCTGTGTGTGACATATATTGACTACAGGAGGATAAATATATTGGGCCAAATGTAATAGGGTGTCAGTTTAAGTAACAGTACAAACTCGCACTTTCTCGCACTTTTAAAAAGTGCGAGTTTGTACTGAAGCTCGCAAATTCAATAGCCTGTGAACTTTTCAGCTCGCGGCTACTGCATTTGCGAATTTAGGTGAGTTTTTCCCTATGTAAACTGACACCTTTTAATGCGAGTAGCATTAAAAGGTGCGAGTTTTACAAAAGCCATCACAGATCAGTGAGATCTGTGATGGCTTCTGTGTGCATTTAAAAAAAAAACATGCACCCCCTCCCCAAAAGCATAACCAGCCCCGGGCTTTATAAAGCCTGTTCTGGTTCTAAAAATATAGGGGGCAAAATGCGTAGGGGGCCTACACACAGGGCTTTGTTAAGCTGGTCCTGGTTCTGGAAAATCAGGGGACAAAATGAGTAGGGGTCCCCTGAAAATTCCAAAACCAGCACCGAACTCTTTCTAGCGGGGGGATAATGCCATAGCCAGGGAAAACCTTTCACCGGTTTCCCTGGCCAAAGCATTATCCCTGATCGCTAGTCAGACCAGGCTGGGGATCCCTGGGGAGTTGGGTACCCCCCAATAAAGGGGTACCCCTCTCCAGGGCACCCCAGGCCTAGACTGATAGCCCGGGGCTATCCCCGGCACCCTATGGCCGTGGGTGCCGGGTTGATAGTGTTAGTGTACAGTGTAAAATTAAAGTTTCCATACTGTCTTTAGTTGTAGAACCACAAGTACCAGCAAGCCTCCCCCGCATGCTGGTATTTGGAGAACCACAAATACCAGCATGCGGGGCATTACGGGCCCACTGGCACTTGTAGTTCCACAACTAAAGAAATCTGTAAATAAACAAACATACACCGTGAAAGTAAAATTTTAATAAAACATACATGCACACTCACACTCACACATACTCACCTAGTATCCGAAGTAATCCATAGGGGTACCTGAAAAAAAAAATCCATACTCACCTCTCCTATGCGTAGATCGCGTCCACTTGTCCATGTAGGCATTCCAGGGGTTTAAAAAAAAAAACGCAAAAAAAAATGATCCATGCCGGACACAGCAAAGGTATATGCGTGTACACATACCTTTGCTCCGCGTAAATGACAGGGGCACACGTGTGCCCCATCATTGAAGATGCCACCAGCCAATCAGGGAGCATCTCCGTCGGAGCAGCTCCCTGATTAGCTGAATGCGGCCAGCATGTGTCTCACATTGACTTCAATGGTGAGGAATCCCCATTGAAGTCTATGGTGGGAAACGCTACATCATAGCCGCAAGGTTACCTCAGGTTAATCTTGCGGTTACATCACTGATACAATGTCGCGATTACGATGTAGCGGCTCCCTGCATAGACTTCAATGGCGAATTCTCACCATAGAAGTCTATGGGAGACACAGGCTGACCGCATTCAGCCAATCAGGGAGCTGCTCCGACGGAGATGCTCCCTGATTGGCTGGCGGCCCCTTCAATGACACGTGTGCCCCGGTCATTTACGCGGAGCAAAGGTATGTGTACACACATACCTTTGCTGTGTCCGGCATGGATCGGGTTTTTTTTCGGTTTGTTGTTTTAACCCCTGGATTGCCTACTTGGACAAGAGGACGCGATTGACGCATAGGAGAGGTGCTTATGGATTTTTTTTTGAGGTACCCCTATGGATTACTTCGGATACTAGGTGAGTATGTGTGAGTGTGAGTGTGCATGTGTTTTATTAAAATTTTACATTCATGGTGTGTGTTTGTTTATCTACGTATTTCTTTAGTTGTGGAACTACAAGTGCCAGCGGGCCCATAATGCCCCGCATGCTGGTATTTGTGGTTCTCCAAATACCAGCATGCGGGGAGGCTTGCTGGTACTTGTGGTTCTACAACTAAAGACAATATGGTAACTTTCATTTAACACTTTACACTAACACTATCAACCCGGCACCCACGGCCATAGGGTGCCGGGGATAGCCCCGGGCTATCAGTCTAGGCCTGAGGTGCCCTGGAGAGAGGTACCCCTTTATTGGGGGGGTACCCAACTCCCCAGGGATCCCTGGCCTGGACTGACTAGCGGTCAGGGATAATGCTTTGGCCGGGGAAACCGGTGAAAGGTTTTCCCTGGCTATGGCATTATCCCCCCGCTAGAAAGAGTTCGTGCTGGTTTTGGAATTTTCAGGGGACCCCTACTCATTTTGTCCCCTGATTTTCCAGAACCTGGACCAGCTCAACAAAGGCCTGTGCTGGTTCTTAATATACAGGGGCCCCCTATGCATTTTGGCCCCTGTATTTTTAGAACCAGAACAGGCTTTATAAAGCCCGTGGCTGGTTATGCTTTTGGGGAGGGGGTGCACGTCATTTTTTTTTTATTTAAAAACATTTTACAGAAGTACACACAGAAACATGTACATATCTCATGGATATGTGCATGTTTTTGTGTTAATCTGACCTGCTCAGGATGTACTCACTAGCCTGAAGCAGGTCTATTATTTGGGGACTTTTGGTTATCTTTTTTTTGCGAGTCTGAAACTGACACCCTATTACATTGGGCGAGTTGATTGTTTTCAATGTGAAAACATCTGGATGCGAGTTTGAGAATGGGGAGTTGTAGTAACTCTGAAAAATGCGAGTTTTAGTGAACAGACACCCTATTAGATTGGAGAGTTGTGAAAAATTGTGAGTTTAGCACCAAACTCGCAATTTACCAAAACTGACTACCTATTACATTTGGCCCATTATGTTCAATCCTGCAGTTAAAAGACTATCAGGCTTCCAACACCCTCCCCATACTTCTTATCAGTCAAACACTTTTTTGGTAAATTTACTAAAGAGTGATTTTATTTTGGTTCAAATAAATCTAAATTGATGAGTTTCTGGGGATAAATCACATATTTACTAATATACATTTTTTTTTTAAGTATTACTAAATGTGTGATTTAGATTTTGAAACACAACATCGATTTAGGTCAGTTTAGAAACTGATTAAAATCAATCATCTTTGTAATCTGGATTATTATATGTAACATGTACTGTTGCTCCTTTCAATAAAAATATATTCAGTTAAAAAAAATCAATCATTGATAAGTCTATGATTACATAGGATACATTACTCCTTTATATTAAAGCACAAGTAAATCACATGAGAGAACGCCCCATTATCTGTGCACCTTACTGGAACTCACCATGTTGTATCACTTGGTGCTGGAGATCCTTTGCAGGATCCATAAGATTTATCTCCTTGAAGACCTGTATGGTCACATCCAAAGCTGCTTCCTCTCCATAAACATCTATGAGAACATTTTTTGTGGTAACACAATCTGCCGTCTCCAGGCGCCCACGTGGGATGAGGCCTCGTCCTCCATCAGGGAAATCAGACAATTTGCTCTTAAATTTCTTGAAGTCATATTGTGTCAGATCTTCCAGAGCCCAACAAAGAAGATCTCCAGGTGTCCTTTTCCTCTTACACCAAGCCCCTGGTGAGAACACAGTAATGTCCTATAACTGTTACACAGAGACTCACCTTTACCACTAACACTCTATCACCACCTTCTGATTAATTTTATTTATAAGCTTGTAAACACCCTCCTACATCTTTAGCTTTGTACATTGTCTTATATTCTCGATTTTTTTTTCTGTGTATTTCAGCCCTTTCTTTATATCATCAGTGGAAATGTTTATTTTATGGTGAGTACGACACACAGGAAACAGTTTAGCGCATCATGGGAGTCTCTTATTTTAGGGGAAATATTCATCTATACCTGCTAATATAAATACAAGGCTGAAAAGCACTGGACAATGGACTTTAGATGCAGGAGGGTGCATGCAGGCCACTAAAAGAAAAATACTTTGAATAACCAACTGAATAAGTGTAAATTAAAAGGAGTAACATCATTAAAACATTGTGGTGTATGTCATTCTATACAAAGAAACTGTATATTACCATTTATCAGTAATAGTTACAATAGCATTTGGCAGGGCCATAACTAGCTGTGGGAGACCGGTGCCATCGCACAGAGGCTTGATGGGTGGCACTGTTGCCAGGATTGCTGCTGTGAAAACTGCGAACCATCTTGTGGATGCTTCAGATGGGCACCGTGCACAGTATAAGCAGCTGATTGGGCATCCTGAGGATGCTCGGTTAGTGCTGCACTTACCAGAGCCAGCACAGAAAGCAATTGTGCCCTGTTATGGCTCTGGCACTCAGGGCTGGTGCAAGGTTCCTCGGCACCCTAGGCAAAACTTTTGCCTACCACCCCCCTCACAGCCAGAGAGAGAGCTGGGATATTTAGACATATGTATATATCCAGGGGTATATTAGATATCTATATATATATATATATATATATATATATGTATATATATATATAAATATATATATATATATACATACACATATATACACACGTAGATGGGCACTTTTGGATCAAAAGAAAAGTGCCGGGTGCATTCCTTAGAATAATGTATAGATACAGCGTCCATATGCATGGAACAGGCGTCGCTCCACCGGACTTGGTAATGAAAAAAGTTTATTATATTGCTAACGTTTCAAAGCCTTTTCGTCAGGGTGTAAAACATACACGTGTAAAGTGCTTACTGCACAATTTCCACTCCTGCCGGTGAGTAGTCCGGCGGTGCCTTAGATTGTGTGACTGCTGTTACTGGATCCTATTCAGGTGAAGACCTCCAGGTGGAGGGGAGAGCAGGCTGATGCAGGTAATGTTGTAGCGATAGGCACAATCCTTCCTGAGGAGGTGGCGGCTGCCATTGTCCCCCTCAGCACCTGGGGCCCCGAAGTATAAATTGGCAATGAAGGGGAGGAGGGAACCCATGCACTTCAGCCACCAAGTATGGAGAGGAGGGAGCAGTCTCATTAATAGCATATGACATGTCATGTGACTGACCTTTGTGTTACCTGGTGTAGTGGTCAGAGATCCGGGCTCATGTATTCATGGAAGGGGGTGTGGCCTTGTGGTGCAAATCCATGCCCACTCATGTGTGCCACTCTTGGAGGCATGACCACATGTGATGCCTTTGTTCTCACCACTCAGTGGGCTTAGAGGCAGGGGAGAGGCTGGGCGATGCCTAGTAGATTTTGCTCTGCTCTTACTCAGCGCAGCAGCATCTGGTGGGCAACCTCCAGCCCCTCCCCTGTCTGTCACCAGTGTGGCTGCTTGGTGACACCATCCAAGGGGGTAACACCAAAATAGCAGAGCAGCTCTGATATTTTGGTTTCAAACCCTTGGATGGTATCACCCTGTGTGGCCTGCACCCCCCTAGTGACGTTAGTGATTATTACATAAAGATGGCAGAAGGTTTGATGGATATAATGGTACAATGACTGTGCAGCAATGTATCTCAGGTATGTTACTAACATGCTTTATGGAGTAAATTACATAAAAATCCACACGTTACAAACAGTCATCTTTGAAGGAAGGACTGGGGGAGATGTATCAAACCTACTAAAGAGGACAAGGGGAAATGATGCAAATAGCAAGCAATCAGATTATAGCTATCACTTTGTAGAATGTCCTAGATAAATGATAATTAGAAGCTGATTGATTGCTATGGGCTTGTCCTCTTTAGAATATATGATACATTTCCCTATAATTACCACAAAGGGGTAAATTTACTAAGAATCGAGTCTGGGAGAGTTTGCTTTCTTTTTTTCAACTCAATTAGCTTAGCCGAAATTCGGGTGATTTGAAGCTCCTGAGACTCTCAAATTTACCAAGAAGAGAGTCAAGCAGAGAGTGAGATGTCTAATGGTGAAGCAGAACGAGATTTCTCCCCCGAGTAGCAGGTTTTTCAGGAGATTACTCACCCGAGATTGCAGTGTTTTCTCACTGCAAAACTCTCCTGAGCAAGCAGCCTGCACATATCAGTGAGATATGTGCTGGCTGCTTGTGTTGTAGCTATAAAAAATGGATTAAAAGTTTTTGAAAAAAATTACATGAGGTCCCCCCCTAAAAACAAACCAGCCCCGGGCTTGCCAGCCAGTCCTGGTTCTTAAAATCACAAGGAACAAAATGTATAGGGGTCCACAGTAATTTAAGAACCAGCACCAGGCAGCAGGGCTAGTCCTGGTTTTAAATATAGGGAGAAAAAATTTGTGTAAGGTTCCCTATATTTAAAACCAGCTCTGGACCCTTTCTAGTAGGGGACTGTTGCCACAGCCAGGGGTGCCCTTTCACCAGGCCCCCCAGCTGCAGCATCAGCCCTGACCACTAGTCAACCCAGGCCAGGGATCCCTGAGGAGTTGGAGGACCCCCCCAATAAAGGGGTCCCCCTCTCCAGGGCACCCCTGTCCTAGGCTGATAACCTGGGGCTCTCCCTGCCACCCCCTAGTGTGTAAAAATAGAATAATTCAAATTGTCTTTACAGTGAAACTACATGTCCCAGCAAGCCTCCCCTGCATGCTGGTACTTGGAGAACCACAAGTACCAGCATGCGGGGCATTAAGGGCTGACTGGTGTGTGTAGTTCACCTGTAAAGAAATGTGTAGAAACCACAACACACATTGTGAAAAGAAAGATTTATTACATCCATACACACTCACACATACTCACCTGTTCCCAGATGTTCACGTCCCCTTCTCAATGTAAAGTATCCAATGGAAGTACCTGAAAAAAAGATCCAATACTCACCTTTTGTCCCACGATGTTCTCCACAGAAATCCAATAAGGGCCACGGACACACTGTAACTACAAGCTACAGTATGTAGTTACATTACGCCAATGACATCTCATTAGAATGAGTTATCATTAGTCCCGGGCCGCAAGCCAATCAGCGGCGGCTTAACATTAGTGGCCGTTCATTGGCTGGGACCCACGTGGAGGAGCCGCTCATTGGCTAAGTCCACGTGGGTCCCAGCCAATGAGTGGCCTCTAATGTGAAGCCGTCGCTGATTGGCTCGTGGCCCGACACTAATGATAGCTCATTCTCCCTGAGCTGTCATTAGCGTAATGTAACTACATGCTGTAGCATGTAGTTACAGTGTGTCCGTGGGCCTTATTGGATTTCTTAGGAGAACATTGTGGGACAAAAGGTGAGTATTGGATGTTTTTTTCAGGTACTTCCATTGGATACATTATGTTGAGAAGGGGACGGGAACATCTGGGAACAGGTGAGTATGTGTGAGTATGTATGGATGCAATAAAACTTTATTTTCGTGGTGTGTGTTGTGTTTTTTGCACTACACGTACCAGTGGGCCCTTAATGCCCCGCATGCTGGTACTTGTGGTTCTCCAAGTACCAGTATGCAGGGGAGGCTTGCTGGGACCTGTAGTTCCACTGTAAAGACAATGTAAATTATTCTATTTTTTACACACTACACCTACACTATCACCTTGCCACTCTACACCAAGGGGTAGCGGGGACATACCTGGGCTATAAGCCTAGGACAGGGGTGCCCTGGAGAGGGGGACCCCTTTATTGGGGGGGTCCCCATCTCCCCAGGGATTCCTGGTCTGGGCTGACTAGCGGTCAGGGCTGATGCTGTGGCTGGGGGGCCCGGTGAAAGGGCACCCCTTGCTGTGGCATCAGTCCCCCACTAGGAAGGATCCAGAGCTGGTTTTAAATATAAGGGGAACCTCACACAAATTTTTTCTCCCTATATTTAAAACCAGGACTGGCCCTGCAGCCTGGTGCTGGTTCTTAAATTACTGTGGACCCCTACACATTTTGTTCCTTGTAATTTTAAGAACCAGGACTGGCTGGCAAGTCTGGGGCTGGTTAGTCTTTTTTTTTTTTTGGGGGGGGGGCCCTATGTCATTTTTTTTTCACTTTTAATCCACTTTTTATTTACAGGCAGAAACATACATGGATCACAATGATCTGTGAATGTTTCTGCTAAACTCGCAGATCACAGGCAGGTGTATTTATTTCATGAGTTTTTACAGGACAGTTTTTCCATCTCATGAGAGTTTAGAAACTCTCTGCTTGGTAAATTCCCGAATCCTATCTTCACTAGTGAAAAGGTCCTCGAGTTTAACAGATGGTAAATTGAAGAGAGTTTGCTAACTCTCCAGTATTTTCCATAGCAAAGGAAATCTCTCTCCCAAGTTTGACATTAGTAAATTTGCGAGTGTGAATAATGCCCAAACTCTCCAGAGTTAGCAAACTCTCCCAGACTCGATTCTTATTAAATTTACCCCAAAGGGTCTGTGGCTGAACTGCTCTGTATTATGGACTCCAATGCTCTTACTGCTAATGATAATGGATCTGTCACTCACCTGTTACTGAGGAATAGGCCATCATGCAGGAGACGGTCTGATCCTACTGTATGTATCCTAGTAGGGAATAAAAAGCCAGTTACTCATGATAAATGTGGTTACTGGAGTCTGACATCACTCACTGACCTATTGCTGAGGTTATCTAGGAAACTTGTGCCATTATCTAGATGGTTTCCTAAATTAATAGTAACCCTTTATATATCTATTATAATACATCAGCTTACCTCCCAACTTTTATGCTACATGAAGACGGACACTTTGGGGGGCCTGAAAAAAGGTTGGAGCTTCACATAAAAGGGGCAGGACCTCTGGAAAATGGGGCGAAGCCTCACAGCAACCCCCATTTACCCCACTGTGGGGGTGTGTCCAGCACTCTCTGAGATGCTGGGCAGCCCCCAGGCTCTCCCTACACTGGTGAACAGATGGCATGCACATGCACACGGCATCTGTTCTCCTTCTGCACATCCATCGCTCTGCTATGCAGCGCAGCAGTATGTGCTCTCCCTAACTTCCCTTCCACCGTTGGACACTGCGGCCCGCAGGTGGGACAGCGGGACAGTCCCAGAAAAGTGGGACTGTCCCACTGAATGTGGGACAGTTTTTAGGTATGCATCAGAAATGCCATCAGAGGATGGATATTTAGCAGATAAGTCAGGAAATGTTATGGCATTGGCAGCACACTGTAACCCTGGCACTGCCAGCACTTATTATAGGGAACACTGGTAACATATAGTATGGGTAAGTTTGGGAGGGGTGCCGTGGCTTCAAACTCAACCAAGCCAAACTCCAATATCAAGAGGGTTTTTTTATGCAAAACCAGTGGTTTATGTACAAATCCAATGTTTGGGGACCTGCACATACGCAGAGCAGGTCCTATGTGAATTCTAGAAAGAAGGGGGGAATAAATGTGACAAAAATTGGAAATTGTGAAATAAATAATAGAATTTCCTCGCTGTGTGAACTCATTGTTATTACTTTGTAGATAAGATTCATAAATCAAATGGATACTCAAAATTCCCTAGTGAGTGTATTCCCATATCTATATCATAGGGATATTATAGATTCTGAATGATGTATAACTAGAGATGTGGGCCGACCCCATGTTTTGGTTTTGGATCTGGATCTCCCCTGGTTTTGGATCTGAATCTGGTTTTGGATTTTTGGTGTTTTGTTTTTAGGTTTTGGTTTCGGCTTTGGACCTGCATTTTTTCCAAAAAATTATATAAACAGCTAAAACTACATAATTTGGGCCTGTTTTTGTTCCTATAGTAATATTAACCTTAATAACAATCATTTTCAGGCATTTCTAGGCATTTTTAACCACCTCACAGCTCACAATATTGATTTCACTATTTTTCACCAATATAGGCCAAAGGCTGCAGCGAGCTGGCTGGCTAAAGTAAGCGACAGAGCAGCGGCACAAATGCACGGCACTTTCAAAAAATATAGGACATCTATGAAACATTGCCACACAGCAGTGGCAGACAGGATGGCAGTTTAATAAACTATAATAATGTCAGTCGGCAATGCCCCAAATTGTGCCAAATGTAAAGGAAAGAGGTGCAAGATGGAATTGTCTCTCCCACCCACTCTTATGTGGGATATTAAAAAGGACATGCACAGTTTAACAAACCAAGCACTTTAGCACTAGGACTGACACTTTTGTGGCTGAACTCCTTGGTTTGTTTGGGCCCCCACAAGACATTTTTTGGAAGAACTACTTTCAATTATTAAGGAGGAGGTTGATGATGAGGGTGTTGGTGGTGGAGATTGCATGTGCTGGTCCAAACTGCTGGTAGCTGATACTGGACTGTTTGTTATTAATTTACAAATCATATTTTTGTTAAACAAATTGCATGAACTCGCTGCAAATGACGTAACAGGTAGGAGGTGCCTAGATGGTTAATGTCCCTTCCAGGGCTGGATTAAGGACTGTGGGGGCCCTTGGGCAACAAACGTGTGGGGGCCCCCATCGAGAAAAATTGTGTATGTATATATTAATATATACATATATACATAACTTTTACAAACATACACACATGCATATACAGTATATACATATATGTATATATATATGTACGTATATATCTTTAACATTATACAGTCAGATGCATAAATATTGTCACATTGACAGAATTTTCATATTTTGGCCTCTATTCACCACCACAATGGCTTTGAAATGAAACAAACAAGATGTGCTTTAACTGCAGACTTTCAGATTTAATTTGAGGGTAATTACATCCAAATCAGGTGAACGGTGTAGGAATTACAACGGTTTCTATATGTGCCTCCCACTTTTTAAGGGGCCAAAAGTAATGGGACTATCAACTCAAAAGCTATTTCATGGACAGGTGTGGGCTATTCCCTCGTTATTTCATTATCAATTAAGAAGGTAAAAGGTCTGGAGTTGATTCTAGGTGTGACATTTGCATTTGGAATCAGTTGCTGTCGACTCTCAATGTGAGATCCAAAGAGCTGTCACTATCAGTGAAGCAAGCCATCATTAGGCTGAAAAATCAAAACAAACCCATCAGAGATATAGCAAAAACATTAGGTGTGGCCAAATCAACTGTTTGGAAGATTCTTAAAAAGAAAGAATGCACCGGAGAGCTCAGCAACACCAAAAGACCCGGAAGACCACGGAAAACAACTGAGGTGGATGACAGAAGAATTATTTCCCTGGTGAAGAAACACCCCTTCACAACAGTTGGCCAAATCAAGAACACTCTCAAGGAGGTAGGTGTATATGTGTCAAAGTCAACAATCAAGAGAAGACTTCACAAGAGTGAATATAGAGGGTTCACCACAAGATGTAAACCATTGGTGAGCCACAAAAACAGGAAGACCAGATTAGAGTTTGCCAAACAACATCTAAAAAAGCCATTACAGTTCTGGAACAACATCCTATGGACAGATGAGACAAAGATCAACTTGTACCAGAGTGATGGGAAGAGAAGAGTATGGAGAAGGAAAGGAACTGCTCATGATCCAAAACATACCACCTCATCAGTGAAGCATGGTGGTGGTAGTGTCATGGCGTGGGCATGTATGGCTGCCAATGGAACTGGTTCCCTTGTATTTATTGATGATGTGACTGCTGACAAAAGCAGCAGAATTAATTCTGAAGTGTTTCGGGCAATATTATATGCTCATATTCAGTCAAATGCTTCAGAACTCATTGGACGGCGCTTCACAGTGCAGATGGACAATGACCCAAAGCATACTGCAAAAGCAACCAAAGAGTTTTTTAAGGCTAAAAAGTGGAATGTTATGCAATGGCCAAGTCAATCCCCTGACCTGAATCTGATTGAGCATGCATTTCACTTGATGAAGACAAAACTGAAGGGAAAATGCCCCAAGAACAAGCAGGAACTGAAGACCTTTGCAGTAGAGGCCTGGCAGAGCATCACCAGTGATGAAACCCAGCGTCTGGTGATGTCTATGCATTCCAGACTTCAGGATGTAATTGCCTGCAACAAGGTTCTCACTCAGTTAATCTGTTGCTTAACCTCTCCACAATTGCGCAGACTCGGTGTCCCAGATGACCACACAGTTCGCTGAGACCAACCCTCTGCTTTACATACTTAACAATATGTGTAGCGTCACTAATAATCTCTTCAAAGACTAGGGTTTGGAGCATATATGAAATAAACTAATAAAGAATACTTTATTAACACAAAAGCTAGTACAATGCTTAAAAAAGAATGTTACAGAGAAAAGAATGGTTACAAAGGTACATACAGCAATATAAAATAAAAATGGTAGAGGTAGACTTACAGAAAACACGCAGCATTAGAAAACACGTAGCGTTCTGCCCAGGAGGGATGGTAAGAAATGCAGAGACTGCCGGTTAAACTTCAATGCGACAAACTGATCCCCCAGTTTGACACAGAACACAGGACTTCAATCCTTTTTATCAGAAGAGCCTAACACCTGGGGTGATGTCATACCCATCCGCTCGGATTGGTGGATTAGATAATTGAAGGTCAGGAACCTCCCAGCTAAGTTTGAATCCCTTTAAACTTATACAGAATAACCCTAATAACTTCCCCTGTGGATGTATTACCTACAATATGGGGTGTTCATCTTACTGGTCCATATTTTATCTGTTATAAAAGTGTAAACATGATGTGGTTGTCATAGTGCATTCCTGAGATATCTCATATCTTCAAAACTATATGTCTCAGTGATCTGGGAATCGCACACAACCTGGATATGGAGTCCAGTTGTATTTATATAATTTCCCAAGCTTCCAGCTATCACTGATACATCAATTTTATCATATAAACCATCCAAATATGACTGATCCTTGATCTGCCATATGTCACCACACCTGAATGTCAGGCTGTTACTCTTTGTTATACACCCCCTATGGTGCTTGCTTCCTATAGCCACAAACACAAAGGGATGAGCAATCTACATGTCCTGGTGACGTTATCATAATTGAAAGGAAACACAGATAGGCTCTAAGCTAGACAAATCTGTGTTGTATTTCCTAATTTTATTAACAGGCTAGTGGGACTTGGCCTGTATCTGTTAATTTCATTACCTGGGCATGACTCTAACAAAAAGATTTCCTGACTTGTAAACTTCAAAGAATAATTATCATGTCAGTTATGACATTAGCATCTTATTGATCAGTGAGGGGCAGAATTCAACAACAACTTATTATGGAACAAACTCACAATCATATAAAATCTATAATTCTTCACATTTTCCTTTCCACTTCGTGTAGTGAATAGCTTATTGCCAATTATTTGTTTATCATAAGGCAAATTTCCTTTAATTTTTTTTTTCTTAACTTCAGTAAAAGTAGCTTTACCATATCGATGGCGTGACTTAAGCCCTGGGTCATGGACCTTCATAGAGGACGAGGCAGTTGACGGCCTTGCACTGCTGGCGACAGCTACAACATGTGGTTCTTGGCCTTGCTCTTCTGTCATGTGACAGCCCTCCATATTTTCTGCGGTCTTGAAGCAGTGTCACAAGCACAAATAGTGTAGCCAAGGTGCAGTTACAAAATTCACACATGTGCAGTCGTGTGCACACACAAAAATATTAGACAAAAAAAAGACAATTGATTTAATTTTTTTTCAGCTCCAGAACTTGGGCCCAGAGCAGATTGATTACGACTGGAGTCGGGCAGCACTAGGTTGCAACTTGCATTGCTGGCTGGATACACGCACACACAGACAGTAAAAGATAAAAAAGACAATTGATTTTTTTTTTTTTTTATGCTCAAGAACTTGGGCCCAGAGCAGTGATTGATCATGACTGGAGTGGGGCAGCACTAGGTTGCAACTTGAATTGCTGGCTGGATACACACACACACACACACACACACACACACACACACACACACAGAGAGTTACAGTTAAAGATAAAAAAAAGATCATTTATTTTTATATTTTTATGCTCAAGAACTTGGGCCCAGAGCTGCGATTGATCATGACTGGAGTGAGGCAGCACTAGGTTGCAACTTGCATTGCTGGCTGGATCTTGTGAGCAACACGCACAGAAAAATATTACACTAAAATACACTTTTTTTTTTTTACAAAATATATATATATATATATGTTTTTGGGAGTCCAGAAGTTGGGCCCAGATGGACGCAGCACCAGCCCAGATGTATTCTGCACCAGCCCAGATGGACACAGCAGAGCACCAGTGAAGACTGGATCAGCACTGCAGCACCCCAGGACACAGCAGACAGCAGAGCACCAGCTCAGAATGGATCAGCACTCAGCAGCACCAGCCCAGAATGAATCAGCAATGCACCAGCCCAGGACACAGCACCACTCTCCCAGCCCTACACTACCTACCTGCCCTGTTCAGTCTCCACAGCCGGAGTGAAATGGCGTCTGCCACGTGGTCCCTATATACTACATTGATCATAGAGACATAAGCTCGCGAACCTAGAGATTTCCGACTCTATGGCCTTGCCTCGGTTTCGAGATCCGAGTTAGGCGGGAAACTCCGAGCCTGCTTGGATCCGACTCGGATCTGCGAAATTCGGGTGGGTTCGGTTCTCTGAGAACCGAACCAGCTCATCCCTATGTATAACCATGAATGTGTGTCCAGAGTAACAATACAGTATGCAAAACACTTACCTGCTAATACTAACTTTGTATGTAATAATGATTAATAAATCAAATGGACACTCTAATTGAAAATATTTTATTGAGTTAGAAAAATATTATTCTAATAACAACATCCCGTGAGAAGATAAATTAGTGAGCACTGAGGATATAAGTATGTACAGATACGTTGTACCTGTAATCCGATTGGCGTAGAGCAACACACCCACCATCAGGAGCTAATACAATCACATTGCCTATTGGATGTGAGACGGGATTATCAGTGGCAATGAGAGATGGCATTTGATTGGCCATAGCAATCACGTGATCAGATGACTCGTTTTGATTGGCCTGTGGATATGAATAAAGTCTGAGGCTAGAGGGGCAATCGATTTGCCTTGGTAAAGCTGACTAACAGCAAAATGTGCGTCGGCACGCCCGCTGTGTGCACCTCGTGCATGTAACTCTAAAATGCTGTAATATGATAAATATGATTACACTGTGTGAATTTGTTCTGCAGCAGGACGTATTATTGTGAAAAGAAACTCTAATGTTACTGAATCTCCTCAGTTCCCAACATTGTATCCGCGCAATGCTCCAAATAAAAGCTGATTTGTAATAAACCACATTGTAAACAGCCTTATGTATCCTGAGCAGAACTATATGAAATACTTTAATATAGGAAAACAGAATCATATAGCGCTTTAGAATCCAACTTTTGCAGTTACAATACTAATACTGGGGGAAGCCCTTAGTATTTTAAGGCTGATCCAGGTGGTGCTCCTAACACATTGCATTTGACCCTCTAATTAATAGGGCTACTCTCATATAATCCCTCAGTGATTAAGATTGAGGAAGATGGAATATGTGATTATACAGGGGGAACTATATAAATGAATACAAAGTAAGAATACAATAAAGATCAAGATAATAACTATATACAAGCAAAGACCCTAACTGATCATAATGATTTAATTATCTCAATATAAATATAAATGTGATAAAGCATAGGCCACAACATGTGAATATATATTGATAATCAACATAAAACAAACTCACTGTTAATAACATGGTTACCTTAGCCACATATAATTAATTAGGCAACATAAATATCAATTACGGCTTATCATTATTGACTGATTAGAGATTCAATACTTGCGGGATCTAACCTGAATAAGGAGTCTTACTTGATGATTGCCATAACGGCACCACAGTACAGGGGGGATCTCATGTAATGAGAAACTATTCAGTGTAATCACTTGTTGTTACTCCAGATACAGCAAGAGAGTGACAACTTAAATTAATCTATTTGTGAAACCCTAAGTTACGTAATAATAAGGAGGTCACACAGCGAGGATATTCTATTATTTTATTTCACAATTTCCAATTTTTGGCACATTTATTCACCCCTTTCTATTTTTTAACCCCTATTTCGCTGGTTATGTCCCAGGATGGTACATTTGAGTGTATACCTAATAAAGATTGAATTTTTATTTAAAAAAGTATTATTGTGTGCCATACAAAAGACATCATTCTTTCTTTTTTACTTTTCTTGGTACTCTTGCAAACAGTTATACTTTGTGCCATTCGGCAGCACCCACTAAAAAATAAATAATTTGGGGTTATTTTTCTAATATAGATGTATGCAGATGTCCCTATCCCTTTGTGTTCTTATGGCTATTTAATGACTGTTAATTCAGTCTTCTAGATATGTCTAGCACCATTACATTTGATATTTAATTTTAATACTGCAACCATCAAATAAATCTTCTTTATAAATTAGATCATAAAATCATACTGTAACCAGATTGCATTTTTCCTCAAAATGACATATTTTTAGTCTCAGCAAAGACCTGGAAGACAGACGTGACAAACTTAAAAGTACTACAGAGGCTATATTTAACTGCAATCTTGATAGACAAGATCCAGTAATAAAAGATTGGTCAGATGATTTATATAGATTAAAATCAGCCCTGATGAGACAGGGCAAAACCTGGTGGAAGAAGACTACTTTCGATAACTATTTAAAAAATTATCTGATTCCCAGAGGCTTGAGATTGAAACAATTACCAATGTTTGAACTAGCTAGCAATGATTTAAAACATGATTGAGAGAACACACTAACACAATATTCAAAAAACCTATTTAAGATACTAATTAAACATGATGTAGTTATTTTAAACAATACAACATGAGAAATATCTGAATTGGGAGAAACTCAAACCTTTTGAATCTCTGAAGAATTACCAACAAAGATACGAAAAATATAAAAAAAGAAATAGAGAAGTATAAGAAAGAAATAATCGAGAGGAAACGCAGAAAATTTCAAAGAGACAGAGATGATTACTCTCAGAATAGGGTCTATAAGTGGATTACACAATCACAACATAAAAGAGATTCAAATTCTCATAATTATACTTCAGAGATTGATTCCTCTGAAGGAGAAAATTCTAGAGGTCTGTCCCTGGTTAAAAACTTCAAGAGGGATATTTCAGGTCAAACCCCAAAAGTAGCCAAAACAAATATGGAAATGGATGGTGGAAGATCAGGAGGGGCAAGGGGTGGAAGGAGAAAAAGAGAGCATCTAGATTGGAAAGAGGAACCGAGAGAACAAAGAAGATATCGGAAACAACAATAGATAGGATATCAAATCCCAATGATTTAAACGATTCATTAAGGATCATTAATCTTCTAACGATGACCAAATTTCAATCTTAAGCAAAGGTCTCTCATTCTCCCCAAACCAAGAATTCTACAGATTTGAATCTGAAAAAGATCTGCACCTCTTCATTAGAAATATTCTCTTGAAGAAATTTTTCCTAAACCAAAGCTCCAAAAAAGAACAATATACGACATCCAACTATAATAGCAACATACTTCAACCAGAGGAAAGAGCAATGGTGCAACTACTAGAAGATCTAGAACAAGAAAATGATTCTTCAGATTTAAACATGAATGAACCATTTGATGCGACTAAATTAAGAAACAAATCAAATTTCTTTCCTGACAGTAAAATATGTCCAGCTTCCCAGGTATACCAAAAACTAGTCTCCGAAGATTTGGACAAATTGTTCAGTCATAGAAAATGATTTAAAGATAACATCACAAAAGGTGATAGAAAAGCATTAGAAAAGATTTCCAAATGGCAAGATATAATTGTAAAGCCCTCTGACAAAGGGGGCAATATTTTTCTTTGGCCAAGGCAATTGTACGTTGAAGAATTCAACAAACAATTTAATGATAGTAGTTGTTACAAGCAACTTATTTTCAACCCGACTCAAACTTTTCTCAAACAATACAATCATTTAATCAATACAACTTTCAACAATGGGGTTATCACTAAAAGAGATCTTGATTTTTTGAAAACAGACAAACCAAAAATATCGATGTTGTACCTCCTTCCTAAGATACATAAGAACGAAAAGTTGCCCACAGGCAGGCCCATAGTATCAGGTGTAGGCAACTTATCTGAAAAAGCAAGTGTATTTGTAGATCAGCACTTATGCAATCATGTATTTACTGTACCATCATATGTGAGAGATACGATGGACGTGCTTGTCAAGCTTCAAGACGTGAACATAAATCCTGATATATGGTTAGTATCGTGCTATGTGGTAAGTCTCTATACTAGCATTAACCATGAAAATGGAATACAAGACATCAAATATTTCCTTGATATGGGAATACATAGTGACTTTAACAACTTTCTGATTAACATTTTGAAGTTTATGCTAACTAAGAATTACTTCTTATGCAATGAACGCCACTATCTCAAGGTTAAAGGAATGGCAATGGGGACAGCTTGTGCCCCCACATATGCCAACCTCTACCTGGGGTGGTGGGAGAAAGAAGTGGTCTTTAATGAATGTCACAAGAAATACACTGACAAAATTCTATGGTACCTTCATTATATCCAGGGGTTAAAGTGGGCAGGAATGGGGTGGAACTGAGTTCCATCATCTCTAATGGTAGGTGGAACTATTTACACCTCCACCAAGTCCCTGCACAGAAGTCCCAGAGACAGAGAGCCACTCTCTGTCTGCGTAGGGAGTCTCAATTTCTTCAGAGGTCCCTCATTTCAGAGAAACCAACATATAGGTATGGAAAGAATCAAGCAAAGGCAATACAAAGGGGTTGCAAAAAAAACATTAGGCATCCAAGTGACATAGACTAGTTTGTGGGGACCCCATAAAAAACTCAGAGGCACAGCAGAAAAATAACACTGATTATATAGAACTTTGTTTTTTTCTTTTTAAGTGATCTAACATTGTAGTCTCAGCTGATGGCAGGGGTGCTAAAAAGCATCTAAAATGTATTTCACACTGTCATAGCCCCAAAAGCTTCTGGGGCCTAGGTGGCCCCCAAGCCCCCCACTAGGAGGTAATGGAGCATACCCCTACTCACTCTTCAAAAGAGTGAGTAGGGGTACGCTCCATTACCGCCTAGTGTTGTTCACACTAATCATAGTTTTTATTAGAGCTCCTTGAATGTTCTAACATTCTTCTTTCATATATTTTCAACACCACCTGCATCAAACTTCACCATCTTGGAACCTCAATGAAAACTCAATGACTATTTCCTAAGTTAAGTATTTAGGTCATGTTTATATTAAATATTAAATAATTTTGATAATTATAGATCATCCAAGGTAAAGGCGCCAAGTTTTTGATACCACTCCCTTTTTCACATGTACAGGAAAACAACAGCTACTAATATAATTTCACATGCAAATAGCTCTCATTTACCCACCACCATTCAAGCTATCTCAAAGGGAGAATTACTTCGAACTAAAATAAATTGTTCCACCCCAGAATCATTTAAGATCAGACAACAACAACTGGGTGAGAGACTCAGAGATAGGTGGTAAAGCAAAACTCTAATCAAAAGATTAATTAAAGAGACTGAAAAATATCCTAGAGACCTATTGTTGAAACCAAAAAAGAAACTACAAGATGAGGAGACGGTTAGATTCATAGGGACTTTCAATGTACATTGGAAAGAAATCAACAGCATTCTTCAAAAACACTGACTGATTCTTCAAACAGACACTGATCTTGCCACAATTCTGCCTGCAAAAATACAAACTAGTTGGAGGAGATCACATAACATCAAAGACAAATTGGTTTGGAGTCATCTAACTTTGAACAAAAAACCAATGCATAACAAGAAAGGATCCTATGGATGTGGGCATTGTAAAGCATGCAAATATGTGATCCCCAAAAAATGGTTTTATGACAGATATAACAAAAAAAATGACAATTCAGAGCTACATCACTTATACCACAGTTGGAACAATATAACATCTGGAATGTCCCTGTGGACAAATATATGTGGAAAAAACATCTAAACCCCTAAAAGTAAGGATACTGGAGCATGTCAGGATGATCCGTAATGCTAGCCAAGATGTGGCTAAATTTAAACTGCTTACATCCATAGACAGACATTTCTACAAGTACCTTGGCAGTAACCCCAATTTTCTGAAAGCAATTGGGATGAAACATATCCAAATGGGGATCCATGGGGGAAATCTGGACGAGGAACTTTTGAGGTTGGAAACTAAAATGATTTTTTTAATGGATAGTTTGCACCCCAAGGGTCTCAATGAAAACAACAGTTACACATCTCTAATGTGGAGGGGATCTAAAATTATGAATCAACAAGAACCATAAGTATCCCATTCTCAGTCTGGAATTACCATTAGAGACATGATTTAACAGCCTTTCACCATATTAATGAAGCAAAGAATCTTTAAGATGGACCTATAAATATGATATATTATCATGTATTGAACTAGACACTGATTGTAACTTGTGGAGTCTTCAAATACTAAATGGAACATGGAATTATTAGATTACGCTATTACTATATCAATATAGATAGAATCTTCCTCTATATTACCCTAGGAGGGGATAATAAACAAGGAGAATGGACACAATGTCTAAATAATATTTAATATAAACTCAGTGAGATACTGATGTAGTAATATAATTTCACAAATATATAAATTTTTTATTTAAAACATTTTTTTCAAGTTTTAAATTTGTATATACTTTGTGTCACGATCCAGGGCAAGTGTTCCTCTGTGGAGGACAGTGAGCCAGGGGGTTAGGGTGACTAGGGAACAACTAGGTGAGTGACAGCTAGGTCTCCCTATTGCGGCCAAACCCAGGTTTGGCTAGACCTGCCCAGAGGCACGGAGTCTAAACCACTTGGTGGTCTTTACCAGTGACCCCTCCAGTCAGGATTTGGGTTTTGCTGCCCCAAGTGGGCAGTTCATGGCCCTCTGGACAGGTACCTGGGCGTGGCAGAAAGACCAGAACTATATTAAATGAATTTGTATATAAACTAATACTTGACTACTGGAGATGAACTGAAAACTTGAATATTGGAGATGAACTATATACTTAAACACTGGAGATGGACTTGAGAATGTAGAAATCCTGGTCGCAGGCTTGCTTGGAAACACAGGGAAATGTACTGGGAACTGCAACAGATTCAGGTGCTGATTAGCACAGAGAGACACAGAGAGAAGTGGACACAGGCATTTACTGGGGATTGCTATAGATCCAGCTGACAGCTAACTAGAGATTAGCAGGAAACCTGACACCTCAGTAACACAGGGAAGCTGCAGGAGGGCTAGCAGCACACTACAAGACACACAGGAAAAACAACATAAAACACTGGACTTCTGAGAGAGAACTAAAGTCTCAGACTGAGAATTAGCATGGAAGCTAATGCAGGAATTCTTGAGAACTGTAAGTGGGCTGAAGCAACACTTTGAAGGAAAAACACAGAGTAACACTGGTGAGAATCACAAGTCACTGGAACAGCGAAGTTGAACAGCAGCTACCTGTTCCTGGAGTCAGACTTCAATACCCCTGGGTAGCTGATCATTGAATCAGAGGATCAGCTGAGTGACCACAGGACTACCATTGGGCTATACTAGTCAGGTGATATGAACCAACATGGCTGCGCCCATGTCCGGCACCCCGGAAACCAGGACGAACACACAGAAGCCCTAGCGGACCTCAGGGAGAATACTCAGTCACCACTCACCTCCAGTCCCAGTGCCTGGACACCTAAGCCCAAGGACACCAGCGCAGAGGTGAGTAGCGGCCGATCCCAGGCCGCATCCTGACACTTTGATAATTATTCACTAATCAAGCTCACGGAAACAAATGATTTGATCTGGACCCATGCTGAATCTATAACAAGATGACCGAGAAGAACTTAGTAGAACACTATATGGATAAGATTATTGTGGAGCTAACTACACATGAATTAGTTCTTTACATATTTATAAACATTGACATTCACTATTGTGCATATTTATTTCACTTTGTGTTTCATTTTTGTTTTTTATATTTTTAATTTTTATTCACTAGTTTTTGTCAATAGTACACTATATAAGTGATTTGACACATTATCACTGTAATACAGTTACATAATTAGGCACAATTAATATTCTTTCTTTTTGTTTGATAATAAATTGTGAATTATCATTGCATCTATAGCACTTCACTTTCATAGATTTACACATAATAATCCATTTAAGTATACAGATTTAATTTTCACATCACAGTTGATCACATCAAGTAGTAGATACATAAACTTTTCACTCACTATTTATTGTTCATATATAAATATGTATATCACAACTTATACCAGATAGAGAACACTGATAATAATTGTCTGTTATTAATGAAGGAAGGGGTTCTTTCTCTTTTCAAATCACATAATAGGGCAGCACAGATTGTGTAATGGTTAGCATTACTGCCTCACAGCACTGAGGTCATGGGTTTGATACCCACTATTGCCCTAACTGTGTGGAGTTTGTATATTTTCCCTCTGCTTGCGTGGGTTTCTTCTGGGTGCTCTGGTTTCCTCTCACACTCCAAAAATATACTGGTAAGTTAATTGGCTCCTAACAATTACCCCTAGTGTGTACGTGTGTGTGTGTGCATGTGGTAGGGAATATAGATTGTAAGATCCACTGGGGCAGGGACAGATGTGAACAGGGGCGTATCTACCCCTTGGCCAAGATGGCACTCACCAGGGGCGCCAGCCAAGGAGGGGCGCCACCCAACGGTGCCACCCGCGGTCAGGGGATAGTACCTGGTGTCTGTGTGCTCACCTTATCCTGGCCTGGAGACTCGAACAGCAGACAAGACTGAAACTTGCGCCGGTGTCCAGCACACATCATACTACAGTGAAGAAACTCTAAATAAACTACAGCTCCCGGCAGCCCTTGCTGCCAGGAGCTGTAGTTTCTTTTGAGTTTCTTTCCTGTAGTGCGATGCGGTGCCAAACACAGGCGCCAGTAGCAGTGCATGATTTTGCACTACAGCGCTACTACCGCCTTGGGATGTACAAGTGCGGTAGTTTTAGTATGTTAAATATATTTTTACAATAATTAAATATAGATGTTTGCGGGTCCGTGATGAGGGGGCGGGGCTAAATGTCACGGTTTGCATAATTTAGCCCCGCCCCTCCTTGTGGACCCGCAAATCGCGGGGGTTTATTGAAAAGGGGAGGGGCCTAACACCTGCTATTGTCTGGCCCGCTCCCCGAAGATAAAAGAAGCAGGTCCTTTCCGGCAGCTCCCGAAATGCTGACCTGCAAAGCAGGTAATGATTTCTAAATGTATTTATTTATGCAGTGTGTATGTGTATATATATATATATTTATTATAAAGTATATATAACAGTATATAGTTATAAAGTATATACATATGTATACATTATATATATATATTTATTTATACAGCATATATATATTTATAAAGTATATGTAAGCAGTGTATAATATATATATATATATAATGTTCAATTCCAATGCCAGCACTCTTACTTAGACCAACACAACCTGCCTGGGTGCCACCGAAAAAAATATAAACTTAACTACAGAAATGTAGACACAGGTGATAAACATATAGATACTAGAACTGTCCAAGTATGGTCAACGTTTCATTTTTATAACAAAACTACATTTATTACAAAAATATTACAAAATGTTTGTAATAAAAATGAAGCGTTGACCATGCGGGCCTATCTATAATGGGTGCAGGTTGTGCGGTACACACCATGGCAACGCACGAGAGGGGAGGGTACCCGTACTGAGTAAGCCCCCTTCCTTAAAATAAACCTGCTTCGACAGTTCCAGTAACTAGGTTCATCACCTGTATCAATATCTTAATGTTAAGTCCTGAGATTGCCACGTATGTAACCCTATTTCAAAATGTGAAATATTGGGGGGGGGGGGTGCCAGTCCCCTCCTTTGCCAGGGGCGCTTGGACCCCTAGATAAACCCCTGGATGTGAATGGGCAAATATTTTCTGTAAGGCGCTGCGGAATATGTTTGTGCTATATCAAAAACCGCTAATAAGTAATATATGCAATATTTTATATGTGTTGTGGGAAGCTCTATGAATATAGAGCAATCTAAGATAGATGGAACACTGATATTACGATATCGTAATATGGTAACACTCTTACCATATTAATAACACACCTTATAAGATATAGTTTAAAAGTATTAAAAATTATATGTTCCACTATGAGATTAAAAACATAGAAGAGATAGAACATAAATATGTTTATATATAGGAATATTATAGATCCAGAAGAATGCATAATCCTGAATATGTATCCAGAATAATATCTTGACACACTTACCTATTGGCTTCATTTGTAGAAAAGATAAATAAATCAAATGGATACTCAGACTTCCCTGGTGAGTGTATTCCCATATCTATATCATAGGGATATTATAGATCCTGACCGATGTATAAACATGAATGTGTATCAATACAGTATGCAATACACTTACCTGCTAATACTAACTTTGTATGTAATAATGATTAATAAATCAAATGGACACTCTAATTGAAAATATTTTATTGAGTTAGAAAAATATTATTCTAATAACAACATCCCGTGAGAAGATAAATTAGTGAGCACTGAGGATATAAGTATGTACAGATACGTTGTACCTGTAATCCGATTGGCGTAGAGCAACACACCCACCATCAGGAGCTAATACAATCACATTGCCTATTGGATGTGAGACGGGATTATCAGTGGCAATGAGAGATGGCATTTGATTGGCCATAGCAATCACGTGAGTAGATGAGTCATTTTGATTGGCCTGTGGATATGAATAAAGTCTGAGGCTAGAGGGGCAATCGATTTGCCTTGGTAAAGCTGACTAACAGCGAAATGTGCGTCGGCACGCCCGCTGTGTGCACCTCGTGCATGTAACTCTAAAATGCTGTAATATGAACCTAATGATAAATATGATTACACTGTGTGAATTTGTTCTGTAGCAGGATGTATTATTGTGAAAAGAGACTCTAATGTTACTGAATCTCCTCAGTTCCCAACATTGTATCCGTGCAATGCTCCAAATAAGAGCTGATTTGTAATAAACCACATTGTAAACAGCCTTATGTATCCTGAGCAGAACTATATGAAATACTTTAAAATAGGAAAACAGAATCATATAGCGCTTTAGAATCCAACTATTGCAGTTACAATACTAATACTGTTGGAAGCCCTTAGTATTTTAAGGCTGAGCCAGGTGGTGCTCATAACACCTATAATTGTATTTAACCCTCATATATTCCCTCAGTGATTACGATTGAGAAAGATGGAATATGTGATTATACAGGGGGAACAATATAAATGAATACAAAGTAAGAAGGATACATGTACGATAAAGATCAAGATCATAACTATAAAGAAGCAAAGACCCTACCTGATCATAATGATTTAATTATCTCAATATAAATATAAATGTGATAAAGCATAGGCCACAACATGTGAATATATATTGATAATCAACATAAAAAAACTCACTGTTAATAATGTGGTTACCTTAGTCGCATATAATTATTGAGGCAACATAAATATCAGCGCAAATATACAAAATATTTAATAAAGAATTACAATAATAAAAAACTACTCCAACATACCAGCCGGTATAACCACAAATATATTATAAATGAATAACACATCATTATATATCCAGTTAGACAATAAAGAAAAAATCTGGTAAAAATCAGACCTCCATTAGCAATAAGTCTGAGACGTGAGTGCTTAAGGGGCACATCCACTAGACGATCTACTCCCTGTCCAATCTCTAAACGATTTTCCCTTGAAATTTTATCTTTCAGTCTGAACGATTTGCAAACGATCTTTAATAGATCAAGTGAAATTGACCTGAATGTTCAGTCGACTGACGAGACGATCAAACGACCAGCGGGAGCGCGCATCGTTGATCATTAACGACCAAACACTGCACGATTTATAAACGATTTTTAAACAATTGAATGATAACGACGTTGTTATCGTTCAATCGCCTGCTAAAATCGTGTAGTGGATGCCCCCTAACCTGTTGCGTCCTAATAAAGGATCTCTACGGATAACTATTATGCTGTTATTAACATTCAATTTCACTAATGCACAGCACATCTATATAGGCCAAATTGGCTGAAACTCAAGCTATTAAAAACTTATATTTGCCTTAAGAGTGTTTGGATTTTCCAAAAGCATAGAGTCAAGCACATTTAAAAAGCAGTCATCTGGAGTTAGTAATTGTCGAATGACAAACAAGCAATTCATAGGCAGAGATAGTGGAATTTTTAGGTCTTAGTTAGTAAAAAGCCATGCAGAGGGTTCCTAGCATTGTTTGGCGACTTTAGCATGCATAGTTAGGTAGGATAAAAAAAATAAAGAATAATCCTCTTTCTTCTGCTTTAGGTTGAAGCCATGTACTGCTTTCAATCTATATGATTACTGACGATATGCTTGTGAATATATAGGATGGTTTATACCAGCTGGTATCTTGTGGATCACAGTCCTTTATGCGTTTCTCCGCCTGTATAACTTGTCAGCTGCTTCCTCAGAAGTGTTTTTCATTAAAAGTTTTTTTATTATTGTAATTATTGATTTTATATATATATATCTTTTAATTTATTTTTTATTTGTTAAATCTTTTGTATGTTAGCACTGGTTATACAGTATATAGAGTTGAGCATATAACTATTTCTGATAGCTGCTGCTTACAAAGATTATATGCATCTATATTTATACTACAAAAGTATACACATACTAAGTGGGAGAGCACCTTTTCATCTTTTTCTATTTCTTACCAACATAAATATCAATTACGGCTTATCATTATCGACTGATTAGAGATTCATAATTTGCAAGATCTAACCTGAATAAGGAGTCTTACTTGATGATTGCCATAACGGCACCTCAATACAGGGGGGATCTCATGTAATGAGAAACTTTTCAGTATAATCACTTGTTGTTACTCCAGATACAGCAAGAGAGTGATAGCTTAACTTAGGGTTTCACAAATAGATTAATTTAAGTAATTATAAGGAGGTCACACAGCGAGAATATTCTATTATTTTATTTCACAATTTCCAATTTTTGTCACATTTATTCCCCCCTTCTTTCTATTTTTTAACCTCTATTTCGCTGGTTATGTCCCAGGATGGGACATTTTAGTGTATACCTAATAAAGATTGATTTTTTATTTCAAAAATTATTATTGTGCATCATACAAAAGACATCATTCTCTCTTTTTTCTTTTCTTGGTACTCTTGCAAACAATTATACTTTGTGTCATTCGGCAGCACCCGCTAACTAATAAATAATTTGGGGTTATTTTTCTAATATAGATGTGTGCAAATGTCCCTATCCCTTTGCGTTCCTGTGTGAATTCTCGCAGCCCCCCCTTAGCCGAAGTATGATTAACATTCTGTGGCATTTGAGGGGTGAAGACCAGGACTGCTCTACAAAATGGGGGCCTACTGCCCTCATTTTGTAGGTGTCCTAAACAAGCGTCTGAGATGCAGGCTTCCTGGACCTGGCTGACCAATTCCGATAGCCAGTCAGAGGAAGCTTCGGACTACACAGACTAGGGGAGGAATGCGAGCGATAGTTGCTATGGTGATCTGATGCTGGATCTTTGGTGAACTTGGTGAAAGAAGGAGGATGACTGGGGAGACAGAAGGGTTGTGTATAAATCCCCTTCAGTTTCTGTACCTGGAAGTGATGTGAGTTAGGGCAGAAGTGCAGTTTCCTGCCCATACAGTCCACCAAAAGAAAAAAGTTGTTCGCTCGCAACAAGTTTATATTCCCCCTCTATGTCCACGTGGATGGTAAGGAATGACATTGGACAGTGTCATGCCTGTGGTTGGGTTTGGACTGGAGCAGGCATGGGAAACTGAAGTAAGGTGTAGGAACCTGGGATTCTTTAATCAGGACTTCCTCATACAGACACTGGTGGATGTGGTGGAGACTATGATGCCCAAAAGGCAAAGATGTAATTATCTAAGTCTATGATAGAATAGCTAGTTAATTGTGGAAGCAGGAACTTGGTGATGACTGGAACAACTTGATGAGATAATAATCCAATGTGGTAGAACAATGTCCATAAACAAACAATGGTAGATGCAGTAGGAAGCAACTGGCATGGCAATGATGATGACAGAGATTCGATGTTCGGAAAACAAATGAGAATCGATGATAACTTGATGTATAGTATTGATGAGAGTCAATGAGAAAAATTTATTAATGAAGATCGGTGGGAACCGATGTTGAACTTGATAAAGTGATGGTGAGTCCTTATTAATGATGTTCGGTAGGAACCGATGTTGGGACTTGATAGACCTGATGGTAATACTTTATTAAGATGATCGGTAGGAACCGATGTTGACACTTGGTAGAACTGATGGTGAATATAACAGCAGAGACAGAAGGTTGTAAATATCGGCTGGGACCTATGGTTAGATATAACAGCAGAGTTTGATAGTTATAGATAATGGCTGGAATCGATGGTTGAAAATAACAGCAGATACTGATGGTTGTAGATATCAGCTGGGACCGATGGTTGTATATAATAGTAGAGATTGATGGGAATATATATCGGTTGGCACCGATGGTTGGATATAAACTAGAGACTGATGGTGATGGTTGTAGATATCAGCTGGGACCGATGGTTGGATATAATAGTAGAGACCAATGGGTGTATATATCGGCTGGGACTGATGGCTGGACTTTGATGTAAATAATCTGTCAGAACTGATGGAAACACTTTACTGTAGATAATCAGTAAGGACTGATGATAGAATGAATACAGGGCCTGATTCAGACCCGGTCGCAAGCGCTGAGCACTCGCAACCGGGTCGATGGTGGCCCACAGTGTATGCGCATAATGGAGCCGGCTCCGTCGTGCGCATGCGCGAGACCCGGCTAGCAATGGGCAATCCGTCGCTCTGGGTCTCGCACCAAAGGGGGCGAGCTGTCGATGTTGAGTGACAGCTCGCCCCCTTTGGTGGGCAGGCAAGGGGGGTGGCTGCCCAAATGGAGGCGTTTCCATGAGAACGCCTGCTGCTTGGGGGCGGCCCCACTGAGGTCAGTGGAGAACTTCCGGCTCTGTTAGAGCCGAAAGCTCTCTGGGGCTTGTGATGAATGAGACCCTACCACAAGGGTCTCTTCGCAAGCCCGATGGTCACGATGGTCTTGAGCATCGCGACTATCATCCTGGCCGCTCGCAATAGCTGTGGGTGTTCACCCACAGCTATGCGAGTGGCCAAGAGGCTGCTCCAAAAAAAAAAAAAAGCCCGACCCTGATTCAGAGCGAGTGCTCTGTCAGAGCGAGCGTCTCTGAATCAGGCCCACAGTTCTCAATGGTAACTCCAACTCTTAGTAGCTGAGATGAGAGAAAATTCCCAAAGGCAAATCCAGACTGCAGCAGATGAAGAATGAGATTTCATTCCCAATGGCAAGTCCAAATGGCAGAAGAAGATATAGGAGACTGCTTCCAAATGCAGAGAACAGTAAATGATGGATTGCACCATATAACAAAAGTGGGGGTGATTTCCACTTCCTAAGGAATCCCTGGCCTGGGCTGACTAGTGTGGGGGGGGGGGGGGGGCGAAGTGAATGCTTTGG
Organism: Taudactylus pleione; assembly: GCA_031769625.1. Taxonomy (NCBI): domain Eukaryota; kingdom Metazoa; phylum Chordata; class Amphibia; order Anura; family Myobatrachidae; genus Taudactylus; species Taudactylus pleione. The sequence goes on from JAUIMM010000546.1 coordinate 338,433, forward strand.
CCAGGGAACCCCTGGAGCATGTCCCCTAGCTGTGTCATTACCCCCTGCAAGTAAGAGCCTGGTGCTGGTTGCAGGAATTATGGGGGACCCCTACTAATTATGGGGGACCCCTACTAATTTTTTGCCCATATTACCGAAACCAAAATCGGTTCAGGTGTTGACATTTTGCAGACCCCCGCTTCATTTTCCTCAGTATTTCCTGAACCAGAAAAATCACAAATCCCAGAGGAGAGTCCAAGTGAGTAGAGACAAGAACCTTAACCATTTTGGAACCTCCTCCCTGTTAAGTCACTTGCAGCGCATTCATCAAATCAGAAAGGGTATTGAAACTTTGGGGACAAAAAAAAGTAAAACAAACAACAATCAGTCCAGTGTCACCAAGCTGCTCCCTCCTATCTGGATCCAAGCGCCTGCAATATCCAAGACCAACACCTGAATCATCATCAACATCCTCATTTGTGATAAGAAGTAGTCCTGCATCCAATATTATAAGGACTGACTCCTCTCCTATCCGTTGTTCCTCAGAAGGATCATTGAGTGTTACGCCCGCTGCTGTTGCTATGACTGGATCTTCATCCCAGAAGGGGACCAGGAAGAAAACTATTTTTAGTATTTCAAGTTCAAAAAAACAATTGACTATCACACAATCCATTGCATTGGCAAACAAGTATAACAACAAACACCCAGGTGCACAGCAGATTACTGATGCCATAACAGCTATGCTGGTATTAGATGTGCGTCCAGTGTCCGCTATTAATGCAGTGGGTTTTACCCAGTTAATGGAGGTCCTTTGTCCCCACTACAATGTCCCTTCTAGATTCCACGTTTCTAGAATAGCAATTCCCAATCTGCACAAGGGCTTTAAAAAAAACCTATTAATGTCCTCCGAATTGTTGTTGTGCCCAGTGTCCACTTAACCACAGATATGTGGACAAGTGGGACAGGGCAAACTAAAGATTACATGACTGTGACAGCCCACTGGGTAGGTGTATTGCCTCCAAAAGTGCAAACAGCAGCAGCAGCAGCAGCTAAGAAATGCCAGCTCATTCAGAGGAGGCTACTCTGTGTATCACTGGTTTCAGTAAGAGGCATACCGCTGAGAACCTCTTAGAGAAACTCAGGGAAATCATTGCAAAATGACTTACCCCACTTGGACTCTCCTCGGGATTTGTGATTTCTGATAATGCCACCAATATTGTGCGAGCATTACATGTGGGTGAATTCGATCACATCCCCCATGTTTTGCTCACACAATTAATCTGGAGGTGCAATATTTTCTAAAAAATGATAGGGGCATGCAGGAGATGCTCTCGGTGGCACAAAAGATATCTGGACATTTTCAACATTCAGCAACTGCGTGTTGAAGTTTGCAGCACCATCAAGAACTGTTGAATTTGTCCTGCTATCAGCTGAAGCAAGAGGTAGTAACTAGGTGGAATTCTACCCTCTATATGCTTCAGCGGATGGAAGAGCAGAAAAAGGCCATTCAAGGCTACACTACGGCCTATGACATAAGGAGAGGAGCGGTGGAGTGCAGTGGAGAATAATTTCAGTGTTGTGCAAAGTTCTCAAACCCTTTGAACTTGCCAAACGTGAAGTTAGTTCAGACACTGCCAGCTTGAGTCAGGTCATTCCCCTAATCAGACTTTTGCAAAAGCAGCTGGAGAAACTGAAGGTGGAGCTGAAACGGAGTCATTCCACTAGGTATGTGGGACTTGTAGATCAAGTCCTTCATTCACTTTGACAGGAACCAAGGGCTGTCAATCTTTTGAAATCAGATCACTATATCTTGGTGACCAAACTTGATCCTAGGTTTAAGTCAAACCTTGTGTCTTTCTTTCTGATGGACATAATTCTGAAAAGATGCAAAGTGCTGGTGGTGAAAAAATTGTCAGCTGAAGCGGAACGTGACACGGCAGCATCTCCTCCTTCAGTTTGTACAGCTGCCAGGAAAAAACTACATTTTCCTAAGAGACCCACTGCTGGTGGTGATGCAGAACAGTCAGCAAAATCTAATGACATCTGGTTGGGTCTGAAAGAACTGCCTACAATGAGTGAAATGTCTACTGTGACTTTTTCTGATATGGTCACCATTCAGAGAATGGTGGATGACTATTTTAGGGATAGCATCCAAATAGGCATGTCAGACAGTCTGTTTCACTACTGGCAGGAAAAAGAGGCAATTTGGAGTCCCTTACACAAACTGGCTTTGCTGTACTTAGGTTGTCCACCCTCCAGTGTGTACTCTGAAAGAGTTTTCAGCACAGCCGGGAACCTTGTCAGTGATCGGAGTAGGAGATTACTTCCCCAAAATGTGGAAAAGATGATGTTCATCAAATTGAATTACAAATTCCACAAGGAAGACCTTTATCAGCACTTAAGTCCAAAAAAGATGTGAGCGTCTGACTCTATAATGGTGGATTCCAGCGGGGACGAATTGTGTGAAGAAGAGGAGGATGCACACACTGATGGGGATGATGATGATGATGACATCTAATCTAATGTATTGTAAAGCCAGGTGTGTATGGGATCATTGCCACCAATGTCCACTGCGCATTGGCAGCTTGTTTTGTGGGGGTCCAAACAAACCAATAATTTCAGCCACAAGTGGCAGTCCCTGTCACTGAAGTGATTGGTTTGTTAAACTGTGAATGTCCTTTTTCATATATACAACATAAGGGTGGGTTGGAAGGTCCAAGGACAATTTAATCTTGCATCTTTTTCCTTTCATTATGTGAAGGTTGGGGCATTGCTGTCTGACATTTTTAATGTTATGGTTTATGAATGTCCAGAAATTGTAATGGCCACAGACAGCATCTCCTGCATGCTCCTTTAATTTTTTTAATAGAAAATTCTGAACCAATTGCTGCTTGTTGTGTCAACCTGACGGCACAAGTCACACAGCAGTGACATTCAGCCAAGTGTCCTCAGCCCTTAAGGCTGCTACACGGCCCAAAGGCCAGCTGTCGTAATTCCTCACCAGCTCTCAAGGCTGTAATGGCCGCAACTTGGCAAGAATTGTAGGCCTCAAGCCAGTTGCAGGACTAATCATAGATCTGTATTTCACTACTACTCAGCCCGGAAGCTGAATCAACAATTAACTGTCAACTATCAATTCTTCACCCAGGGGCTGCACCAATTATCAATTCTTCAGCCAGGGGCTGCACCAATTATCAAGTATCAACTCTTCTTACATCAGTCAGTGGCTGCGCCAACTATCAACTATCAATTCTTTAATCCTCAAGGGGTACCCCAAATATCATCTTGGCACAGTCCTCAACTCTATTGAATCAGTTTTGATCCAGCTAGCTGGATGCTACCTTTTGGCCCTTAACTAGTTGAAAAAAATCAATATTGTGAGCTGTGAGGTGGCCAAAATTTACTGGAAATGAGTGGAAATAAATGTTATTGACGTTAATAATACTGTAGGAACAAAAACAGGCCCATTTTATGTGATTTTAGCTGTTTTTATGATTTTTTAAGAAAAAAATCCAGAAAGAAAACCAAAACCGAAAAACAAAACACGAAGGTGAGGTTTTGGCAAAACCAGAGGAGATCCAGATCCAATACCAAAACACGGGGGTCAGTGCACATCTCTAATACCTAGAACACTCTGATGTGATCATTAAATCTGAACCATTTCTCCCATAGTTAACTCATAATCACCTATATTGAATCATATTTAATGAAAGACACAAATTATCAAAAAATCTAATCAAAGGGAGGGCCTAAATAAATACAATATATATTGAAAATAATAATCATATAAATAAATAAATGCATGTACATACTGTACACATACAATACACATACAAAGTGTATATACACACACACACATATATATATATATATATATATATATATATATATACAAATACTAGGGGTGGGCGGGTTCGGATTTCTGAAATCCGAACCTCCCCGAGCCCCCCCAATCCGAGGCCGATCCGAGTCAGGCTCGACTTTTCCCGCCTGACTCGGATCTGAAATCGAGGCAAAACGTCATCATCCCGCCTTCCGGGTCTCGCGGGTTTTGGATCCTATATAAGGTACCCGCTTCGGCGCCATTTTCTCACTCGGCTGTGGACAGTGAAGAGGGAGGGTGGGAGTTAGGGCTGGCTGGGCTGTGTAGTGTAGTGTAGTGTAGTGCAGTGTAGTGTTGTGCTGTGCTGTGCTGCGCTGCTGTTGTCCATAAGGGCTGTGTCCACTACCCCAAAGTCCATAGGGGCTGGCTGTGTTGTGCTGTGCTGCTGTTGTCCATAGAGGCTGTGTCCACTCCTCCAAAGTCCATAGGGGCTGGCTGGACTGTGTTGTGCAGTCAGTTGTCCATAGGGGCTGTGTCCACTCCAAAGTCCTGTGCAGAGTCCCTGTCCTAAAGGGGTGCTGTAGTGTTGTCCAGGGGGTGCTCTGTCCATCAGGGGTGCTCCCCCCAAGTGCAAAAAAAATAATAATATTTTCTGTGTTTGTGAATTGTGTGCGCAGTAGCCGCACGTGCATCAACAAAGTAGTGCCAAGCGTGCGCCTGTGTCATAAGTAAAGGGCCGGCTGGCTTGACTGTTAAAGGGTGCTGTAACCCCCAAAGTACACTCCAAACAAAATAAAAAAATATTTTCTGTGTTTGTGAATTGTGTGCGCAGTAGCCGCACGTGTATCAACAAAGTAGTGCCAAGCGTGCGCCTGTGTCATAAGTAAAAGGCCGGCTGACTTGACCGTTAAAGGGTGCTGTAACCTCCAAAGTACACTCCAAACAAAATAAAAAAATATTTTCTGTGTTTGTGAATTGTGTGCGCAGTAGCCGCACGAGCATCAACAAAGTAGTGCCAAGCGTGCGCCTGTGTCATAAGTAAAGGGCCGGCTGGCTTGACCGTTAAAGGGTGCTGTAACCCCCAAAGTACACTCCAAACAAAATACATTTTTTTTTTCTGTGTTTGTGAATTGTGTGCGCAGTAGCCGCACGTGCATCAACAAAGTAGTGCCAAGCGTGCGCCTGTGTCCCATAAATAAAGGGCCGGCTGGATTGACCACTAAAGGGTGCTGTAACCCCCAAAGGGCACTCCAAACAAAATAAAAAATTTTTTTCTGTGTTTGTGAATTGTGTGCACTGTGGCTGCACGTGCATCAACGAAGGAGCAGCGCCAAGCGTGCGCCTGTGTCCCATAAGTAAAAGGCCTGCTGGCTTGTCCATTAAAGGGTGCTGTAACCCCCAAAGGGCACTCCAAACAAAATAAAAAAATATATTTTTTTGTGTTTGTGAATTGTGTGCGCAGTAGCCGCACGTGCATCAACAAAGTAGTGCCAAGCGTGCGCCTGTGTCCCATAAATAAAGGGCCGGCTGGATTGACTGCTAAAAGGTGCTGTAACCCCCAAAGGGCACTCCAAACAAAATAAAAAATTTTTTTCTGTGTTTGTGAATTGTGTGCACTGTGGCTGCACGTGCATCAACGAAGGAGCAGCACCAAGCGTGCGCCTGTGTCCCATAAGTAAAAGGCCGGCTGGCTTGTCCGTTAAAGGGTGCTGTAACCCTCAAAGGGCACTCCAAACAAAATAAAAAAATATATTTTTTTGTGTTTGTGAATTGTGTGCGCAGTAGCCGCACGTGCATCAACAAAGTAGTGCCAAGCGTGCGCCTGTATCCCATAAAATAAAGGGGCGGCTGGATTGACCGCTAAAGGGTGCTGTAACCCCCAAAGGGCACTCCAAACAAAATAAAAAAATATATTTTTTTGTGTTTGTGAATTGTGTGCGCAGTAGCCGCACGTGCATCAACAAAGGAGCAGCGCCAAGCGTGCGCCTGTGTCCCATAAGTAAAGGGCCGGCTGGCTCATTTCTTAAAGGGTGGTGTAACCCACAAAGTGCACTAGTCTCCAACAAAAATAAAAAATTATTTTCTGTGTTTGTGTGCGCCTTAGCCGCACGTATATATCAATATAACATAAATGGTGGACCAAACTTTCTCCGATAAAAATAAAATAGGGAAAGATCAAGAACCACTTCCTCCTAGTGCTGAAGCTGCTGCCACTAGTCATGACATTGACGATAACATGCCATCAACGTCGTCTGCCAAGGCCGATGCCCAATGTCATAGTAGAGGGCACATACAATCCCAAATGACAAAGTTCAGGAAAATGACCTTGAAAAAAACATTTAAATCATCTGAAGAGAAACGTAAACTTGCCAATATGCCATTTACGACACGGAGTGGCAAGGAATGGCTAAGGTCTTTCCCTATGTTCATGACTAGTGGTTCAGCTTCACATGACGATGGAAGCCCTCCTCCCACTAAAAAAATCAAACGAGTTAAGCTGGCAAAAGCACAGCGAAGAACTGTGCGTTCTAAGAAGATATCACAAATCCCCAAGGGGAGTCCAAGTGTGGTGGTGGTTGCGATGCCTGACCTTCCCAGCACTGGACGGGAAGAGGTGGCTCTTTCCACCATTTGCACGCCCCCTGCAAGTGCTGAAAGGAGCACCCACAGTCCACTTGCTGATATGCAAATTGAAGATGTCACTGTTGAAGTACAACAGGATGAGGATACTGGTGTAGCTGGCGCTGAGGAGGAAGTTGGCGAGGAGGATTCTGATGGTGATGTGGTTTGTTTAAATCAGGCTCCAGGGGAGACAGTTGTTGTCCGTGGGATGAAAAAGCCCATCACGGTCATGCCTGGCAGAAGACCAAACATTCCACCTCTTTGGTCTGGCAATATTTCTAATCAAATCCGGACAACAACTGTCTTACCATATGTACCATATGTAAAGGTGGAATAAGTAGATGTAGGGACGTTAACCACCTAGGAACATCCTCCCTTATACGGCACCTGCAGCGTGTTCATAAAAAGTTACTGTCAAGTTCAGAAACTTTGGCTAAGACCGTAAGCAGTCCAGGGACACCTAAATCCCGTTGTCCTGTTGTATCCAAGCGCCTGCAAACCACACCATCAACTCCCTCCTCGTCAATTTCCTCCTTAGTCAGGATCGGAAGTAGTCCTGCAGGCCATGTCACTGGCATGACTGACTCTCCTATCCGGGATTCCTCCGGAGGATCCTGCATTGCTACGCCTCCTGCTGCCGCTGCTGCTGTTGCTGCTGCTGGGAGTCGTTCATCATCCCAGAGAGGAAGTAGTAACACCACTACTTTTACTAAACAATTGACCCTCCAACAGTCCTTAGCGAGGAGGATGAAGTATGACAGCAGTCATCCTGAAGCAAAACGTATAACTGAGGCCTTGACTGCTATGTTGGTGTTAGACGTGCATCCGGTATCCGCCATTAGTGCAGTGGGATTTAGACAATTGATGGAGGTAGTGTGTCCCCAGTTCCAAATCCCGTCTAGATTCCACTTCACTAGGCAGGCGATACCAAGACTGTACAGAAACGTCAGAAAAAGTGTCCTCAGTGTCCTGAAAAATGCGGTTGTACCCAATGTCCACTTAACCACGGACATGTGGACAAGTGGAACAGGGCAGACTAAGGACTATATGACTGTTACAGCCCACTGGGTAGATGTATCACCTTACGCAGCAACAGCAGCAGCGTTACCAGTAGCAGCATCTCAGAAACGCCAGCTCGTTCCAAGGCAGGCTACGCTGTGTATCACCGGTTTCAGTAAGAGGCACACCGCCGACAACCTCTTAGAGAAACTGAGGGAAATCATCACCCAGTGGCTTACCCCACTTAGACTCTCCTGGGGATTTGTGATATCTGACAACGCCACCAATATTGTGCGGGCATTACATCTGGGCAAATTCCAGCATGTCCCATGTTTTGCTCACACAATAAACTTGGTGGTGCAGAATTTTCTGAAAAGCGACAGGGGCATGCAGGAGACGCTTTGGGTGGCCCGAAAAATTTCTGCCCACTTTCGCCATTCAGCGACTGCGTGCCAAAGACTGGAGCGCCAGCAAACACTCTTGAACCTGCCCCGCCATCACCTGAAGCAAGAGGTTGTGACGCGGTGGAACTCAACCCTCTATATGCTTCAGAGGATGGAGGAGCAGCAAAAGGCCATTCAAGCCTATACATCCACCTATGACATAGGCAAAGGAGGGGGTATGCACCTGACTCAAGCGCAGTGGAGAATGATTTCCGTGTTGTGCAAGGTTCTCCAGCCCTTCGAACTTGCCACACGTGAAGTCAGTTCAGACACTGCCAGCTTGAGTCAGGTCATTCCCCTCATCAGGCTTTTGCAGAAGCAGCTGGAGAAAGTGAAGGAGGAGCTAAGATGGAGCGATTCCGCTCGGCATGTGGGACTTGTGGATGAAGCCCTTCATTCGCTTTGCCAGGATTCCAGGGTGGTCAATCTGTTGAAATCAGACCACTACGTTTTGGCCACCGTGCTCGATCCTAGGTTTAAAGCCTATGTGGTGTCTCTCTTTCCGGCTGACACAAGCCTGCAGAGGTGCAAAGACCTGCTGGTGAAAACACTGTCAGCTGAAGCAGAACGTGACATGTTAACAGCTCCTTCTTCATTTTCTCCTGCAACTGGGGCTGCCAGGAAAAAACTTAGGTATCCTAAGCAACCCGCTGGCGGTGATGCAGGGCAGGCAGGACCAAGTTTGGACATCTGGTCCGGACTGAAGGACCTGGCAACAATTTCTGACATGTCTACTGTCACTACATATGATACTGTCACCATTGACAGAATGGTGGAGGATTACATCGGTGACAGCATCCAAGTAGGCATGTCAGACAGTCCATACCTGTACTGGCAGGAAAAAGAGGCAATTTGGAGGCCCCTGTACAAGCTGGCTCTATTTTACCTGAGTTGCCCCCCCTCCAGTGTGTACTCCGAAAGAGTGTTTAGTGCAGCCGGGAACCTTGTCAGCGAAAGGCGTAGGAGGTTGCTTCCACAAAATGTGGAGAAGATGATGTTCATAAAAATTAATTATCAACTCTTCCAGGGAGACCAGCCTCCAGAACGTACAGAGGGACCTGTGGTGGTGGATTCCAGTGGGGACGAGTTAATACTCTGTGAGGATGAGGATGTACACAACACTGAAGAGGGTGAGGAATCGGTGGATGAGGAGGATGAGGACGACATCTTGCCTCCGTAGAGCCAGTTTGTGCAGGGACAGCTTAATTGCCAGCTTGTTTTGTAGGGGCCCAAACGAACCAATCATTTCAGCCACAGTTGTGTGGCAGACCCTGGCGCTGAAATGATTGGTTTGTTAAAGTGTGCATGTCCTGTTTATACAACATAAGGGTGAGTGGGAGGGCCCAAGGACAATTCCATCTTGCACCTCTTTTTTTTCTTTGCATTATGTACAGTTTGGGGCCTAGTTTTTCAAACTGCCATCCTGTCTGCCACTGCAGTGTCACTCCTAGATGGGCCACGTGTTTGTGCCGCCCACTCGTGTCGCTTAGCATAGTCATCCAGCTACCTCGGTGCAACCTTTTGGACATAAAAACACTATTGTGAGGTGTGAGGTGTTCAGAATAGACTGGAAATTAGTGGAAATTAAGGTTATTGAGGTTAATAATAGCATAGGAGCAGAAAAACCAACACATTCTGTGATTTTAGCTGTTATTATGCTTTTTAAAAAAAAAAATACAGATCCAAAACACAAAACCCAGAACCCAAAACAAGGAAGGGTGGTTTTGGCAAAACCAATCCAGATCCAAAACACGAAGAAAGATCCAGATCCAAAACCAAAACACGAAAAGTGGCCGGTGCACACCCCTAATATATACACATACGCATCTAATAAATAGAAACAGTAGGTCATATTAATAATAGTGACAATACCAATAATAATAACAATGATACCAAATATTAATGCCAATAATAATGACATTGATTATAATAATCCTATGATATTGATACTTAATGGAATACATTCATAAATAGCCCAACAGAATTAACATAATCAAAAATGGTAACGATGTTCAATCCAAATGAGCTATTCCATATAGATTCTAATCAATTGAATTAATCTACTACCAACACCCCACTAACTATATAGGGAGAGAAACCATGACCCACTGGTACATAGGGTGTGAAGAGGGAATCTGTATCTATGTTCAATGAGGAATCACAATACTAAGATGTATAAACATGGTATATAGATCTAGATAAGGCTGATAGGGCAGGACTGATTTTCAATCCACATCACAAGTAGATGGGGCCGATGGGGACCCAAAGTGTCACTAACCAAATCTAATGGGGGATAAAAATCAGTCAAGTTGGAAACCCAGAATCTAATCAGAAATGATTCAATTCTACCATATCATTTAACCCGAAGGGAATCAGGGTGTCTAATTGGAAAATTCAGAAGACTTCTCTTTTATATAACCTACGAAACCGATCGCCCCATCTCGATGTGTGGGAAAAATGTTCTATAACCATGACTAAAAGTCCTTCTAAGTCCCCTTTCTGTCAATGCATCACATGTCTAGACAAACTGTGGCTTTTTAATGCCATTCAATATATTTTGTCTGTGTTCGGCAAATCTACTGTGTAGAGTGTTACGTACTGTAGGCTGCATTTACATTGAATGACATAATTATGTACATCAATTTACAATTAAAAAAACTGTTTATACTGAACTGTTTTCCATTGTGAAAGGAAACTACGTCTGTTGTTTTATTTTTAGAAAATTTGCATGTAATGCATCTGGTTCCACCGCACTTAAAATATCCATGTGGTTTAGGGGGTAACCAGGAGATAGCACTGATCTCAGTACCTTTTGATTGTCTCTTAAATAAACTTGGGGCCAGATGTTGTTTTAAATTAGATGCCTTTCTAAACACAACTTTCTGTTGATCATCTAGAACTGAACTTAGGACTGTGGGCCTGACTCAGACCCGGTCGCAAGCGCTGTGCGCTCACAACCGGGTCGATGGTGGGCCAGTGCGCACGTGCGGCAAAAAGCGCTCGCTCCGGGACTCACTACAAAAGGGGCGGCTGTCGATGTTGATCAACAGCTCAACCCCTTTTGTAGGCGTGGCCGGGGGTGGCTTCACAAATGGAGGCGTTCCCAAGCGAACACCTGCCGTTTGTGGGCGGCCTCACTGATATCACCAGTGATGTCAGTGAGAGAGCTTCCGGCCCTGTTAGAGCCAAAATCTCTCTGGGGCTTGCGGCCACGGGACCCTACCACAAGGGTCTCGTCGCAAGCCCATGGTCGCGATGGTCTTGACCATTGCGACCATCATCATGGCCGCTCGCAATAGCTGTGGGTGGTAACCCACAGCTCTGCGAGCGGCCAAGAGGCTGCAACTTAAAAACCAAGCCCCCGCCCTGATTCAGAGCGAGCGCTCGCTTTTTGCGAGCACCTCTGAATCAGGCCCTCTATCTGCTTTAAGATGTGAAGAAATTTTAGAAATGATTCTCTTAATCGCATAACGCAATGTTTTATACTGTGTAATAAAAGATATTCATTCATCCTTCTCTTCATGATTCGTAGTAAATGTAGATATACAGAGGGTAACATGTGAGGGAAATGCAGGTAGGAAGAGGATGATTAGTGAGGACAAAGCTGGTCGGCCAGGGGTGGATTGTCAAATTCTATTTCTAAATTTTACAGAATAAATATATTAACTTTACAAAAATGCTATGACTCCATAGACAAAAACCTTATGAGGAGGTAGAGTAGCACAGATGGAGGGGGGAGACAGAGTGGTGCAGCTGAGGTGACAGAATGGCACAGATTAGTGGGAGACATGGTGGAGAGGGGACATCAGCGCACATGGGGAGAAGCAGAGTGGATGGCAGGGGAAAACAATGCAGCACAGGGAGATAGAGTGACATGGATGGGGGAGATAGCGTAGCTTGAATGTGGCACCTATAATTTGTGTTTTATAGCTGTTCAGACCTTCAGTTGTAAAGACTGCATGTGTGTATTCCAGTGAGCACACAATTCTGTGAATCAGCAGCTTCACTATTGTGTGAGTGACAGCAATCTCACTCCATGATAGTGCTGAATCTGCAGTTACCACAGGGTGTGATGAAAATCATCAATAAGAGAGAGAATAAATAATAGTATAATAAAATACACTATAAACATATAATACAAATAGTATATTACCTCCTCCAACTCAGTCAGCTTCCTGCATGTATGTTTGTGCCAATAGAAGTTACATTGTGTATATCACATACAGCTGGATGTTAAGGAAATAAAAGAAAGAGTTCGGCTGTCATCACCCTGCCCACTCCAACTATTTCTCCTTTTAACCATATATCAACTCCCATCTCTCTCCTGGCTGACGCTGCAAATACCTCATATCTATTTGTTACCTATCCCCACCTCACTGTCACTCTCACACTCCAAGCCCCAAACCTGTTTCTCTGGCTCACCTGGCTGATGTTGTCTAACTTCAAGCCTCATTTCCAGCACATCTGCGTTGCATGTGACCTGTCTCTCTCTCACAGCCTCTGGGCTGCCTGAATCTCTCACATACTGTACACTGAGAAGCTTTCATACAATATCACACCTCCCTACTATCCTGCTGGCACAGTACAGCTTTTTGGGGACTGTGCTGCCATCCCACCTGTGGGCTGCAGTGTCCCTATTGGAAGGGATGTACTCCCGCTGTGCTTCCCTTCAGCGCTGTATAGGTAGGACAGAGCTGGTGGTCGCTAGGACTTACCGGAGCTCAGCTAAGAGAGGTCTGACCTCTGATATGCGCTACTGCACATGTGCAGCATCTCCAAGTGTCTTTCGTTCTCAGCTTCCATAAGGACAGGTCAGACCAGGGACTCTCACCACCTAAGAGCCTGCAGTGCCCTACTTTATGCCTGCAAGTACACTATACCACCTCTGTTGTAAACTAGATGACTAGTGCTACTATCCTCCAGTGCCAGCACTGCAATCACAACAGGTGCACTATAATGCTCAGCAATACCCTAAACACAAGGCTGCCACAAACTGTGTATTATACCTACCGCAGTTACACCTATATTCCCTGTGTTGTTCTACAGTACTTCACAGGTTCTCAAACTCGGTTCTTAGGACCACAAACAGTGCATGTTTTCCAGGTCTCCTCACAGAATCACAAGTGAAATAATTAGCTCCACCTGTGGATCTCTTAAAATGTGTCAGTGAGTAATGTCTACACCTGTGCACCTGCCAGGTGACATGGAAAACATGACCTGTGTGGGGTCCTGAGGACCGAGTTTGAGTACCACTGTTCTACTTGATGTAATAAATCTAAGACCTGGCTAAGCATACCACATGTCAACTAATCGCCATCACCACCACCTACTAAAGGCCCCCATACACCGGTGACTGATTAGCGCAAATCTTGAGATTCCCAGATGTCGGGGTAGAGCATTGGTGAAATGCAACATGCTGGATTTCACCGATTTGCTGCTCATGATCACAATATGATCGTGATTTGCAAATTGGTACTTTTAAGTTTTAACATGTAGGATTTCACCAATCTCCGATGGAACGACGAACATCAATGGACTCCGGTCATCATTTCTGACCGGTGGATCGGCATTTCCGATCTGATCTGAGGATCAGGCACTCCGTTCGGTTGATTATGAGCCCCTTAGGTTATACACTTAATCACTAACACTATGGCCAGATTTACTATACTGCTGTAACACCCCAAATTTATGGGGTAAAGCTAATGATAGGTGTAATAATCCCTAGTTCTTCCTTCTTTACAGAGACGTAAGGAGGTAAGCTGGTAAGCTGTGCTGATAGGTTTATTTAAGGTTATTGCAAAGATCATTTACTGTAAATCTTCCTTTACATTTACTTTCACAATACACATAACATCAAATCACATTACAATAACAGTTGTATTTTTAATTTACAGGAACTCAGCAGCTCGTGGAATCACTGGATACACCTGGATCCCTGTGGAGTCCCAAAGGTTAGTATATTTGTCAATTCCTCCAATCACATCAAACATAACATTTACTCAATGTAATATTACTATCCTATATATTCTGACTTAGCCATTAACGTTGTACTCTGACTTAGTATTACACTGCACTAATGACAATCAGGTAAGTACAGTTCCCCCAATAATAGTCTAGCGCTTTAATGTTGATTTACAATTAGTTACCGTAAAGGTAGGGTTGGTATATGTTGGTGATCACTTACTCTTACTCCTTTCTGTATTTGTTCACTAACTAGTAATGTCCGATAAGTTTAAGTCTGATTTCCACTGCCAGTGACTGTTACTGTGGTTTAGTTCGGTTTGTGTCAGCTATCTACCAGCTCCCGACTGTCCACAGCTTTTTGGACCTTCTTTCAGGTAACAGCAGGGTGACGTGCCTCTCTCCCTGTCAAGCTCGCCTCTGGAACTGCGCAGTAGCCCTGCATACAGGTCCTTAAAACTGCCTCCCATCACTGTTGTCCAGAAGGCAGCAGGTCTCACTGGGCGCCCTCTCCCAGCTCTGTTACTGGCAACTCAGAGCTGACCATCGTTGTTCCACTAAGTCACCCAGCGCAGCTTCCACCAGGCCAAACGCCGCCTCAGCACTGTACAATGGCCGGTGAGTCTCTATCCGTGTCCTGGATGCTTTCTGCTGGGACCGTGAGCTGGAGCAGCCAACTGTCATTTTCAGTCAACTGTCCGTTCAGCCCGCACGCCCGCCTCTGCAGCCATCCTCAATGTCCGCTGGCACCAATGCCAAACAGAGCAGAGCCGCATGCATATACATTACATTATTCCCTTGATGAAGTCATAGTACGAAACGCGTTGGGAGTGACTGCTACCTGTCTCATGAACTTCTGAGAGAATTAACTTTTCTACGCACTCAGATAAGCTGCTATTGTTAACAACCTATTTTCTCTTTTTTCTCTTTTAAATTATTTATGCTGCATTTTTTACTTCTATGTTGGGTCATATAATATGGGCAATTTTACTCTTTGTTTTTAAAAATAAATTTTCTTGATTTTTATCTCATTGCATTGGCACTTTTATCCCAAGTGATCTCAGTTTATAGGGCTGTATTTGTCACAGAACCTCAACTGTCTACATAATTAATTATTTATTTATTGATAACGCACAGGCACTTTTTTACTATCTATGTTTTGTTTTTCTGACTAATTATTTATTGAACGTCATGAATTTACATTGATTGCACGAGACACTTTATATCCAGATTTGGTGGTTGTTGTTTTTATTATTCACAAGCTAATATTTATTTCACTGAGCATACTTGTCGCTGAAGGGTTAATTCCAATTCTGTTTATTTGTTTCTTAAATACTTGCACTAGTATTGTCCTATTTACCCATAGCTGACGCCAATAATATTTACGGGCTGAGGTGCCAGTTTAAAACAGCTGATAGCTCATCTCTTTGTTCCATAAATCCATAAATTTGCTAAGATTGGCGCTGTACCCATCCATTTTTTCTACTTTTTATACATTACATTATATTTAGACACTAGGGCATACTAGCATAAGTGGTACTTTCAGTTTCTGGGGTACCACACTGCACAAGCCCATCTGGAGAACTACTGTTCCAAATGTGAGGGGTGGGTGCGGTGCAATGCCTGCTGCCGTGCAGGTGTACGTCTGTTACTTACCTAGCGTCGCACCCTCTCACCTTCAGGCCGTGTGTTGAGCAGACGGTCCTGGAACCTCCAAATAGAACACGGACACGATGACCTAGGGGGAAGGAGATGAGGTGAGTACCGTCCTTCCTCACGTCGACCGACGCGCCCTACCGAACCGGGGGATAAATTCAGGTTTTAAGTGAAGATCATCATTGGCACTTTTGGCCTCAGATCCCGAATTTTCACCTATCGGTACTCACGCACCAGGTGAAGATCCGTCCTTGCACCGGGTTGCAAGGTTCACCGTCCGCCCAGAAGGAAGGAGAGATAGATAGTGGCAAACAAACAGGGAGAGACAGTACACACAGATATTTCTCACCGTGTCCACTCTTGCTCTTCATCCGCTCACTCGCCTACAGGACCCTGTAAGGAGATACACAACACAGCCGTGCAGGGCCTAAACCTATGTCAAGCAACTACACATACTAAAACGGCATCACCCTCAACCTACAGTGTGTATAGTGCGACAGATATAACAACTAAACTTTTGCCCTGCACGGAACACCAATCACAGACCAAATATACAAGAGCAAAACACGGTACTGTCTCTTTAAATGTCTGCTACCTACCTATCCAGAGCTGGCCAGCTCCTCTTCTCAGTGACTGGGGAAATTACAGTTCACATCCAAATAGGTGAACGGTGTAGGAATTACTATGGTTTCTATTTGTGCCTCCCACTTTTTAAGGGGCCTTAAGTAATGGGACAAACTAAACAATCCAAAATCTAACTTTCACTTTTTAATACTTTGTTGCAAATCCTTTTCTGGAATGCATAGACATCACCAGACGCTGGGTTTCATCCCTGGTGATGCTCTGCCAGGCCTCTACTCCAAATGTCTTCAGTTCCTGCTTGTTCTTGGGGCATTTTCCCTTCAGGTTTGTCTTCATCAAGTGAAATGCATGCTCAATCGGATTCAGGTCAGGGGATTGACTTGGCCATTGCATAACATTCCACTTTTTAGCCTTAAAAAACTCTTTGGTTGCTTTTGCAGTATGCTTCGGCTCATTATCCATCTGCACTGTGAAGCGCCGTCCAATGAGTTCTGAAGCATTTGACTGAATATGAGCATATAATATTGCCCGAAACACTTCAGAATTCATTCTACTGCTTTTGTCAGCACACATCATCAATAAATACAAGGGAACCAGTTCCATTGGCGCCATACATGCCAACACCATGACACTACCAGCACCATGCTTCACTGATGAGGTGGTATGTTTTGGATCATGAGCAGTTCCTTTCCTTTTCCATACTCTTCTCGTCTCATCACTCTGGTACAAGTTGATCTTTGTCTCATCTGTCCATAGGATGTTGTTCCAGAACTGTAATGGTTTTTTTAGATGTTGTTTGGCAAACTCTAATCTGGTCTTCCTGCTTTTGAGGCTCACCAATGATTTACATCTTGTGGTGAACCCTCTATATTCACTCTTGTGAAGTCTTCTCTTGATTGTTGACTTTGATACATATGCACTTACCTCCTGGAGAGTGTTCTTGATTTGGCCAACTGTTGTGAGAGGGTTTTTCTTCACCAGGGAAATAATTCTTCTGTCATCCACCACAGTTGTTTTCCGTGGTCTTCCGGGTGTTTTGGTGTTGTTGAGCTCTCCGTTGCGTTCTTTCTTTTTAAGAATGTTCCAAACAGTTGATTTGGTCACACCTAATGTTTTTGCTATCTCTCTGATGGGTTTGTTTTGATTTTTCAGCCTAAAGGAGCATACACACTGTCAGATTTGTTCGATTTGTCAGATCTGTCAGATGAACGATTTGAATGATTTGAACAATTTTACCAAAGATTTGAACGATTTGAACGATTTTTGACTGCATTAAAATGAATGGAATCATCCAAGTCTGACTGCAAACACATCAGATGTCAGATATCGTTATCTGACCATCGTGAACGCGCATTGTTCAATTCGTTCATCTGATAGATCTGACAGATATGTCAGATATGTCATATTTTCCTTCAGATATGAACGATTGAATGATTTTTTAAATCGTTATCGTTCAGATCTGAAGAAAAATCTGACCGTGTGTATGCTCACTCATGATGGCTTGCTTCACTGATAGTGACAGCTCTTTGGATCTCATATTGAGAGTCAACAGCAACTGATTCCAAATGCAAATGTCAAACCTAGAATCAACTCCAGACCTTTTACCTGCTTAATTGATAATGAAATAACGAGGGAATAGCCCACACCTGTCCATGAAATATTTTTTTATGTTGATAGTCCCATTACTTTTGGCCCCTTAAAAAGTGGGAGGCACATATAGAAACCGTTGTAATTCCTACACCGTTCACCTGATTTGTATGTAATTACCCTCAAATTAAATCTGAAAGTCTGCAGTTAAAGCACATCTTGTTTGTTTCATTTCAAAGCCATTGTGGTGGTGAATAGAGGCCAAAATATGAAAATTCTGTCAATGTCTCAATATTTATGCACCTGACTGTATTTATATATCCAAGATCCGGCACTCGTGAGGTACAAAACTTAGCCAGCCGGGTGCCCTCCACAGTCAACCCCGGAACCAGGACAGATTGAATATAGAATCCACAGGGCGGCACTTCGTGATAAAAAACTTCAAACAAAACTGCTAAATCTGCAACGTTTCAACGCTGTAATTTGCGCTTTTGTCAAGCATAAAGTACTATATGATCGGGGCCCCCACACGTTTGTTGCCCAGGGGCCCCCACAGACCTTAATCCAGCCCTGATGCAGACCTATAGTGGATTTGACCTCCTATGCTTGGGAGTTTCCTGATGTTAAATTTTACATTTATATTATTTTGTGGCGGGATCCTGCTACATATATCTACATCCAATGAGGCCTCACAATCAGTATCATTCTCATAGTTCCAGAGACATTCTCATAGTACTTGTGATAGTCCAAGAATATACTTTATGAGACACTGGGGCTGATTATAATGCTGTCCATACACTAGTGCGATTTTTGACACGTTGTACGATGAATCGTGTGGAAATAGTGGCCTTTTTTTAGGTAGGATACGATCCGATGTGCGCTCCCACCACTCTTAAAATGTATTGTATAATCAGATGTGCAACCATATTTTCTATAGTATTGTATGCAGATTGTGCTGTGTATTTGTGCATGCGATGCGACCAGCCACCCGCGGCCAGGGGGTAGAATCAAGACAGGGCCACCAGGACTGCAGTCCCAGGTACGCCCCTGGTTCCTAGATGTCAGGGTTCGGGCAGCCGCCATTGCTTGCCGGTGGCTGCCTGGTATGAATAAAGATTTTTTTTTGTTTGAACAAGGCACGTGTGACGTCATGATGTCATGTTTGTGGGTCATCGCTGCTGCTGCACTGAGAAGCCGCCGAGCCAAGGATGAAGTTGGTAAGTATTTGTGGGCTGTGGGGGGCTGGTGGCTGGATGGTGGGAGCCTCATGAATATTGGGTGCTGCTCCCGACCCCCCGCAAAGGCAGGCAAGCCTCCCAGCAGCTACCAAGCTCCCCGCACTAATGATAGAAACCACCACAGCTCGGGGGGGGGGGGGGTGACGTGATTCAGGATGAATTGTGTCATCATGGCCCTGCCCCCTGCTTCACAATGCCTTTCATTTCGGCATTGTGAAGAGGGGGTGGGGACACGATGATGCTATCACGTGGTCCCGCCCCCAATACAGTGTCATTGTCTGGCCATGCCCCCCGACTGGATACAGACATTCAGCTCCCTCCCAGAAGGAGGGAGCTGAATGTCAACAAGTATGAAGTAATGATCAGTGTGTATCAGATATGTGACATCGGTGTTTCCTGTGTATAGTGATCAGTGTGCCCTGGGTATAGTGATTAGTGTGCCCTGGGTAAAGTGATTAGTGTGCCCTGGATATAGTGATTAGTGTGGATCAGATGTGTGATATCAGTGTAACATATAATGCTGGGCATACACTATACAATTATCTGTCAGATATCTGTCCAATCTGGCTGGTTGGAATGAAAACCTGGTAATGTATGGGAGCAAATGACAGTCGATCATATGGTCTTAAACACTGGAAAATGGACAAAAAACAATTGTTCAAATTGGTTAAAATCTTGTGTTTTATCCAATTTGTCTGAACAACCATTTTTGTCTGTTTTCCAGTGTTTGTGAGCAAATGATCGACTGTCATTTGCTCCCATACATTACCAGGTTTTCATTCCAACCAGCCAGATTGGACAGATATCTGACAGATAATTGTATAGTGTATGCCCAGCATAAGTAATGACCAGTGTATATCAGGTGTGAGATATCAGTGTGAGCTGTGTATAGTGATCAGTGTGTATCAGGTGTGTGATATCATTGTGTGACCTGTGTATAGTGATCAGTGTGTATCAAGTGTGTTATATCAGTGTGATCTGTATATAGGGCCTGATTCAGACTTGCTCACAAGCGGGTTGATGGGCGGGCAGTGCGCGAGCCCCGGAGCGAGTGAGAAATTAGGTGTATGATCAGTGGCACAACTACTGTCACTGCAACCCCCGCATTGGCTTGGGGGTGGCGCTGAACAAGAACGGCTCGAGCATCAAAGATGTGAGAGGCAGCCACACTGACTGGAGCTGGAGACTGTCACTGTGAGGCGGGAGGTAGACGTGTGGGAGCCGGCACGGTGATACACGGCGCTGGGCAGCAGCTGCTCCTCTGGGCTGTGTGTCACTGTGTGACTGAAGTGCAGTGCACTGCTGATCGATCCTGAGGGCGGCCTGCGGGGGCGTGGCAGCCAGCGGTCGGTGATAGAGGGCATGGTTGCGGCTGCTCCTGGCTGTAAGTCACAGTGTGTGACTGTCTGTCATCGATCCTGATTCCTGAGGTGAGGACCGTGGGCAGCCTGCGGGGGTGTGGGAGCCATCAGTGAATGATATAGTTACACGCCACTGGCCATGTGCTGCTTTGCTAAGCAAAGATGATGGATATTTGGGATGAGAGGTGTATGGGTGCTTTCGGAAGGGAAGGCTACTACTGACACCGGGCGATTGGGGAGGTGGCACCTCCTGGAAGCCAGGAATATTGGGGGTGATTAACGTGAGGTGGTGGGTGCAGGCTGTAGGGGAACAGGAGGGATTTGGGGTGTGTGGCAGATGCACTGGTGCAGGATCTGTACAACAGGATAGGGTGCTGCTCACATGAATGCACTAGTTACTCCCGAAGATCTCAGGACTCCTGACAGCAGGGAGAGACATCCAGAGAGTGTAAGAGACAGTCATGCAGCTCAGTCTGATGAGACGTCATTAGAATGGTGGCCACCTAGTCCAAAGCCAGCTGCTAGTTATGTATATGCCATGTGCCTGCTATGTATATGCCATGTGCCTGCTATGTATAGCTAGGTATGTATATGCCATGTGCCTGCTCTGTATAGCTAGGTATGTATATGCCATGTGCCTGCTATGTATAGCTAGGTGTGTATATGCCATGTGCCTGCTATGTATAGTTAGTTATGTATATGCCATGTGCCTGCTATGTATAGTAAGGTATGTATATGCCATGTGCCTGCTATGTATAGTTAGTTATGTATATGCCATGTGCCTGCTTGGAAAGTAAGGTATGTATATGCCATGTGCCTGCCATGTATAGTTAGTTATGTATATGCCATGTGCCTGCTATGTATAGTTAGGTATGTATATGCCATGTGCCTGCTCTGTATATTAGGTATGTATATGCCATGTGCCTGCTATGTATAGTTAGTTATGTATATGCCATGTGCCTGCTATGTATAGTTAGTTATGTATATGCCATGTGGCTGCTATA
Organism: Taudactylus pleione; assembly: GCA_031769625.1. NCBI lineage: Eukaryota > Metazoa > Chordata > Amphibia > Anura > Myobatrachidae > Taudactylus > Taudactylus pleione. Next base: position 359,688 of record JAUIMM010000546.1, read on the forward strand.
CATAGTTAGTTATGTATATGCCATGTGCCTGCTATGCATAGTTATTTAAGTTTATGCCATGTGTCTGATATATATATATATATATATATATAGTTAGTTATGTATATGCCATGTGCCTGCTCTATATAGTTAGTTATGTATATGCCATGTGCCTGCTATGTATAGCTAGGTATGTATATGCCATGTGCCTAGTATGTATATGCCATGTGCCTGCTATGTATAGTTAGTTATGTATATGCCATGTGCCTGCTATATATAGTTAGTTATGTGTATGCCATGTGCCTGCTATGCATAGTTATTTATGTTTATGCCATGTGTCTGATATATATATATATATATATATATATATATATATAGTTAGTTATGTATATGCCATGTGCCGGCTCTATATAGTTAGTTATGTATATGCCATGTGCCTGCTATGTGTAGCTAGGTATGTATATGCCATGTGCCTAGTATGTATATGCCATGTGCCTGCTATGTATAGTTAGGTATGTATATGCCATGTGCCTGCTATGTATAGTTAGTTATGTATATGCCATGTACCTGCTATGTATAGTTAGTTATGTATATGCCATGTGCCTGCTATGAATAGATAGTTATGTATATGCCATGTGCCTGCTATGTATAGTTAGGTATGTATATGCCATGTGCTTGCTATGTATGGTTAGTTATGTATATGCCATGTGCCTGCTATGTATAGTTAGGTATGTATATGCCATGTGCCTGCAATGTACAGTTAGGTATGTATATGCCATGTGCCTGCTATATATAGTTAGTTATGTATATGCCATGTGCCTGCTATGTATAGTTAGGTATGTATATGCCATGTGTCTGATATCTATAGGTTAGTTATGTATATGCCATGTGCCTGCTATGTATAGTTAGGTATGTACATGCCATGTGCCTATGTATAGTTAGGTATGTATATGCCATGTGCCTGCTATATATAGTTAGTTATGTATATGCCATGTGTCTGATATGTACAGCTAGGTATGTATATGCCATGTGCCTGCTATGTATAGTTAGTTATGTATATGCCATGTGCCTGCTATGTATAGTTAGGTATGTACATACCATGTGCCTATGTATAGTTAGGTATGTATATGCCATGTGTCTGATATCTATAGGTTAGTTATGTATAAGCCATGTGCTTGCTATGTATAGTTAGTTATGTATATGCCATGTGCCTGCTATATATAGTTAGTTATGTATATGCCATGTGCCTGCTATATATAGTTAGTTATGTATATACCATGTGCCTGCTATGCATAGTTATTTATGTTTATGCCATGTGTCTGATATATATATAGTTAGTTATGTATATGCCATGTGCCTGCTATGCATAGTTATTTATGTTTATGCCATGTGTCTGATATATATATATATATATATATATATATATATATAGTTAGTTATGTATATGCCATGTGCCTGCTCTATATAGTTAGTTATGTATATGCCATGTGCTTGCTATGTATAGCTAGGTATGTATATGCCATGTGCCTAGTATGTATATGCCATGTGCCTGCTATGTATAGTTAGGTATGTATATGCCATGTGCCTGCTATGTATAGTTAGTTATATATATGCCATGTACCTGCTATGAATAGATAGTTATGTATATGCCATGTGCCTGCTATGAATAGATAGTTATGTATATGCCATGTGCCTGCAATGTATAGTTAGGTATGTATATGCCATGTGCCTGCTATATATAGTTAGTTATGTATATGCCATGTGCCTGCTATGTATAGTTAGGTATGTATATGCCATGTGTCTGATATCTATAGGTTAGTTATGTATATGCCATGTGCTTGCTATATATAGTTAGTTATGTATATGCCATGTGCCTGCTATGTAAAGTTAGGTATGTACATGCCATGTGCCTATGTATAGTTAGGTATGTATATGCCATGTGCCTGCTACGTACAGTTAGGTATGTATATGCCATGTGCCTGCTATATATAGTTAGTTATGTATATGCCATGTGCCTGCTATGCATAGTTAGGTATGTACATGCCATGTGCCTATGTATAGTTAGGTATGTATATGCCATGTGCCTGCTATGTACAGTTAGGTATGTATATGCCATGTGCCTGCTATATATAGTTAGTTATGTATATGCCATGTGTCTGATATGTACAGCTAGGTATGTATATGCGATGTGCCTGCTATGTATAGTTAGTTATGTATATGCCATGTGCCTGCTATGTATAGTTAGGTATGTACATACCATGTGCCTATGTATAGTTAGGTATGTATATGCCATGTGCCTGCTATGTACAGTTAGGTATGTATATGCCATGTGCCTGCTATATATAGTTAGTTATGTATATGCCATGTGTCTGATATGTACAGCTAGGTATGTATATGCGATGTGCCTGCTATGTATAGTTAGTTATGTATATGCCATGTGCCTGCTATGTATAGTTAGGTATGTACATACCATGTGCCTATGTATAGTTAGGTATGTATATGCCATGTGTCTGATATCTTTAGGTTAGTTATGTATATGCCATGTGCCTGCTATGTATAGTTAGGTATGTATATGCCATGTGTCTGATATCTATAGGTTAGTTATGTATATGCCATGTGCTTGCTATATATAGTTAGTTATGTATATGCCATGTGCCTGCTATGTATAGTTAGGTATGTACATGCCATGTGCCTATGTATAGTTAGGTATGTATATGCCATGTGCCTGCTACGTACAGTTAGGTATGTATATGCCATGTGCCTGCTATATATAGTTAGTTATGTATATGCCATGTGCCTGCTATGCATAGTTAGGTATGTACATGCCATGTGCCTATGTATAGTTAGGTATGTATATGCCATGTGCCTGCTATGTACAGCTAGGTATGTATATGCCATGTGCCTGCTATGTATAGTTAGTTATGTATATGCCATGTGCCTGCTATGTATAGTTAGGTATGTACATACCATGTGCCTATGTATAGTTAGGTATGTATATGCCATGTGTCTGATATCTATAGGTTAGTTATGTATATGCCATGTGCTTGCTATGTATAGTTAGTTATGTATATGCCATGTGCCTGCTATATAAAGTTAGTTATGTATATGCCATGTGCCTGCTATATATAGTTAGTTATGTATATACCATGTGCCTGCTATGCATAGTTATTTATGTTTATGCCATGTGTCTGATCTATATATATATATATTTAGTTATGTATATGCCATGTGCCTGCTATGCATAGTTATTTATGTTTATGCCATGTGTCTGATATATATATATATATATATATAGTTAGTTATGTATATGCCATGTGCCTGCTCTATATAGTTAGTTATGTATATGCCATGTGCCTGCTCTGTATAGTTAGTTATGTATATGCCATGTGCCTGCTATATATAGTTAGTTATGTATATGCCATGTGCCTGCTATATATAGTTAGTTATGTATATGCCATGTGCCTGCTATGTATAGTTAGTTATGTATATGCCATGTGTCTGATATATATAGTTAGTTATGTATATGCCATGTGCCTGCTATGTATAGTTAGTTATGTATATGCCATGCGCCTGCTATATATAGTTAGTTATGTATATGCCATGTGCCTGCTATATATAGTTAGTTATGTATATGCCATGTGCCTGCTATGTATAGTTAGGTATGTATATGCCATGTGCCTGCTATGTATAGTTAGTTATGTATATGCCATGTGCCTGCTATGTATAGTTAGTTATGTATATGCCATGTGTCTGATATATATATAGTTATTTATGTATATGCCATGTGCCTGCTATGTATAGTTAGTTATGTATGTGCCATGTGCCTGCTATATATAGTTAGTTATGTATATGCCATGTGCCTGCTATATATAGTTAGGTATGTATATGCCATGTGCCTGCTATGTATAGTTAGGTATGTATATGCCATGTGCCTGCTATGTATAGTTAGGTATGTATATGCCATGTGCCTGCTATGTATAGTTAGGTATGTATATGCCATGTGCCTGCTATATATAGTTAGGTATGTATATGCATGCATCAAATAAACAAAAAAAGTGAGAAAGAAGACTATTGTTGGGATACTACTTGTTGTGTATCTGACAATATTAAAAATTTGCATTAATTTTTATCATTCTAAAATTAAGTTGAACATACATTAAGCATAAATGTAATAACAATAGGAGAATCTTTAATACGATTCTCCCTGAGTGCGATTAAGTACCCTGCTGCGATAATAGAGAACTTTTAAACAATAGCAGCTTTTTTTTAAAATAGCAATAACCAGCAATTAAATGTTGCCAAAGTTGCATACACCTTATATTATTTGCATATGCCAGAACCAATACATACAAATAGAAACAATTCCATAAGCCAGTAGACAAATTGTGATATAGAAATGGTATTTATCACGGTTTCTAGTACATCATTCACAGTTGGCACACACAGAGAGAAAGGCAAGGATGTATCAGAGCTAATTCCCATGTATAGAAACAATTCTGTAACACAGTAGACAAAATGTACCATCAAGATGATACTTGTCACAGTGTCTGGTATTTCATTCACAGTTGGCACACACAAAAGAATGTAGAGATAAAAAGTATCTCCTGTTTATATGACACATTCTGTTTGACAATCATCCTAGTAATTGGAGACAAACCAGTATTGTGCTGTAGTCAAATCCCATATTCTGGGTTAACATCAGATATAAATCTCCTTAGTAACACATACATAGGTTTTCTACAGAGATGGACAGTATTCAGTCACTTCCCCTTTAAAGGTACAAAACAGAATCACAGATTTCTCACAGTTCCGTATTTGACTTTAAGGTATTTAAGGTAAATGTAGTAAATATTCCATGGTAGAAAACTATACTATGATAACTCCAGAGTGTCATATGGAATTGTTACATTCCTAAGCATCCTAAGGATGCTCCAGGCGGCACTGCTGCATAGATTCTGGCCACAGAGTGCCATTCCAGGCACCCTGATAGCCAGATGAGGCTAGCAGGAAAAAGCTCAGAGGGCCAGACCAAATGATTCCATAGGCCTTATACGGCCCCCGGGCCTGAGGTTCCCCATCCCTGCTTTAAAGGGGAAGTGACTGAATACTGTCCATCTCTGTAGAAAACCTATGTATGTGTTACTAAGGAGATTTATATCTGATGTTAACCCAGAATATGGGATTTGGCTACAGCACAATACTGGTTTGTCTCCAATTACTAGGATGATTGTCAAACAGAATGTGTCATATAAACAGGAGATACTTTTTATCTCTCCATTCTTTTGTGTGTGCCAACTGTGAATGAAATACCAGACACTGTGACAAGTATCATCTTGATGGTACATTTTGTCTACTGTGTTACAGAATTGTTTCTATACATAGGAATTAGCTCTGATACATCCTTGCCTTTCTCTCTGTGTGTGCCAACTGTGAATGATGTACTAGAAACCGTGATAAATACCATTTCTATATCACAATTTGTCTACTGGCTTATGGAATTGTTTCTATTTGTATGTATTGGTTCTGGCATATGCAAATAATATAAGGTGTATGCAACTTTGGCAACATTTAATTGCTGGTTATTGCTATTTTTAAACAAGCTGCTATTGTTTAAAAGTTCTCTATTATCGCAGCAGGGTACTTAATCGCACTCAGGGAGAATCTTATTATAGATTCCCCTATTGTTATTTCATTTATGTTTAATGTATGTCCAACTTAATTTTAGAATGATAAAAATAAATGCAAATTTTTAATATTGTCAGATACACAACAAGTAGTATCCCAACAATAGTCTTCTTTCTCACTTTTTTTGTTTATTTGATGCATATTTTCCTGACTCTGGGGAGCACTACCAACGGATATTAAATATAATTTGTGATATATATACAACTACTTATAAAGTAATCCTGTGCGGCTCTCACCCTTGTCTCTTTCTACATGTATATGCCATGTGCCTGCTATCTACAGTTCGGTATGTATATGCCATGTGCCTGCTATGTATAGTTAGGTATGTATATGCCATGTGCCTGCTATGTACAGTTAGGTATGTATATGCCATGTGCCTGCTATGTATAGTTAGTTATGTATATGCCATGTGCCTGCTATGTACAGTTAGGTATGTATATGCCACGTGCCTGCTATGTATAGTTAGTTATGTATATGCCATGTGCCTGCTATGTATAGGTAGGTATGTATATGCCACGTGCCTGCTATGTATAGTTAGGTATGTATATGCCATGTGCCTGCTCTGTATAGTTATGTATGTATATGCCATGTGCCTGCTATGCACAGTTAGGTATGTATATGCCATGTGCCTGCTATGTATAGTTAGTTATGTATATGCCATGTGCCTGCTATATATAGTTAGTTATGTATATGCCATGTGCCTGCTATGTATAGTTAGTTATGTATATGCCATGTGCCTGCTATGTATAGTTAGTTATGTGCATGCCATGTGCCTGCTATGTATAGTTAGTTATGTACATGCCATGTGCCTGCTTTGTATAGTTAGGTATGTATATGCCATGTGCCTGCTATGTATAGTTAGTTATGTATATGCCATGTGCCCAGTGGCAGAACTCCCGGAGACAATGGAGTCATTAGCCGCCGGGCGCCAGTCCTGAAGGGGGCACCTGGCTCCATTGTCACCCGGCCATTCCGGGCACTGCATGGAGAAGGAGCGCTGCTGATCAGCGCTCCACCTCCAGTGGCATAACTATGGGCGGTGCAGGGGGTGCGGTGGCACCCCCTGCACCCTCCATTTGCCGGGTACCCGCTGAGTGTGTTACCAGCGGGTGCCTGCTCCTTCTTCCCTCCCTCCCCCCGGTGCCAGTGGCAGCCGAAGCTCACTCCTGAGCTCCGGCTTCCGGGCCCTGCAATGCACTATGGGAGTGACGTCATGACGTCACTCCCATAGTTCCAAGGAGCGGGTGCCGGGGCGGACGGCAGCAGCACTGGAGCCGGGATTAAGGTAAGTATTTTGTTTTTATTTTTTTTATGTGTGTATGCACGTGCGTGGGGGGTGCTCACTACTGGGGGCCTACAGGGGGCATTATGGTTGTCACTACAGGGGGCTTACTACAGGGGGATTACTACAGTTGGCTTACTACAGGGGGCTTACTACAGGGGGATTACTACAGGGGGCATTACTGGGGTCACTACAGGGGGCTCACTACTGGAGGCTTACTAGAGGGAGCATTACGGTTGTCACTACAGGGGGCTTACTACTGGGGGCTTACTACAGGGTTCACTACAGGGGGCTTACTGGGGGCCTGCAGGGGGCATTACTGGGGTCACTAAAGGGGGCTTACTACTGGGGGCCTACAGGGGGCATTACAGGGGGCATACTACTGGGGGAATTACTGGGGGCACTGCAGGGGCCTTACTACTGGGGGCACTATTGGGAGCACTACAACTGGGGGCACTACAGGGGCCCTTACTACTGGGGGCACTTCAAGGGGCATTACTACTGGGGCACTGCAGGGAGCATTACTACTGGCACTACAAGGGCATTACAATAGGGGCACTACAGGGGCCCTTACTATGGGGGGCACTGCATAGGGGACAACTATTGGAGTTACTGTATAGGGGGACCATTACTGGGGGGTACTACATAGGTGGGCACTGCATAGGGGGACCTCTGCAGAGGGCACTTCACAGGGGACCACTACTGGGGGTACTGCATAGGGGGCGGTGGCAGCTGGGGCTGGCATAGGTGCTGGGGGTGTGGTTAATTTTAATTTGGAGGGGGCACCAACCTTTATCTTGGCTCCGGGCACCTGGGCTGAAGTTACGCCACTGCATGTGCCTGCTATGTATAGTTAGTTATGTTTATGCCATGTGCCTGCTATGTATAGTTATGTATGTATATGCCATGTGCCTGCTATGTAGAGTTAGGTATGTATATGCTATGTGCCTGCTATGTATAGTTGGGTATTGTGATATCTTGGGGGTAATTAGCTCGGCAGAGGGTGGATTGGTACAGTGTTTAGGTGCTTAATGAGGGACTACACACAGCTTTTCCAGTAAAACAAATGAGATGGTGCTTTACTTCCAGCAGGGAAAGCAGGTACAGCACAAAGGACCAGAAAACAATAAACAACCTAGCCCCTGTTTAGGGCATCTAACTCACTTCTTGAGCCCTCTCTAACATGGTACAGCTAGTCTGACACCAAAGTCTCTGCCTGCTTCTTGCAGGTCTATCACTGGCTCCAGCTACACATACAGTCAGTCCTGGTGACCTTCCCTGTATCGTACAGATATAGGCCCTGGCTTCCTCAGCCTTCGCATCAGCCCACACCTGAGCTCTATCCACAAGGCAGCAATTAGACATCTTCCCATAATGCTTTTCTAGTCTGTGTGGGTGGATCTCCCCTGCCCCACACAGAATCTGCTGCTCACCAGTGCCACCTCTGGTGATACTGCCACATATCCCCCTCCCCAGCTTGAAACCCCTGGGTTCAGCTACATGGGACGAGGCACTCTCATTGAGAAGTCCCTCTTCACTCTCCTCATGTGGGAAATCCACTGTATCTACGGTCATACAGACGCTGGGGGTCTCATCCTCCAAATTCCAGAATTTATTTCCCCAAAACTTTTTTCTCACTTTATGGTAGCAATGGTACTTCTTGCTTTCTTTATGCAGTACTTGAGGATCATCCCTGGATACCACGTCAGGCATCAAGAACTTGAAGTTACTTTTCCCAAGGCGACATACTTCATCTTTACTCTTGCCACTTAAACCTATTAAAGGCACATCTTTTGGCCAACTTCTACTTGTCACATCTCTAATCTTCTGCCTTAAAGCCCTGTATTGGCTACTAGCATACTTCAGTGATGGTCCTTTGAAAGAAGAGGAGCTATCAGTATCTTGAGAGTCATCAGCACCACAAATTCTGGACCTTGGCTTTATGTCAACAGACAACATACTGGCACAGTTACACTCAGATTCCGGACTCCCGTGTCCACATAGGATACTTGAATATTTACTCCATTGATCCACATAATTTATCTCACGGCTTTGATAGCTATCTGCCGTTTCATTAAGGCATAGATCTCTTGGATTTTCTTGTGCTCCTGATTTTTGAGCCTTGAAAATATAATGAACTTCCACATGTTCCACCAGCACAGGTTGAAGTTCACTTTCCACAGAGGTCTTTATTTTTCAATTCACTTTAGCTGGACATTTTGCTTCAAGTTTTGTAATTTGAGACCACTTCACTTCCTCATAGAGAAATCCAGCAGCACTGCAAATTACATCCTGCTTGCATGAAGGCATTGTTTCACATACATGAGTATTATTCTTCATAAGACTCTCAGAATTAACTTTCTCCAAGGTTCTGCTTTGCCCTGGAAAACTGTGTGACTGAGTCACATTCTCATCACTCTGAACACCCGGCAACAAGATAGTCTCATCATTTGAAGCCATCACTATCTTCGTAGATTTTTGTACATCCTGTACCTTTACTTCACAGGTCATGCGATCACCATCTGTATACATCAATTCTTTATTATCAACTTCAGACACATTTTTGCAATCTGGATCTGTGCCCCTTTTGGAGGACTTCATACCCTCAGCTATCACTGTAAGCTGAAAGTCACTGCAAGGAATCTCATCCACTTTTCCAAGATGGACCTTTAGGGAATTTCCCATCTCCGATACTTCTGTCCCTTCTTGTACACTGGTATCGTTAATGAGGACATCTCTATGATCACATTGCTGCTGAAAGACATAACTCTGGTGCAGCTTACTTAGTTCCCGCAATTCACTGTTTGTCCGCTGCTCATCACACAAGACACTCTGTACTGGTAGCATATGACTCTGTGTGCCAGCCTTTTCAGGATCAATCTGTAACAATTGCTGCTTGGGTTTATGTACTTCTGCCACACTGGGTTCAGCGAAGGCATCGGATGCCATTTTAGGTCCAGAATTTAACATCAGAATGTTATTTAACTTCTTTTCCTCTTATGATTTTCCCACTACCATGTGGAATTTTTTCTGGTTCTGTGTACTTAGCAGACACTTCTCAATGTTCTCACTCTGCTCTTGCAACTTCCAAGCCCTGCCATGGGCAAAGTTAAGCTCTCTCTCCAAAGATTCACTTTGCTTAATGGCTTTATGCAGACTTTCCTCCAGGAATACATTTCTTTACGTCAGACATTCTGAAACTGCTCTGGCTGCAGCTAAATTGGATTGGAGAGTTTGTACTTGCTCCTTACAGCTGACTTCAAGACGGACCATCTTCATCTCTTTTCCTTCACGGTCAGTTTCCCACTGAGTGCATCTGGAGATACTTCTCTTTTACTTCACAAAAACTTTTTGGCCAGAGAACTTTTCTCCAGTTCACAATCTTTAAGCTTTACTTGAGTGGACACAAATAAAGAGTCTTTTACTTTTAACACCAGAGCCAGATCCGCCACTTTTACTTGCATGCGCTCTGCATTACTCCGATGTCTCTGAACACCACCTTTCAATTCCTCCACTTCCTGCTGAAGTACCACACACTTTTGCTGCAACACAACAACATCTTGCTCTAATAAGTCATTATTTGCTAGGAGCACATCATTCTCATACTTTGTAACACATTTGAAAAGTTTTGCTTCCTCAAGGCTTTCAGACATAGCTGCCAATTTGAGGTCTGTCTCTTTAAGAACTTCACTTTTTTTATTTCTCCCTGCTCAAATGCCATTTTCAAAGTAGACAATTCACTCTGTAATTTCTTTTCAGCTTGCTCATGAAAATTTCTCTCATCAGCCAATTGTTCCATTAAGTCATCAACCTTCCCAGCATAATACGTATCATTCATTCAAAACTTTACGCATACTATCAAATTCTTCCAGGCTGATATAGTCCTTTCTGGATGGACCTTGCACCATATACTGACATCTTTATTCTGCTTTGTAAATGTCTCTTTCCATGGAATAACACTGTTTACCCCATCAATTTGAAAGGATTCACCACAGAGGATTTCAAACAGCTTTAAATCCCTTCCATGTAACCGACTTTCTTCACATTCAGACTGTAAACTCCAGCCCGGGTTTTCCAGCTCTCTAGACTGAGTATGAACCTTTGTAGGAAGAATTCTGCCTTTAGAATTTTTCTTTTTATTTCCCATGATTCTTGGCACAAAATACACAGGAACAACTTGGTTTTGTTTTCACTATATCACACTTTGTCTTCAAAAGTATTTTTAACACAGCAAAACATTTTTCTTCATATGGCACTACAATTACCAGCATGTATCAAACAGTCTCAATAGCCTTTCAATTAGGAACCTATGCTCCCTCAGCACCACACCTTGACTTAATGAGCATGAGCAATCCACCAGGATAAACCACACAATTTCTATTAACCCTTCCAATGCTGAGGAGGTGCACACTTCTCTTCATAGACAATATACTTGCACTTTTCACTTTTGCAAAATACTTGAATACTGTACTTCGGTTTCTAGAAAACTCTGCCTCTCCCATAAGCAAACAATTCTGCAGTAACTTGTGTAACACTTATTTATCTTCCATTCCAGGGAAAAGATGTACACTGCAGCAATAGTGCACATTTGCAGACAATTTTTTTGTTTAAACAACACTTCACTCACCACCTTGATGAGCATTCCACCATGCAGGTGCAGTGAGCCTCTTCATGTCCATTTACTTGCTATAATACACTTTTTTCCACAGAGCTGTCTTGCGTAGACCCTTATGCGTACAATCTTCTTGCCCGCATTCTCCACCAAATGTGATATCTTGGGGATAATTAGCTCGGCAGAGGGTGGATTGGTGCAGTGTTTAGGTGCTTAATGAGGGTCCACACACAGCTTTTCCAGGTAAACCAAATGAGATGGTGCTTTACTTCCAGCAGGGAAAACAGGTACAACACAAAGGACCAGAAAACAATAAACAACCTAGCCCCTGTTTAGGGTGTCTAACTCTCTTCTTGAGCCCTCTCTAACGTGGTGCAGCTAGTCTGCCAACAAAGTCTCTGCCTGCTTCTTGCAGGTCTATTGCCGGCTCCAGCCTGGCTTGGCTTGTCTGCCACAGCTACACAAATACAGTCAGTCCTGGTGGCCTTCCCTGTATCATACAAATATAGGCCCTGGCTTCCTCAGCCTGCAGCTTCACTGCTTTAATGTCACACAGTCTGAGAGTTTGTGGTCTCCCCTTGCCTCCTGCAAGGTCCAGACACAGGCCTCCTGGCCCCCAATAGCTCGCTCAGCTTCACTGGGCTCTCTGGCTGCCACAAACCCACATAGACTGTTTCCCATGGCAGCCTGACTGGTCTGCCTTTGCATCAGCCCACACCTGAGCTTTATCCACAAGGCAGCAATTAGTCATCTTCCCCTAATGCTTTTCTAGTCTGTGTGGGTAGATCTCCCCTGCCCCACACAGAATCTGCTGCTCACCAGTGCCACCTCTGGTGATACAGCCACATTAGGTATATGCCATGTGCCTGCTATGTATAGCTAGGTATGTACGGTATATGCCATATGCCTGCTATGTATAGTTAGGTATGTATATGCCATGTGCCTGCCAGAAACTTTTTTGGCAGGAGGGAGCAAAATTTATAGTTACGCCACTGTGTGTGATATCAGTGTATAGTGATCTTTCACTATTCAGAGTTGGATTCTCACTATTGATTGTACTGTTACCCTTATTTGTAATATGAATCCCTTCAGGAAACATTTTCCTCTTTTCTCTTTTTCATATTATTTATTACCATCTCACTTTTTAGTTTTTTATCACAATGTATTTATTATTATATTTTACTCTTTATCTTTTACATTTGTATTACCTTTTCTTATGTTTTGCTCATAAACATATAATATATATATATATATATATATATATACATACACTCAATATGTGTGTTTGTAATGCACCTGAGATCAAGCACCTTTACAGCTGTAACTTATGAACATCTCACTGTGATATACCCCAGTGGTTCCCAAACTGTGCGCCGTGGCATCCTGGGGTGCCTCAGGGCGCTTGCAGTGGTGCCTCAGGTTGGTGGTCCAGTTCCAAAGAAAATAATGTTTGGTCAATTTGATAGGCAAAAGTGATGTGCGCCGACCCCCGTGTTTTGGTTTTGGATCTGTATCTCCTTCAAGGCTTTGGCATCTGGATGTGGTCTTGCAAAACCATCCTTAAGTGTTTTGTATCTGGATTTTTTACAAAATAAATAAATAAAAAGCTTGAAAAACAACTAAAATCATGTAATTTATGTAATACAAAACCCGAAATTCGGATTTAAAATCCGAATTATGAACTGCAAAAAGATCAGAACCGCTACCTGGATTTACCCGTATCTCCTCAGGAGATCAGAACCGTGACTCGGATTTACCTGGGTTTACAAAATTCAGATAAGATTTGGATTTCTGGAGAACCGAACCACACATCTTTAGTCAAAACCAGTGCTAATGACTGCTAATCAAAAAATACGTGGACAAAAATGAAGCGCAGCCCTGTCAATCACCACATAACTGAACCTAAGGGTGACATATAAGCACAATTTACTTCAGTTAATGATTGCTGAATTTCTCAATAAGAAAATTTTGGTGCAAGAGTGCCTTGGAAACGTGCTGATACTGTAGGGTGCCGTGATTCAAAAACTTTTGGAACCACTGATATACCCTATCATCAGGGGCGTATCTATAATGGGTGCACTGCACACGCTGTACCCATAATATCTAAAACTTACCTCTCTGAGGTCCCGCATCTGGTTTCTCAGCTCCAAGGCTGGATTAACAATGGGGAGGGTGGACCTGCAGCTCCAATTCTCTCCCATAAAAATAGGCCCACAGGATCCCCTGCAGTGCAGTGACAGTGTTGAGAGGAAAAAAAAAAGTCCTGTCACCACCAACAGCTCAGCATACTATACTCATAAACCCGCTGAAACATCGTCCACTCATTCAGTACCCCCCAAGGGTGCTGACTAATGAGGCCACCCAAAGCTCTGCCCCCTAGTCACTCCAAACTCCACCCCCAGGCACCCGAGCCTCTGTCACCAGCCCTGATCACGGTAATTTCCACCTCCTGGTTGCCCTAAAATCCTCTCCCGGTCTTCCAAATCTGTGTTCCCAGTGTGGTAGCCAACTTGTCATACAAAGCTCTGCCCCCTGGTCGTGGTAAGCCCCGCCCCCAGCCATACAAAAATTTGTCACCAGTGTGGGATCCTCTGGTCATTCTAAGCTCCTCCCACAAATCACCTGGTAATGTGCCGCTAGTGTGGGAGCCCGCTGGTAATGTTTAGCTTTACCCCACTTATGCTTTGGTGTGACTCATTGGGTCTACACCAGGACTCACTAAGCCATACTGTAGGTTCAGGCAGCTCTTTTTTTCTGGTAAAAACCCTCCTAATACCTATCTGGGAGCAGCAGACATCTCAGTACCTGCATACCCTGGAGCCTGGACCAAGTACAGCATTGGAACTCTGCAACCTAAGAGGGGTGATTGGTACAACTGATTTTTCCCTATTTGGTTGTATTCCTTGTCGTTGTCTGTAACACAGGGGCAGCATATGGTGATATAATACATCAGAGCCAGATTCAGAGATGTAATTCCGTTGGTTTATGTACATCTCTGATGTTTGTCAGTCTGCACATGCACAGGTCCCATCCTGTTTGATCACTCACTGTCCCCCCTCATCTGCAGCTTGACAGACATGCTGCGGCATTTGGGGAAAGAGTGGAGGCAGCGACCTAGACCGTTCTACAAAAAAGGGGGGTGTTGCCACCAATTTTGTAGGTGTACCAATACCAGGCTCTCTGTCTTTGGACGCAGATGTCCTGGCCCCGGCAGAGGAGTTCCGGCGGCCAGGGGTAAGCTTCGGCTTACTCAGATGGTCAATGTATGCAACCATTGATTACAATGGTGATCTGATGCTGAATGCAGGAGGTGTCTTTTTCTTACAGATGCCTCCTGCTGTATTAGAATATTTGAGCATCACTGCAGCATACAAAGATGCAGCACTAATGCTCACTGCATCCATCTCTGAATCCAGCCCTCAGAATAATGCTACAGAGCACTTTAAAAGTTTAAATATACATTTGGGACTTGCAAGAAGTGTATAACTCGCCACCAGAAACATATGGGGGCTGCGACTGCTGTTGGAAATGGATGGACAGCAGCAGGTATCAGAGATATCTGCTACAGCCTCTCCTTATTACATTCAGGGGATCCTTAATATTTGTGGGTAGCTCCCAAAAACTGGTGTTTTTGAGGAATATCCTGAAAAATTATTTTATAAATAGGCCCCAATATCCTTTACTAAACTACCATAATTTACCTATTTAGTGCTGTATTAATTTATTTTTAGACCATATCATTTTAAAATTCTACACTATCAGCAGAAGTAGTTCTGGTTATGCTCTAGGAACCTACATTACTCTACAATTACAATACTGACGTCTGTATTCAAGCAAATCAAGGATGATTACTATTACAGATGATCCAAACCCACCCGAACTTAGGGGATCTGAGTCAGCTCGGGTTTTCCCGCCTGACTCGGATCAGAAAACGAGGCAAAATGTCATCATCCCGCTGTCAGATTCTTGCGGGTTTTGGATTCTATAAAGGTCCCATGATCACCTCCATTTTTCATTCTGGCTATGGAGACTGAAGAGGGAGGGAGCTGGGAGCTATGCTGTCCTGTTCTGCTGTGCATAGGGGCTGGCTACTGTTGTGTCAGGGGCTGGCTGCTTATGTCCATATGTGCGTAGGGGCTGGCTGTTGTCCATATACTGGGGCTGGCATGCTGTTGTCCTGTCCACAACATAGGGGCTCCCTGTTGTCCATAATATCCATATATACTGGGGCTGACTGTCTTTTGTCCTGTCCACATCATATGGGCAGGCTGTTGTCTGTAGGGGCTGGCTGTGCTGCTGTGTTGTCAGGGGGGTGCTCTGTCCATCAGTGCTATTAACCCCCAGTGTGAAAAAAATAAAGTATTTTTATTTTTATTTCTTTGTGTGTGCACGCCTGTTAGCCACACTTATCAGCAACGTAGGTGTGCAAGGGTGCTTTACTGCCTGTGTCATTTATCAAGGGGCTGCTGCCTCGTTTAGGGGTGCTCTTCACCCCCAGTGTTAAAAAAAATAATTATTTTTTTGTTGTGTGCATGTTAGCCTGCTACACACTACCAGTGTGAAAATAAAAACAATTTTTGTGTGTTCACCACCAGTGTGAAAATGAAATATACACTGTCACTCAGTTTACACTGCTTGATCACTGCTGGACATAGTGCAGCAGCCACCATGGCGAATACCAGGAGCCGTGGCTAATGCCTTCTTTGAACGGGCCAGGAGGTGTGAAGCCAGCTTTCCAATCACTGCTGGACAGTTATCAGAACACAGCAGCAGCACGGCTACAAGGAGCTGCTTCTATGTAAGTCACGGCTGTCCTTGCAGTCACGCTGGGAGAGGGGTACCGCCGTTTCCCAATCACTGTGGCCAGCAGTGGTCAGGACACAAAGGAGGGAGTGACGAGGGTGCAGAGGGACCAGGGCCAGGGCCGGTTCTAGACCTTGTGGAATTCAGGAGAAAGTTTCTTCCCCCCCTAATAAAAAAAACCAAGCAAAAATGAAAAAAAAAAATCAAACAGGGCATTGTTCATGCCCAGCACCACAGACATTCGAGGAGACTGGGAGGAATTAGGAAGAACAGCACAGTTTGTTAATATGGCACCACAGGAGAGTGATCGTTATGCACATGGAGCCCATTCTCATTATGCCACACTGTAGTAGTGCCCCTTACAATACATTATTCCTTCAGTAATGCCCCTTGCACATTATGCCACACAGTAATGCTTCTTACAGATTATGCCACACAGTAATGTCCCTTACAGATTATGCAAGACATTAATGCCCCTTAAACATTATGCCACACAGTAATGCCCCTTATACATCATGTCACACAGTAATACCCCTTATACATTATGCCACACACATCAATGCCCCTTACACATTATGTGGACCAGATACTGCACACTTGCTTTTTTGGCAAAAATATTATTTGAAGAACTATCTGCACACATTTCGCAGCACTGCCCACGCAGCCCCACTTGCTATCTAGACACAGATGGCAGCGCTGCCCATACTGCCCCACTTGCTTTCACCAGAATGTGAACCCTGGCATGTGAAATCTATTTGGACTGCCGATCCCTCTCTCAGTTATATATTCATATATATATATATATATATATATACTGTGTGTATGTATGTATATATATATATATATTATATGTACACACTAATATATATATATACATACTGTGTATATATGTAAATAATATGTGTGCATATAGCAGCATTCGGGTGTAAATAAATCAAACAGACAGGGGGCCTGATTCAGAGCCAGACGCTCTGAAAGAGCGCCCGCTCTGAATCAGGGCATTTTTTTTTTTGAGCATCCTCGTGGATGCTTGCATAGCTGTGGGTTACCACCCACAGCTTATGCGAGCGTCCATGATGATGGTCGCGATGGTCAAGACCATCGCGACCATTGGGCTTGCGACGAGACCCTTGCGGTAGGGTCTCATTGCCGCAAGCCCTGGAGTGATTTTGGCTCTATCAGAGCCCAAATCACTCCCACTGACATCACTAGTGATGTCAGTGGGGCCGTACCCAGACAGTAGGTGTTCCCATGGGAACGCCTCCATCTGGGCAGCCACGTCCCCGGCACGCCCACGAAAGGGGGCGTGCTGTCAATCACCATCGACAGCACGCCACCTTTGGTGCGAGACCCATAACGATGGCTACCCCGTCGTTATTCGGGTCTCGCGCATGCGCACGACGGAGCTCCCTCCATCGTGCGCATGCGCACTAGGGCACCATCGACCCGCTTGCGAGCGCTCAGCGCTCACGAGCGGGTCTGAATCAGGCCCAGGGTCACGGACCCGTTAATGCATCTTTAACGTTTCAATCTGCTACGTTTTTCATCAGGAATTCAAACATGGATAAAACAACACTTACCTATATACATGTAGAATCACCCCAAGTGTGTTGCAACCGGAGTCCATCTGTGCAGCATGTAATGTCAGCATGTCGCACAGCATCAGCGTATGTGACGTCAGTCACTCACAGAAGTTACCAGATAACAAAAAACATAGGCCCTGATTCAGAGCCACTCGCAAGCGGCTGTCCGCTCGCAAGTGGGTCGATGGTCTGCACTGAGCATGCGCACGATGGAGGGAGCTCCGTCGTGCACATGCACCAGACGCGACGAGCGAAGGAAAGTCCTTCGCTCGTTGTGTCTGATCAAAAGGGGCGTGCTGTCGATGTTGATTGACAGCACGCCCCCTTTGGTGGGCGTGCCGGGGGCGTGCCTCCCGTCAGAAGCCGGCCCACTGACATCACTAGTGATGTCAGTGGGAGTGATTTTGGCTCTGATAGAGCCAAAACCACTCCAGGGCTTGCGGTTGAAAACCTCAACCGCAGGCTCCGGCTCGCAGTTTCGATGGTCGCGATGGTCACGACCATCACGGCCATCAAACTGCACGCTCGTATAGGCTGTGGGTGGTGACCCACAGCTATACGAGCGTCCAGGAGGACGCTCCATTTTTATGGAGGGCGGCCCTCATTCAGAGCGTGCGCTCTGCTCAGAGCCTACGGCTCTGAATGAGGGCCATAATGTGCACCATCACCAATTAACAAAAAAATCATAATAAACATAATAATAACTGAGATATAAATGAAGTATCTGACATTGAATGCAAACATAGGCCCTCATTCAGAGCCGTACGCTCTGCATGAGGGCCGGGCTCCATTTTCATGGAGCGTCCTCCTGGACGCTCGTATAGCTGTGGGTCACCACCCACAGGCTATACGAGCGTGCATTTTGATGGCCGCGATGGTCGTGACCATCGCGACCATCGAAATTGCGAGCCGGAGCCTGCTGTTGAGGTTTTCAACCGCAAGCTCCGGAGTGATTTTGGCTCTATCAGAGCCAAAATCACTCCCACTGACATCACTAGTGATGTCAGTGGGCCGGCTTCTGACGGGAGGCGTTCCCGTGGGAACGCCCCCGTCAGGGAGGCACGCCCCCGGCACGCCCACCAAAGGGGGCGTGCTGTCAATCAACATTGACAGCACGCCCCCTTTGATCGGACACAACGAGCGAAGGAAAGTCCTTCGCTCGTCGTGTCTGGCGCATGCGCACGACGGAGCTCCCTCCGTCGTGCGCATGCTCAGTGCAGACCATCGACCCACTTGCGAGCGGACAGCCGCTCGCGAGTGGGTCTGAATCAGGCCCATAGAGTTGTAACGACATATATAGATATGCGCCTCGAGGTATCCACAAGCTGTATAATCAAAACATGTATAATAACTAATGATAAATATGCACTAATATAGGTAGATAACTAATAAAAACATGACAAAGAAAGATTTTCATTCAGGCCATTGGGTTGTACAGAGTTTAACCTGTAAATCCAGCGTGCCTCACATCTCAACAGCGCCTTTGCTCTGTCACCTCCTCTAATACTTTCTGGCACTGAATCAATCATTTTATATCGCAATGTGGAAAGAGAATGTCTATGTTCAACGAAATGCCTCGCCACAGGCTGCCCACTATCCTTGCCCTCCAGAGCTTGTCTAATGGACGACCTGTGGAGAGCCATTCGTTCCTTAAACTGACGAGTGGTTTTACCCACATATAGTCCACAGGAACACCTACTAAAGTAGATCACGTACTGGCTGGTACAGGTAAATATATTTCTAATCTTGATTTTTTTTTTACCAGAGTATGGGTGAACAAAGGTGTCACCCGTCTTGAGTTATCCACAGGTTGTACAACCAAGACATTTATAATTACCTGGTTTTCTCTTTAGAAAACCAGAAATTTCCCTTGGTTTAAAAACCCTGTGACATCGTTGTGTACTAACTAATCATGAAGGTTTTTACAACGTCTATGACATGGGAGTAAATTTATGTCCTAAAGTAAGGGTAAACTGGTATCAGAATTGAGCATTGGCCAGACTTGTTTGGCAGTTTTGGTAATATTAGTACTGTCGGCCGAAAAACTATTCACCCGTATCAATTTATTACCCATTTCTTTCTGTGGAATAGTAGCTAAAGTTCTAACCTTCCGTACGGATAATGCTTTGTTACGGGCTTCTCTAAGTAGTGCAGAGGAGTACTCAAAAATGTTTCTGTCATCAGATCCATTTGATGTGTTTCATCAATTTCATTGCTACAGATTCTCCGTACCCGCAAGTATTGTGAGTACAGTAGACCCTTCGTTAAAGCCGTGGGATGATGACTGGCCGCGAGTAGTAAATTATTTTGGTCAGTAGTTTTAGAAAACAGAGATGTACTGTAATAATCTGACTTCCATCAATTTTCACCAAGACATCTAAGAAATGTATGTGACTTGGATTAATCTCGTATGTGGATTTGATATTAGGGTCACTATCATTAGCTATGGACATCATATCCACAAACTGTTCCTTGCTACCTACCCACAGCATAAACACGTCATCAAACAGACAAGGTCACGGACCCGTTAATGCATCTTCAACGTTTCAATCTGCTGGATGAATTGGGAGTATGTGGTATTCCTCAAAAAATATCTTTTTCTATACTGAACATAAAGCTGTTCGCATACACTGGGGCCGCACGCAAGCCCATAGCGCATCCCTGTACCTGCAGGTAGAATTAACCATCAAAAATAAAATAAATAATTTTTTATTAGAGTGTGTTCTAATAATTCAAGAAAAAAATTTATATTCTGGACCTGTGAAAAAAAGATTGTTAGTTATGAGATGTCTCGTAGCCGCAATGCCTCTGTCATGTGGAATATTAGTATATAGACTAACAACGTCTATCGTACATAGCCAGCAGTCTTGTAGGTTACCATCAATCTCCTGTCATTTTTTTTAAGACGGAGGTAGTGTCTTTTAAAAAAGTAGTCTCAGCTTGAATCACTGGTTGTAAATAGTGGTCAATATACTTAGCAACGTTGTAAAATAAGGAATCCCTTGCCGATATTATCGGTCTGCCCGGTGGTCTGAGGGGATCCTTGTGTAGTTTGGGCCAGGTGTAAAAGATGGGGACTTTGGGTGACTCAGGTAGTAGTGCTTTAAGTGTGCTTTCAGTAATCACATAATAATCTACAGCCGATTGTAAAGTAATGTTTAGGTCATTTTTGAAAGTAGAGGTTGGGTCTGAGGGTAATTTTCTATAAACTGTAGTGTCCGCCAATTGTCTATAGGCTTCAGATTTGTAATCTGTAAGGTCCTGCACCACAATACCCCCACCTTTATCAACGTGGCAAATTACTTCTATCAGCACTTAAGGTTTTTACAGCCAGCATCTCATTTCTGGACATATTAGGGTGCTTTTTTTCCAGAGAGTTATGGTGCATACACACGGTCAGATTTTTCTTCAGATCTGAATGATAACGATTTAAAAAATCATTCAATTGTTCATATCTGAAGCAAAATCTGACATATCTGACATGTCTGAACGATGAACGATGCGCGTTCCCGATGGTCAGATAACGATATCTGACATCTGATGTGTTTGCAGTCAGCTTTGGACAATTCCATTCATTTTAATGCAGTCAAAAATCGTTCATAGTTCAAATCGTTCATCAAATCGTTCAGATTGTTCAGATCGTTCAATTGTTCATCTGACAACTCTGACCGTGTGTATGCTCCATTACATTCCTCAATAGAATTATCCATGATCTTAAGGAAATTTCTAATCACAAAATTCTGTGAATTGGGATCGGATGTCGATTTCGTTTTAAAAGGGCAATCATCAGTATTTAATTTGGGTATCACCGTATGTTGTCCGTAGTATTCCTTCAGTCTTAATTGCCTACCAAGTTTATGCACATCAATTTTGCTATCAAAGGCATTAAACTGTACAGTGGGAACAAAGCTGAGGCCCTTGCTTAAGACACATTTTTCGTCCTCAAATAATACCCTTGAAGATAGATTATAAACTATTTATTTTTCTTTGTTGCTTTTTTTTTTCTGCCTTTCCCATTGCCTTCCGCGTCTTGTGTGGGCTCTAAGTCCGGGTCTCTCCGCACCCGGGTGGTAACCCCTAAAGGGGGCATGCGAGCAAGCGATTTGCCACTTGTGCCAGCACATTCTGAGCCTCTTGACTTGCCTTCACTTGAGGTGTCAATTTCTAGTAAGAATCTTCTATAGCGTTGATTAATATAACGTTGTCTACCAGCACCATATGGATTCTGGACCCAAGAGTACACTTTCTTATCCTCGTAGTCCCGGTTTACAATGTCCAACTTGTTTTACTTAAATTTAATAAGATCTTTTTTATATTTGTCCACCAGTGTATGTAACTTAGTGATCCAATCACTTGATGTATCCTCTGCAATTTTTGATAGTACTGCGATCTCAAAAGCCTTAATTTTATCTTTCACTAGGTTTAACTCCCTTGATGACTCCTCAATTACAAGTAAAATAAGGTCAAATGATGCCTTATTCAAAACGGCTGCCCATCTGTGGCAAAATTCTGGATTAAAACGTCCAGTAGTCAGGAATTTTTTTATACGGAACCCCCCAGAATCTTTTTATTTCTAAAATAGTCCGAGAGGGTCACACCATGTAGTTTTAGTAACTGTGTGAAGTAATGTTCTGTTGATTCCTCTCCAGCAGTAGATGTAAGGTTATCTTTAGATGTTCTCCGCATCTGTGTCAGAGAATGTCAGTAAATCTCCCAGTGGCAGGTCTATATTAAAAAAAGCCTGCAGTCTCTTGTTGTTCTGACATATCCACTAAAGAATAGTGGAGTAAAGGAGAAATACTGTATATACAGATAAAATACCAGTACTTGCATATTTATCATTAGTTATTATACATGTTTTGATTATACAGCTTGTGGATACCTCGAGGCGCATATCTATATATGTCGTTACAACTCTATGTTTGCATTCAATGTCAGATACTTCATTTATATCTCAGTTATTATTATGTTTATTATGATTTTTTTGTTAATTGGTGATGGTGCACATTATGGGCCTCATTCAGAGGCGGTCGGAGGATGCAAGCGGTCGTTCAGAAACAGGGTGGCCGCTTGCATCCTGAACGGCTGCCTCCATGACGGTCGTTAGGCTGTGGGTTAACACCCACAGCTCTAACGACCGACAAGGGTGATGGTCGCGATGGTCAAGACCATCGCGACCATCGGGGCTTACGACGAGACCCTAGCGTAGGGTCTCACTTGTCGTAAGCCTCGGAGAGCTTCTGGCTCTGTCAGTCTGTCTGTGAAAATCATCAAATTTGCTGATGATATTGCAGTCGTTGGGTTAATTAGCAGGAATGATGAGTCCCATTATAGGAAAGAGATCAAAAATTTGGTTTCTTGGAGTGGTGATAATCACTTGCTCCTAAATGGTGACAAGACAAAAGAACTGGTAATTGATTTTCGTAGGAGATGTTTAGAGCAGAAATTGCCAGTGTCTATTAACAACCAGGATGTTGATATAGTTGAGTCTTTTAAATTTCTGGGTATCCAGGTTGCGGCAGATTTGACATGGTCTTTAAATACACTGTCCCTAATTAAAAAGGCGCAACAGCGTTTGTTTTTCCTAAGACGTTTGAGGGCCTCGGGAGTTAGCAAAGTAACTATGCTAAACTTTTACAGATGCTCAATTGA
The DNA here is from genome assembly GCA_031769625.1 of Taudactylus pleione. Lineage (NCBI taxonomy): Eukaryota > Metazoa > Chordata > Amphibia > Anura > Myobatrachidae > Taudactylus > Taudactylus pleione. The sequence continues at coordinate 383,284 of JAUIMM010000546.1, forward strand.
GAGCATTCTGACGTTTGGTATCATTATCTGGTATGGCAACTGCACAGCGAGTGAAAGAAGTGCACTGGAACGGGTTGTTAGGACCGCCAGCAAAATCATTGGCGTGCAGTTGCCAACTATTCATGATGTTTATGGGCTTAGGGTTCTAAAGAGAACCAAAGGTATCATATCGGATCCAAGCCATCCATTTCATGAATTTTTTGATAAGCTCCCATCTTTAAAGCGGTTTAGAGTACTTCGGGCACGTACGAGTCGCTTGAGGGTTAGTTTTCTTCCATCTGCTGTGCGCATGTTGAATGCTATGATTGTATCTCTTTAGTTAATTTTAATTTTATTATTTTTGTGAAATTGTTTGTGATAACCTTTACCATGGATTGCTATTCACTGTTTTAAAAAAGTGCAATGTAATTTCGTCTGTCAAACTTGTTTTGCTGATGACAACAATAAATACAAATACAATACAAATAAAGCTCTCCACTGACATCACTAGTGATGTCAGTGGGGCCTCCCCCAAACGTTAGGCGTTCCCATGTGAACGCCTCCGTTTGGCCTGCCACCCCCCCGGCCCGCCTTCCAAACGGGGCGAGCTGTCAATCAACATCGACAGCTCGCCCCCTTTGGAAAGAGACCCGCGACCGGCGCTGTCGGTCATAGCGGGTCTCACGCATGCGCACGAAGGATCCGGCTCCCTCGTGCGCATGCGCACTGGACAAACATCGAGGCGGCCGTGCAGTCGTAGACCGTACGACCGCCTCTGAATGAAGCCCTATGTTGTTTGTTACCTGGTAACTTCTGTGAGTGACTGATGTCACATCTGCTGATGTTGTGCGACATGCTGACATCACATGCTGCACAGATGGACTCCGGTTGCAGTACACTTGGGGTGATTCTACATGTATATAGGTAAGTGTTGTTTTACTTATGTTTTGTATTCCTGATGAAAATCTTACCAGATTGAAACGATGAAGATGCATTAACGGGTCCGTGACCCTGTCTGTTTGATTTATTTATACTGGAGTGCTGCTGCTGCTCCTTTGATAGATAGATATATATATATATATATATATATATATATAATTTTTTTTTTTTTTTATACCAGCAGTGTGTGCTTTATTCAGTCGCCTTGATTGCCACCTTTCCCTACCCTGGGAGTTAAAAGGAAGGCACCAAATGCAAATATTTCAACTTTAAGCACTGAAGTGCCAGCTCACCATTGCACATTTTATATATATATATATATATATATATATATATATATATATAGTTATTTCTTTATTTTTCAAGATCATACATTAGCATATTTATCACAAAAAAAAAGGTTAGGGAGCTAAAACAAAATGTAAAACTTATTTTAAATATACTAGTATGGTGATGTTGGAGGCAGTCTTTTACACCTACATGCCTCTTTGTATGTTTTATTCACAAACTAATGATGAAATATAGACAATTCTGCCATTTGCAAATTAAAAACAATGCATCCCCCTCCCCCTCCCCTGCAGACAGAAACATAAAAAAAACACATCAAAAACTAACAACAATATTCGGATCTTTAACCTGGCTAACAGCCCCCCTCCTCTTCATCAGGCAGCTGTCTGCTTTCTCCTCCCCCGGACATTGGGGAACAGCTCCTCCATCGCTCATCTCAGGCAGCGACACAGAAAGGGAGGGCGCGTGTGGCGTGACATCATGACATCACATCCTGCACATACCAGGTGAGATTTCTCATTGCTCTGACTGAGTCCAAAGACATGGGAGGCAGAGCTAAGTGCTAATAGTAGGAAGACCAGGTCTTCCCATGCATTACTGTCTTTAATGACGGCGGTGTGGCAGGCAAGAGCAGGCGGGCGCCGTCAGATTAGATGGCGCCGGCAGGGTTACTGTGGCAGCGCCCTCAGGCAGCAGCGCCCCGGGCAATAGCCCTGCTTGCCCACCCCTGGAACCACCACTGACCAGGAGGTCCCTCTGATATAGGCGGCTGCGGAAAGATTAGCTTCCTGCAGCCGCCTAGTGAGCATTTCTGACTGGTCGCATCAGATGTGACCATGTCGGGGAAAGCCCAGTCTGGTGTGGTCGCATCTGATGCCCGGCAAGTGGTTAAAGCATTTCTAGTAAAAGTCAGAGTTTAATAAAACTTATCTTTATAAAAAGAGTGCCCCCCAAAAGGTGTCTTTTCTTCTGCATATTCATCTAGGAGGAATCCCCTGATAAATAAACATATTATGTAGAACTTAAACTTGGGATCAACAATGTAGGAATCTTGGCCCACCCCCCCAAAGTGGCCACCTGTGTCTGCTCTCCGGCATCTCCCTGGTAGCAGATACTAAAATAACTGAGGTTTGCATAGAACAGAGGGCATATAAACCTCTAGACAGGGATGGAAGGGGTTAATAAAGTGATAGGAGTGGTAATTGAGGATTGACAGTTGTTAAGTCACAGGGATAGGTTGGTGGTTGTTAGGGGCGAGTGGTTACTGGGCTTATCAGTAATAGCTGTAGGATATTCAGCCTCTTTGATTCTGATCTCCCACCCTCCCTCCCCCTATTGTCTTGTGTCGGCTTTATTTCAAGGCAGGGGAAGACCGGCAATCTGTAAAGCGTCCATATTGCTGCAGTAGGAGCGGTGCACACCCGTTCAATGCACTGGTTACGCTGGTTTCACTCTACTAGGGTCAGCAGCACCTCTCATCCGGGAGGGCTGAAATGGTGCATCGGTATGGGTGTTGGATACCGCTCACTTGCTAGAAAGGGAGAGTTGGCCCTTGCAAGTATCTCACTTAGCATTAAGGGATAGTTGGCCCTGGTAAGTTGTGTGACATCTTTTGCCTTTTGCCTAAGTCAAGCTGGCGCCGGTGGTTTGCCGTTCTTTCCTCTGCCACCATACTCATTGTTATAAATAAATAAAGCTGACCTATTATTTTAAATGGCATTAACTTAGTCTGTGTCTTTATTTTGAGAAAATATGGTATGAAAGATCTTGTGGTTACAGCCATCATCGGCAATAGAGCGTTAAAAGTATGCACTATACTCAGGTCACATTGATATAACACACCTGATACACACTGATCACTATACACAGGTCACATTGATATAACACACCTGATACACACTGATCACTATACACAGGTCACATTGATATAACACACCTGATACACACTGATCACTATACACAGGTCACATTGATATCACACACCTGATACACACTGATCACTATACACAGGTTGCACCAATATTACATACCTTATACACTCTGATTACTAAACACAGCTCACACAAATATCACACAGATGATATACACGCCTCTTCATTACAGCATGTATAAAAGTTCATATCTAAGGGTAAATATATGAATGGCGGGTTTGCTAAGGTTTTAATACTCCTGCAAATCGCCTGCATATTGGAGCACCAAACCACCAATATAATATCATCAGTTTTAATGGGCTTTTATTAAACAGGATCCGGTCACATGGTCAACAATTACCATGTTGACATTCATATTGTCGACACCACAATGACTAGAATGTCCACATGGTTCAACATTTCGACAAGCACTGCACCAACATCCTCAGAATATTGATATGTTCACAATATCAAAATCTGGAGGGAGAGTAGGGTTAGGGATAGCTTGAACAATACTCACCAGAATGCTGCTTCTCAGACATCTTCACTGGAACTTCTCCTCATGTGACCGCTGGGACCCACAAGATGATTCTGGAGACACCATTGCTGATGGAAGCAGATAAGATGGTTTGGTTACAGTTTATCCTGTCAACATGTCATCCATGTAAACACAATTAGTGTTATAATGGTCACTGTTGACATGCTAAGCATGTCAATATTCTCGTGTCGACCTTATGCTTGTTAACATTATGACTGATGACCTATCATACCACACCCTTCTAAACCACCATCAATGTCCACCTGTTTTATGGTGGATTTGTAGTGATTTTTTCCTGGGGTTTTGACAACACAGCTACAATACTTCTGCATCTCTCTGGCCAATCAGACGTTAAGGAATCACAATACACATATGAGGACCCAGGTGGCAGCACAGATGGTGTTGTGGTTAGTATTACTGCCTCACAGCACCGAGGTTGTGGGTTCGATTTCCACTACAGTCCTTTCTGCATGGAGCAGGGGCGTATTTTTAATGGGTGCAGGAAGTGCGGTGCACACAGGCCTCTGGAACCAGGGGTGGGCCCAAACTGCACACCCTGCACCCATAATATACTTACCACTCCGGAGTCCCAAGTCTGGGGGGCAGGTGCTGTAAAAAAAGGCTGAAAAATGGCCACTGCGGCCACTTTCCCGCTGTATGCGCAGTACAGGGAAAATGGTCGCTGCGGCCATTTTCCCGGTGACCTGCACATGCGCTATAGACTCTGAGCACACTCTAGTGCCCAGAGTCTATAAGTGCGGTGCTGGCCATGCACTGCTCAGTGCACTGCCGGCCGCCGGAGGGAGAGGAGGAGGCCCGTGACAGGGCCTCTCTAGAAATGCCCCTGGTGTGGAGTTTGTATATTCTCTCCATTCTTGTGAATATATAATCTCTTACTCGATCCTACTCTTGCCTATGATAAAAAGTAATTTGGCAACATATTGAGAATTGTAACATCTCAGTACAATACCATTTTTGTGTTTCATGTACAGTATGCCATAAGGAAACAGTGAGTACTAATTGAAAAATGTTGTCAAAACTCCAGTGATGTCCTGTGGGGCTCCAATTAGCTGGTCTTCTGGTGCCTGCCCTGTGACCCTGGTTATCTGCAGTGTGGAAAAGCTGACCAGGGTCACAATGCAGAAGCTGGGAGACCAGCTGACAGGAGCCCCAGAGGACATCACTGCAGCAATGATCAACGGTGATAAGTAATTAATTAGATCAGGAATACAGTATGTGAGATATAAACCTTTAATGATCGAGCACTTACAGGTAACACCTCACGTGTTGTTTTAATTATATTAATCCATTTAAGTGCAAGTTTGTAAAAGTAAACTTGCACTATCAAACTTGCATACAGTTTCGCTAATTCATGGTAATCACAGCAAGATCACGCAACTTATCTAGAAATTGCAACCTGGACGAAGGGCATGAAGTGTGGAAATAATTCAGGACCCCAAAAAAAGGACCATATAGAAGGCTGCTAGTGGTAATAGTGAAAGTACGGGAGGTTCTTAAAATATGTCAAATAGCTGATATTTGCATTTTGTATTAATGGTGGAAAAATGATAGCAAGCAAGTGTTGTTTTTAGCAAATTAAAGCCTTTCCATCATTCTGGGATACAGAAAAATGTATGTCAAGTTATTTTTCAGTGTCTTGCTACAAGTTTTCAAAAACACAGAAAAATTGTTTGTTTTTTGAAAATGTTTTCAATGAATTTTTGCAATGAATTACAGAACATAGCAAACACTTTCATATATAGATAAGGTTATAAATTAGAAATAATAGAATGAATATAAATAGACCTTGAAATGACACTTAATACGAAACTGAATGTTAGATGATCTCTCTTAAAGTTACAGAATTCACAGATGAATTATTAAAGTTATATCAGCAATAAGTATGATATAAGGAGAAGTAAGGAGGGAGGATGAAAGAAAGGGAATGAAGGGGAAAAGTGGGGTGCCAGCCAGAGCTCACCACCAGTGCGATTTAATCAATAATATACTGAAATACAGTTATATGGTAGTTAAAGGGGATTCAGCCTCAACGTGGTCTGTTCAAGGCCTCCGGACTTTTATAAAATTGGCTGAGGTATCATGCAATATTGAATATATTCTCTCCATGTGATATGTGGTCCATATAGCATTGATGGTGGCTGAGATAGACAGGGGTGTGGTCGATTTTCAGTGACATTTTGCTGAGTTTAAAATATGTTTAATTCATTTCTGCATTGGTCAAGAGAGATGAAGAATAATAGAGAATACAGTATAACAGACTATTAGGCATTTATATCCCGGTAATTGATCTTATTAGGTGATGAACTGCCAAGCAATAGAGTTGTATAACCAAAAAGAACCACAAAATGTGCAGCAAGGATCCCTATTGACCACAGTTGCACCATCAAAGGTCTATAGAAGTTCAATAAATTTAAATGAAGTCATGTGTAGTCATGTGTACCAGCGATAGTATAGCTTATAAGAATTTTCCTTCACACATACTGAGATGGAGATTTTAGCCACCTCTAAGAGGATTTTGGACCATTCCATGGGGGGGACAAAGTTTCACCCACCTCTCGCTCCCATGCTAGTTGGAAAGAAGAGATGTTCAATGGATTTTGTACTCTGTGTCCAAATCACACTGCACGTGCATTTGATCTTCTCGCACAGAGACGCAGGACACAATCGAATGCACAGTCTGAGAATTTTAATGGGCTTTCCAGGAAGGGCAACAGGGTGGCGAAGCTGATGCAGACGTGTCCCATTGGAAGATGCACAGCCTCTCACACAGAAGGCCATGGGTTGATAGTGAAATTGCACCTGCCATAGGTGCAAGTTACGATGGTACGACTGATGGTCTATCTAAAGATGCATCAGACAGAAATGCTGCAAGTGGGCATCTCAGTTGTTTGAAAATCTGACATGGCTGCTCTGCGTCCATCTCAGATTCAGGCCCCACATTCTGTGATTCAATTGTCATAGACGCACCCTGCTGGGCGTCTATACGAATAGGCACCCGATGGAGCAATTCAATAGTTGATCCATTTGGACGCCTAAAGCTGCGGGGGGGATGACATTCCTTCTCACAGCTTGCTGAGGTATACTTGCCGACTTATGAATTCTCCTCCAGGGAGAAGCCTGGGGAGGAGAAGCTGGTGGGTGGAGTTGAGGGTGGGACAGGACAGATTGCATAATTAAGCTCCGCCCCTTTTGCCGTGACAATACCTGTTTCAAATAGGAATTGTGTCATTAGGCCCCAACCCCCAAGGCATGGACCTGCCAATCCCCACTAATATTCTCCCCATTCTGCCCACTTTACTAGGAAGTCGGCAGAATGTGGGAGAAGTGTTTACCCATCCTGGGGTGTAGGGGTTAACCAAAAAATCAGGAGCCTCCCGCAAATTCTGGGAGGGTAGGCATGTATGTGCTGAGGTGCAAGAAGAAATGTGTCTAAAATCCCATTTTTCGGTGCCCTGATGGTGGTTTGGGTGCCCTAACTATTACTGTGCATGGCTAAACCCAGTGCTTGTGGGTGTGGTAAATGCTAATGGTTACCTACATGGAGAAACAATTGAATTGCTCCATTGGGCACCTATTTGTATAGACACCAGTGGCGTCACAAAGGGGGTGCGTACTGCGCCCAGGTGTCACTCGCCGAGGGGTGACACCAAGGTGCAGGCTCCCCCTCAGTGACAGGAGCTGGGTGCTGCACTGTAGCATGAGGGAGCCAGCACTGCCCGTGCCTGCACCTCCTGCACCCCCCCCACCCCATTGATAGGGTTAAACATGGGCCGTGGACCGTGTTTCCGCCACGCCCTCTTCCCGAGGCCACACACTCTTTCCTGAGGCCATGCCCCTTTTTGGCCACCCCAAGTGTCACTGCAGGGAGGGACGCCACTGATAGGCACCCAGCAGGGGGCGTCTGTAACATTTGTGTAATCCCCTATACCCTCTAAAGGGACACTAGGTTACTAACTCTTATGTAATCTTTTTTACCCACCCTTAAACTCATGTTAAGTGGTGTACCTACTATTACTATTAATTCAGTGCCTACTTGGGAAAACAAATGAGAATAAACTCACGCTTAAACTATATCACTGCATGTTTATAATATTACTTAAGTTCACAACTGACACTCACAAATAATAACATATTGTATAGACATTATGTAATCACATAACCAAATTACAATATGAGTGGTAAAATTTAACTGAACAGAGTAACACTCAATCCTTGTATAGAAATGAATAACTTATATGTCTATAGTGGTAATACAAGTCATATTTTACTGTAACACCTGTGGTCCTCAACTTGTTTAATATGGGGTAAGTGCTTTACACCACTGTCAGTTTGTAGTCCCTTTGACACTTGTCGATAAGATAATATGCTGTTCCTAACTTTTAGTATATAAAAGTTCTGTTGTCGGAATATCCTTTGATGGTAACGTTTCCTTTATGCTGCTGTCTATATCCACTTCTGGAACATAAAGGAAAGAATCTGTATATGGTGCACAGCTGTATTGTAAAATATAACTTTTATTATATTAAAATTAAAATGTTTACATAAATTCTATCTAAGGTTGATTTAAATTAAAATAGCGAAATAAATGTGACATATTAAGTGAAAAAGTGCAAGTAAGTGTAAATGTGTATGTTAAAATACACTGTGTGCCTGTATATGGTCTTCCTATTATATATATATATATATATATACATATATATATAATGTCTTAGTTCCTCATTTTAATTGGTGTGAGAAGAAACCATTGAATATTAATAAGATATACATGGGTTAATGGTAGTTGTATTAATTTGTATATAGATACATTCCTCTATTATCTGTATCTGTAGAAACTTATGGAATTTGCGCTTCAAAATACGAGTGCAGCCACTAGACTTCAAATTGGAGGTCACTATCTCCAAAAAACTGCCAACTATTACAAAAACAATAAGTTGGGAGCTCTCTACTGGGTTTCAGTATATACTTCTGTAATCGGAAATTAACTTTCAAGACTCACATAAAGGAAGTTCTTATTGTTCAAATGAGAATTCAGTCACAGATATCCATCCATCGACATGGGTAGTTTAAGATAACTTTTAATCAATCATATGGCTCACAGGAACCGCACATAAAAAAGAAGATAAAAATCACATATAGTGAAGTACAGACAACAATTTTATGTTTCTGAAAAACAAGGCTCCACCAATGGTGGGATAAACTGCGTACCAGAGGTGAAGGTGTAATCAGTACACCAGCATACTTGTAATGAATTCTCATTTGAACAATAAGGACTTTCTGATTACAGAAGTATATACTGAAACCCAGTAGAGAGCGCCTAACTTATTGTTTTTGTAATAGTTATCTGTAGAACGTGTATTCTAAATTTAGATACAAAGTTATATTGTGCAAGACTTTTGCAACAATTGTAACTATGCTTCTTCCCTTAGTAATGTGCATATAACTCACTATCTCTAATGTAAGGATTTAACCTCCTAACTGTCCAATTGTATCTCAATATGTTATATAGTATATTGGAGTGCGAGTATATTTAACAATGTATTATATCCTACTATATTAATACTTAATATTGGCTTAAATTGTAAAGGATATATTATGTTGATAGATTTATTAATTCTTTCTCAACTTGAATAATAAACAATTAATTCTAACACTGCTGTATACACTGACATTCTGACGACTGCAGTGTTCTGCCGTGTGTCTGACACCAGGGGCATAGGGAGGGTGGTGCCGCCGGTGCCTCCGCACAGGGCAGAATCCTTCCAGGGTCACCGGCCACACACTTTCTGGCTCTGGAGGTCTGCAGGAGGAGACTTCCTGCAGCGGTGCGCAGCGCACCAGGAAAGCCAGCGGATGGTCCCGCTCACCCTCCATCCCCTGTATGGAAAGGTAGGTGCACAGGGTGAGGAGGGGGAGGAGGGGGGCTGGGGGGAGTGAGAGGGGCAGCAGTGCTGCACAGGGTGCACTGCCGTCCAGGTATGGCACTGCCTGACACACATCTAGCACACATTGTAAATCCAAATTCGGCAGATAAGGACTTATCTTCCCTTTGTATGAATGATAAGATATGCCAGCTGCTCAGTATGCTGGCTGGAAGTGTCAGAAACTGCAGGCTGTGCTGTTCAATTCAAAGGCATCACTTATCAAGTGTGCAGTGAATAATAATTAGTTTGGTCACATACACACTGACACACTACTATTCCATGTAGAAGCATTGGTTATGGAGTGTGCAGTGAATATTAATTAGTTTAATCGCACACACGCTGACACGCTGCTATACAGTGTCTATTATCAGGTGTTCATTTCACCGGGCATCAGCAGTATATTAAGCAGTGTACATTTTATATTATTTAAACAGACATTATTTTTTGACCACAGGCACACAGCATGGACGCTGACGCGCGTTTCGCTGTATCGCTTTTACAAGGCTACTTCTGGAATGCAGCCACTCAGCTGCAGTTATGGGCTGTGACTCTGGCCCCTCACAGCCTCTGCTCACCGCTGATCCCACCATGCAGCTCCCCATTGCGACCACTGCTGCTGCTCCATCCCCATGACCTCAGCCTCTGACCCGGCTCCTGGGACCAACACTACCGGTCACTCCACTAAAGTGCCACATGGTGAGCTGCTTACTGGGACGCTGCTGTAAACCTGCTTGCCCAGCTCTGGCTGGGCTCCCTCTCCAAATCCGCCTCCCTGTGCCCAGGAGCCTATCTACCACTCAGCTGTCACCTGGGGCACAGGGGGGGTGAGCACTCCAGCCCTCTTAGTCTGCTGTCAGCTCCTCCAATCTGTCTCTGTCCCTGGTGCAAAAAGTATTTTTTTAAAAATGGGGATACATTTTCACCACTGTTTAGGTGACGAAAAAAAGTGCAGAATTTTGGATTTGGGGTGCAGACTTTAAAAAAAGTAGTTTGCACCCCTTGGAATGCCCCCCAAAGGTTTTCTGTGTCAATTTTTTAAGAAAATGTCCTCTGGACACCCCAAAAAAGGTACTTTCATTTTGGGGGTGATAAAAAAATATGGGGGACAAACTTCTAAAGTAGCAAAATTGATTCCCGAGAGGTCCCCAAGTATGCGGCAGGAGTTTTCTAGAATACGGGTGGTAGTGGCAGGTGCATTTTTGAAGAATTTTAAAAAATAACTTTAGGGACTTAAAATTATGCTTGCACCCAATGTACCCCAAATTTGATGGGACTAGTTATTTTTTTCCCAAAAAAACCCCTAAGTGCTGTTATTTACCACTTCTTCTAAAGCCGCATTTATGCACCTGCCGTGGCTATTTAAAACCCTGACAACCTTCAGCAGGCCAAATCAGGGGTTACCCATAGTGACCCCCCATGTCAGGACATCTTTTGGGGGGTGACAGCATGATTTCCCCAAAAACTGACAGGACTTTTTTCGATACCTTTCCGCCGGGTCTCGTTTTCGCTGGATCCTAATTGAATATGGGGATAAGCGGGCAAGCGCCCTATACTTTATCCCAGGAAAAACCTCCGATGATGGCAAAAAGTCAGAGCTTGAACTTTTTGCCTCAAATTGAATATGGCCCTAAAGTAGTCGCAGCAGCGTCCAAACCTGAATGAGACCCTAATGTCTCATATACAAATGGACTATCACAAGAGCTATGAGAATGTCTCTGGCTATGTCACCTCATTAGATGTAGATATATGTAGCAGTGTCCCGCCACAATATAACATACATTTAAAAATTAACACTATATGGAACCATTTTATATCCGTGCAGACAACTTTTACACACATGCATGCGTTTATGTACATATAGACTTGCCATACTGGCCCTTTAAACCGGGACACATGAATTACACAGGGTCTGTGACTGGCTGACTTCAAGTCTGTATTTCACCTGGTTTTAATGAGCCACAGAAACTGTGTAATCCATGAGTGTCCCGGTTTAAAGGGATAGTATAGTAAGCCTTTGTATGTATGTAATGGAGCATACACACGGTCATATTTGTCAGATCTGTCAGATGAACGATTGAACAATTTTACCAAAGATTTGATCGATTTGAATGATTGAACGATTTTTGACTGCATTAAAATTAATGGAATCGTCCAAGTCTGACTGCAAACACATCAGATGTCAGATATCGTTATCTGACCATCGGGAACGCGCATCGTCCATCATTCAGGCATGTCAGATATGTCAGATTTTCCTTCAGATATGAACGACTGAATGATTTCTAAAATCGTTATCATTCAGATCTGAAGAAAAATCTGACCGTGTGTATGCACCATATGATTCATTGCCTACTTTTCAAAAAGCATTTCCGGGAGATTGTGAAAGCAGCACCAATGAACGCGGTGGTAAAGTGGGCATGTACTACTACATCTGTGAGGCGTGTCATAAACCTGACTTACTTCCAAATGTAAATGTGAACAAAAGCAGAGAGTAAGATCTATTTGTTGATGAAAACACACTGATACTAATCAGAAAATTCATATAGCCATAGGGATCATTGGGGTAGATGTATGATAGCGGCACTTAACGTGCCGCTATAATGCTTCCTGCTACGCCTCTTTACCAAGGCGAAGCAGGAAGCACTACCGATCAGATGTAAGAACATCTCATCGGCCGGAGAGGGGGAGCGTTAATTCCCCCCTCTAGCGCTACCCACTAGAGACCCGCCTAGTGCTGATGCCCTGTGTCTCTGTCCCGGCCGGCTCCACTGAGCATGTGCGGGATCTCGCAAGTATCGCAACATTCCCGTGTGCAGCCTGGAGCCGGCAGCCGCCACAGCAGGGACAGCACTGTCCCTGCTGTGGAGATAGGGCAGCGCCAGGCTGTAGCTGTCGATAACGACAGCTACAGCGGGCTGAATGGTCAGACGATCTGACCATTCATACATGGCCCAGGCTATTGGCGCTGCTATCTTGTAGATAGCAGCGCTGATAATGACAGGGGCGCATAGCTCCCCTGTCATTTACTGCCCAGACCCCCGATCATACATCGAGGAGAAGTGGTATCAGCGCACTTAACATGCGCTGATACCGTTTCTGGGCTTCTCCCCCATTGTGCCTTATACCCAATGCAGGGAAATTATACTAATGATCCAATTTGAATATATATATCTGTTTTTTTAATATAACAGCTTCATAATGGGGTTAAGGTGCAATCGGGGAGATTGCTAGACTCTTCAGGGAAATTGCTACTATTTCATGGTGTCTCCCTGACAATGAGGGAGAGTTGGCAAGTATGGTATAAATGTATGTGTATATTTATGTGTGTAATTGTATGTGTGTATATTGTAACAAAGCTTCCCAGGACATTGTATATGTGAGGGAGTCAGGCAGCCCATAGGCAATGAGTGAGAGACAGGTCATAGCCAGTGTAGATTTGGTGGAAATGAGGCTTGGACTTAGGGAACGTCAGCCAGGTGGGGCTGAGAAACAGGAATGAGGTTTGGAGTGCGGGGGTGTAAGTGAGGTGGGGATTACAAATAGACACAAGGTTTTTGCAGCATCAGCTCGAAGGGCGATGGTAGTTTAGAGTAAAAAGGAGAAGTACTGTAGTTATTGTGGGCAGGGTGATGACAATAATGCAATTCTCCTACAGGAAGGACAGACAAATAAACTACGTTTTCTTTTCAGAACACCCAGCTGTATGCGATATACACAATGTAACTTCTATTGGTACAGAAATACGTCTGGAATAGTCACAGTGCCGGAGGAAGGCTAAGCTGGAGCAGGTAATATAATATCTTTATTACATATTGCATTATATTCCCTACCCTCCAACATGACCCATTGCATTAGGTACAAAACACTCTCATACCTCCCAACATGACCCTCTCCCAGAGGCACACAATGCTCTGGTAAGAGGCAGGGCTGCAGCGCAGTTCAAAATTCCAATAGGGGAGCCACACCAACTGCCACCCCAAATACTGGCTGGGACTCACTGGCAGTTGGTGTGACTCCCCTATTTGAATTTTGGACTGTGCTGCATCCTCACCTCTGGAGTCACCACCAATCATAAATTACCAGGAAAGTCCAGGACCAGAGCATTGTGTCCCTCCTGGAGAGGGTCATGTTGGGAGGTATGTACTCTGCTCCTGGACTTCCCACCTAATATATGATTGCAGTCACCTGTGTTGACTAGGTAATTGATGAGACAGCACAGGTGGCTGCAATCATAAATTATGAGGGAAGTCCAGGAGCAGAGTATTTTTTACCTAATGGAATGGGTCATGTTGGAGGGTCTAATATTCTATTATCATGGGCGTAACTACCATAGGTGCCAGGGGTGCAGCTGTTATGAGGCCAAGAGCTAAGGGGGAGCCATCTTCCTTATCAAAGTAACATGTGTTATATACATATTTGTATGTCCTCCCGGGACCTGCGGGAGGTTTCCGATCTTTTTGGGTAACCCCTCCGCACCCTCCGGGAAAGTAGACACTTCTCCCGCATTCTACCCACTTCCTAGCCAAGGTTCAGGGATGCTACAGGGACCAAAGGGGGTATGAACCTTTTAATTTGGTTAGTAATAAATGGGTAAACCAGTATTGTATCAGGATGTCTTTATTTAGAAATGATATTTCATCTTTAAAATAATTATTACAGGTAGCTTGCTGGGACCTGTTTTCCACCTTTAAAGAATAATATTATTTTTACTTTATTTTTTTTATCAGGAAAATTTTTATTGAACACTTTTCCTACTTAGTATGAACAATTAAAAAATGTAAATAAAAAATACTAATAACAAAAATAAATAACAAAAGACTAATAAGAGTTGCCGTCAGAGAACAGAACATCATATAACAAAATACATGGGCAAAAAGGGTATTCATAATAATAAGCCAAACCTAACAACAGCACGCTACACATAACGCGGGAGCTCCGTGTGACTCTGTAGCGCCGAGCGTATTTTTGCGCGACTTTTTACCTTTAAATGCATCTTATTCGCACAGTGATGCGAATAGCTAGCACAAGCAGCTTCTGCTGATTAAATGATATGTAGCATGCTTATGTTCTGTGTGTGACTGCAGGTGTATCTGCATGCTAAACACTAGGTTACAGTGTTACAGCTGCTGACACTGTAACATAGCGTTTTGCATGCAGATATACCTGCACTCGAACATAGGCATGCTGCAAATCATTTTAATCAGCAGAAGCTGCTTGTGCTACATATTGCTCTGTGAATAAGACACATTTAAAGGTAAAAAGTTGCACAGAAAAACGCTTAGCGCTACCAAGTCACACCACGGTATGGCAGGGCTATTTAACGTGCAAGGAGGTGAGATGTATGGAATCCCATGCTGTGTATCCTCCTGCTATAATGTCAGAAGTCCCAACTGGTTCAGCCTAGTGCTGACTATTGGAAAATAGGGGAACCCTATGCTGTTTTTCATCCCTATTTTTCAATACCAGAGAGGGATCAGAGGATGGGATGCTGTTGGCTTTTGAGCAGGCTCTTAACTCACTGCATAGTACATCTGGGCTTTCTTTACTTGTAATAAATAAACATTGATGAGCCGATGTTCAATACCTTTCTAAAGTATGTACTTCACCAGACCACGCTGCTGGGTCTCTCACTTCATCAGATGAAGTCCTGGACAAAACGCATTAGGGTGGGACCTTTTTGACCTCACAGGCACTCCCCGGGACTCCAAGCCTGCAGTGGAAATAGAAGTGGACCGACACACTGCAGTGAGTAAGAGACCTAGCGGTGTGGTGAGCGTGTACCCAGCTGTGATCCATTTCCATTTTAAGAAAACTGGTGAGTGCACCCCTGATATTTATTTTTAATATATATATATTTTCAATTGTACAGTTTCTCTAATCATAATGTGTATGATATAATGTGGCTATAATCCAATACTGCCCTTATTAATTGAGGAAACCACCTAGATAATGGCACATGTTTCCCAGATGACCTCAGCAATAGGTCAGTGAGTGATGTCAGACTCCAATAACCAGATTTATCCTGAGTAACCGGCTGTTTATTCCCCACTAGGATACGTACAGTAGGATCAGACAGTCTCCTGCATGATGGCCTATTCCTCACTAAGAGGTGAGTGACAGATACATTATCATTAGCAGTAAGAGCACTGGGGTCCATAATACAGAGCAGTTCAGCCGCAGACACTTTGGGCCAAATGTAATAGGGTGAGAGTTTAGAAAAAGTGAGAGTTTAGCAGTAATCTGTCACATTTCTCGAGTTTTTTCTTCAAAATTGGAAAATATCTGGATGATTTTTTAAATCGTGAGAATTTTTTAAGTCTGAAAAACATGCGAGTTCTCTCTGTTACTTTGTTTTCGGACTCTAATACATTGGCCGAGTTTAAAAAGTGTCAGAAACTCTCACCCTATTACTTTTGGCCCTTTGTGGTAATTACGGGGAAATGTATCAAACATTCTAAAGAGGACAAATGGAGAAATCACCCATTGTAATGAATCATCTTCTAGCTATCATGTATCTAGGACATTCTACAAATTGATAGCTATAGCTAATGATTGGTTGCTATAGACAACAGTGTCAGAGCAGGGTGGCACTGTGCCCTGTGCCTGCTGGGTTGTGTATAAAATACCAGTCGGGATGCCTACTGTCAAAATGCCAACAGCGGCATCCCCATGCTTGGTAACCCTCCCCACCCTGTACCCTAACCCTCCCTGTTAGTGCCTATACCTAACCCTCCCCCCTTGGTGCCTAAACCTAACCTTCCCCCCCTTAGTGCTTAACCCTAATCCCCCTAGTGGTGCCTGACCCTAACCCCCCCAGGCGTGCCTAACCATAACCTCCCCCCCAAAGCCTAACCCTAACCTCCCCCTGTAGTACCTAAACCTAACTTCCCCCCTGGCTAACAGCTAAGACACCCTGGTGTATCTTCATTCAGGATGGCGGCTGTTGAGATTCTGGCGTCGGGATATAGACTAGCGTCGGGATTTCCACAGATCAGCTAATCTGCCTTATTGTATCTGTTACTGATACATGGTAATATACAGCTATATGTCCCAGCATGTCCCCTGCTTTACTACAGCCAGAGGCCACAGATCACCTAATCTGCTGTATGTGATATTTATATACTGTGACCAAGCCTTAGTGTAACTGTTACTGATACATGGTAATATACAGCTATATGTCCCAGCATGTCCCCTGCTCTACTACAGCCAGAGGCCACAGATCACCTAATCTGCTGTATGTGATATTTATGTACTGTGACCAAGCCTTAGTGTAACTGTTACTGATATATGGTAATATACAGCTATATGTCCCAGCATGTCCCCTGCTCTACTACAGCCAGAGGCCACAGATCACCTAACCTGCTATAAGTGATATTTATATACTGTGACCGTGGGGCCCATTTATTAATGATAGCATTTTCTGCATGCCCTGATCGCATTGCAAAATGCGATCCTATCTGCCGGATGTATTATCCGGGACATGCAGGGAGACGGGCTCCGAAAAGAGCCCGTCCCTGCGATGTCTCCGGACGGCAGTTGGGGCTTCTGCGCATGCGCAGTCCCGCGGACTGCACATGAGCGGCGCCCATTGCCGGCGGAGGGATCTGGGAGATCTCTCCGCCGGCTGATATGCGGTAAGTGCCCATAGGAAACAGCGGCTAACGCTATCTTTAGATAGCGTTAGCTGCTGGGGCCAATATCGGGAATGCTTCGCATTCCCGATATTGATACATTTTGCAGCATCGCATCCCCCATAGAAATCTATGGGGGAGGCGGCTGCCGGCGGCAATGGAGGGATCGCAGCAGGTATCGGAGATACCTGCTGCGGTCCCTCCTTCATACATTCGGGGGATACTAAGTATTTGAGGTAAACCCCCGAAAACAGGTGTTTTCGGGGAATTTACCTCAAATGCACTTTGATAAATGGGCCCCCAAGCCTTAGTGTAACTGTTACTGATATATGGTAATATACAGCTATATGTCCCAGCATTGCCCTGCTCTACTACAGCCAGAGGCCACAGATCACCTAATCTGCTGTATGTGATATTTATATACTGTGACCAAGCCTTAGTGTAACTCTTACTGATACATGGTAATATACAGCTATATGTTCCAGCATGCCCCCTGCTCTACTACAGCCAGAGGCCACAGATCACCTAATCTGCTATAAGTGATATTTATATACTGTGACCAAGCCTTAGTGTAACTGTTACTGATACATGGTAATATACAGCTATATGTCCCAGCATGCCCCCTGCTCTACTACAGTCAGAGGTCACAGATCACCTAATCTGCTGTATGTGATATTTATATACTGTGACCAAGCCTTAGTGTAACTGTTACTGATACATGGTAATAAACAGTTTCCCTGTATAGAATGACTTATACCAAAATGTTTTATATCATTACTCTTTCCTAATTACACTTATTCAGTTGGTCATTAAGGGATTTACCTTTCATTTTGTGGTGCCCTCCTGCATCTTACACTAAGTGCATTGCTTGTACTTTGTTTTCCTCAGTGCTTTTCAGCCCTGTATTTATATTAGAGGTACAGATGTGTATTTCCCCCTAAGATAAGAGACAGCCCTGATGTGGTCGCTACACTGTTTACTGTATCTCCTATTCTGGGTCACCACAAAATAATCATCTCTACTCATAATCATAATATAAAGAAAAGGCTGAAATACTCAGAAGAAAGCCAAGAAGATAAGACAATGTATATAGCTGGAGATGTAGGAGGGTGTTTTCAAGCTAATAATTAAAATGAATCAGAAGTTGGTGATATAGTATTAGTGGTAAAGGTGTGTCTGCATATAACAGTTATAGGACATTACTGTGTTCTCACCAGGGGCTCGGTCTGAGAGGAACAGGACACCTGGAGATATTCTATGTGAGGCTCTGGAAGATCTGACACAATATGACTTCAATAAATTTAAGAACAAGTTGTCTGATTTCTCTGATGGAAGACGAGGCCCCATCCCACGTGGGCGCCTGGAAATGGCAGATTATGTTACCACAAAAAATGTTCTCATAGATGTTTATGGAGAGGAAGCAGCTCTGGATGTGACCATACAGGTTCTCAAGGAGATAAGTCTTATGGGTCCTGCAGAGGACCTCAAGCACCAAGTCATACAGCATGGTGAGTTCCAGTAAGGTGCACAGATAATGGGGGGTTCTCTCATGTGATTTACTTGTGCTTTATAACATAGGAGTGATGGGGTTGGGTATGGGATGCTGGCGTTAAGGATCCCAGCGGTCAGAATCCTGATACCGGCATCCCAACTAGGTTTCCATCCTGACAGCTGTAGGTAAGTATCTCAACATGACCCTAATCCTCCCCCACTAGTGCCTAAACCTAACCTCCCACTCCCTACACCCTAAACCTAACCCTCCCCCGTATTGCCTAACCATATCCCTCCCCCTAGTGCCTAACCCTAACCCACACCCCAACCCTACTACTTGCCTTCGGTATTCTGGCAGTCGGGATGCTGGCGCCGGTATTCTGATAAGTGTTGGTATTCCGGCATTGACATTGTGACCACCGAAATCCCCGCTGTCTGGATATTGAACATATTCCGGAGCAATGCATCCCATGGAATAATGCACTAATCAGTGGTGAGTATACTTGGAGGATTCAGAGGTTAATGCAGGAGGAAACATCACACACAGGATAATCACTATGCTCTTCCTCTTATACTGACTGCAGGAGGAAACATCACTGTGACCGGTCGGCCTCAGCCTCCACTCCCGATCACAGGTTGGGTTTTGATCCCCACTAAATCCTGGGGTGTCAGAGATTCCCACTCACCATCAATGACCACCTGTCACTGACTCTGCCCACTGCACCATGGGCGTTTAATGATGCTGCCACCACCAAACTCTACAATCGGCGTTTGGAACCACTTACTGCTGCATATGCATCGACTAGCTGCAGCCACACCTCCTGATTGGTGTCGGCTGATACCCTCTGATCCCTCGCAATAGACCAGGCTCTGCACGGTAGCTGGCAGAGGGCTTGAGCTTTAGAGCTGATTGGCTCAATCCAGAACAGCCAGAGAACAAAATAGCATTTTGTGCAATTCTGATGATCACAGGATGCAGATGCAGTTGTAGTCACGCAAAGATGCTTATTGCTTACAGTCTTGAATAAGACCCTTCCCCTTAGCTTCAAGGGGGTACAGCATACAGATGATACAGCAGTCTTGATGTTCAAAAAGATATACAAAGATGTCCACATACAGGGCTAACATGCCTTTCTTTTATGCCACTCCAATACCCATTACCACAGGGGGTAAGTCCGCCACGGGTAACACATAATAAACACATCTTACATTTCACAGAAATTAACTCAATTTCATTGTTACCACCCAAAATCATTTGGCTTTCCTAAAACACACAAACTTAGCATAGACTGTCTCTCACATGGTAAATATAACATTTCACAGAAACTGATAAATTGCATTCATTCTTTCAAATACGAGGAAGAATGCATAAAACCAGTTGGCTTTCCCTGTCTTAACACTTCCAGTTCTTAGGAAGCTCAATCCAATAAGAGCTCATTAAACACAAACAAATTGTTTTCCCCAAACTTGCTTGGTATTTTACACAGAGACACACAGGAGACAATCTCAGGGTCATATCAAAGGAAGATTTGGCCATTTGACTTTTCTCACACCTTCACATAGAACACTTCCATCAGCTCTCACCTGGAGTTCACTGACCACAACAGGTCTTTCTATTTATCAGACCTCCTGCTAGGAATATACAATTAGCATCTAATTTCTTGCAGTCACAGAAGCTGGTCATGTCTTATACAGGCATATCCAAAAAGTGCATTTAAACAAGAGATGAGCGGGTCCGGTTCTCTGAGAACTGCACCCACCCGAACTTCCATATCCGAGGCGAGATCTGAGTCTGACTCAGATTTTCCCACCTGACTGGGATCTCAAAGCAAGGCAAAACATCATCATCATCAACCCGCTGTCAGATTATTGTGGGTTTTGTATTGTATAAAAGACCCTGCCCCACGGTGATCAGCGCCATTTGCTTGCTGAGTCCCAAGCTGTCAGGGCTGTGCTTTATCCAAGAGGGTCTACTGTGTTCATCCAGGGGTTACTGTGTCCATCCAGGCGTTGCTATGTCCATTAAGGGTAGGGGCCTGCTGTGTTCATCCAGGGGAAGTGGCTGCTGTGTCCATCCAGGGGCTGCTGTATCCATCCAGGGGTAGTTGTGTCCATCTAGGGCAGGGGCTGCTGTGTCCATCCAGGGGTTGCTGTTTCCATCCAGGGCATGGGCTGCTGTGTCCATCCAGGGGTTTCTGTGTCCATCCAGGGGCAAGGGCTGCTGTGTCCATCCAGGGGCTGCTATGTCCATCAAGGGCAGGGGCTGCTGTGTCCATCCAGGGGTTTCTTTGACCATCCAGGGGCAGGGGCTGCTGTGTCCAACCAGGGGTGCTTTGTCTATCAAATAGTGCTCAGTGTATAAAAAAAGCTAATAAATAATATAATTACTATAAAAATAATATATTATAGATTTTTTTGTGCTGTACCCCAGTGTATTA
The DNA here is from genome assembly GCA_031769625.1 of Taudactylus pleione. Lineage (NCBI taxonomy): Eukaryota > Metazoa > Chordata > Amphibia > Anura > Myobatrachidae > Taudactylus > Taudactylus pleione. Next base: position 404,437 of record JAUIMM010000546.1, read on the forward strand.
TATTATTTTTTTTTTACTGTGATGCTGCCTGTCAGACGGTAGTGTAACATTCATACACGTATTGTTTGTGACACTGTAAGTGTATAATAAATATTGTCACAATGTAAGTGGAAAACACAGTGTATATAAGAAAGTACTTACGTTATGTGCGCACCCTCCGGGGTATGGAAATCAGTCAAATTTCAAAAGTTCCAGGAAAGGATGTGTTCATTCTCGCTTCAATACTTCTGATCTGAAAATTTTCCACTTTCGTTTTGTTTCAATCTCCTAGATAATGGATACTCTTATCCTATAATGACTTCTCCTCCATAAGGGTATATAAAAGAAAACATATACATTGATCGTATATAGTGAAATATCGTTTATTTCTCACACAAACTTCATTGAAATCTTTAGCCACCAAATGAATACCTCAAGCAGCGTACCAAAGAGAGGGGGTTGTAGATATCTCACACCCACAATGGTATATATGAAGATTCACTCCAAATACCTCCCGGGTATAGGTGCCTGGACTCCCTCCAAATATGTCCTTTTTAGGTGGGATCCTGTCCACCCTTCATCTTAATAGCTGCATCTCCTTATCCACAAACATGTTTGGGCTTTACATAGGCCTTTAACAAGGTGTGTGTTCTTGGTAGGCTTCTATCCTATATACACCCTTAAGACACTTCCCATTGGTTATCAGTCAATTCCTTCTTCCTAGGTGTTAGAAAACCCTTTAGAGTTTGCACACTTGGTCTCTACCCAGTGTACCTCCCTAATGTGTCACTATCCTAATTTAATGTGAGTTCTATTCATTTATAAATGGTAATATTCATAAAAAAATCATAAACAGGGCGTGTGTTCCACCTGTGGAATGCACGTTACTTCCCGTTCCGGTGTTACCTGGGCATTGTAGTTTTGTAAACATCCTGGGTTTTTACCAGAAGTGGCGTGTGCACCCGCATTGTCTAGACAACACTGGGCGCTAACACTCACTGCGGATGCCATCCACCACGCTGAATGCCATCCAAATAGTGCTGGGAGACATCATCCATCCCCAGCAGGCATCACAAGATTCCTCAAGATTTCGGAGATGGACATCTCCAGCGGTTACACGGACATCTCCAGGGAAAGTGATGTATAATGCCTAGACAACGCTAGGCACTGACGCTCATCGGAGGTTTACATCTGTGTTGCCTAGACAACACAGGACATCTACGGCGTGTACTGCCGGATTCCAACATTTAACATCTTTGTAACTGGTCATAACAACCTTATATAAACCAAAATTATTAAGTCCCTTAACATATATAATGGGGTATTCATAACCAAATATATATACAAATAAGACATACATGTAATGGGTAGATCAGTAAAAACACTGCAATATAACATTCCCTAAATCACATATTCCAAAATTAGATAAAATACAGATATATTTTTTTTAAATTTAAAAATATTTAATAAATAAATGTGTCCAATAAAAATTCTTAAAAATCCATAAAAACTGTAAGAACCATTTGAGCTCAAACTCAATATTCAAACCTCTAGGAGTAAGTGTCCCCATTTCATATATCCATTTCATCTTGGTTTGTGCCAAAACTTGGTAAGTATTATTTTTACACCAATTACTGTCAGAATCTGAACTGTATCTCTGTATAAAGATTAACTACACTTGCAAAGTTTCCATTGTGGTCGTTGGAGCATCCTTCCGGGCTGCCGGCGTTTGTCGCTTAAAGTATGTAGAGAGTTAAAGTGATCTTCTGTTCCTTGGGCATCGTCTGCTTGCTGGGGTCTGTGATTACTTGGTTTTCCAAACCTGGTTCTTTCTGGGTCACATGTTACGAACTTCCAATGGATTTCATGCACCTGGTATAAAAGTCTGTTACTAACTGAGCATTGTTGTCTGTGCAACGTTACCTTAGGTAGGATTTTCCTACCAGATTTCAGTCACATCTCAGGGCTCAACCCCGCACCGCTTCATACCGGATCTCCGCCACATCTTGGGGCTCAACCCCATACCGGATTTCAGTCTCGTTTCGAGGCTCAACCCCACACCTCCTTATATCAGATTCCCGTCACGTCTTGGGGCTCAACCCCATACCGAATCTCTGTCACATCACGGGGCTTCACCCCACTCCTCCTCATATTGGATTTCAGTTACATCTCGGGGTTCAAACCTGCACCTGCTTGTTTGTATATTATAAACTTTGTGTTAGTTGAACTTTATTTCTTGCGGGGCTAACCCAGGTACCTGCTTGTAGTGATAATATGAACTCTGCTTTGTGTGGACTTTGTATATCTAGAACTTTACAACACAGTCTTGTTCTTGAATAAATTCTGTTTACTTTTAACATTGCGTGCCGGTGCTATTTTATGAGAAGGTCATTCCTCAAACCACCTCAGTTTGTACTGCCTGTTAAGCCTGCTTTTCCTCAGGAGTCCCAAGAGTCCGTAGCCGTGATAGTTTGCACAGACCATAAAATGAACTTGGATCTGGAACAGGCTTCTGGGACACAGGTGCTCCAGTGTTTGACCGCTTGCCTTGAGGTACAAGAAAATACCCAAACCCAAGTTTTGCAATGTTTACAGGATCTTTCCACTCGTTTGGATAAGCTAAAAATTCCTGCTACAAATGCATCTGTAATTACCCCTTTGGCTTCCGCCTCTCATCTGCGACTTCCCACTCCAACTCATTTCGATGGTAATCCCAAAACCTGCAGAGGATTTCTCAATCAAATGTAAGATCCATTTTGAGTTATTGCCACAAAACTTTTGTACGCCTCGTACTAAGGTGGCTTATAATATTTCATTGTTGTCTGGTACTGCTCTTGAATGGGTCTCCCCATTGTGGGAGAGAAATTATGCTTTAATGTCTGATTATCAAGCCTTTGTTTGTACCTTTAAAAGGATATTTGATGAACCCGGAAGATCCGTGGCCGCATCTGTGGACATTTTGTGGGTTAAACAAGGAACATCTCCAGTTGGTCAGTATGTGGTTCATTTTCAGACTATAGCTGCAGAACTTAAGTGGAATAATGAGGCATTAAGAGCAGCGTATTGGATCGGTCTTTCTGAGAGACTAAAAGATGAGTTGGTGACTCGGGACCTTCCTGAGAAACTTGATGAGTTGATTTCTCTAACTATTAAAATTGACTTGTGGATGCGTGAACGAGGGGTTCAAAGAGGTCGTAGTAATCACTCTAAAATTTTTCTTCCACGGACCCGCCCATCTCATGGCATAACTGATGAACCTATGCAAATTAATAAGTCCAGGTTATCCGAGGTAGAGAAACAACATTGGAGATGTTCCAATTTATGTTTGTACTGTGCGTCTCCTGAACACTTTCTGGTTAAAAGTCCAGTAAGGCCCGGGAAATGGTCGCCCTTAGTTTATGGAGGGGAAGTCAAACTAGGGGTGCTCTCCATTAATTTCCCCCCAAAAAGATTGTTTAATTTCTGTTCTTATTTGTGATTTTGGTTTGCCATGTCAAGTGTTTTCTGCTTTAATAGATTTTGGAGTGGCTGGCAACTTTATTTCATCATCTTTAGTTCAACAGTTGCAGATTCCTGTTACTAAATTACCTCGTCTTCTATCCCTCTCTGCAATGAATGGGACTAAGATCACTAATGGAAGTGTTACACATCAAACTAAGTCGTTAAAGTTGAGGTTTGGAGTTCTTCATGAAGAAACTCTAGAACTGTCAGTACTCCCTGCTTCTGCATATAATGTAGTTCTTGGGTTACCATGGTTAACTCTCCATAACCCTCATATTGATTGGACTTGTTCTCAAAATCTCTCCTGGGGTCTGAAATGTAAATCAAATTGTTTGACTCCTGTTGTCCGACTAGCTGAAGTTAAAATTGATATTTCACCTTCTCTTCCACAGCCCTATCACGAATTTGCTGATGTTTTTTCTGAACAGGCTGCAGATGTACTCCCACCACATCGTCCCTGGGATTGTCCTGTTGAATTGATTCTGGGTAAACCACCACCCAGAGGCCGAGTATATCCTCTCTCCGTCCCGGAGACTCAGGCTATGATGGAGTATGTACAAGAGAATCTGCGTAAGGGGTTTATTAGACTCTTTTCATCTCCTGCTGGAGCAGGATTCTTCTTTGTAAAAAAAAAAAATGGAGGACTCCATCCCTGTATCGACTTTCGAGGTCTAAATGAGATCACAGTAAAAAACAAATATCGTTTACCCCTTTTTCTGAGCTTTTTGATAGGGTCAAGGGATCACGACTGTTTACCAAGCTTGACTTAAGTGGGGCCTATAATTTAATCAGGATAAAAGAAGGTGATGAGTGGAAACTGCATTTAATACACGAGATGGTCATTATGAAAACCTTGTTATGCCTTTCAGCTTATGTAATGCCCCCGCAGTGTTTCAGTAATTTGTGAACGAGATTTTCCGGATTATACTTTATCAATTTGTTATTGTCTATCTTGATGACATTTTTATTTTTTCTAGGAATCTCTCTGATCATCGTATTCATGTTAAGGAAGTGCTAAATCGTCTTCGGGCCAATATACTTTATGGTAAGATCTCCAAGTGTGTTTTTGAGGTTCCAGTCATATCCTTTTTGTGGTATATTTTCTCTGGCACCGAACTTCAAATGGACCCTGAGAAGCTTAAAGCCATACAAGATTGGGTCTTGCCTACTTCCTTAAAGTCTATTCAGAGATTTTTAGGTTTTGCTAACTATTATAGGTTAATCCTGCAGTGTGGTCCCCAGAGGCTCTTACTGCCTTTCAGACTCTTAAAGATGCATTTTCAGCGGCTCCTATTTTGGTTCAACCAGATGTTGAGAAATCATTTATCTTGGAAGTGGATGCATCTGCTTATGGAGTAGGAGCTATATTGTCCCAAGTGGCTGCTGATGGGAAAACAGTAGACTGTGTTTTTTTTTCACGAAAATTTTCTAATGCAGAGAGCAATTATTCCATTGGGGATCAGGAGTTACTAGCCATTAAATTGGCTTTAGAGGAATGGAGATATTTGCTGGAATGTGCAAAACATCCACTCACCATTTTTACGGACCATAAAAACCTGTTATATTTAAAAACAGCTCATTGTTTAAACCCACGACAAGCTCGTTGGGCACTTTTTTCTCTTGTTTTGATTTTGTTCTCAGGTACCGTCCTGGCTCGCTGAATAAAAAGGCAGATGTTCTTTCTCACTCAACATTGGAGGAAAAAGATCAAATCGAAGATCAAAGGTATCCTATAATAAATCCTCTGGCCTTTTCTTCAACTTCCATTTCTCTGGATCCACCTCCTGGGAGGACATTGGTGGCACCTGAGTTATGAGGTAAACTTCTTTCTTGGGCTCATAATTCACATTTCTTAGGACATCCAGGCGTCCATAAAATGTATACTTTCCTTCAACGGTCATATTGGTGGCCTTCTATGAAAAGGATATTCAAGAGTTTATACATTCTTGCTCCAAGTGTGTACAACATAAGTCTCCCCGTCACTCTCCAGTGGGTCCTCTCCATCCATTACCCAATCCTACTCAACCATGGACCCATCTCTCGATGGATTTTACTACAGACCTTCCCGAATCCAGGGGATGTACAGTTATCTGGGTAGTGGTGGGTTGATTTACCAAAATGGCCCATTTTTGTCCTTTGGCACGAATTCCATCTGCCACTAAGTTGGCACAAATCTTTGTCAAAGAAATATTCTGTCTTCACGGACTTCCCTCTGAAATAGTTTCTGACCGGGGTGTTCAGTTTGTTTTTCGTTTTTTGAGGGTTCTGTGTTCATCGTTACAAATTAAACTTCAATTTTCTTCTGCATATCATCCTCAGTCAGAGTTTGCTCATAATTTTCATTATTCCTCTGCTACAGGTATAAGCCCGTTCTATGACAACTATGGTTTGCACCCTCGGATTCCTGAGTTTCAATCTGTTCCCACTGTGGATGTTCCAGCAGCTAAAACTACTCTCCAGCATTTTTCTGGAATTTGGAAACAGGTACATAAGTCACTTAGGAAAGCGTCTCATAGATACACAATTTTTGCTGACAGAAGACATTCAGCCATTCCTAAATATTCTGTTGGTGATCGTGTCTGGTTGTCTACTAGAAATTTGCGACTTAAAGTGCCTACCATGAAGTTCGCTCCTCGTTACATTGGGCCTTTTCGTATTGAGAAAATTATCAATCCAGTGGCATGTAAGTTACAGTTACCACCTATCATGCGTATGCCTAATTTCTTTCATGTTTCTTTGCTTAGACCATTGATCCTTAATCGATTTCATTACAGCTTGCCTAAAATACCTCCTGTATCGACTTCTCGAGGAGTGGAATTTGAAATTGATAAAATTCTGGATTCACGTAAGCATCAAAGTCAATTGCAATATCTTGTAGACTGGAAGGGTTATGGTCCAGAGGAGAGGTCATGGATAAAATCCTCTGATGTTCATGCTCCTAGACTGATACGTAATTTTCATTTTAAATTTCCTCTTAAGCCTGGTGGGTGTTCGGAGACCACCCAAAAAAGGGGGGTACTGTCAGAACCCGAACTGTATCTATGTAAAAAGATAAACTACACTTGCCAAGTTTCCGTTGTGGTCGCTGGAGTATCTTTCCGGGCTGCCGGCATTTGTCGCATGGAGTATACAGAGAGTTAAAGTGATCTTCTGTTCCTTGGGCGTCGTCTGCTTGCTGGGGTCTGTGATTACTTGGTTTTCCAAACCTTGTTCTTTCTGGGTCACATGTAACAAACTTCCAATGGATTTCATGCATCTGGTATAAAAGTCTGTTACTAACTGAGCATTGTTGTCTGTGCAACGTTACCTTCAGGTTTTTCCTTGGACTCCTGCCAGATCCTCGCTGTACCTAATATATGCTGTGGACTTGCCTTGCCCGGTTCTGTTACAGATTCTCGGCTGCACTACAGAGCCCAGCGCTCCTACTGTCTCCCTGCTGTAATACAAGGCCTAACTCTGCTATTAGTCTCCGCTGTACTATTAGCCCAGCTTTGCTACTGATTCATGGCCTCACCGTGTTCACCTTAAACAACAGTTGTGCATCATAAAAGCTACTTTATTCCGGATCTCGGTTACGTCTTGGGGCTCAACCCTGCACCTCTTCAAATTGGACTTCAGTTACAGCATGGGGCTCAACCCCACAGCTCTTCATACCGGATCTCCGCCACATCTTGGGGCTCAACCCCATACCGGATTTCAGTCATGTCTTGGGGCTCAACCCCACCCCTCTTCATACCGGATCTCTGCCACATCTTGGGGCTCAACTACATACTGGATTTCAGCCAAGTCTTGGGGCTCAACCCCGCACCGCTTCACACCGGATCTCCACCACATCTTGGGGCTCAACCCCCTACCGGATTTCAGTCATGTTTCGGGGCTCAACCCCACACTGCTTCACACCGGATCTCCGCCACATCTTTGGGCTCAACCCCATACCGGATTTCAGTCATGTTTTGGGGCTCAACCTCGCACCTCCTTATACCGGATCCCCGTCACGTGTTGGGGCTCAACACTATACTGGATCTCTGTCACATCATGGGGCTTCACCCCGCTCCTCCTCCTATTGGATTTCAGTTATGTCTCGGGGTTCAAACCTGCACCTGCTTGTTTGTATATTATGAACTTTGTGTTAGTTGAACATTAGTTCTTGCAGGGCTAACCCAGGTACCTGCTTGTGGTGATATTACAAACTCTGGTGGACTTTATGTTTGTATATCTAGAACTTTACAGCACAGTCTTGTCCTTGAATAAATCCTGTTTACTTTTAACATTGCTTGCCAGTGCTATTTCATGAGAAGGTTATTCCTTAAACCACCTCAGTTTGTACTGCCTGTTAAGCCTGCTTCTCCTCAGGAGTCCCAAGAGTCTGTAGCCATGACAATTACTATGAACCTGTTTAATCCCTATCACTTTTTTTAGTGCTTTACATTTATAGTTGTGACACTCTTTAAAATGTTTTGATAGGGAATGGCCTTCTACTCCATTTTTATGTTCCGTAGGTGTTCTGCCCATCGTTCCTTCAAAGGTTTCATTGTGCGGCCTATATATTGGAAGCCACACTCACACTCTATCAGGTAGATACAGTTCTTTGTGCTATAGGTTATAAAATTTGTAATCTCATATTATTTTTTAGTAACTGTAGAGTTGAAATTCTCCATTTTGCATGGTTGTGTACTGTGGTTTCTGCACATTAGACATATTCCACATCTGTGGAACCCGGCCTTCTTTATTCTGCCTGGTGTGTTTGGAGGTATGGCACTTTTTACCAGCTTATTTCACAGATTTGGAGCTTCCTATAGATGAATCTTGGCTTTTGGGAGATAATAGGTTCCAAAATGGGGTCCCTTAATAAAAGGTGCCAGTACTTTTTTATCACTTTTTCCATTTCTATATGTTGATTATTATACAACATAATTATGGATAACGGTGCATTGTCATCCTTCTCTCTAATTTTTGGAATGAATACATTTTCCCTATTAGTCTCTTCAATATCCTTAATGTATTCATCTATTATACCTTCCTTATATCCTTTATGTGCAAATTTACGTTTGATATTATTGGCTGGTTCTTCAAAGATTTTTAAATCGGTACAATTTTGACTAATTCTTTGTATTTGTCTTTTTGGAACATTCCTTATCCATGATAGATGATGATTGCTCTTAGTGAATATATATGAGTTACTATCCGTTGGTTTACAGAATGTTTTTAGTTTTTATTTCTCCATTCTCCACATAGTCAAGTCTAAAAAATTTACTTTGACTTTACTTGTATCATAAATATGGTTAATATTAAAATCATTGTTATTTAATAAGTCACAGAAAATTTTAAAGATCCATCTCCTCAACTTCCCACACAAATAAAATGTCAATAAAATGAAACCACATTTTAATATTTTAAAAATATATATTATTAGTCCATATGTGTAACTCCTCCCACAAACATAAACTAAAATAAATTAGCGTATGAGGGGGCAAAATGTGTACCCATAGCTGTACCTGCTTTTTTGCTGATAAAATTTCCCATTGTGCCAGAAATTTTTTTTGGTTGAAATAAATTCATTACCATCTAAAATAAATAAAATCGTACCCTCTAATCCTCGTGAGTGTTCAATCATAGTGTAAAGGCTACTTACATCTGCAGTAACCAATATATAATTTTCCTGCCACTTAAACCCTGCTGTTCTGTTCAGGTCTATTTGACATGAAACTAAATTCGTTTTGGTGTCAATTCATTATTTATGTAATTATGATTTCCATATTTTATGACTTTTAATTTTTTTGGCAAATAGTTATAATAAAAAAAAATATATATTTTTTTTCATGTTGTGAGTAGTTAGTACTAATGTTCTGTTTGGGTCAATATGACCCGATGAGAATATTATACTAGTTAGTGACCATAAATGTTTCGAAAAACATTACTTCAACAAATTCTGAAAATTATGAATATAGTGTCAGTTCATTGGTTTACATTTGGATTATGTCATCTTTTCACCTTTTTGTATCAAGTGCAATAAACCTGCTGTTTTGTTCAGGTCTATTTGACCCAAAACAAAATTCATTTTGGTGTCAGTTTGTTCGTAATTTTTGTTTGTTTTGGTTTGTTCATCTGAATGTTTATTTACTCTAGTAAAAGTTTGGAGAATATCCATTGTTTGAATATTAGTGAAAAGCGTAATTTTATGATACGTGTCATGTTGACCTGAACAGTACATGAGTATAGTAGACCCGAGCAGAACAGCAGGGTTAAGTCCCTTAACTTTGTTAAAATATCCATAGTATCTTTAATATATCATTTAAGTTTTAAAACCTCTGGCTGTAAGTAATAATCAATAAAATGGGACAGGTTGGCTGTCAAAGCTCCTGTGCCTGCCACTATGGGTCTCGCTGGGAGATTGAGGGGATCCTTGTGGATTTTGGGTAAAATATAAAATACTGGAAGACTCAGATTCTCCACATTAATGTATTTTTCCTCCTTATCCGTAATTGTTCCATCTTCTTTGTATTTTTGAAGTAGCATTATTAATTCCTTTTGAATATGATCACTTGGATTGCTTCCTAATGGAACATATGTTTTTCTGTCCAATTGTCTTTTTATCTCTTCTTCATATTTCTCTTTATCCATTATGATAACGCCCCCCCTTGTCTGCCGGTTTTATTACAATATCAGTATGTTCACTTAAACTTCTTATAGCTTCCCTTTCCTTTTTGTTTATATTCTGAGTTGTACATTATTTTGGGCAATTTTTCTAAATCTCCGGTAACTGCCTTGTTAAAGCTGTCCACAAAACAGCCCCTATTATACAATATAAATATCTTTGAAGAACAAGCCAATAATATGAAATGTAAAGTTGTACATAAAGAATATAAGGAAGGTATGATAGATGAATATATTAAGGAGACTAACAGGGAAAATTTATTAATTTCAAAACTTAGAGAGAATGATGACAATGCACCATTATCCATAATTATGTTGTATAATAATCAACATAAAGAGATGGAAAAAGTGATAAAAAAGCACTGGCACCTTCTATTAAGGGACCCCATTTTGTTACCTATGATCTCCCAAAAGCCAAGATTCATCTATAGGAAGCTCCAAATCTGTGAAATATGCTGGTAAAAAGTGCCATACCTCCAAAGAAATCAGGCAGAATAAAGAAGGCCGGTTTCCATAGATGTGGAGTATGTCTAATGTGCAGAAAGCACAGTACACAACCAAGCAAAATTGAGAATTTCAACCCTACAGTTACGAAAAAATCATATGAGATTACAGATTTTATAACCTGTAACACAAAGAACTGTATCTACCTGATAGAGTGTGAGTGTGGCCTCCAATATATAGGCCGCACATCGAGACCTTTGAAGGAATGATGGGCAGAACACCTATGGAACATAAAAAATGGGGTAGAATGCCATTCCCTATCAAAACATTTTAAAGAGTGTCACAACTATAAATGTAAAGCACTAAAAAAAGTGATAGGGATTAAACAGGTTCATAGTATTTGGCGTAAAAATAATACCAAGTTTTGGCACAAACCGAGATGAAATGGATATATGAAATGGGGACACTTAATCCTAGAGGTTTGAATATTGAGTTTTAGCTCAAATGGTTCTTATAGATTTTATGTATTTTTAAAAAAATGATTTAGTTTTTATTGGATACATATTTATTTCTTAAATATTTTAAAACATTTTTAAAAATATATCTGTATTTTATCTAATTTTGGAATATGTGATATAGGGAATATTATATTGCAGTGTTTTTACTAATCTACCCATTATATGTATGTCATATTTATATATATATATTTGGTTATAATTCCCCCATTATATATGTTAAGGGACTTAATAAGTTTGGTTTATATAAGGTTGTTATGACCAGTTACGAAGATGTTAAATGTTGGAATCCGGCAGTACACACCGTAGATGTCCTGTGTTGTCTAGGCAACACAGATGTAAACCTCCGATATCTTGAGGAATCTTGCGATGCCTGCTGGGGATGGATGATGTCTCCCAGCGCTGTTTGGATGGTATTCATCGCAGCACAAGGCGTTCGTAGTGAAGGTTAGCACCCAGCAGTGTCAAGACAATGCAGGCGCACACACCACTTCCGGTAAAAACCCAGGATGTTTACATAACTACAATACACAGGTAACACCAGAACCGGAAGTACCGCACGCCCCATTTTTTATGAATTTCTTATGAAAATCCCATTTATAAATTAATAGAAGTCACATTAACTTAGGATAGTGACACATTAGGGAGGTACACTAAGGGGTTTTTCAACACCTAGGAAGAAGGAATTGACTGATAACCAATGGGGAGTGTCTAAAGGGTATATATATATATATATATATATATATATATATATATATGATAGAAGCCCACCAGGAACACACACCTTGATAAAGGCCTATGTAAAGCCAAAACGCGTTGATGGATAAGGAGAAGCAGCTATTCAGGTGAAGGGTGGACAGGATCCCACCTAAACAGGACATATGTAGAGGGAGTCCAGGCACCTATTCCCGGGAGGTATTTGCAGTGAATCTTCATATATGCGATTGTGGGTGTGAGATATCTACACCCCCCTCTCTCTGGTACGCTGCTTGATGTATTAATTTGGTGGCTAAAGATTTTAATGAAGTTTGTGTGAGAAATAAACAATATTTCACTATATACGATCGGTATATATGTTTTCTTTTATATACCCTTATAGAGGAGAAGTCATTATAGGATAAGAGTATCCATTATCTAGGGGATTGAAACAAAAAGAAAGTGGAAAATTTTCAGATCAGAAGTATTGAAGCGAGAGTGAACACATCCTTTCCTGGAACTTTTGAAATTTGACTGATTTCCATACCCCGAAGAGTGTGCACATAACGCAAATACTTTCTTTTACTGTATATGACTTTTGGAGGTGACTACCTCAGCGTATTGGAAGTTGCACTTTTGAGTTGAAACGCTTGTATCTCTTTTCATTGTATTGTTGGAAAACAGTGTATTCATAAAAAATATTGTCTATCTGTTAGTGGAAACACAGTGAATTCGTAAAAATATTGTCACACTGTCAGTGGAAAACAGTGTATTTGTCAAAAATATTGTCACACTGTAAGTGGAAAATGCAGTGTATTCATAAAAAATATAGTCACACTGTATCCCGGAGGGTGCGCACATAACGCAAGTACTTTCTTATATATGACTTTTGGAGGTGTGGTGACCACTTCAGCATATTGGAAGTCGCACTTTCGAGTTGAAACGCTTGTATCTCTTTTTATTGTATTGTTGGAAAACACAGTGTATTCGTAAAAAATATTGTCACACTGTAAGTGGAAAATGCAGTGTATTCGTAAAAAATATTGTCACACTGTTAGTGGAAATGCAGTGTATTCATAATAAATATTGTCACACTGTTAGTGGAAATGCAATGTATTCATAATAAATATTGTCACACTGTAAGTGGAAAATGCAGTGTATTCGTAAAAATTATTGTCACACTGTTAGTGGAAATGCAGTGTATTCATAAAAAATATTGGGGAGATGTATTATAGCGGCATGTTAAGTGCCGCTATATAGCTTCCCGAGGTGAAGCAGGAAGCACTAATGATGAACATCTCATCAGCTGGAGTGGGGTAGCATTAACTTCCCCCTCCAGCGATCCCCGCTAGAGACCACAGCGCATCAGCCTAGTGCTGATGCGCTGTGTCTCAGACCCGGCTAGCTCTACTGAGCATGCATGGGATCTTGCAAGTATCTTGCTTATACATTGGGGAGAAGCGGTATCAACACATAACGTGCGCTGATACCGCTTTGGTGCTTCTTCCATCTCCCCCATTGTCACACTCAAGGGCGTTTCTAATGAGGAGGGGCACTCATGTGCAGTCTGCGTCGTGGGCCCCCTCCTCTTCGTTTGGCAGCCGGCAGCGCACTGAGCTGTACATGGCCAGCACCAGAGTTATAGACTATTGGCACTAGAATGTGCCCAGAGTATATAGCCCATGCGCAGCTCACCAGGAAAATGGCAATGGTGGCCATTTTCCCTGTACTGTGCATGTGCAAATGATGGGAAAATGGCCACGGTGGCCATTTTCCAGATGATTTTACAGCGCCGGACACCCATGCCAACATGGGACTCCGGAGAGGTAAGTATATTATGGGTGCAGGGTGTGCGGTGTAGGGACCCCCCTGGACCCATGGGCCTGTGTGCCCCACACACCCTGCACCCATTATAGATATGCCCCTGGTCACACTGTTAGTGAAAAATGCAGTTTATTCGTAAAAAAATAATTACACTGTAAGTGGTAGCGCAGTGTGTTATTTTTTTCGTATTCATAAAAAATCTTGTGACACTGTAGGTTATTGATACCGCAGTGTAATATTTAATATTGGTACAAATTGACGTGTGTGCTGTACCCCACTTCATTTGTGTTTGTTAATATGGAGAATGATCAGTTGAGAGGAGAGCAGGAGCCACATACTAGTGGTGGAGCTGCTGCCTGTGCCACCAGTCATGACGATACTAGTCCATCTACATCACTACTAAAGCCAATGCCCAAGGGCATACAGGGCTTAAGTCTGGGCATCTAAAATCAAGCAAGCGATATGTTACAGCAATAAAGAAAAAAAAATTAAAAGCTAAGTTAGCTGCAGAGAAACCAAAAATTGGCAATATGCCATTTACTACATGAAGTGGCAAGAAAAGAATAAGGCCTTGGCCTTTATTTATGACTAGTGGTTCTGCATCTTATGATGATGTATCCCTTCTCCCTGTAGAAGTGTCCAAAAAATGTAAATTGCTAAGGCACATGAACTGTGTGCTGAGAAAAGTCACAGATCCCCGAGGAGAGTCCAAGTGTGTCTGTGGTTGCCATGTGTGCGCCTGACCTTTCTAATACTGTATTTGAAGAGGATCATCCTTCCACCATTTGTGTGCCCTCTGCAAATGTGGGGATGAGCAGCACAAGTCAACATGCCGACGAAGAAATCGAGGATGCTTCTATGGAATTGCACCAGGAGGATATTTCTGTAGTTGGCGCTTACAAGGATGATGAGGATGTTGATGCCAAGGATGTTGTTCAGGCAACAGTTGTTACCCATGGTAGAAAAAAGCCCATTGTTGTCATGCCGGGGCAAAAAAAATTAAAAATCTACTTCTCATGTGTGGAATCATTTCTACCCAAATCCGCACAACAGTTGTCAAGCGATATGTAACTTTTGCCAAGCAAGAGTGAGTAGAGGTAAGGACCTTAACCATCTAGGAACCTCCTCCCTGTTACGTCACTTGCAGCGCATTCATCAAATTGAAAAGTCTTTTTCAAATTCAGAAACTTTGGCTAAAAAAAAACATAACAATCAGTCTAGTGTCACCTAGCTGCTCCCTTATCTCTGTTAGATCCAAGCGCCTGCAATCTCCACTACCAACACCTGCATCATCATCAACATCTTCAATTGTTATCGGAAGTAGTCCTGCATCCAATTTCAGAAGAATGACTGACTCCTCACCTATCTGTGATTGTTTAGAAGGATCCTTGAGTGCTACGCCTGTTGCTGCTGCTGCTGCTGCGAGTGGATCTTCATCCCAGAAGGGGACCAGGAAGAAGCCTACTTTTAGTGTAACAAAACAATTGACTGTCAAACAATCCATTTGAAATGGTGAACAAGTATGACAGCAAACACCCAGTTGCACAGCGGATTACTGATGCCATAACAACTATGCTGGTATTAGATGTGCATCCAGTATCCACCATTAATGCAGTGGGTTTTAGACAGTTAATTGAGGTCCTGTGTCCCCACTAGCATGTGCCTTCTAGTTTCCACTTCTCTAGAACAGCAATTCCCAATCTGTACAAGGACAGTAAAAAAAAACCTTATTTAATGTCCTCCAAAATGCCATTGTGTCCACTGTCCACTTAAACACAGATATGTGGACAAGTGGGACAGGGCAAACTAAAGATTACATGACTGTGACAGCCCACTGGGTAGGTGTATTGCGTTCAACAGTGCAAACAGCAGCAGCATCTAACAAATGCTAGCTCATTCAGAGGCAGGTTTCCTGGTTTCACTAAGGGGCATACCATTGAGAACCTCTGATGATTTGCAGGAACAGGACGGGGTGGTTGCTTGCCAAGAGCACCCGGGTTGGAGGATGCTTGCTTTGGGGGGTGGTGAGCAGAAGAGGGGTGTTCCCCTGATTGTTCAGTCCATTTAGGTTGGCTGCTGGTGGGCGCTTCTGCCCTCATGGCCTAATTGCCACATATATGTCTGCTAACTGGGCTGCCATCTTCACACTGCGGGGCTCCCACTGTAGCACCCACTCCTTCACCTTTGGGGTGCACCCGCAGTAGAACTGCTCTTGGCACAGCAGATCAATCAGTAGTGGCATCAGATCCCTTCATCCACTTCACCACGTACTGCCTCAGTTGGGTGGCAAACTGCTCGTGGGTGCTGGTAGGGTTCTTGGGCAAGTCTCAGAACTTTTACCTGTAGGACTCAGGAGTGATAAAGTATTGATGTAGAAGGGCCCTTACGACTTTGTCATAATCACCGCAGTCCTCGGTGGGCCACTCCTCGATAGGCCTCAAGTCCCTCTCCGTGCAGTGTGGGCACTAGGTGTCTGATCCACTCCTGCTTGGGTAAATCATGTAGTTTGCAAGTCCTTTCAAATACTTGCAAGTGTCCATCAATGTCCCCATCACAGTCTGCAAACTTGGCAAACTGTATACAATCTGATCTGGGTACAGCAGCCTGCAATGGTTCTCGGGGTACCACAGCTTATACTGACTGCAGCAGGAAACAGCACACACAGGACAATCACTGTGCTCTTCCTCGTATACTGGAAACATCACACACAGGACAATCACTGTGCTCTTCCTCGTATACTGACTGCAGGAGAAGACTTCACACACAGGACAATCACTGTGCTCTTCCTCGTATACTGGAAACATCACACACATGAGAACATTTACATGATTTACATAATTAGCAATTAGTGTTGTCACCACTTACACATTCTTAAGGAACATTCATAGTTCTTAAAAAAATATGAATCAGTTCTGTGTTGTATAATACTTATCACCTGCTGCCTCATCCCTCTTCTCAGGCCCATGGTCTCCTCTGTGACTGCTAATATCATTATCATCTACTTACACCGGGGTATATATTACTTATGTAATGAGTGTATTCCCTTTCTGCTCTTATAAGGCTCATGGTCTCCTCTGTGACTGCTAATATCATTATCATCTACTTACACCGGGGTATATATTACTTATGTAATGAGTGTATTCCCTTTCTGCTCTTATAAGGCCCATGGTCTCCTCTGTGACTGCTAATATCATTATCATCTACTTACACCGGGGTATATATTACTTATGTAATGAGTGTATTTCCTTCCTGCTCTTATCTTTATAGGTAAATCACAGAAGATTTCTACAAATGTGAAACTAGAAGGTCAGTAAAATATTCTCCCACTGAATACTTTTTAAATTTAACCAAAATATATCTATATTTCTGGGAAAAAATATTCGGGGGTAAATGTAATAACCTGAGTGATGGGAAGTGATGGAGGCATCGGTGAGTTTTCGGTGAAACTGCTCAATGTTTAAAAGGGGCAATCATTTAAAAGGCAAAGCCAAGCTGGTATTATATGTGCAGGAATAACATCTGGATACAGAATGGAGACTGAGAACCTGATTCAGACCCGCTCACTAAGCCGCGATCGCTCACTATGGGCGATTGTCGCCCATCTGCGTATTCATATGCAGCAAAATACTCATGTGCGAACCAGTCTGTGCAATGTGGAAATGATCGCTCGTAGCCCCCAGACAGAGCGCTACTTTGAGTGACAGTGCCGTTTGTAGGTAGTATGGGAAGGTTCTGGAAAATAGGTAGAGTGGATGTGCGTACGCAGGCGTGTCTGAGCATCAACGCCATTCTTTGGGTGTTCATAATTAGCATGGAAGCGTCATTGTACACGTCACCTGGTTGTATTTCAGCCTGCAGTGATCGCAGTGCTTCCGGCAGGTAGGGTCTACCTCAAGGGCTACAAGCAGCTCCAATGGCTCTCGATGTTACTGATTAATCATACACTGCCTGGAGATGACGTGTGCTTAGAAAGAAAAGTGGGCGTCATTACAGCGGCGTGCGATCACTCTGCCGTTGCTTTCTAATACATAGAGGGCGTCCTTTAGCCTGGCCATGCGATCGCAGAATTTGCATATCCACCCCCTGACGGCTGCGAGAGAGCGCAGCTTAGTGTCCGGGTCTGAATGAGCTCCTAAGTCCAACCTCAAACAGCTGAAAGTATCCTTTGGAGGCATGCCCATAAATTGTGCAATGCTATATTGGGAGTGTAGGTTATAGTGATATTGAAACCTTCCTCAGTACTGTGGTAGAGCACATGGAGGAGAAAATGGAGAACAAAGTACAGTGACATAATGCAGCTTATATGTATTCAGCTTGTGACAAACTCTCATCTGCTGAATGCAGAGTCTTTAGTATAACATGCAGTTCTCATACCAAGGGACAGAGGGCGCAATTCAGAGGTGGACAGTTACAGTAGAGGCTGCCACTTTTATCACAGCCAGTACTGCTAATTAATGCTGAGGCTGCTGCTGATGGGCTTCCTACTGAGATGCCAACAGGTCTCTCATCCAATGCTGTGCCCATATAGCCGTACCATTGATCAGCTGCATCATCAGACATTAAGGCAACCATTTGCTGCTCAGAATGTGATGGTACATGGCCTCTGGTGCCAGTGGAACTGTCTTTTGACACTGTCCTTGACAGTGATACGCACCGAATATACTGATCGCCACTACCCCAGTCACCACCTTATGGAATCGCATTGATCTTCATGCAATTACGATTTGTAACAATTGGGACACATGCGCAGCATTAAAAGATGTCTTAATTCCGTCCACCACTGAATCAGGCCCAAAATTTACTACCAGGACACTTTATAGGACTTATGGTTGGATGGATCCTCTGTTAGGAAGAGTGATCTCTTTGCTGGGCAAGGATGAAACAGAGCAAATTCCCAAACCAGTATGGATAGGGATAAGGAATATATGTCAGTTAGATCGGGATTAGTATGGGATCTTATAAGTCTCCTCTAGTAATAAGTCTGGGGAAATCAGCATCGTGTATTGGTGGTCACCTGTCTGTGACTTTATACAATTGTCAATACAAGCTCCTCCCCTTGTGTAAATTCATGCAGCCACATGTGCAAGGCCTGAGACACCCACTATCAGTGCTCGTGCCCTCTGTAATAGTGATTGGTGCATCCTTATATGTTACCATCAATCATGCCATCGAAACATGCACCAGCCCTATGGCAGGTGCACTTCTAGAAATTTCCATGCATGAGCAGTTTAAAAAAATTGCTCAACTATGTGATCATCTGCGTTGTGGGCCTGATTCATGTCCAGACGCTAGTGAGTGTACTAATGCAGCTTTCTGATTATCGGAAAAATGCACATGCGCAGGACCGGTCCTTAAATCTTGCTCACAGATCCCCCAAGCCACAGCGTTATTGACATGGTGACATTGTGAGGCGTTTGGGGAGTGAAGTGGGCGTACATGGGTAGTGTTCCCAAAAACACCCTCATTTCCCAGTAGTGCCGAGGCCAGAGGGCCTGATTCAGAGCCGCTCGTAAGCGGCCGCTCGTTCGCTCCAAGCGATGTTTGCCCAACTGTGCATGCGTATGGATCGTTATACGCATGTGCGAACCAGTCAGTGCGGCCGAAATTCATGTGCTCGCAAAATAGCGAATGCCTGATAATTTGAGTGAGAGAAAGAGGCATATGTGGGTGTTAACAGGGGAAGGTGCTTGAAAACGGGGAGTGGAGATCCGATCGCAGGCGTGCTTAAAGGTCAAAACGGGCGTTTTTATGGGTGTGCATAATTAAAACAGCAGCGTCATTGAGCACGTCACTGGGTTATTTTATAGTCAGAACTGCTCGCAAAATTGTGGTAGCAAAAACCAACCACAAGAATAGCGAGCAGTTCATACCCTGGTCGATGTACTCGATTAATCAAATAAATAGCGGACATGACGTAGGATGCGAGCGGCCAGGGGGCGTATTTTTTAAAAAAACGACCGCAAGTTTTGTTCGCTCGTTCAGACTTAGAGGCGTGAAAAGACCGCAAAGAGTGAACGGTTCATTTGAATAGCCACCCCCTTTTTCTGAACGAACGACCGCAAATAGCGACCGGCTCTGAATCAGGCCCAGAGTCTGCATCAGTGGGCGCAGATTTCCTGGCCTCACAAGCTGCCAGCCTGAGTAAGCTGAAGCTTACTCAGACTGGCCGGTGCTGCCGCCATCGTGATCGATGGTCATGGTGGTGATCCGATGCAGCATCTATGGACACTGCACCTGGATCTCTATTGTTGTCAGGAGGCGTCTGCTCCTATGGACACTACCTATAATAATATAGTGTTTGCTGGATGGTCTTGCACAGATGCTTCCTTGCGGCTGGACAATACCGTCCACATCTGAATCGGGCCCTGTGTGCGGATTTTGTGCAAGGCCCAGTGCAAATAACTAATAATGCTGTAACAGGTGAGTACAGAAGACAAGTTTCAGATATTACCAGGTTCTGGGCCTGATCACAGATGGACGTAGCGTGTCGATGTTCGTTGCTTTTGAGTGATTATTTACACTACAATTCCTGAAAACCCCTCCAGCACATGTGTGAGTGGCAGCCTCAGAGGCCATGATTAGAGAAAGTTCATAGGGCCTAAGTGTCGATGGTGTGCTGATGGTAGAGTCTTTGAGTCCACTGGTGGATTTACACTGTTCATGGACATTCAGAGTGGGCGTTCCATGAAATCAGATGCTGCAGAAAGATCCAGGAGGATAAAGATTGGCCAATCACCTCTGTCTGCTGCCATCAGAAGATCATTAAAGCTCCCACTTTGTCAGTGCAGTGTCCTTGCCCGGAATCCTGACTGGGATGGATCATAAATACCAGGGGTTACAAGAGGGTTTTACAGTTTGGCTGCAGCCACTCTCTAACTAATTTTACCTAGAAAAGGAAGCTTTCATACCAGTCTGTAGTTAGTCATGCAATCAGGATCTAATTAAGGTTTTTTTTCCAAAAGGTCTAAAAATGACTTCATTAAGTAGTTCAACATTCAACAGGAGGCTGTAATGCCATCATTTCACTTATACATGATAGATGAATTGGAGAAGAAACTGAACTTCGAAGAATTGACGACAGCCATCACTATATATTTATCCAGAATACTATATCTATTTATTATTCCAGCAGGACCCCAGAAAGGTCTCTTCCAAGTCATTTCCCGATGGTCCTGAGAAGTGATCATATAGCAGACAGGGGATATGATAAAACCTATTGTAATGGCTGCCATAGAGGATTAAAGAGGAAAATATCAAATTATATATACAGATAAACCTTATTCTTGAAATACTCTATGGTAACCTGAATTTCCCAAACCTGTCTCTGTATAGCCCATTGTATTATGCTGCCATGCAATATTTGAAGGAAAATTATTAATTGGCAATTATACTGTTTGCCTCACATTATTTTAAATAGCTGGAGCTGATCATTACTGTTACTGTAAAATCATAAAAAAATGCCCCCCTGCAGCAGAACAGACCTGTCACGGTCCGGCTAAGATGATTTTCTGCCACAGGGTTGGAAGACGTGGACCCAGGTTGAGGATGGAACAGGAGGCATGGGGGCCTGGATTAGTGTCTTCCTCATCCATCAGTACCAGATGTTGGTGAGACCTGACCAAAGGTGCGAAGTCTAACTTACTGGGAGGTGTTCACAGTGACCACTCCAAGTGGTATTTGGGTTTAAGTTGCACCCAGTAAGCAGGTCGCGGCCTTTTGGTCAGGTATCCGGCACAAGTGGGAAAATGGAAGAACACTATCACAGGAAAAGCACAAGAGATAGATATTGTAAGTTTGTACTGAAGTGGTGTATTGAGTACATACTTAGTGGTTCCAGTCGCAATGCTGGCACAGGAGATTAACACTAGAAGCTACTGTAGTACTTGAATAAAGTACACATTCAATAGCTTTAGATGCAGAGCTGGCATTGGAGAATGATATTAAGCAATGGTATTTGGATGATGTACTAAGAACACATGCTGATGATTCAGCTGCGGAGCTAGCACTATAGATGACTCTAAATGACTGTACTTAGAAGTCGTTCTGAGGGCCTGAATTAGAGCTGAACGTTCTGACCAGAGCACTCGCTCTGAATCAGGGCCCTCCTTCCTGTTATTGGAGCGGCCTCCTGGCCGCTCGCATAGCTGTGGGTGACCACCCACAGCATATGCAAGCGGCCACGATGATGGAGCCAAAATCACTCCCACTGACATCACTAGTGATGTCAATGGGGCCGGCTTCAGATGGTAGGCGTTCCCATGGGAATGCCTCCGTCTGGCAGGCACGCCCCCGGCATGCCCACCAAAGGGGGCGTGCTGTCAATCAACATCGACAGCACGCCCCCCTTTGCTGCGAGACCCAGAGCGATGGTGAGCCCGTCGCTCGCCGGGTCTCGCGCATGCGCACGACGGAGCTCCCTCCGTCGTGCGCATGCGCAGTGGGGAATATCGACCCGTTTGTGAGCGTACTGCTGCTCGCGAGCGGGTCTGAATGACCCCCTGAGTACACACCGTGGAAACACTAGGAACAAGTCACTAGAAGGAATAGATCTTGGAACCTGGAACACTGCAACAGCAAGTTTTCACTGGAAGTAACGACAACGTACAGGCAACTTCCTATTGTCCAGATCCCGGTTGTATAATCTAAGGTAACAGTTCATTGGAAGACACTGTCAGCTGACAATAGCCAATGCTACCATTGGGTAAAGGGTTAGTCAGGTGAAAATAGACTGTCATGGCTGTGTCCATGACAGTAACCACAGAAATCACGGAGCAAGCACATGAATGTCCTAGCAAACTAAAGGCATAATCCTCAGCATGTCACTTGCCACCGCACCTGGCATCTGACCAGGGCCGTAACTAGGGTGGAGCGACCAGTGCCATATAACAGGGCACCGCAGGGCAGGGGGCGCTGTTTGGGCCTGTCAATTTTCCTGTTTATTATCATTCTCACTTTTAGCTTCCTCTTTTGTTATCCCCAGCATCTCCTGACCTACCCTATCAGTTCTCTGGCCCTTTCCCATGAGGCCATGGCCCTTTATCAGGTGCACTATCTTATTATTCTTTTTTAAAAATGGGGGTGGGCACCAATGCTCTCTTTGGCACAGGGCACCAAAAAGTCTAGCTACAGGTCATCCTCTGACCGCTCTAGAGATCAAGGGAAAGCTGGCGCTGAGGTGAGTAACGGCTGATCTTAGGCCACAACCTGAGAAGACCCCTGGACCATAGTTCTACTTTATCCTATATACCCTAACTGCAGCCAGTAATAATCATGGCTCATACTGAGCTTCCATAGCACACTGCCAACAGGTTGTAACCATTGTGCTTGACCATATTCTGTGTAACTTTCATTGCAATTAAATACCTGTATATGTACTATACAGCTAATATAAAGGAAATGGCTGCTTCCAGTCATCACTACAGATGGGAGGTGTGTAACAGCCAAGACCATACTCTATAACATGGCCATTAATAGTACAAACTGTACAAATATGTTTCTGGGACTCTGTCATGGTATCTTCATTTCTGATTTGTATGCAGATATTACATAGATTAAATAAATGAAGTTTAATATGTGTTTCATTTTTGTGTCTGTTCCCCTAGGTAATTTGTATCTATATATTTTGTAAATTAAGACCATTTTCTGGTTTAAAGTACAAGCTCTGTTTTCTATTGACTGTCCTCTTGCATCTTTGCCGCTGCAAATTGCACCACACATGGCGTGAGCAACCCACCCACGAATGGGTATGCATGCTGTGATCGCACCTGCTACTCCATAGGATTTAATGGTGTGAATGCAGCGCATGGCAGGGTGTACTATGGTGCACGCAACTGCGGATAATCGCATGGTGCAATGCGTGCACACGTTTGCAGCGTGAGTGGCAAAGATGCAAAAGGACACATCTGTAGGTTGTGCATGTCAAAATATTTACTATTTTATTAATATATATACTTTTAAATCCTATACAGACTGCAGATTAAGATACATGGATCAGATGAGAAGGACATACTGTGTTATTAAACATCGTGATAAAAGATTAGGGAAAGGTCTGAATATGAAGAAAGAATACACCAGTCTTTTACTGATCAAGAATCATCGGGATGAAGAGGAGAGACAACATGAGATCATATCTTCAGGCCAGAAGCATCTACAGATTATGGCAAACAGATCATCAGATGAGTATTCTCCAACCACTATACAGGCTCTGTTTGATCCTGATGATGTTGGAATTATTCCAAAGACTGTGGTGTTACAGGGACCTGCTGGGATAGGAAAGACTATGACATCCCAGAAAATCATGCTGGACTGGGCCTCTGGGGATCTGTATAAAGACAAGTTTCAGTTTATGTTCTACATAAGCTGTAGAAAAGTCAACACCATCACAGGTAACATAAGCCTGGCGAGATATATATCCAGCTATTGTGGAAGGCAATATCTGTCTGATTTGATGCAATCAATCTTCCTTACCTCTGAAGAAATTCTATTTATTGTTGATGGTTTGGATGAATTAAAATGGTCACCAATGAATGACACAGAGATTTGTAATGACCCATTTCTGGAGGTCTCAAAAGAAATCTTTCTAAAGAGTTTATTGAATAAAACACTGCTCAGTGACAGCTCACTAATCATCACCACAAGGCCGTTCTCACTGATGAAGCTGACGGACTTTGTTGAATGTCTTCGACATGTGGAAATTCTGGGGTTTACAGGGAATCAGCGTGAAGAATATTTCTATAATTTCTTTGACACCAAAGAACAAGCAGACCTGGCTCTTAGTACAGTTAAGGACAATGATACTCTGTTCACCATGTGTCTTGTCCCTATAACTTGCTGGATTGTATGTACTGTAATGAGACCACTACTGAAAGAGGGATTACCTGTGATTGAGTGCAAGACATGCACATCCATTTACCTGTTGTACCTAAAGGGTTTAATAAAGTATCATGGAAGGGACTCTGCCCAGCCTACATGCAGATGTATAAAGAAGCTGTGTGCTTTGGCCAATGAAGGAGTTTGGAACCAGAGAATTCTATTTGAAGAATCAGATCTTAGAAGACATAAACTCTCTATGTCAGAGATGGAGTCTGTGTTTCTGAATGAGAACATCTTCCACAGGGACACTGACACCAGCACCTCCTACAGCTTCATCCATCTGAGTGTGCAGGAGTTCTTTGCTGCTCTCTACTATGTCCTGGATCAGAAATCAGTGAATAAATACCTTTACTTCTTAAAATTTAATAAAATGAAAAATTTACTGAAGGCATCAGAATACCGGCCATATCTACAATTAACTGTACGATTCTTATTTGGTCTTTCAAGTGAAAAACAAATTGAGGAGACTCAGAGAATCATTGGTTGTCACATTTCCTTTAGAGGAAAACCAGCCTTGGAGAAATGGCTAAAGAAAAATTCTTCAAACTCCCATATTGAGATACTATACGGCCTGTACGAGACACAGGATAAGGACTTTGTAGAGAGAATGATGTCTCACTTTCTTACCATTGAAATCAATGTTCTTCATGGTAAAAAAGAGAACCAGAATAACATTGATTGCCAAGCTGTAGCCTACTGCTTGGAGAGAAGAACAATAAAAAATCTTGCTACTTTTCATGGCTGCATAATAAGACCAAAGGATCGGAATATTCTATCTAAAGCACTTTCTAAGTTTTCACAACTTGGGTATGTATTTGACAAATCACTGAGATTTTTTTTGTGACCTGTAGATGTTCAGGAAGGGAATCAAAGGTTTGAACCTAATATGAGTTGTGAGATACTATTTATGTTACTTTACTTTGTAGATGACAGGTCACAATGGAAACATACTAACATTCTGAAGGTCTCTAGGAGTAATTCAATTAATTAACAGTTGGTAGAATAAAAGAGAAGAATACTTCACTCCTTCCCAATTAGAAATAATTTAAACTCACTGTAATGCATGCTATATTAATCTCTTAACTGTATTTAAGGAAAACCACCCACATCTAAAATTACACCCTCATGCATTTCCCTGTACTTAACAAGCTAAGAGTGTACAAACAATAGATTTTATTAAAATAATTATCTTACATATTTAACTGTATACGTATTAAGAAACAACAATATTATTAGTAGAAAGCGGGTTCAGATATAAGAATTAAATAAAAAGATAATATTGTAAAAATGAACTTTAGCATGGACTAATATAATATTAAAAAAGACACGTGAGTATTTTGGTTTTAAACCAATTTAGAGAACACAATTTCATCTTTTTGCACATTTCTTTATTTATTTTTATTATTAATTATTATTATTATTATTATTATTATTATTATTATTAATAGTTATTTATATAGAGCACACGTATTCCCCAGCGCTTTACAAAAAATATTTATCCATTTATCCATTCACATCAGTCCCTGCCCCAGTGGAGCTTACAATCTATATTCCCTATCAAATGTGCACACACTTACACACTTGCGTTAATTTTGTTGGGAGCCACGTAACCAACCAGTATATTTTTGGAATGTGGGAGGAAACCGGAGTACCCAGAGGAAACCCACACAAGCACAGGGAGAAAATACAAACTCCACACAGTTAAGGCCATAGTGGGAATCAAACCTATGACCTCAGTGCTGAGGCAGAAATGCTAACCATTACACCATCTGTGCTGACAATATTTGCTGCTATTTGTCCAGTTAGGACTATATTTTAAGATACGCCTGTCCTGCTCGTTCTTCTCTCTATACAGAGCCCATGTCTTCGGTTAGCCTTTTCCTGTAGTTCATAAGCTGACTTCTCTTGCATCTCTCCGTGATTTATCTTGCCATAAACTTTGTCATGGTAATTCCTTTTGTCTGAGCCCAGGCATACAGGCCTTCTGCTCCTCTGTGGCCACCATGTGCATGAGCCCATTCTATAAGATTGCACAGTTCTATTTGTTCTTTATGGGTAAGTGCCAATGTTCTCACATGAACCAGTGCATTTGCAACTTCATTGCCACTTAGTCTAGTGTGAGCATTGACACGGACCACCGACACAGGCCTATTGTTGCACAGGGCATGCCACCCCAGATCTTTGCCATGGACTTTCCAATTGTTCTAATTCCATGTTGGCATTCAAGTGGTTAGGCCTCGGAACACAGCCATGCTGTATGTGTAGAGGGCAATAGGGCTTTGAGTTTATTCCAGCACCTTCAGCATGGCTTGCAGTTCTACATATTGGTTTAATCCACCTTCACTGCTCTCATGCAACAGTTCTTGTGTAGCCAGCTGGAATGCTGCTGCTGCCCAGCAGTGCCCTTGTGATTTCAATGTGGCTGATCCATCCATGAACCAGGCATATTGCTATTGCCCCATGATAATTGGGCATATGACTCTGCTGGGAAGCTAGTGGTCGCAATGCCAACCGCTGGCTTCCTGACTGTCTAATCCTGGCAAGTGTCAAATGACTGGCTGGGTCTCGTGCATGCACATGCTGGAGGTGGCACATGTGCAGGGGGCAAACATCGACCCGCTTGTGAGCGCACTGCGCTCGCAAGTGGGTCTGAATCTGCCCCTTAGTCTTTTTGGAGGAGATGAGAGATTCTATACTCATATTGGCTGCAATTTTTTTTTGCTGTTTTAATGATCTTAATACTATAGCCACGAGCATGATGAGACTTGTTCTCTAGTTATACATTGATATTGCCTCTAACAGCTAACATTACAGTATCTTATTGCTTGAGATAATGGCGCACAGACAGACGCCTTATTCAAAGTGCAAAGCTTCTAATGGTGGTGAAGTATAGACATAGGCCCCCATGCAAGAAAGGGAGAATTATTAATAAAGTGAGCCAGGAGTGGACACATAATTAATTTTTAAAAAATGATTAGGAGCTCAAGGACAGGCAGCAGGCAGTGCCCATTGCCAAACGAAATTACCTACAGTCATTCCCGGTCAGCTCCATTCAGAGGAGTAGCGTAGAACCATGGTGCCCGGAGAAAGTGCATAGTCTCACACCCCGCCCCCCTGTTCTCAACTGTGCCAGTGGGGTATGGGCAGCCTGCGGAGGAATACTGAAATGAAGAGAAAAACAGCAAACAAGTGGCAGTATTACCCTGGGCATTGAGGTCCCATTGGGGGAATAGAATGATTCGGTGATACACTATCTGACATTAAGAGGTAGCTGCTTTGGCACTATTTTATTTATGTATAGCACCTAGGATCTGACTTTTATCTCCTTCGAATCATTGTTATCAGTCAATAGATTAGAATGTATTATATATTCTGATCATTTAACTTAAACTGACAGAGTACATGTGCCAGAGTAAGATTCCACAGGGTGCACAGCTTATTACTGCAATTACTGCCCCAAGCCGCTATCACTGGAGTGGGAACACCTATGGGAAGCTCCCTTCTCAGCTATGCTCCTACATCACATATATACATTGCACCTATAAAAATGTGAGTACTACTAACCATGTTCTGTCTACCACCATTATTCCAGGTCTCCTAATACAGTATTTTTTAAAAGACCTTTCAAATAACACTGTGTGGTCATGCCTAAGAGCACCTTAATACTTTACGTAGCAAAGCAGTGACTTTTTTTTAAACTCATACCTGCCAATAAGAAATGAAGAGGAGAGGGGTGGTGACAGAAGCCAATAAGAAATGGAGAGGAGAGGGGTGGTGACAGAAGCCAATAAGAAAGGAGGGGAGAGGGGTGATGACAGAAGCCAAGAAGAAAGGAGAGGAGAGGGGTGATGACAGAAGCCAATAAGAAATGGAGAGGAGAGGGGTGATGACAGAAGCCAATAAGAAAGGAGAGGGGAGGGGTGGTGACAGAAGCCAATAAGAAAGGAGAGGAGAGGGGTGATGACAGAAGCCAATAAGAAAGGAGAGGAGAGGGGTGATGACAGAAGCCAATAAGAAAGGAGAGGAGAGGGGTGATGACAGAAGCCAAAAAGAAAGGAGAGGGGAGGGACAAAGAGTTGATCAGAGAGGGGTGGTGACAGAAGCCAATAAGAAAGGAGAGGGGAGGGGCAAACAAGTGGCAGTATCATGCTGGGCACTGAGTTTCCATTGGGGGGATAGAATGCTTCGGTGATGCACTATCTGACATTAAGTTGTAGCTCCTTTGGGACTGTTTTATTTATGTATAGCATCTAGGATCTATACATAAATAAAAAAGAGAGGGGTGGTGACAGAAGCCAATAAGAAAGGAGTGGACAGGGGCAAGGAGCCGATCAAAGGGTAGAGAGGGGAGGGAATTAAAGAGGTGAGAAGTGAATGCAATCAATCTGACAGGAAAGGGGAGGTGACAGAAGATGATCACAGAGGAGGGAGGGCCGGAGGGGAGGCAATCTGGGCAGGTTGAGGGAGAATGAAATGTAGAAATGGATCTCAGATCTGTAACTTATTTAGGATATAGAGCAAACAAACCGAGATAAAACTAACAGGCGTCTCTCATACTGTACAGTGCCCATTAGTTCCAGAATCCTAGATGGCGCCCTCTGTCCATTTTGGCGCCTGGAGCTCATGCTCCACTGGAACCACCCTCGCAACTCCCCTGGCTCCATTGGCTATAAAGGAGCAGCTTCCCATGGAAGTGACCACTTTCCACCAATCCACAGCTCTTTCCCATTGGCTGAGAGCAACCGCTTCCATCATAACAGCTGCTTTATTAACATGAAAGGAGCTGATCAGGAAGTCATTTCTGATGGCAGTGGGCATTTACCACTGCCTGTCCATGGGCTCCAAACCTCTGACTTCTGCTGGAGAATAGTACCAACCTCCTGCAGGGATTAGGTAAGTAGGGCTTTCAGGGCTTGCTATACTGTAATGCCATCTCTATCCACTGCTATTGTATTTAGTTCTGTAGTTATCATCAGTGGAGCACTGGCCACCCAGTGGTTAAACTATGCATTGCATGTTTTGGATTCGGTCTCGTCTCACTGTGCCCTATAACATGACTAAGAGGCCTGTATAATGCGACATTATCTGTATGCTTTAAAATGTTATTTCATTATTTACAGTAACATTGTGTCTGTGTTTTGTGCAGGTTCAGTAGATGCAGATTTCCTGTTGCAGAGGACGTGACTCAGGCTGGGTCCAGTTTATCTGGATTGTTTGACCAGTGTCAGATGGAGATACTACAGTAAGTAGATTATAATGTAAAACCAGGCTAATGACATAATCTTTCACAGCAGGCCCTGGGCCCAGTAACCTAATGAAGTTATATATATTAAGACAGGGGTGTAACTAGAACTTTGTGGACATCATAGGAAAATTCTGAATGTGACCCCTATTGTACCTAGACACACCTCTCTATACACAGTGCACCACCATAGTGGGAATGCCTAGTGCTTCATGCAGTCAGTGACCGGCTACTTGTGCTGTCAGTTGTGATCACAGTCTGTGATGAATCTCACCCCACTCTAACACTATGATACTGGTCTGCACATGTGATTGTGGGTTCTGTATATTATGTTGACATTTATCATATTGACATTCAGCATGTTGACATCTTCCCGGTGTTGATATTTCAACAAGTTGACATCATAACTATGAATGATAACTTGCTGACTATATACCTGTAATCACAATTCTAGGTTACTCTTAGGGTTTCCACTTATTTTCAAATTCCCAGACAGGGAAAACATACTGCTTATTTGCCATCAGAGCCCCTCTAACCCTTTATATGGCATCGGACTACCTCATGCCCCTATATTTGCCATCAGAGCCCCTCTAACCCTTTATATGGCATCAGACTACCTCATGCCCCTATATTTGCCATTAGAGACACTCATGCGCATTTATATGGCATCAGACTACCTCATGCCCCTATATATGCCAGACAGAGCCCACATGCCCCTTTATATAAGAGAACCCCTGATTTCCCTTTATATGGCATGAGACCCCCTCTAACCCGTTATATGGCATCAGACTACCTAATGCCCCTATATATGCCAGGCACAGCTCCATCATTCCCCATTTATATAAAATTACCACTGATTTCCCTTTATATGGCATGAGACCACCTCTAACCCTTTATATGGCATTACTCCCTCATGCCCCTACATATGCTATAGCCCATCATGCCTCTTTATATAAGAGAACCCCTGATTTCATTTTATATGGCATGAGACCCCCTCTAACCCATTATATGGCATTACTCCCTCATGCCCCTATATATGCTATAGCCCATCATGCCGCTTTATATGGTTATGGTGGTATTGGAGCCCTTCAGTCACAAGTCATGCTTATGGTGCCCCTCTATATTAGTCTGAGCCCCTCATGGCCTTTATATGACATCATGATCAGAGCTGTGGCCCCTGGGCCCTTATATTACTTATATTGTACACACACTGTGACCGGATGCTGTTACCATGCTCAGCTCTCAATCAAAAAATCACTGATAAATGATTGGTCGGTAATGACATCGTGTTATTAACCCCTTCATTGCTGAGGGTTTTCTCAGTTCTCTGCTGAGCCCATTTTGCACTCACAACACATTCCACTATAAACATCACTAACTTTTTATTTATATGCTGTAGCCATTTAAAAAAAACAGCATGAAACAAGTATGGCCATCAGACTTGTCACCGCATATATAGTATATAACTATATTGTTCAAGTGTGTTGAATAGTATTAGAAACAAAGTATCTTTTAATCTCATCAGTAGTCAGTAATATAATAAACAATAACTCTGTTGCAGTACAGAGTATCAATGCTACATGGAATAAGGGTGAGAGACAAGCCTCTGTGATGGCAGCACTGTGTGGGTGGGACATGTGCAGTACAGAGATCACTGCTACATGGAATAAGGGTGAGAGACAAGCCTTTGTGATGGCAGCACTGTGTGGATGGGGCATGTGCAGTACAGAGATCACTGCTATATGGAATAAGGTGAGAGACAAGCCTCTGTGATGGCAGGACTGTGTGGATGGGGCATGTGCAGTACAGAGATCACTGCTACATGGAATAAGGTGAGAGACAAGTCTCTGTGATGGCAGCACTATGTGGATGGGGCATGTGCAGTACAGAGAATCAGTGCTATATGGAATAAGGTGAGAGACAAGCCTCTGTGATGGCAGCACTGTGTGTATGGGGCATGTGCAGTACAGAGATCACTACTACATGGAATAAGGGTGAGAGACAAGCCTCTGTGATGGCAGCACTGTGTGGATGGGGCATGTGCAGTACAGAGAATCAGTGCTATATGGAATAAGGTGAGAGACAACCCTCTGTGATGGCAGCACTATGTGGATGGGGCATGTGCAGTACAGAGATCACTGCTACATGGAATAAGGGTGAGAGACAAGCCTCTGTGATGGCAGCACTGTGTGGATGGGGCATGTGCAGTACAGAGAATCAGTGCTATATGGAATAAGGTGAGAGACAAGCCTCTGTGATGGCAGCACTATGTGGATGGGGCATGTGCAGTACAGAGATCACTGCTACATGGAATAAGGGAGAGAGACAAGCCTCTGTGATGGCAGCACTGTGTGGATGGGGCATGTGCAGTACAGAGATCACTGCTACATGGAATAAGGGTGAGAGACAAGCCTCTGTGATGGCAGCACAGTGTGGATGGGGCATGTGCAGTACAGAGATCACTGCTACATGGAATAAGGGTGAGAGACAAGCCTCTGTGATGGCAGCACTGTGTGGATGGGGCATGTGCAGTACAGAGAATCAGTGCTATATGGAATAAGGTGAGAGACAAGCCTCTGTGATGGCAGCACTGTGTGTATGGGGCATGTGCAGTACAGAGATCACTACTACATGGAATAAGGGTGAGAGACAAGCCTCTGTGATGGCAGCACTGTGTGGATGGGGCATGTGCAGTACAGAGATCACTGCTACATGGAATAAGGGTGAGCGACAAGCCTCTGTGATGGCAGCACTGTGTGGATGGGGCATGTGCAGTAAAGAGATCACTGCTACATGGAATAAGGGTGAGAGACAAGCCTCTGTGATGGCAGCACAGTGTGGATGCGGCATGTGCAGTACAGAGATCACTGCTACATGGAATAAGGGTGAGAGACAAGCCTCTGTGATGGCAGCACTGTGTGGATGGGGCATGTGCAGTACAGGGAATCAGTGCTATATGGAATAAGGTGAGAGACAAGCCTCTGTGATGGCAGCACTGTGTGTATGGGGCATGTGCAGTACAGAGATCACTACTACATGGAATAAGGGTGAGAGATAAGCCTCTGTGATGGCAGCACTGTGTGGATGGGGCATGTGCAGTACAGAGAATCAGTGCTATGTGGAATAAGGTGAGAGACAAGCCTCTGTGATGGCAGCACTATGTGGATGGGGCATGTGCAGTACAGAGATCACTGCTACATGGAATAAGGGTGAGAGACAAGCCTCTGTGATGGCAGCACTGTGTGGATGGGGCATGTGCAGTACAGAGAATCAGTGCTATATGGAATAAGGTGAGAGACAAGCCTCTGTGATGGCAGCACTATGTGGATGGGGCATGTGCAGTACAGAGATCACTGCTACATGGAATAAGGGTGAGAGAAAAGCCTCTGTGATGGCAGCACTGTGTGAATGGGGCATGTGCAGTACAGAGATCACTGCTACATGGAATAAGGGTGAGAGACAAGCCTCTGTGATGGCAGCACTGTGTGGATGGGGCATGTGCAGTACAGAGATCACTGCTACATGTAATAAGGGTGAGAGACAAGCCTCTGTGATGGCAGCACAGTGTGGATGGGGCATGTGCAGTACAGAGATCACTGCTACATGGAATAAGGGTGAGAGACACGCCTCTGTGATGGCAGCACAGTGTGGATGGGGCATGTGCAGTACAGAGATCACTGCTACATGGAATAAGGGTGAGATACAATCCTCTGTCATGGTAGCACTGTGTGTATGGGCATGTGCAGTACAGTGATCACTACTACATGGAATAAGGGTGAGAGAGATACCTCTGTGATGGCAGCACTGTGTGTATGGGGCATGTGCAATATAGTGATCACTACTACATGGAATAAGGTTGAGATAGAAGCCTCTGTGATGGCAGCACTATGTGTATGGGGCATGTGCAGTACAGAGATCACTGCTATATGGAATAAGGTGACAGACAAGCCTCTGTGATGGCAGCACTGTGTGTATGGGGCATGTGCAGTACAGAGATCACTGCTACATGGAATAAGGGTGAGAGACAAGCCTCTGTGATGGCAGCACTGTGTGGATGGCACATGTGCAGTACAGAGATCACTGGTATATGGAAAAAGGTGAGAGACAAGCCTCTGTGATGGCAGCACTGTGTGGGTGGGACATGTGCAGTATAGAGATCACTGCTATATGGAATAAGGTGAGAGACAAGCCTCTGTGATAGCAGCACTGTGTGGATGGGGAATAGGCAGTACAGAGTACAGTGGGCCTGATTCAGAGCCGGACGCTGTGACCAGAGCGCTTGCTCTGAATTAGGGCCCTCTTACCTAAACTTGGAGCGGCCTCCTGGCCGCTCGCATAGCTGTGGGTGACAACCCACAGCATATGCGTGCGGCCAAAAAGATGGTCGCGATGGTCAAGACCATTGCGACCATCAGGCTTGCGACTAGACCCTGTGGTATGGTCTCAGTGACCGCAAGCCCTGAAGTGATTTTGGCTCTATCAGAGCCAAAATCACTCCCACTGACATCACTAGTGATGTCAGTGGGGCCGGATCCAGACGGTATAAATTCCCATGGGAACGCCTCCGTCTGGCAGCCATGCCACCTGCACACCCACCAAAGAGAGCATGCTGTCAATCAACATCAACAGCACGCCCCCTTTGGTGCGAGACCCGGAGCGTCAGCTTACCCATCGCTAGCCGGGTCTCATGCATGCGCACGATGGAGCAGCCTCCGTCGTCCGCATGCGCACTAGGGCACCATCGACCTCCTTGCAAGCGCTCAGTGTGAATCAGGCCAAGAGATCACTGCTATTTGGAATAAGGGTGAGAGACATGCCTCTGTGATGGCAGGACTGTGTGGATGGGGCACGTGCAGTACAGAGATCACTGCTACATGGAATAAGGGTGAGAGACAAGGCGCTGTGATGGCAGCAATGTGTGGATGGGGCATGTGCAGTAAAGAGATCACTGCTACATGGAATAAGGGTGAGAGACAAGCCTCTGTGATGGCAGCACTGTGTGGATGGGGCATATGCAGTACAGAGATCACTGCTACATGGAATAAGGGTGAGAGACAAGCCTCTGTGATGGCAGCACTGTGTGTATGGGCATGTGCAGTACAGAGATCACTGCTACATGGAATAAGGGTGAGAGACAAGCCTCTGTGATAGCAGCACCATGTGGATGGGACATGTGCAGTACAGAGATCACTACTACATGGAATAAGGGTGAGAGACAAGCCTCTGTGATGGCAGCACTTGTGGATGCAGCATGTGCAGTACAGAGATCACTGCTACATGGAATAAGGGTGAGAGACAAGCCTCTATAATGGCAGCAATGTGTGGATGGGGCATGTGCAGTACAGAGATCACTGCTACATGGAATAAGGGTGATAGACAAGCCTCTGATGGCAGCACTGTGTGGATGGGGCATGTGTAGTACAGAGATCACTGCTATATGGAATAAGGTTTGAGACAAGCCTCTGTGATGGCAGCACTGTGTGGATGGGGCATGTGCAGTACAGAGATCACTGATATATGGAATAAGGTGAGAGACAAGCCTCTGTGATGGCAGCACTGTGTGGATGGGGCATGTGCAGTACAGAGATCACTGCTACATGGAATAAGGGTGAGAGACAAGCCTCTGTGATGGCAGCACTGTGTGGATGGGGCATGTGCAGTACAGAGATCACTGCAACATGGAATAAGGATGAGAGACAAGCCTCTGAGATGGCAGCACTGTGTTGATGCGGCATGTGCAGTACAGAGATCACTGCTACATGGAATAAGGGTGAGAGACAAGCCCCTGTGATGGCAGCACTTGTGGATGGAGCATGTGCAGTACAGAGATCACTGCTACATGGAATAAGGGTGAGAGACAAGTCTCTGTGATGGCAGCACTATGTGGTTGGGGAATGTGCAGTACAGAGATAACTGGTATATGGAATAAGGTGAAAGACAAACCTCTATGATGACAGCACTATGTGGATGGGGCATGTGCAGTACAGAGATCACTGCTACATGGAATAAGGTGAGAGACAAGCCTCTGTGATGGCAGCACTGTGTGGATGGGGCATATGCAGTACAGAGATCACTGCTACATGGAATAAGGGTGAGAGACAAGCCTCTGTGATGGCAGCACTTGTGGATGGAGCATGTGCAGTACAGAGATCACTGCTACATGGAATAAGGGTGAGAGACAAGCCTCTGTGATGGCAGCACTGTGTGGATGGGGAATGTGCAGTACAGAGATAACTGGTATATGGAATAAGGTGAAAGACAAACCTCTGTGATGACAGCACTATGTGGATGGGGCATGTGCAGTACAGAGATCACTGCTACATGGAATTAGGGTAAGAGACAAGCCTCTGTGATGGCAGCACTGTGTGGATGGGGCATGTGCAGTACAGAGATCACTGCTACATGGAATGAGGGTGAGAGACAAGCCTCTGTGATGGCAGCACTGTGTGGATGGGGCATGTGCAGTACAGAGATCACTGCTATATGGAAAAAGGTGAGAGACAAACCTCTGTGATGGCAGCACTGTGTGGATGGTGCATGTGTAGTACAGAGATCACGGCTACATGGAATAGGGGTGAGATACAAGCCTCTGTGATAGCAGCACCGTGTGGATGGGACATGTGCAGTATAGAGATCACTGCTACATGGAATAAGGGTGAGAGACAAGCCTCTGTGATGGCAGCACTGTGTGGATGGGGCATGTGCAGTACAGAGATCACTGCTATATGGAATAAGGTGAGAGACAAACCTCTGTGATGGCAGCACTGTATAGATGGTGCATGTGTAGTTCAGAGATCACTGCTACATGGAATGAGGGTGAGAGACAAGCCTCTTTGATGGCAGCAGCATGTGGATGGGGCATGTGCAGTACAGAGATCACTGCTACATGGAATAAGGGTGAGAGACAAGCCTCTGTGATGGCAGCACCGTGTTGATGGGATATGTGCAGTACAGAGATCACTGCTACATGGAATAAGGGTGAGAGACAAGCCTCTGTGAATGCAGCACCGTGTTGATGGGATATGTGCAGTACAGAGATCACTGCTATATGGAATAAGGGTAAGAGACAAGCCTATATGTTGGCAGCACTGTGTGGATGGGGCATGTGCAGTACAGAGATCACTACTAGATAGAATAAGGGTGAGAGACAAGCCTCTGTGATGGCAGCACTGTGTGGATGGGGCATGTGCAGTACAGAGATCACTACTAGATAGAATAAGGGTGAGAGACAAGCCTCTGTGATGGCAGCACTGTGTGTATGGGGCATGTGCAGTACAGAGATCACTGCTACATGCAATAAGGGTGAGAGACAAGCCTCTGTGATGGCAGCACTACGTGGATGGCTGCAGTACTGTAGCTGTAGATGAAGTCTTCCTAAACACAGCTCATATTTCAAATAGTGGCCTTACAGCAGAATCATTTCTGTGCTGGTAACACTGGAAAGCTCACTGCAAACGTCCAATGAGACTGCAAAGTGTCAAGTGCTAAATTACTAAGCCCTTGGATAACCATGGTTTCCTTAGAAGGGATTTAACTTAATTAATAATCAAGTGCTAATCCTGCCCGATCAGTGCTGTGAGGGCTGGACTAGTCCTTTACAATTGGACACTGCTGGGTTTATTAGGCTGTTATGTACAATCTATTTTTACCTGTAAATTTAATTTGTGCTCTGTATTATTTGAAGTCTGCTTGTTATTGACTAAATTCTCTTGTCTGCTGCCAGCCTTGACCTCTGTTTTACTTTGTAAGTTTTGTTATTGAAACACTGTATCACATTACAAGCGTAAATGGAATATGAATTGAGGAGCAATTGATGAAGAGTTGGTTTGAATCAAACATTAATAGAAACTAAGCAAAAAGAAGAGAATAGACAGTAATTCTAAATATAAGAGGACATTGAGAGTTGCGTGGTGGGACCATATGGCCGAGAAGACAAAAAGGGAACTGAGTAGATAATATGTAATAAATAATATAGGAAAATCGGAGGATCGATAGTTGGTGGGAACCATACCACAGGCTGTGTTTGAGTGAGTCACATATTCTCAGGGAGCATGTTCAAGTATCTCTTCCATGTATCAAACAACCTGGAGGCCCGGTTCTCATTACCCAATCTAATTTTCACCCAATCCATATTAAATATACTGTATGGAACAGTTTATTTTTAAATACACATGAATGGTAGTGTCTATATGCAAATATGTGCGATTAGTCTGGGATTACAGCGTGAGACAGGTATAATACAACTAAGCAAAAACTAATGGTTCCATAAGAATAGGTCTCAATATGATGAGAACAATGTAGAAAATAAGGGAAGACAGTAGGTAAACACACAGAGGGAGGGGGAAGGGGGGAGAAAAGAAGGAAGGAAGAAAGGAGTGCTGTGAGCAACTTCCTTTAAGCTTAAAGATGTGCCTATAAGGAGAATTTCACAACATTTAGGTTTAAACAATAATAGGTCTAATTACTAAGCCTTGGATGGAGATAAAGGACCAGCCAACCAGCTCCTAACTTTCATTTTTCAAACACAGCCTGTAAACTGACAGTTAGGATAAGTCCCAGCCAATCAGCTCCTATCTTCATTTTATCTCTCTCCAAGGCTTATTGTATAGACCCCAAAGTGCCAACTAATCAGCTCCTGTCACTTTACAGGCTGTGTTTGAAAAATGACAGTTAGGAGCTAGTTGGCTGGTCCTTTATCTCCAATCACTTTATCTCCATCCAAGGCCTAGTAAATAGACCCCTAAGTTTGTTAGAGAGCAACAGGTTAGCATAAAACAATACAGTGTGGTATAAAAAGAAGACACATGACAAAAGAAAAAGATAACATACAGTAAATATGAATCACGAGGATGGATCTGTTAACAAACATCAATAATAAAACCAGTAGGTAGATTCAAATAGTTTAAAAATATGATTTTGAGTTTCGGTATCTGGCTTATCAATATATAATCCCCACTTCTTGTACAATTCTTCTTCCCCTGTATTAACCACTTGCATGGCACTAACGCATGGGATGTGACCACAGCCAGGAGTGCGTTAGCTGACCAGGTCACATCTCATGCATTAGTGCTGCTTTGGTAGAAAAAACAAACAGACCAGTAATGCAGAGACCCTTTGATATTGATGAATCACATGACAAAAAGTGGCTTAGGGCATATAAACATATTACTTTGTGCCAAAGATGGTAATAGCCAAGCCAGGCAAAGTCCTGGGAATGAGCCCACCCCTGGTAATAGCAGAAGATACAGGTACACAATAAAGCGCACAGTTGTCCACTGTCGAATTGTAAATAAACCTTTAGTACATTCCTGTCTATAAACCTCTAAGATTCACCTGCCTAGAACCTCTAAGACAAAACCTGCCTATACCTTCTAAAACCACAAGATGTCGCTAATTAGCGTTGTGTTTAATTATACCATTAATAAAACTCTAAGACAGTTGAATAGCGGTCCAACGCGCTAAAGATTATTATTCAGGTAAAAGTACAGATGTTACCACGCTATGATCTAACAATGAGCGCAAAATAAATTGTACAAATATTAGGTCATAAGGTACAGTCAATACATATGCGTGCGCTCTGGGACCAGATACCAGCATCAAGATTGAAACCTCCGCCGACAGCATAAACAGGAACACTGCAGACTGGCATCTTGTTTCAGAGCACCCACATATATACCCATACTGGGATAAGCAATACAATAGAATACGTTGGCAGGTTCTCATTGGTTCCTCTTCTTGCTTCTTCCGTTACAGTACAATTCATAGGTCAGTGCAAAGACACAACCCAGCCTCCAACAACCTGATTGTGTCCACTTTCCCGCTGCATAATAAATCTAGTCTAAACTATGGCATACAACATTTCAAGAAGTTATTCTCTCTAACATTCATATTTCATAGCCGCATGTTCTGATCTTCTCACCAATGCCACCGGAACGCTGTGGGAATAAAGTAGATCAGTACGGCACCAAACACGGTCCAATTGTCATTTACTAAGCCATAGTTACAGAAAACATTCATTTCTTTATATGCTAGCATTGCGACTAAACCAAGTAATAATGATCCTTTTTGCGTTATGGGACCATTGCTTTTAAATGTATGTATGCGGGGAGAAACAGCACTGAATTGCGTTGTGCTTCTGAGGGTCAGTGGGGCACTCAGCGAGCAGCCCTAAGCTGGAAGGGCATCTATGTGTGTGTGTGGCCATGCCAGTATGATTTTGGGAAGGATCACTAAAAAGCTGACTGTGTTCTGTTTAACATTGTGTGTATGAGTTGCAGGGAATTTTGCTACTTTTCAAATATAAGTCTGTGTGTGATATTATACACGTAAGTCCATGAATGATGGGCCACATGCACACACATACATACATACATATATACATACATACATATATACATATATACATATATATACACATAAGCACACATGTATTTTTCTGATGTTTTTAAACTGCAATTGCAAAATGTGTTTATACAGTGAATTTAGTTCTCATACAGGGAGGAGGCTTCCAGCTGTGCTGTCGGAGCCTCACTGTTTATTCTGCCTATTTTGGGTTGAAGATGGGCTCAATTGTGTAGCTCCATAGCTAGGCTACATTACAATTGCCACAGCTCCAATATTCTTATGTAAAAATGCTCATAGCATCACAGTATATTGTGTCGTGTTATGGTATAGGGATTTTCTCCAGGATGGACTTTGTATAGAATTCCAAATGCTAATACGTTAGTGTTTATGTTTTAAACACTGTCTGCATGCGTTTGAGGGAAGGCTGACTATCTATTTTTTTTTTACAAAATAGTGCTGTGAGATTTTATCATGTTGGGAAGTCATTTTTATGTGTGCTGAAAACTGTCGGTATGTGATGGGGAAGATTATTAAAAAGCTGTTTGTGTTACTTTTTAGCAACTTTGCGTTGTGAGTAGCAAAATTGCTACTTTTATCAATTTTGCACTGTGGATTGTGTACTATGTATTGGCGCTTGTGTAAGCTTTCTTTTCTAAAATGGAGTCTTGCTGCCATTCACAAGATGGCGTCGTGCAAGTTTTCTAGATTGCAAACAGATTCTGTCTTACCCAATTATCTGGTTTCGACAGTCCACGCTTTGATAGCCAATCAAGCGCTATCACAACCTATTCTGAATCTGTTTAGCCATGCATGAGAATATACCGTTCAATGTTATTATGGTATGACACAGTGTGGTCATTTGAACCATTCAGATAGTGCGTCTCCGGGAGGGACATAAAACTGCCTTATATGCACACCACACTTGGACTCTCCTTGGGGATTTGTGATATCTTCTTAGAACGCACAGTTCTTCGCTGTGCTTTTGCCAGCTTAACTCATTTGATTTTTTTAGCGGGAGGAGGGCTTCCATCATCATGTGAAGCTGAACCACTAGTCATGAACATAGGGAAATACGTTAGCCGTTCCTTGCCACTCCGTGTCATAAATGGCATATTGGCAAGTTTACGTTTCTCTTCAGATGATTTAAATGTTTATTTTAAGGTCATTTTCCTGAACTTTGTTATTTGGGATTGTATGTGCCCTCTACTATGACATTGGGCATCGGCCTTGTTGGCAGACGACGTTGATGGCATGTTATCGTCTATGTCATGACTAGTGGCAGCAGCTTCAGCACTAGGAGGAAGT
The DNA here is from genome assembly GCA_031769625.1 of Taudactylus pleione. Lineage (NCBI taxonomy): Eukaryota > Metazoa > Chordata > Amphibia > Anura > Myobatrachidae > Taudactylus > Taudactylus pleione. Next base: position 445,813 of record JAUIMM010000546.1, read on the forward strand.
GGTTCTTGATCTTTCCCTATTTTATTTTTATCGGAGAAAGTTTGGTCCTCCATTTATGTTATATTGATTTGATATATACGTACGGCTAAGGCGCACACAAACACAGAAATTTTTTTTGAATTTTTGCTGGAGAGTAGTGCACTTTGTGGGTTACAACACCCTTTAAGAAATGAGCCAGCTGGGCCTTTACTTATGGGACACAGGCGCACGCTTGGTGCTGCTCCTTTGTTGATGCACATGCAGCTACAGCCCACACAATTCACAAACACAGAAATATATTTTTTTATTTCGTTTGGAGTGCCCTTTGGGGGTTACAGCACCCTTTAGTGGTCAATCCAGCCGGCCCTTTATTTATGGGACACAGGCGCACGCTTGCCACTACTTTGTTGATGCACGTGCGGCTACTGCGCACACAATTCACAAACACAAAAAAATATATTTTTTTATTTTGTTTGGAGTGCCCTTTGGGGGTTAAAGCACCCTTTAACGGACAAGCCAGCCGGCCTTTTACTTATGGGACACAGGCGCACGCTTGGCGCTGCTCCTTTGTTGATGCATGTGCAGCCACAGTGGCACACAATTCACAAACACAGAAAAAATATTTTTTTTTTGCACTTGGGGGGAGCACCCCTGACAGACATAGCACCCCCTGGACAACGCTACAGCACCCCTTTAGGACTGGGACACTGCACAGGACTTTGGAGTGGACACAGCCCCTATGGACAACTGACTGCACAACACAGTCCAGCCAGCCCCTATGGACTTTGAAGTAGTGCACACAGCCCCTATGGACAACAGCAGCACAGCGCAGCACAGCACAACACAACACTACACTGCACTACACTACACTACACAGCCCAGCCAGCCCCTACTCCCACCCTCCCTCTTCACTGTCCACAGCCAAGTGAGAAAATGGCGCTGACGCGGGTACCTTATATAGGGTCCAAAACCCGCGAGACCCGGAATGTGGGATGATGACGTTTTGCCTCGATTTCAGATCCGAGTCAGGCGGGAAAAGTTGAGCCTGACTCGGATTGGCCTCGGATCGGGGGGGTTCGGATTTCAGAAATCCGAACCCGCTCACCCCTAGTTATCAGTTACATCAACTACCGTTACCAGTCTTTCCCTATTAATGGTGTGACCTATCCCCTAAGGTTGACTTTCCTGTTTTAAAGCAGCATTCACGGCCGCGATGTGGGCAGGTGACAGCTGTGGCTGTCCTGAATGGTGTGAGTGTCCCTCCCTGTTACATTTTAAAACATCTTCGTGTGTGACGTGTGTTGGGAGGTTGTTGTTGTGTGAGGGGAAAATATGAAAAGACAGAGTTTGAAAAGATTGAGGTTGTGTATGAGGGTATAAGGTTGGCCGTGTGTGATAAGTGCGTTGCGGTGGTATTTGCATTACTTCTAGAGCTTGAATACTAATGCCCATTAATTTTTCGCTCAGCAATTCTCTCTTCTTAAGGATGTTTTCGTCATGCTCAATTGCAGGTTCCCTGAGAGTGTCCACTGTAATTCCCCTCCACCCAGGAAGTGAGGTCTGAGCCCTGTTCACTGGTGAAACCCCCTCCCTTGCTGACACTGGTGGGATTGTTACATGGGGAAGAGCGGACATTACAACAGGTTCATTATCTGCATCATAAACATGTTCCTTATAGTTACTTAGAAGAGGGTACAATTTACTTGTTACATTTTTATGTTTTTTTTTTACATTGACTGTACCTACACTTCCATCCGCATAGGGTGGTGGTGGTGGTGCTCGTGAACCATCTGTACTACCTTCCACAATGCTACCGTGCCACACGTGCGCGCTATTTTGCAGCTCGCACGCATTGCAATTCAGCGCTGCGGGTTTACTCTCTGGTAATGTGCTCACGACGCTAGTTTGCGTCGTTTGCACATTGTTAAGCCACGCATCCCCTTCATGCTGCCACAGTTTTAAACATTCAAAATATTTAACCTTTTTCTCTCGGGAGCGCATCAAACTGATGTGAACCCGGACATTATCTAATACATTTTTATCAAAACTACCAATTCTGGGAAATGGTCTAACACTCTTTCTCGTCATATTAAACCATAAATCACAATACCTTATTGCATAAGTACCGAACTTGGTATGTATGATACGACGGGCCAATCTTGATCGGAGCCTCCATTAGCAGCACATCATTGCCTAACATCTCTACTGTTTGTGTGGCTCCCATTCTGAGACAACTCCTACGCTTTTCAATAAAGATTTAAGCCGGTGAAAGACAATCAAGACACTTTCACTTACCTGTGGACGATTTAAGTCGGCGGCGCCCACACACCTGGATAAGATTTAGTAAGGCAACTTCCACACCTGGATAAGATTTGAAAAAGGCAACTTCCACACCCGGATAAGATTTAGTAAGACAACTTCCAGGCCTATGAGCGTTTATATGTTGGCTACTCTCACGCACCTCTATACAACAAAGACAACATGTACACCTGCTACTGTGTATAGAACGGTAAAGCTGCTTACCAAGCGGCTAGGCTAACCCTTGCACCTAGCCCTTAAGGATCATATGATACCCTTAACTTTGTTCAACAAGTATTCACTGTTACACACTTTTTTCCTGCGCAGAAAATACACGTTAACCCAGATATTGGTAATAGAAAAAAAAATATAAACCTCAATGGATTTGTTCAAACACATGGCAGCATACCAGAAATACGTATACGCTGTTGTGCGACCAGTCGCATACACAATAATGCGACTATCACACAACCGTATAATGACTTTTTAACTGTGTACGCATAAGTGCATCTTTTACTGTGTGCAAAACTGCGACTCAGCCGTGTACTCAATACTGCGGCACCCCTTTTAAACGTTAGGTTCTATCAACAAAGGAAAACAAACTTTTTCCTTTCTTGTCCCTGGATTCTAGTCAGCTTCCTTTGCTCACACAAAAAGGGATAGCGATCTTTCAGCACAAAGCGGTTACAGGAAAACCCTGTATGTGGCCACTCCACCCTTTGCTGAGATATCGCTAGACGTATGTGCCGTGTGAGTAGGTAAGTGACTTCACTCGATGAGCCCCCATCTGTCGAATTGTAAATAAACCTTTAGTACATTCCTGTCTATAAACCTCTAAGATTCACCTGCCTAGAACCTCTAAGACAAAACCTGCCTATACCTTCTAAAACCACAAGATGTCGCTAATTAGCGTTGTGTTTAATTATACCGTTAATAAAACTCTAAGACAGTTGAATAGCGGTCCAACGCGCTAAAGATTATTATTCAGGTAAAAGTACAGATGTTACCACGCTATGATCTAACAATGAGCGCAAAATAAATTGTACAAATATTAGGTCATAAGGTACAGTCAATACATACGCGTGCGCTCTGGGACCAGATACCGGCATCAATAATGAGACCTCCGTCGACAGCATAAACAGGAACACTGCAGACTGGCATCTTGTTTCAGAGCACCCACATATATACCCGTACTGGGATAAGCAATACAATAGAATACGTTGGCAGGTTCTCATTGGTTCCTCTTCTTGCTTCTTCCGTTATGGCACAATTCATAGGTCAGTGCAAAGACACAACCCAGCCTCTAACAGCCTGATTGTGTTCACCTTCCCGCTGCATAATAAATCTAATCTAACTATGGCATACAACATTTCAAGAAGTTATTCTCTCTAACATTCATATTTCATAGCCGCATGTTCTGATCTTCTCACCGATGCCACCGGAACGCTGTGGGAATAAAGTAGATCAGTACGGCACCAAACACGGTCCAATTGTCATTTACTAAGCCATAGTTACAGAAAACATTCATTTCTTTATATGCTAGCATTGCGACTAAACCAAGTAATAATGATCCTTTTTGCGTTACGGGACCATTGCTTTTAAATGCATGTATGCGGGGAGAAACAGCACTGAATTGCGTTGTGCGTCTGAGGGTCGGTGGGGCACTCAGCGAGCAGCACTAAGCTGGAAGGGCATCTATGTGTGTGTGTGGCCATGTCAGTATGATTTTGGGAAGGATCACTAAAAAGCTGACTGTGTTCTGTTTAACATTGTGTGTATGTGTTGCAGGGAATTTTGCTACTTTTCAAACATGTCTGTGTGTGATATTATACACGTAAGTCCATGAATGATGGGCCACATGCACACACATACATATATATATATATATATATACACATAAGCACACATGTATTTTTCTGATGTTTTTAAACTGCAATTGCAAAATGTGTTTATACAGTGAATTTAGGGCCTGATTCAGACCCACTCGCGAGCGGCTGTCCGCTCGCAAGTGGGTCGATGTTATGCACTGAGCATGCGCACGACGGAGGGAGCTCCGTCGTGCGCATGCGCCAGACGCGACGAGCGAAGGAAAGTCCTTCACTCGTTGTGTCCGATCAAAGGGGGCGTGCTGTCAATGTTGATTGACAGCACGCCCCCTTTGGTGGGCGTGCCGGGAGCGTGCCTCCCTGACGGGGGCGTTCCCACGGGAACGCCTCCCGTCAGAAGCCGGCCCACTGACATCACTAGTGATGTCAGTGGGAGTGATTTTGGCTCTGATAGAGCCAAAATCACTCCGGAGCTTGCGGTTGAAAACCTCAACCGCAGGCTCCGGCTCGCAATTTCGATGGTCGCGATGGTCTCGACCATCGCGGCCATCAAAATGCACGCTCGTATAGCCTGTGGGTGGTGACCCACAGCTATACGAGCGTCCAGGAGGACGCTCCATGAAAATGGAGCCCGGCCCTCATTCAGAGCGTGCGCTCTGCTCAGAGCGTACGGCTCTGAATGAGGGCCTTAGTTATCATACAGGGAGGAGGCTTCCAGCTGTGCTGTCGGAGCCTCACTGTTTATTCTGCCTGTTTTGGGTTGAAGATGGGCTCAATTGTGTAGCTCCATAGCTAGGCTACATTACAATTGCCACAGCTCCTATATTCTTATGTAAAAATGCTCATAGCACCACGGTATATTGTGTCGTGTTATGGTATAGGGATTTTCTCCAGGATGGGCTTTGTATAGAATTCCAAATGCAAATACGTTAGTGTTTATGTTTTAAACACTGTCTGCATGCTTTTGAGGGAAGGCTGACTATCTATTTTTTTTTTACAAAATAGTGCTGTTAGATTTTATCATGTTGGGAAGTCATTTTTATGTGTGCTGAAAACTGTCGGTATGTGATGGGGAAGATTATTAAAAAGCTGTTTGTGTTACTTTTTAGCAACTTTGCGTTGTGAGTAGCAAAATTGCTACTTTTATTAATTTTGCACTGTGGATTGTGTACTATGTATTTTGGAGAAAATGGCGCTTGTGTAAGCTTTCTTTTCTAAAATGGAGTCTTGCTGCCATTCACAAGATGGCGTCGTGCAGGTTTTCTAGATTGCAAACAGATTCAGTCTTACCCAATTATCCGGTTTCGACAGTACAGATAACCACGTTTCCACGGAGAGTAGTGTACATAAACTTAAACCACCCTATATACTCTTACTAACTATTGCCCACATAATACCATTCCACCATTCAAATATGGAAGTGATGTCAAGCCCATAACTGGAAGCGTTTAATGTCTGAGAGAGCCAGGGGCTCGCCTCTCTCAGCCGATGAAATGCAGTGGCTGAACTATCATTCGGGAACGGAATCAGTATGATTTACGGCGGCAGTTCTAATCCCGACAGTGGCAGCCCGGCAGAGGTGAAAATCTCGATTGTCCATTAAAAGCTATTGGAGGTACCGAGCTGACCTGGCAAAGATGGTAGAACTGTCACTGGGTGCTGCATGTCAAATTTCAGGGCATAAACATACAAAATGAGGACATGAGAGTAAGGAAGCAGCTGTTAGCTGCAGCGGGACCCAGGGGAAAGGTGCAGGGGGCTAGCGGGTGTTAGCTGTGACCGGGACCCGTCGACAGTAGCGGGCCTTAGTGGCGGTGGTGCGGGAGGCAGTGCGGGTGGTGGTGGTGCAGACATTAGGACCTGGGGGAGGTAGCAGCACATAGATGCAGTCTCGAATCTGAAATATCCGTGATACCTGCATCTGTGTATAAATAAACACAGAAGCACGGATTTTCCAATACATGAAATTGATGCTAGTAAACATTCTACTGCTTATTATTATTGTTTTTTTAGATTTATATGTGCATTTGTTACTTTATGTATGAACTCAGAATAATGTATCTTTAATATATCTATGGCATTTTGAGCCAATTTCTGCCACCATAAGTAATGATGAGTGCAACCTTTTGTCACTTTGTTTAGTTTTACTCATTAATACATTGTTTCTTTTGATCTTGTCTATTCTATCTTTTGCCTTTTGCAAAGATCATGGGTTATATCCCTTATTGAGAAACCTCTTGGACATTTCTAGTGCAATTTTTCAGTAGGAACAAGAAGGCTCTCGGCCAGATTCAGATCCGTTCGCTAAGCTGCGTTCGCACGCAGCCTGCCCATATTTGCATTCTGCGCATATGTATAAGATGCAGTGCGCGTGTGCGAACAAGTCACTGTGATCGGGAAGTGTTCACTCACAGCACACAGCCAGGCCACTAGTTTGAGTGACAGAAGAGGCTGTTTGTGGGTGGTGACAAGGGAAGATCAAAGGAAACGGGGGGTATGGATGTGTGAACGCAGGTGTTTCTGTGCATTTTAACACCATTATAAGGATGAGCATAATTAAGTTGCATCGTCAGCATACACGTCACTTAGCTGTCTTACACACAGCGGCAATCACAGTGCTTGTGGTACCCATATGTGATATAACTGCTTCTAATCCAATAAAATGTGTCATTGTTTGCAATAACAGTCTAAATATATAGACAAATGGAACCGCCTGAGCAAATGTATCTGTATGTAACTGATTGCAGCAGCGGTTCAAACCAGGTAATAGACCGAATACTTAATTTGAATTTAAATAATGTAATTCTAACTGATTGTAAAATGAGTGTTCAAAGATCATGCAGCATTGAAATAAATTAAGGCAAATCCTTTTTTTATATTATAAAATGTTTTTCTATATTGTAAATGTGCTTTAAACATGATTGGTGGACTAAACCTATTTAAATGAATGTTACACGTCACGAAAGCCAGCCCTCTAATGAAGTCCCTGACGAAATGTGTTAGGTTGGGGCTTCATGATGTGTCTATCCCCTGGCATCCTCGGTGCTGTATCCATGACTGGCGTGGTCTGACTCGAGGCAGCTTCCATCGGCGGCTGGAGACAAGGGTCTGAACCTAACAGAGGAGAGTGGTAGCGGTGCATGCCATATGGGGTCTGTTTAAACCATGTGGTCACCAGCCCACACTGTTTTTATATGGCTACAAGCATTAACATATCGTATATGCTGAATACCATTTTATGTAATAAATACGTTTAATGCAGTATAAGGCGCCCTCTTGTCCATTTACTATTTTCATATATATATAATTGTTGCTGTATAGCTCCACCCACAGTAGCTCCACCCCCAGTAGCTCCACCCCAGTAGCTCCACCCCCAGTAGCTCCACCTACAGTTCCTAAACCTATTTTTCCAGACAAATAACTCTGCACATTGCACATATTGTTGGTCACATATCTCCTTTTCTCTATAGAAACTTTAGTTCTATTCTATAGAACTGCCTAAAGGTTTCCACTCTAGCCAGTTTCTTTGGTGCCGTCTGTTACTATCAATATATCTATTGGAGTCGGTTGGTTTATTATAGTTCTTAGTTTTATTTTCACCCTCCTGTGTAGGACTGTAGAAGGAAATGGGAGTAGATAGAGAACCCTTTTTCATCAAACTTAATTTGACAGGTACCACGCCCACAACCCCTCCCCTAACTCCACCCCTGTCACTCCCACTTTTTCCTTCCCTTCTGATAGCGTTTAATATGAATTTTATATGAATTTATAGTTTTTAATATTAAATTAATATAAATTTTATATGGAATGATATCTTTTTGATAGGGATTTATATAAAAATCTAAATCGAATGTTATATAACCTACGATAGTGTTTGATATCTTGTTATATAAAATGAGTTCATCGAAAGAAGCTGTTGATTGAGTCATACTTGTTAACCCTTCATGATAGCTATAAAAGTAAATACATCTTTATCTAGCAGGCTGCTATGCCTACGAACAAAAGAAATGGTGCGTCATGACGTGCCGCTAATCGAAAAGAGCAGATGAAAAAGGCGTATTACACGGTATTGAACCCTGGCAGTTATAGCGGTTTTGATAAATATTATAAGGCCAATAAAGGCGTGTTTAAAAGAACGGAAATTAAATAATGGATGCAAAAACAAGACGCGTATACATTACATAAACCGGCTAGGAGAAACTATAATAGGAATATGACCTGCGTATCGGATATAAATCAACAATGGCAATGCAACTTGGTTTCGCTCATAGACATTGCAGAGTACAACGTTGGTTTTAAGTATATATTAACTATTATTGATATACTAAGAGAGCCTGGGCCGTAAGCCTAATGTCTAAGAATGCGGCAACCATCGCTAATGCTTTTGAAAAAATATTTCAGCAGGGCTCTGTGCCAAAGAAACTGCAAACCAACCACGGTAAAGAGTTTCTAAACAAAGCCCTAAAAAAGGTGTTAGAAAAATACGATATACATCATTTTACGACCAACGACGATGTAAAGGCTGCGGTCATAGAACGCTTTTTTTAGCAGAACTTTAAAAACACGGATGTGGCGCCATTTCACAGTACAGAACACTTACAGATATATAGATTTGCAGGACTTCATATACAGCTATAATAACACGTATCATAGAACGATTAAGGCTATGCCATGTGATGTGAATGCCTCTAACGCATTGAGTGTACGGCGATCACTTTAAAAATAATAAAATTCAGCCGCGTTTAACCATCAGTAAGCACGTACGCATCTCCAAATATAAGGATATGTTTCAGAAAGGTTATGTACAGAATTATTCTGAGGAGATATTCGTCATACAGGGTATGAACACTTAAGGACTTAAGCCGCTTTATATGTTGACGGACCTGTACGGTGAAGTTATAACAGGTAGTTTTTACCCTGAAGAACTTCAAAGCATACCCAAAAACTATAACAGAATTTACAAAGTGGAAAAGATTTTAAAAAATAAGATGATCGGTGGTCAGAAATACGCGTTGGTCAAGTGGCGCGGTTACGCCGCAAATTTTAACAGCTGGGTCGCAGCATCTGAGATAAAAGATATATAAAGCGCATCACGCTCTAAACAAGGAGAGAGATGGATGACAATTAATTCTACATAACATTGCCCAGCAATGCCTCGGCGGACACATTCCTGCAAAATCAGTTTTCTAACTATACAACAAAATTTGCAAAGCCGATACACTTAAGCGGCGAATGGGATGTAGCTCTTACAGAAATACAATACCCGCACACATAGAATACACATTCGATATACGCGATTGTGTGTTGAATATAACAAGGTGGGATGGGCCGAACACGGATGTAACAAGGGTGTGCATTAAACCTGGTTTTTATGAATCAATCGAGGCGCTACTCGAAGCATTCACGCTGAAATTGGTCGTCATAATCTGGATGGTGGGTTAAAACTATGGTACGATCCCCTTGAATGCGCCGTATCCTTCGTCAATAAGCCGATGTACCAGATCACAGCCGGTGTTAAGCTGACAAGGATACTGGGTTTACAACCTAAAATTAGGTTTTTAAAGCCATGCGCCGACATCAACGGAGGACAATATATGTTGTACGTGTACACAGACATTATCGAACACCAGAGGGTTGGTGATAGTAATGTACCGTTACTACAAACTGTTGAAATTAAGGGGTTTAACAATGAAATGGTCACAATATGATACAAGAAGCCCAAATACGTACCTTTGTGCAAAGCGCATTTTGATACGATTACCGTAGAGATAAAGAATGACCAGAACGAGACCATAGAATTTAAGTTTGGGAAAACGATTATAAAACTACACTTTAGATGCCGCAAAAATGATATTTATTGACCGGACAGAATGGTCGCTGTTAAAATTTATGGCAACCCAGCGCTCTACGCGCAATATTATAAAATGCAAGCCGGTAATGGATTACCTGGTTTTCACGGTAGCGCTTACATGTACGGATGCTGTTTAGGCGCAATTTTTTTAAGCCTTTTCAGAAAAGCGGTGCCTCCGTTCCAAAGAGGTCTAGAGTTAGCTAAACTGCACGTGAAGACCACGGCGCGTAATATCACAAAATACGTTATCGGACACGCCACAACGGCCATGGTGAATAAAATACACGAGGCAAACCAAGCCAAACAAGATGGCTCAGGAATAATATATACAAGAAAAGGCGTGTCTAAAAGAAAATGGAAGCGCACAATAGCGTTTCCGCCTTGGGGCTTCCCCTTTTTAAATAAAAACTGGAGACGCCACAGCTTGAAGAAGAGAAAACCAAAGCACGGTGCTGGTGATATTTTTTAAATATGTCTTTCATACACTCTGAGTCCATCGAATGCACAAAATCAGAGCTGGATCTTTTTGACGTGCCCCCGACACAAACAAGCATAGAGAAAAGTCTATACGTCGAAGTTCAACCTTTAGCAGCGTTATCCGACACAATGCAGCTTGAATTTTATATAGCGGCCAGCAGCGAACATTACTACGATCTGAACAACACCCTGCTGTACATGAAGTGCAAGATCGTACGAACCGATAACACGGCGACAGCCAAAGGGGCTCTGGTTGCCCTTATTAATTACCCCATAGCGACATTATTCAGCCAAGTGGATGTTACTTTATGTCTTTATGCCTGCCGTGCATACATTGAGACTACATTGAATTATAGCTCCGACGCCTTGTCAACAAAGCACATCACAGGATTATTTTACAAAGATGTGGCTGGAGAACATAACAACAGGGTGCTGGACGGTCCGAATACCGGTTTCAGAAAACATGCAGCAGCGACTGCACAGAGTCGCACGGTTGAATTGCTAGGGACGCTTCACTGCAACCTTTTCCACCAGCATAAACTAATTTTAAATGCCGTTGACCTGAAAATTAAGCTCACCAGAAACAAAGACTCATTCTGCTTAATGTCTGCTAAAGCGGATGCCTTTAAAATACAGATCATCGCAGCGTCCCTGTTTGTGAAAAGAGTGCAGGTCTCACCGGCCGTGCGGATTGGGCATGCACAGGCCCTGCTAAATGGAAATGCGAAATACGCGATTGACTGCGTCGGAATGAAAATCTACAGTGTGCCTGCGGGCAGTAGAGTGTTTAATCTACAAAATCTATTTTTAGGGCAAGTGCCGAAAACGGTCATAGTCGGGTTTGTGGACAACTAAGCGTTTTCAGGAACCCTTGACGGAACCCCCTCTGTTTTGAACATAAAAATGTGAACTTTGCATCCCTTTATTTGGATGGGATGTTGCAACCGGCAAAACCATTTCAACCAGACTTTGAACACGGTAATGCTGTAAGAGAGTATATGTCGCTCATACAGATCACAAATAAGCAGAAATCTGATGCCGGAATACTGGTCAACCGTGTAGAGTACCTCAACGGCTACACGCTATTTGCTTTTGATCTATCGCCGGAGCAGGAGTGCGGAGAACACCTTTCCCTGATAAAAACGGGCAATTTGCATGCCGAATTCCGCTTTGTGGAAGCGTTGGATCGTACAGTCAACGTGATCATTTACGCTTTACTTGATAATATCATTGAGATTAATCAAAGGTGCGATGTGCTGTATGATTACCTATAAGTGAAAGAAACTATTTTAATATTTTATAGAATCTTTCAACGCTTATCATTACGTGATAAAAAAAAACACAAAAAGAAAATGAACACGCTACAGATAAAATGTATTCTGTACACGGAACCAAGCACGTGCCGTTATTTTAAAGGAACCTATGCATGTGATATGTTGCCTACCAATAAACTGACGCATTACCCCTGTGCGTTTGTAATCAATACGCATAGTAGCGGACAGCCCGGCGAACACTGGTTGGCCGTTTATTTTAATGAAGTGGGGATTTGTTATTTCTTTGATTCTTACGGCCTCGCACCTGACAGCGTTATTTTCTCAAAGAATATCATAAAGTTTTTACATTTTAATTCAAAAAGCATTTGTCACCAAAAGCACCGGTTACAAGGCTTTTCAAGCGCTGTATGCGGACAATATTGTATTTACTTTATATTTTTGATGTGTAAAAACTACAAATATGAGGAAATTCTGTCCCGATTTAGTAATGATACAAAATGTAATGACTGTTTAGTTGCAATGTTTGTAAGGCATCTGCCGAAAAGGCATTGTTTGAGCCGCTATACGGATAAATGTATACAGTGTCTAAAGTTACCTTTGACAGGTGTTGTTCCATAATAAGTAATATTCTCCAAACCAGTATACTTAAGAATTTGTCATTTTATTAATTAATTAAATAATTAGATCAAGCCCTTTTAACTGGGACATATTCTCCCAGGGTTATAATGCAGGAATAACAACGATTGACATCGTCACACAATATTTATACATTATTACAATATTCAGATTATACGCCCCTTTAACGCCCACTACCATTATCAGATAATAGACAAAGCTTGCTCTTGTTAACTCCTTCTTGACAATCAGACCCGAAACTGAATTCCTTTTGAGTGATACTCATGGAATACTGCATCCCATATTTAGTCTGAATAGTTTCCCCAGCACAAGGACACATATATGGGCATGATCTCTTCACTGTGTTGGATAAACAGTTTCCCTCGGGTGCGGCCTTAAACACATACACTCATTTCCATTTAAAACTAAGTTTGGACAGAGAAACAAAATGGAAGTACCAATGCCCTGTTAAATCTCATGTACTGCTTCATTATACAGCATAAAGCATATGTAAATATGGAATTATGTAAATTAGTCTTCAACAGCTCCACCCTTAGATAAGCACATTAATTACATGTGCTATATCTCATCTCCATCTCTTGTATGTTTTCATTTTTAAAGTAGCCATCTGAATACAGCATAGGCCAACTATAAAAATCAGGATTAAGATTTCAAGAATAAACTTTGTCTGTACATAAAACATGTTAAAAAACATTTGTAAACCTGAAAATCAAAAGTTAGTATCTAATCATGATCATCATAAATCACTTTAGAGTCTTTATCATAATGCATACATAGAAATTCTTCTTTTATAGTATAAGTCTCATTTATGCAATTGATAATAATGGTTTCTTCATCTGTAGTATTGTTAGTCAAATAATTTCATCATTGAATTTCAAGATTTGTATAAAAGTTCAATAATATCCTCCAGTCTGTACAATTAAGCAATCAATTATGACGGTGTTGTAGTAATAGTTCATTCCGGAATATTTTAATAAATGTCCAACATATATGAATGTCTTATCATATAAAGTCCAGTATCATTGTCAATAAATTTGTCCAGTTCAATAATTTCATGTTGATTATATAAATATCCCCAATTATCATATGTAAGGATGTTAGCTAAGTTGTTTCCAACATGATGTCTCACTGAAGTATCAATCAGAGAAATTTATTTTTATTCACTGGATCAATATCTCTTGTAAAACGTCTGGCATCCTGCAAAAGAACTTATCACAAATTATTATGAGTTATAACATAAAATTGTAGTATCAGTTTGCCTAAAAAGGAAATATCTTCAGAATTAATTGGCAATAATTTGTAAGCATAATTTCCTAATAGGTAATAAAGATTATCTAGTAACAAGAAAATAACATCAAACCCAAATATGGTAGTAATTAGCATTACTAACATGTCTGAACTATATGATCTGTATCACTATTTGGAACACTCAATATTGGAACTAATCCCTAGCAGTGTATAATCAAATGTCTCATTGTAAAAAAATACATTGTACATAATACGCATTTAGTTCTTTTAAAATCTTCCTTACATTGTTCATTATAGCAAGGAATTTAAGGTTTGTACTCAGTAAAGATTTTATTACAATATTATGACTCATCATTTTCTACTTGTATTGGACTAGTAAATATTCCTGTAGTTATTCAGATCTGAGGTGTAGTCTGCTTCATATTTCCTTATTAAAACAAAATGGAATACTTTCACTTACATATGAAAATAACATAATTATTAGTGGTTTTGTCAAGTTATAGTTATCAGTAACCCCTTTTCCTGTTTACAACCTTTTTTCACAATTCTCACATGGTTTTATGTTAGTTATCTTAGTATTTTCAGTATATTTCAACTCAAGAATGGTAGCATTTAATACTTTACCCATCAATGAATATTTTTTGTAGAATTGTATACTCTTTTGAATAATATCCATACACCATAGTATACATCTTTCTTCTGGTTTAGTACAGTAAATGCCAATGCACTTTTCAATAGATGATAAATCAGACTTCTGATACCGATCACTTTCCCTGCTTAGAAACGAGGAAGGAAAGGACTTATTAGAATAACCCCATCATCCACACTACTGGATGTGTAGTCATACCAGACCATGAACCCTTGCTCGCCCTCTCTCCAAAATAAAAATAAGTCTCAATGTTGCAATAAACACGATTGTTTCCATCACGCAGCTAAGAAAAATTATGGTTCCGTTGTCATCAGTCTATATCATAGTCTATTGTAAGCAATAATCTCCATCTTGATTGAAGAGTTCTCATAGTCTTATATCACAGTCTTTATAGCTCAGTCTCTATATCAGCACTTGAGTCTGAGAATAAGTCCCCTTTAAGCTCGGATCTCTCTCTCTGACCGTTTTTACTGTGAGCCATGGATCCAGGTGTCCTTCTCAGCAATCTTTATAGCTGTATCTGTTGTCAGCATCACTTTGCCATGCCAAAGACCATCCCATTGATCTGTAAGGGAACCAGAATGTAACAAACTTCTCATCATACCATCATAGTCTCTAGACTGTATTTCATCTTCTGCATCAAATGCTGATGTTAGTTGAATATCCTGTTGAGCTTCCCCAAAAGTCTTCTTGTTGTAGCTGCTTAGACAATTGTATAAAATATTGAACAGTCAAATCATGTTGTAATCTCATATCAGTCTTTGGTTTAGTACCACATCTTGATTGTAGTTCAAAAAAATGAATAATAAGGAGAGATTGAGATAAGGCTCAGGTGTGATTCTATTACTATGAAGCACCAAATGTAGGCCTTCAAACAATGCCATTCCTGTCTCTTTTGTAAGTTTAACTCATTTGTTTTTTTATAACACCATTGTGTGTAACTTTCATTTTATTCCCATCTTTTCACTTATTTGAAAAACTTTCCTTGTAACTTTCAATAACACTTACAGTAAGCAAACTATACCTTACATACAAATTCCTCCAAAATCTCTTCGCTTAGCATTATGGAGCTATAAATTCAGAAAACTCCAAGAACATGCTAACACTGTATTTTACAACATCCTGAAACCTTAATAATAACATACTTTAATCCTCTAAAACGACATGCCCCACTCCTTTCTAATCAACATACTCCAAATCCTTCTCATCGACATACTTTAAATCATTTTTTTCTTCATTGGTAACTGAATAAAATCAATTATCAATAGTACTTTGAAAATGTTTTAGTAGGTATCATTTTCTCTTCATTATTTATCATCTGAATTTCATAAACATTCACATTTTCACTTTATCTCTGGCTCGAGCACACCAGTAAGATTGTACAATGTGATTCATATTATCTGCTTTTAAATGTACTAACCCATGAACATCCTCTATATGGCTTGTATTAATTTCAATTCTAAGCAAATACCCATTATCATCTTCTCTTGTAACAATGCTCTAATTTGCAGACATTAACCTCATTGTGAGAAGTATTTTCCTGATATTGTCTTAATTGATCAAATTGTGATATCCTTAAACACCATCAACTGAGTTTCTATTACTGGTTCATCTTATGTACTTAAAATTACCTTTCATACTACCCTGTAAGCTAATATGTTACCCATGACAATAATAACAATCTCTTTAGTTTGTACCAGACACTTAATTACTACAAGTTATTATTAGTAAACATATCGCTTCTTTCAGTTCCTTAACTGTTTGTACATGTAAAATTGTAGTTCCCAGAAGCTTATACAGTAACCCCTATGCTTCCAATTGCTACAATCAATACTGTATATTACATTCAGCTAACTACGTTGAATGTGGTAGTCACTGTAATGCATACCCTGTAACCAAAAAAAAAATTATGTATCCGTCTGTAACAGTTATCATCAGTAAAGAGAACTAAGTCAAGATTATCTAATGAAACTTCCCATTACTGAAAAATATTTTTATATTTCATTATTGCAAACATGTTCATTGTCTTCCTTTTTCCTCACCATTAACCATAATCAACCATATCCCCCCCTGTTGAGGATAAAGAAGATCAATGTAGCACAATTGAAATTATGACATATGTAAGATTGATATGAGTCTAAGATATTATCTCCCATTGAGAAAATCTGACTATAGGAACATGTGTAAGTTGAGCATTATTAAATATCTGAATAACAGTATGTAAAACCAATAGATGCAATTCAACTTAACAATTAATGCCACCCTTTAAGGATATAAATGTCTTCGAGCTGATGGTAAACAGGAGATCCTGAGTTCGAAAATTTGTCTTCAACAACAGAAATGTGTAACTTGTAATTATCCCTGCATTTGAACCATTTTATGTACAATGTTTCATAACTATAATAAACAACGGACAAATCTCAGGTGCACATCTCCAAATTATTGATAATATATAAATGCAATCAAATTTGCAATCAATAGAGGTTTTTAGCATAATCTTTGCCAAGGTTATGGGCCTACCCACCATATCCAGGTAACCTCTGTAGGGTAGGTCCCTAATATACTAGGATTCAAATCCAGAGCACAGGACACCCCCAAACTGGCCCAGTTAAGCCGCCCCTTGGCACCGCCATAGTAAGAACAAGACTAATTGCAGGCACAAAAACAGACAAATCTCAGGTGCACAACTCCAAATTATTGATAGTATATAAATGCAATGACATTTTGCAATCAATTGTGCCTGCAATTAGTCTCAACAGGTAGCACCTCCCATTATATATATATTCAGGGTGTGCAGTCAAGGAATCTTTCCCATATACTCCATTTAATGTGCTTTATTGCACACCTGAGGGAAAGGAAATGCCCTCAGTCTGGATTAGCACCCCTACCTTATTGGTTTAAAAGCATGGAGTCTGGTAATGTATATGCACACTGGTATTAGGCACAATTCTAGGTAAGTCCCACAAGTTATATACTGTAGTGCAACTTTGGTTCATTTTTGGGGTGTGGGTCTCCCTGGATTGCTTTGGTTGATCTGTTTCAGGGCACCGCACTATAACACATTTTTCTTTTATAACTCATTTCACTGTTTGTTTTTTATACATGTACTTCACTTTTTTATTTTCATTCTTTATATGCAGCTGAGGCTGCTCTTAACTATCTCTTTTACACTGCACTTTTCTTACTATGGTGGTCTCCTGGGGTGGCTTAGCTCGGCCAGTTTGGGGGTGTCCTGCGCTATGGATTTGAATCCTAGTATGTTAGGGACCTACCCTAAAGAGGTTACCTGGATATGGTGGGTAGGCCCATAACCTTGGCCAAGATTATGCTAAAAACCTCTGATTGCAAAATTTTATTGCATTTATATATTATCAATAATTTGGAGTTGTGCACCTGATATTTGTCTGTTTTTGTGCCTGCAATTAGTCTCAACAGGTAGCACCACCCATTATATATAATAAACAATGATTTTAAACATTATGTTGTTGTGAGCTTCTTCCATAAATACCGATTAGAAACAAAACAGGCCGTCATAATTATAAACATATTTTATTGTAACATAAAAAGTATATTTACAGTTACATCATTGTTGCAATATCATAGCAGTTGTAATCTGAACGACGTTTTAAGCAGCTTATGTACAATGATTCATCGCTATAATAAACAAACATTTTTAAACTTTATTACAGCACATGCGCTTAAAACAATATACAATACAAATAGATTATAGACTCAAACATGGGGTATCCTGAAACATTTCTACAGCTCTTTTCCTAGGCTTTAAGTAACTGTGAGTTGTTGTTAACCCAGAGGTGCTTAAATCATTTAAGCGTCTTTTTTTATACGATTATAGTGACGGTGGGGTTGATAAATAGCCATCCCCATCGGTATATTTTTCTGCCTTTAAATGGTCTAGGTGCACCATATTGGACGTGTTGCTGACCACTATGGACGGCATATTTAATTCCGCCATGGCTTGCATAATGTCGGCCCATCCATTCGGCACATTATGGTTCGCTGTGGGTTTGCGTGACGCTTCTTATTAAATCTAGCATGTTGGAGCCCTGTACAGCTTTACCTTTATACAGAAACTCGCCTTTAGCGTTCCAGTTTGTGATGTGTTTAGACCCTGTCATTTTATTTAAAAGTATCTCACTGTTTTTCCTATACCGGTCATTAACAGTCCAAAACTTCTTGATAAACGGTGTCAGAACTGACTGACTGACCAGGATTAGTCGTTTGAGGAACAGTTGGCATTTCGGGCGTTAAGAGAGTTAAAGTTGACAACTCTCTATCAGACTGTTTACTCAACACCAGATATTTCTGCAATGCGGCTGTGTAACGTTTAGCCTTATCATACTCCGATAAATCATTATTCTGTAGTACATTTATGATCTCTGCATCTAGACCATGTGCTGATGTTTTACGTATATCATCGTTTTCCAGTTCGTTGCGCAAGCACTCTATCTGCTGCTGAGGCACCAGATACATTTTCTCAGCGTCTTCCATTAATGATTAGTCAGAAGACCCATTATTAACGGTATAGCAAAACCAAGCAACGAGCCAAAAAATCCACTGGACTGTTTCACCAACCGCTTCTTTTTACCAATGGTGCATTTCTAATTACAAAGCGATTTTATAAGGTTGAGCTTCTTTTTAAGGTAATTCAACTGTAGTTGTGACAATGGTATTTTACCTTTTAGCGTGCTGAGCGCAATCTCACAAATGGCCGTCACCAAATCGTTTGAAGCCGTGGATAAAATAGCATGTCTTTGAGTCAGTGTCGCCTTTATTAACGCTTTTAAAAGTGCCCAATTATGACGTAACTGTGCCGACATGCTCGCTGTTGGTGGCGCTATGGCAAATGGCCAAAAGTTGAAGAATTACAGCTTTTTAGAAGTATGTTTTTTAAAGACGTACGCTACCGTTGTATCCGGCGGGAATAACCCGCTTCGTAAACGGTACTCATCAAGTGTGTTGTTTCTTAAATCAACCAGTAAATACCCATAAGCAGCTCTGGTCGCATCTTCAAAAGCCTCTAAAAAGAAACTCGATTTACCAGGGTACATCTGCCTAGCCAGTGTCGTCACTTGCAGTTTATCCCTAGGATTTTTGAATAGAACCATATATTTTGTATTTAATTGTATACTTCTGCTCTTTTTTACCCTGACAAAACACATTTTGCACAAGGTACATGACACTGAGATTTCTATGGTGTACATACTTTGTGAAAGCTTTCTCAATCTCCATATTATTACTAGCCAACTCCATCAGAACATCAACCACTGCTAAATTAAGCTTATCGGGTGGGAAAAGTTGGTCATCGTTAAAAGTCTCTGGTAGCCCCTCTATAAAACGCATACCGGGTAATCGCGCAGAAGATGATCGTACATTGACTGCCAGTAAGCGTAAAACCAAACAATATTATCGGGAATGTGTGATAGGTGCGTAGCGGAATTTTGCAGCAGCATTTTCACAAAATAAGTTTTACCCGAATTGGAGGGGCTGCTAAAATACTTGAAAAGGGATGTTGCAGCCTGATATCCATCTTAAAACCCAAACGGAAGCATTGTGAAGTTATCTGTAAGCCTCTGTTTTGCATTTTCTGCAACACTGGTGTTTCAATCTGCCAATACCTTTTAAAACGCACTATACCGGGCTGGCGAATCACAATTTTTTTTCTGGTCGTTGCCTTCAGGGTTTAAAGGATAATCTAAGACCAGTTCTTTCAGGCTGTCAAAGTTGACATGTTGCACATTATCAATGTTGAGCGTGATCCCTTTAACTTATAAACTGGTCTTTCTGTTATTTAAGTGATATAACTTGGGCCCCACTGAGACAAACTCTGTTATATGTGCACCAGCTGGGATTTCGCTAGCCAGTTCGCCTAGATAATCACCCAATGGTGGATTCCAATCACCGGGCCTGCTGACAAACATGACAGAGTCTGTATCATGGTAAAGACATCGCTCTTGCAACCTATCCAGCAGATTGTATAGCTCAATACGGGCATACGCCATTGTTATTGCCGCTATAAAAATATTACAAATATGTGAGTTGGTGTAATAATCTTTGGTGTATTTCCAATTTACCATCACCGTATCATCATCTATGAAGTCTAAAGCAGACACCTCATAGTGGGACAAAAACACGTATTCAAAAAGTTTGTCGGGATCTGATACGACTGCCGTGTTGGGAAGGTAACACCGTTGGGCAAATTTACCCCAAAGACTATTAAGGAAGAGTCTTGATAACTGATGCTTAGCCTGATTGATATGGATATGAATTGGTCATAAAGACACCCCTTCAGTTTTTTGATAGGTGTCTATATACGCTTGGCATTTCTCAGAGTCTGTACACCATTCAGGATAACCGGACACCTCTTGTTTGTCCCTGAGATGTAATTTAATGTACCCTGAAAACAAATCATCGGATTGATTATCAAAATGCCACACACTTTGTAGCCCTTGTCAACGGCTAAATTTAACTCTACGGTACACCAGGTACCAACGAGGGATTGTTCCTCATCGTCATGTTCACACTGGCCTGTCTCTCCAGTCTTGCCGGATGTACGACATAAAGGAAACATTAGTTTACTGAGCATTTTAAAGAACCGGAAAGAAAAGTCCATGCTGTGGGTACACTTTTACTTTGGCGATGCCAAAATATGTTGTGATAACGCCAAAATCTTTATAAATGATCCTGGCATGTTTTACAGGATATGTTTTGGTTTTGTTGACAAACTGGTAACAAACCATCGGATTGATTATCAAAATGCCACACACTTTGTAGCTCTTGTCAATGGCTAAATTTAACTCTACGGTACACCAGGTACCAACGAGGGATCGTTCCTCATCGTCATGTTCGCACTGGCCTGTCTCTCCAGTCTCGCCTCATGTACAACATAAAGGAAACATTAGTTTACCGAGCATTTTAAAGAACCGGAAAGAAAAGTCCATGCTGCGGGTACACTTTTACTTTGGCGATACCAAAATATGTTGTGATATCAACAAAATCTTTATAAATGATCCTGGGATGTTTTACAGGATATGTTTTGGTTTTGTTGACAAACTGGTATAGACTGGTGAAATCATAGTAGTGTATGCGCTCGTCCTGTTGTGTTTTGTGATACAGCTTTATGGTGTTTGTACAGCCACCGTAAGGTGCAGCGCGTTGGTCCAAGGGTTCGGGCAAATCTATGTTCTTAAGAAACTCCACTAGGCGCGCATCCTCTTGTAACATTTTTTCCACTCGCACTCCCAAATAACACGCACATCAAATCCGCACAGTTTAAGAAAGTTCATTCTCACCTGCGTCTTGTGACTCAACTGGCCATAGGTCATTTGAGTCACTTTGTTTTCATCATCGGGATTGTAACAAGTGCTATATCCATGATAAAAACAACCTTTGAACTCAAATGACGTTTGTACACCATTGATAATGGAATAACCGTCCAGGTAGTAGCTACCGACTTTCTTCTCACCCCCCTTGTAATGCGTGTCTTTATATCTATGCCCTCTGTATGCGCTATGTATATTAGCCACTGTATGGCCGGTGTTGAGTAACGCATCTGAGTACTATGATAGTTATCGCCCGGTACAAGCACCAACATGTTTTCCTTTAAAAATTGACAGCGGTACATGGCCCTACATACCGACGCTAATGTGGTAAGTTGAAATGGGTCAACGTGCCTCTTAACAATGATGGGTCCCTTTTTTATATACAACAACGTCCCGTTCAGTCATTGCTAAAACGGCATCTTGGAACGTCTTACAAACCCTCTGTAATATTAACACATCCTCCTTGCAATAGCGTTTAAGTTCATCTTAGAAGTTAAATGGCTTATGCTTGTATTTCTCATACCACTCTTTGAATTCTACAAATTCTGATTCCATCATATATTGCATGCCGAAATGCTGAATATGGCCTTTTGAGCCCTCACTTTTGGTAAATGTAAAGAGTCAAAAAATGTAAAGAGTCGATAAATCTCATACTTGGATCAAGCACCGTAATGCACATCAGTTTACCGCCTTGCGCCAGCACATCAGTTTTACATTTCTGCTTAATCAGCTGGCGCATTACAAAGTACCCATCATAACGCCCTGCATTATGGGCTATGAATGTGTACCCCTCAAATTTTGGTCTCATGAATGTTTTTACAAACTCTTCGATACAAGCAATGCCCTGAAACTCCCAGGATTGTTCATCCACTAGTGTTAATGAGTAACAGTAATTTGGTGTGTGTACACCTGTCTCCTGTACATTCAACATCATATAAAATTATTTTTTTTGTAGGATCCACAGGTTTAATGTTTTGGATATAACACAGATGCCCCACAAAACTGCCAATGCACACCTTGAAATTGGGGTATTTCATTCCCCAACACTTGTGATCAGGGGTGGTGTACAAACCGCAGTGATCACAATACAGTTTTTCAAGACCCTGTGTTTTGGAAGACAAAACTAGAGCCTTGTGCTCTTCTAAACAGTTGGTTGACCTGCAAAACACCCTACACACAGGACACCTTAGCGCAGCTTTCCGTGTATCAACACAGGCCTGTCTGAGGCAGGCCTTACAAATGAAGAGACAGTCGTGATTATTTCTGTGGTGGTACGCTGTGTGGCAAAACTTGCAGAAGAATCGGGCACCCACAAATGCTTTTATGTCTAATATACCGTAGTAATGGTCGCCGTGCCATAAGATAAACAGTATATTGTCTTTGTATTGACTGTCCGTACAATAATAATGCCAGTCTCCTGTACTATAATACAGTATTTTAATTGTTGCTTTTAAGTGCTTTTCAAAACAAGCAATGTCGCTAAAGCTGATCGGTTTATCAAGGGATAGATTCAAAACTTTATGAAGCTCGAGAGCCTGATCGTGTATAACGAGATCCGTGGCATTATTAGTGTGCAGAAGTTTGCAGAGGCTAGCCGCCAGACACAGATTGTTACCGCTATTATTGAAATCGTATAACAAACGCCTGCGTTTCTCAATAATAAGGCTGTGTGGTATTCTCTGCAGGTAGCAGCCCATCAAGGCCCCGCCTACGCGATTCCTGAAAACAGAGATCAGAAATTTCAACTTTGTATCAAATAAAACCTTAGAATTACTTGGCAGCATGTTTGTTATCTGATTCAAAAAACTGATGGCATCTAATGTATTGTGCGGCCTACATTGAGAATAGATGGTGTTGTATAAACTTCCTCCCTCCAACCTTAAGTGCACACAGTCATTAGGGTCGACATTAACCATGTAGCTGTCGAGCATGGTCTGTATTGCATCGTGTATCGCCCTCATAGTGTCTACAAACGATGTAACCCTATCCAAACTGACAAACAGGATATGATGGTGTATTTCAGATGCCCTGAAATTGGGGTGGTTTCATTTGTATCTGTCGATGGATTTTTAAAAAACAGGGTGCTTCTCCTCATTATTACCAGGAGATTCCGGACCGACAGGTACGGGTGATGCTACGAGACACAGTCCGTCTGTGGTGATCATCTATCTACATGCCGCCACAGCGCGTTGTCATTCTGGTCGCTAAATCTGTTTCTGTCTTGCATTTATTAATGCTCTCACAGAGCGCTTAACTTTTAAATGTCTATTTGTATTTTTACAGCGCTGCGCTCTATGCGCTGCAAGGCGGTTCAATCCGCGGCCTGTCATAATTAGTCATTTCTTTTTTTTACCAAATGTGTGGGCCTGTATGAATGCATTTGTTTCCCTACCTACTCTGCCCTGCTCTGATATACCTTCCATATATTGGTTAATAAAATCATAAAGCACGCGCTGGTCGCATTTGCTGCTGCGCATTATTTCTGCATGTTGCGCTAACAGCCCCTCCACTCTGTGCTTTGTGTATGTGATCTCTCTGAAAATCATGCCTAACAAGTCATGATATTTTAATTTTGATAGTTTACGCATGCCTTCTGCCCTCGCTGGTATACCTGTAGCGGTTTGTCGACCAACACCCGCACCTGTCATTCCTACGCCCAATGGCCCTGCGACAGCTTCGTCCAGCATGTTCTGCAGTGCTGAATGGTGTCTAACACCGACACCTGATGGCCCTGCGACAGCATCATCCAGCGTGGCAGAATGCAGCTTATTCACAGACACACCGACCCCGATGCTCGGGGCACCTGAAACAGCACCTTCCTTGTGCGCATCTCTCGATTCTACATCTGACGCCCATAACACCTGGGCATCTTGATAAGCATCAACATCATCCCGTATCAAAATGGGTTCTGCCTGTGTGTCTGGGATTATAATTGTTTCAGATTGGGTGTCTGGTATTATAATAGGACTGACCCTTGTGGATGGCAATATTATAGCTTTATGATTCTATGTACGCCTTAACTTTCTTTCTGAGGGGCTCTGAACATTTTCTGCACTGTTAACTGTAAGATAGGGCGCTTGCTCGTCATCATCATCATGCCCTGGTAACTTCTTGTATATCTTACCACCAGCGTTACAGCTTTGTGGTACATCAGGAAATGGCGTCAACCTCCTTCTTTTAGGCGCTGATTTGCCAGTAAAACTAAGTTTCCTCTTTAACCGTTTTTGATTAAATGGCTCATTCACCCAATGTGCTGTGCGTGACATGACTCTCACACGCCTGCCTGGCTTGATTTTATTGTACAGCTGGTTCATTATCAATGGCGTAGAGCCAGCTAGACGATAATGGCTGTTCGGAGGCACCGGTTCGCATTGGTTCTTTTTGTCAGCTTCGGGCGATTGCGGCATTGTTATTCTGTCCGCTGTTGTATGGGACTCTGGTTCGTTAGGCGATTCATCATCCGTTATTGCACAGAAATAATCCACCAGATCCATATTATATAGTGCATCTACATCGAATGCTAAAATAAAACAAAAAAAAGCAGTTAGATGTGCAGTAGTGATATACATTTTGCTCTGTAGTAACATGATCGATTTAGATGCATGTAATGTGCATATAGTATCGTTTAATTAACTTACTTTCCATAGAATACTCTCGGGGCAGTTCTAGTTCTGGCAACAGTGGTGGACATGCTGGTACATCGCGTATAAGGTTTTCAACAGCTGATTTCCCACATGGAATGGTAGGACTGTCTGTGGAATACAGATGCATAATTTAACAACATATTGCATGATTTAGTTACAGGCAATTTGTATGCTCCTTAAAACTTCTCATGGATACTTACAGCTGGTTTGTGACCACGGTGACGAAGTAAGGATTCTGGAATGTTCCGATATCATCCCCAAATGCGCATTCTGTGCCGTATGTGATGGCACTTCTCAGGTCTTGACCGGCCGGCCCTGCATAAGATCAATTCTGATTAATTATGTGTGAATAAACATTTGTAAAAATACATTTAAATCATGTGGCAGCAGTTGAACGTGTGATCACAAGCTTTAACATTTTATATAAATAAATAAATTTAGGTAGGCATCGTTAAACACTATTTGACCACTTACGGGTTAGAGGCCGATATACATGATTTTCTTCATCTTGCGAAAGGCACGTGATCATATCATCATCAGAAATCTCAGACGTTCTGGCTTGCTGGCTGTTAAAAGAATATATTATATTAACCACTTAACTGACAATTTTTTTTTCCACAAACACTCCGAAATTGTCATTTTTTTATGATTGAATTAGGTCAAGAACATCTTTTTAAAACTATGTCAACGCAATTTTTTTTTAAACACCATATACCATAAAAAATTAAATTGTTATGGTATACTGTAGTTCTGGTCATTGACAGCTGTACCATCAATGGTTGATTGTTTCAACCAGCAATAGAAACAATCGATTGTTTGACAGCGGTTGTGGGCTCCACACACACTATATATACACAGTATATGTATATATCCATGTGTGTAGATCACGTGTGTGTACATATATATATATATTTATATATATTAAGTGTATGTATATATACATACATATAGGGCTTTGCTGTTTATACATGGGGTGGGGCTTGCAAAAATGGGGGAGGGAGAGGAGGGGGTTGGTTGTTCGGCCAGTGGCTGCTCCCTCTACTATTTGCAGCCGCTGGGTAGCCGCTAACAGGGTGGTGGGTGGGGGCAGAGAAAAGGTCAGTGCTGAAAGCGCTACCTTCTATTTGCCCGGTGGCTGCTCTGTCTATTTTGCAGCCGCCGGGCTGCTGCTAGCGGGGGTGGAGAGAGAGAGGACAGCGCTGATAGCGCTGTCCTTCTCTGCCTGGCGGCTGTTCTGCCATCAGCCGCCGGGCTGCTGCTAGCTCCAGAGGAGGGAGAAATGGACAGCGCTATCAGTGCTGCCTTCTCTGCCCTGTCAGCAGCCGTTGGGCTGCTGCTCTCCGGAGGAGGGAGAGAAGGACAGCGCTCTCAGCGCTGCCTTCTCTGCCCTGTCAGCGGCTGTTCTCTGGAGGGTGAAGGAGAGAGGGACAGCACTATCAGCGCTGCCTTCTCTGCACTGTCAGCAGCCACCAGGCTGCTGTCAGGGGTGGGTGTGCCAGCGCTGGGCTGTCCGATCACTGCTAGTCCTCGGGGAGGGACAGTGTGCAGAGGGACCAGGAGGTCCCTCTTTGATTGGCGGCTGCTACAAAATTATTTTCCAGCAGCCACCCACAGAGCTTTCCTGACTGGTCGTATCAGATACGACCATATCAGGGAAAGCCCAGTCTGGTATGGTCGTATCTGATACGACCATGCCAGGCAAGTGGTTAATATGGAAATAGTTTATATTTTTTACCATTAACGCATATTTTTACATAATAATGCATGCATGTAAATGCATTTTAACATCTCTGTGGTAGAATAAATCATAATAATACCTCCATTATTATTTTTTTCTAAGGATGAGTCTTGGGTTAAACGTTATTCTGGAAGACAAATTAAAAATATGTATTTTAAATACACGATTATTCCACATTCGCTAAATATCAAATTTACACTATGCTTATGAATCACAAAAATTGTTGTACATTTTATTTTAATTACGCTAAATCACAGTATCCTGTAATTGTGATAACCTATTTTAAATAATGCCATAAAACTTTAGTTCACCGTTAGCAAAATAAATTGCTAGCTAATATAACAGAGTGTATAAACATAAGAATGCCATCATATATATTATTTAATTACAGAGTCAGCTAACATGCATGCTAATACCAGCAATACCAAAAGAAAACACATGCTTAAAATTATGGTATTATACATTTAATCAGTCACAGCATTTGCATTGCATATTAATGTTTGCTAACAATTGCAATACAAAAAAAACATCACTCAAGACAGCTAACATGTTTGCTCACAGTTGCAATACCCCAAAAAAAGCACTAGATGTCGCTCATGTCTGCTAACATAAAGACATTCCAACTGCTAACTCATGCATTTTAAACAAAGCACCATATACACATATATATGAAAATGAGGTATTACTACGCATATGTTTATAAGCGGCTCATAATGCTAATACATTATGAATACTAAATGTCTAATGTTTTATGAAACACAAAAATAGCGGTAAATGTTATAATCACAACTATACCTTTTTTTTAAATTCATCACTAACCTAATAATCTAATAAATGTATATATCCGTATATACTACAACTGCCGGTTATTAGATGCAAAACAACATTTAAGAAATTTACTTCAAAGAAATGATATTGTTAGCTGTGATGACCGATGGTAGAACAATTTAAACATGCTGTATAAGAATATCGATCGCTTAGGGTGTGGTCACAATATGGTAATTCTATGTTTAAAATACTATTTCATGTGATGGTTATAATATAACATAAATGTCAATTTCTATCTTTCTATGTTTAAAATAACATCATATACATAGTAAATGCTAATTTTCTACACAAAATAAAGCATAATTATATATTTAATAATTATAATGACACAATTACGAATGGTGGTAATATTTGTAAACATAAAAAAATTATATTTAAAAAAAAAATATATACTAACATATGGCTGTTTAAGCTTGTTCTGTCTCCATCTTCAAAACAGCTGTGGATGTGTAGCATACCTAGACTGCTGGCCCCCTTATATACCATGCCAGTTAATGATGCATACAAGCTATTAGCAACTAAAAATGTATCTTTTTTATTAAAAATTATATAATTCAACTCTGGATAATGTTCTAATACAAATTTTTAGGGCTTTATAATGCCCGGAGAATTATCTACACAAGCCATGATTTTACAAGAATGGCGCAAATTATGGTTAAATGTTTAATTGTCCGCTTGCTTTAAATGCACTATATTAGACATAGACATGTCTACAATTTAAATGCAAGCACAAGATATTTTAACAAATGGGATTAAGTTATTTTATATATATATATATATATATATATATATATATATATATAAATATATATATATATATATTTTATAACAAGTGCAAATTGAAATTAAAGAACCCCTATCAGCACGCTATTTAAATTTAATCACACCTGCTGCATAATACCAGCGTTTAACAGCTGTCTGATTTAAACTTATATAACACAGCTTATAATTTGAGGTTAAAGACACCCTAAAGCTGATATTGAATCATGATGCTTATTTGAATATGTATCTTACTAACAATTGAATACATATTTATAATGCCGCTATCATATGAATCTAAGGTAAGGGACGTATCTATCAAAGCATGATGTGTAATAAAATCAAATCTTGATGTGAGATAAATTGTGATTATCATGTCTGGGCATGTCTGCCACATCCTCTGGAATGCAGCCTTCTAACCAACATTGGGCCTGATTCAGAGCCGAACGCTCTGAGCAGAGCGCTCGCTCTGAATCAGGGCCCTCCTCCATTAAAATGGAGCATCCTCCTGGACGCTCATATAGCTGTGGGTCACCACCCACAGCATATACGAGCGTGCAAAAAGATGGTCGCGATGGTCTTGACCATCGCGACCATCGGACTTGCGAAGGAGACCCTGCGGTCGGGTCTCCCAGCCACAAGCCCAGGAGTGATTTTGGCTCTATCAGAGCCAAAATCACTCCCACTGACATCACTAGTGATGTCAGTGGGGCTGGCTCCAGACGGTAGGCGTTCCCTTGGGAACGCCTCTGTCTGGTAGGCACGCCCCCGACACGCCCACCAAAGGGGGCGTGCTGTCAATCAACATCGACAGCACGCCCCCTGTGCTGTGAGACCCCGAGCGATGGAAAGTCCGACGCTCGTTGGGTCTCGCACATGCGCACGACGGAGCTCCCTCCGTCATGCGCATGCGCAGTGGGGAACATCGACCTACTTGCGAGCGTACTGCCGCTCACGAGTGGGTCTGAATGACCCCCATTGTCAAGTGTGAAGGCAGAACATGTGGATCACATATGCTGTTTCATGCTTCTCAATAGCCCATAGACCTGTTCCGGCCCTACACAAACATCTTCCAGCAGGCAAACAATTGCAGCGGTGTAAAACTTACACTATTCATCATATTTACAGAGTCACACATCTGTATTCCATAACCATAATAATAACCATTACATGGCCTGTCTTGTTCACAGCCATACCATATGTAAGTATAACAGGGAAAAGTCAGGACCCCTGCTGATTATGCAGGCCCTACCTGAAGAAATAGCGCAATGGTAATTAGGCTTACTGACATGTTCTCCCACTGATTAATGCCCTGGTATGCATCAGTACTTTGTAGGGAAAACTTATGCCTATGTTTTTCAATCCGTTGTTCGTAGAAAACACCACTGTTCCTTTTTCTCCTGCTGATCCTATCCATAGCAGCATGATAGAAGTAAGATCATAACATTTAAACTGTCTATGGGTCAAAACATTTAAGATCATAACTTGCAAGCTTAATTTTTAATCCGACCCATCAAAACCTGTCTAACATTGCATTATTCCAAGGGACACAGCATCTTACTGATGTGCGTCATCTAAGGGTTAACAGCAATGCTGTCTATGGGACAAAACATCTTACTGATGATGCTTCATCTAACAGCAGTACTGTCTGATTAAACATTGAACTCGTTTTATATCAAACACTATCACAATTATATACACATGATTTAGATTTTTATATCAAACCCTATCAAAAAGATATCAAAAAAGATATAATTTGTAAATTTTTTCATGATCTCAGTATTTATCGTAAGGGTAAAACACTGGTAGGGGGAGATTTTAACATGACTCTCGCTCCTCATATGGACAAATCAGGCTCCCCCCCTCGTAGAGACATATCAACCCCATCCTTGGCATTACAAAAAAATATAGCTGAGAATGGGCTTTTTGATGTATGGCGTTCTCTTAACCCCACCATCTGAGATTACACCTTTTACTCTATACCTCATGATGTCTATTCCCGTATTGATTTATTTCTTTGTTGTGCCTCACTCTCACAGTCTGCAATTCATTCCAAGATAATTCCTAACATTTGTTCAGACCATTCAGTTTTGTCAGTAACATTTGACCTTTTAGAATCTAAGAATGGTAGGTCACCATGGAGACTCAACGAGACTTTACTAAAAATCCCCCAATTTCAAGAACTGATCAAATCTAAAATTCAGGATTACTTCGTTCTTAATATGCAGGGAGAGTGTACTATGTCGACGGTTTGGGAGGCCCATAAAGCAGTCATACGGGGATCGATTATCCAATATGCATCTCGTAGAAAACAAGAACAGAGACAACAGATAGATCACCTGACCAACTCCATTGCAGATCTTGACAGAGAACACAAACGCACTCACTCCAAGACCACTCTTACCCAACTTTCTAAAGCAAGAGCTGAATTGCAATCTCTCCAAGCTGAAGAGGTCGAACGATCTCTGCGCTGGGCTAATCAAAATTTCTATGACAAAAGCAAAAAGGCTCATACATTATTGGCAAATAAACTCCGAAATAAAAAAGCTGCCCACGCCATCTACTCAATTAAAGACCCCACTGGCCATTTGTCCTATGACCCTAAATGTATCAACAAGGTTTTCTTGGATTACTATCGAGCTCTATATAATTTAAAACCACCGGTTGACCCATCCTCATATGCCACTGAGTCCCATTTGTATCTAGATTCCTGTGCCCTCCCCCAAATTGATACAGCTGCTCGTCAGCTGTTAAATAATGATATCTCAATTGAGGAACTTGAAGCGGCATTAAAAACCCAGAAACCATCTAAGGCCCCAGGCCCAGACGGATATTCAATGGCCTACTACAAAACATTTGCCCCTCAGCTGTTACCATATATTGTTAAATTATTTAATGGTGTCATGAATGGAACCCCGTTCCACACTGATTCTTTGGCTTCTCGTATTATAGTTATCCCCAAGCCCGGTAAAGACCCTTCCCTTTGTACCAATTATAGGCCCATCTCTTTAATAAACACTGATCTTAAATTATTTGCCAAGGTACTTGCTAGTAGATTAAATTCTGTGTTAACATCTTTAATCGACACTGATCAAGTAGGCTTTATGCCGGGACGTCAGGCCTCAGATAATACAAGACGCACTATCAATTTGATCCACCATATTAATGCCTCCAAAACACCTTCTATAGTCCTAGCACTCGACGCTGAGAAGGCGTTTGATCGCATTTCATGGCCCTTCTTATTCTCTACCCTCTCCTCATTTGGATTCAGAGGCCATTTTATCACGGCTATTAAAGCCCTCTATTCCTGTCCCTCTTCTATGGTTTTGACGAATGGGATCTGTTCCCCCCGATTCACCCTCAATAACGGCACACGACAAGGCTGCCCATTATCACCCCTTATATTTGCCCTATGCATCGAACCACTAGCAGCCTGTATTCAAGCTAATACTGATATACATGGCATCACAGTGGGTCAAAACCATTATAAAATATCCCTTTTCGCAGACGATGTTCTCCTGACCCTTTCAAATCCATTAATATCCCTTCCTAACCTTCAAAAGGAGCTCTCCATTTATGGTTCTTTTTCGGGATACAAAATTAATCATTCTAAATCGGAAGCTTTGGCATTATATGTCTCTCCGCAAATGCAGGCC
The DNA here is from genome assembly GCA_031769625.1 of Taudactylus pleione. Lineage (NCBI taxonomy): Eukaryota > Metazoa > Chordata > Amphibia > Anura > Myobatrachidae > Taudactylus > Taudactylus pleione. The sequence goes on from JAUIMM010000546.1 coordinate 478,016, forward strand.
ACGTTAACCTCTTCGTTTCCTTTTCTTTGGAGGCCATCCGCTATAAAATATCTTGGGATATTCATCACTAAAAACTATTCTTCTCTGTATCAGGCTAATTTTGTCCCTCTGATTAATAATTTGATTCAGGAACTTCAGATCTGGGACCGGATGTATATTTCGTGGTTTGGTAGAGTAAACGCTCTCAAAATGAACCTTCTCCCCCGTTTATTATACCTTTTCCAGACTCTTCCAATTTCGGTACCCCGCGCAACACTCATTTCTTTACAAAAACACTGTAACAGATTTGTATGGGCGGGTAGTAGACCACGTATCAAGAGATCAATTCTTAGCAAAAGTACAATCACGGGGGGCTTGGGACTCCCTATTCTACAGTCTTACTATGAGGCATGTCATCTTAATCACATCCTGTCATGGCATTCTGACCCAGGAGTTAAAAAGTGGGTTGATATTGAGAACTCCTTAACACAATGTGGTACGCTTAATACGTTGGTTTGGCTTCCTAAAAATTGTAGGCCGGCGTCAGTGTACTCAATCCCTACTATCAAATTTTCTCTCCAACTATGGGACAAAGTACGCGCCACCTATGATCTTTCTCCCTATCCGTCCCCACTCACCCCAATATGGGATCATCCTCAATTCCCCTCAGGATGTGATAGAAAAATGGCAGCTCCATGGCAGGCTCGAGGTATAGAAAGATTTATTCATATCAAAGGCGATTTTGCTCCCTCCTCATTCCAGAACTTCCAAGATCGCTTTAAACTCCCTTCCTCTTGTTTCTTCCAATATTTTCAAATTATTAGTTTTATCTGCTCCCAATCTAAATCTTCTTCGCTGTGCAACCCTACCTCATTTGAACATTTGTGTTTATATTCAATTGGGAGAAGAGGGAATATCTCAATAATTTACAATTCAATTTTGGCCCCCGATTATCCTCCACGCGAACCGCACGAATTGCTGTGGGAATCTGACTTAGCTACAAATATAGATGAGGATCAATGGGAAGAAATTAGATTACGTACCGCCAAAGCTTCTATTAGTGTATCCATACGCGAAACTTGCTATAAAGTATATACCCGTTGGTACCTAGTACCTACTAAACTCCATTCCATATTTCCTGCTACATCCAAAATGTGTTGGAGACTTTGTGGTCAAGAGGGGTCATTTTTCCACATTTGGTGGTCTTGTCCCTCTCTCCGCCTTTTTTGGTCCCATGTTCGCCAATTGATTAATCAGACTCTTGGTACGGGATTTACTTTAGATCCATTATCAGCTTTATTGAATGCACCACTTGTTGGTGTATCTAAAAACCAGGATAAACTGATTACACATATTTGTAATGCAGCTAAAACCCTTATAGCCAAACACTGGAAAGACCACCGCCCACCCTCAAAAGAGACTCTTATAGCTAAAATTAACTACATTGCATCAATGGAATATATTTCCAGTTTACAAAATAATTCGGTAACAAAATATCATCTGATTTGGTTACCATGGTTTCACTCTGACTCGTCCTGGTCCTGGAGTCCGTTGAATACTTTACCCTAAAACTCCCTCCCTTCTTTCCCCTCTGAAACCCCCCCTTTTTTTTTTTTGTTGTTCCTTCTCCTCTTTTCTTTTTTCCTTTTCCTTTCTATTTCTCTTTTGTGTTATAAAATACAAAATTATTGAGATGTTATGGTTAATAATGCTTAGTAAACGATCTGTATTATTTGTGATGACTTTGTCTAATTTATTAAATACCGAGATGTGTTTATTGGTATTATTTACTTATTTCTGTGTAAGTATATAGTTTGAATGTGTTCTAATTTATCACATATTCAAGACAATGTTTTGTTTATCTGTTTTTCTTTATGCAAACTTATAATGCTTTCCAATAAAATATTTTGTTTAAAAAAAAAAAAAGATATAATTTAATATAAATTTTCATATTAAATTTATATAAAATTTATATGGAACGATATCAAAAGGGGAGGAAAAGTGGGTGTACCAGGGGGCGGAGTTAGGGGAGGGGTTGTGGGTGTGGTACTTGTCAAATTAAATTTGCCGAAAAACGGTTCTATATCTACTTATAGGAACAAAATGAAAGACATAATTGAGCAATAATAAACCTGTCTGCAGTTCATGGAAAGTCATTTGGAAATATTTCTAAGGTCACATATTTATTCAGTGACTTAATGACAGCATTCTCCATGATACACTTATACCTACAGTCTAATAACTGATATATATGTGATTAATTGTATCCAGCTTATGACTTTCTGCTCAGATTTGTGATAATAATAATGCCCTAATGCAGATCCCTCATTTTCCATCAGGTTACATAAATGTGGTCTGACCTCCTCCTGCTGTGATGATCTCCGCTCTGTTATTACTACAAACCGCTCTCTGACCACACTGGTCCTGTCACTGAATGCTCTGCAGGACTCTGGTATAAAGCTTCTGTGTGAGGGACTGAGACATCCAGCTTGTGCTCTACAGGATCTTACGTAAGATCTGTCTCAGTGTTATTATAACTGTTCTCTCAGTACAAGGCATAGGTCCTGCTTCAGCAAGGATCACAATTGCAAAGCTGCATGAAGGTTATAGATATATGATGTATGCACACAGGCTATAGATATATGATGTATGCACACAGGCTATAGATATATGATGTATGCTCACAGGCTATAGATTTATGATGTATGCATGAAGGCAACTTGGCAATTCGATCCTTGCAATAATGCAAATGCAACAGGAAGTGTATGACACCCCCTGCTGCATTTGCGATCCCAGCACTGCGATGGAGGTCACAGGCTGGGATCACCATCGTGACCATTGGTGGTCGATGGTCGCGAGGGTGGATGGCACCTGGCTGCCAGCCAGCTGAGTAAGCCTTACAAATTTGTGGTCAGGCTGTGTCTGGCTGTAGTTAACTCACCTCATTACTTAGATTTATGCTTTAACCATTTTTGCATGATATAAAGCTTAATACATAGTATAAATGCTATTGATAATGTCATATTGAGTGTAAGACTGTGACATTATTAGAATAAACTAATGCAGATCCCTCATCTCTCATTAGGTTATGGGGCTGTGATCTGACCTCCTCCTGCTGTGATGATCTCCACTCTGTTATTACTACAAACCGCTCTCTGATCAGACTGGACCTGTCATACAATGCTCTGCAGGACTCTGGGATAAAAGTTCTGTGTGAGGGACTGAGACATCCAGCCTGTGCCCTACAGGAGCTTATGTAAGAACTGTCAGTGTTATTATAACTGTTCTCTTAGTACAAATCATAGATAACACAAGGCAAATACACAGGAAAATAGCTACTGGATCTTCTCTTATGTTATCTGAGTATATTTTTACAGAACTATTATTCTATCCATTCTTAAGATACAACCATCGCTTTGTTTTATTATGTTTTTTTTCCCTTAAGAACAAGTTTTTTTGCATTAGTTATTAGCATATTGTTAATAGTTATTGTATAAATTTGGGACATTTACCCTCCTGTCAGATGCTTGGACAGATCTGACAGATGGGTGACACTCTTAAGGGTAAATGTAATAGGGTCCAAGTTTTTCATGCGGGACAAACTTGGAATTTCTCTCACATTCAAAGGTCTGAGTTTGTCCCACGCATGTTTGCTACTTTGCTTAAATAAAATTTTACTGGTTATTTTAATATTTAATTTGCATGTGAGCTCGAGGCCCTTAATGCCCTGCATGCTGGTACTTATGGTTCTTTATATACCAGCATGCGGGGGAGGCTTGCTGGGACTCTCCAGTAAAAAGACAATATTTTTAAATCCTTTTTTTACACACACATTTATAAAATCAACTCAGCACCACTGGCCAGTGGTTCCGGAGATAGCCCAGGGCTATTAGCCCAGGGCTGGGGTGCCCTGGAGAGGGGGACCCCTTTATTTACCTCCCCAGGGATCTCTGGCCTGGGCTGACTAGCGGTAAGGTATGATGCTTTGGCCAGGGAACCCTATAGAAGGGTTCCCCAGCTGTGGCATTACACCCCTGCTAGAAAGAGTTTGGTGCTGGTTATGGAAAATACGGGGGACCACTACTCATTTTGTCCCCTGTATTTACAGAACCAGGACCAGCTCAACAGAGCTTGGGGCTGGTTCATAAAGTACAGGGGAATCCTATACACCACAGGCTGGTTATACTTATGGTGCATCAGTTTTCTTTACGGTTTACTTTTTTAACACACATAAACATGCACGGATCTCACAAATCTGTGCATGTTTCTGTGTAACATGGACCTGTTCAGGATAGACTCGCTAGTCTGAAGCAGGTATTTCCTCTATCAAGTTTTCAGGAAGTAATAGTGTGCGAGTTAAACACTCGTACTCTATTACACAATGCCAAAATATATGGATGCACGTTTTGCCATTGCGCATTGTGGGGGTGTGAGAAACATGAGAGTTTGCATGTTCTCACACCCTATGACATAGGGGGACTCCTGAAAATGTGTGAGTATAACTTTCAATAGTAGAACCTGTTGTGTTATATATCACATTTTGCTCAATTTTACATTTAAGACTTTCTACAGAAACACATCCACATTCATAAGATGCTCCCATCTGTAGCCAAAATGACATATGGCTATTAACCACTTGCCTGGCATGGACGTAAGTTTCTGTCCACACCAGGCAGTTCTTTATCTGTACTGGACATAAAATGTCATCCAGACAGATAAACATGAGGGCGGCTGCAGGAAGAGACCTTCCGGTCCCTCTGCTTGCCAGCACCCTCTCCCCCTCTGTCTGATGTACTGCTGATCACTGCTGATCGGGTAGCAAAGCAGGACCCCCGACCCAGCACCTGCAGAACTAAGCAGCCGCTGGGGAAAAGTAAGTAAACTCCCCCCCTCACTCCCCTTACGTACCTGGTGCCTGGATCCGGTCTCAAATTGAATGTCGCGATGGTCGCGATGTTTCCAATGGTTCTGATGGTGGTTCCGATGTTCCGGTATTTGAAATTTTTTTTTTTTTTTTAAAAATCTTAAAAAAAAAACAACTCTATTTTTTTGATGAAACCATTTTAAATAAGTTAAAATGGATGTTCCTCACCTAATTCACTAAAAAAAAAAAAACGACAATTTTGAAGCGGTTTTTTAGAAAAAACAAATCGTAAGTTAAGTGGTTAAATGAATTAACACCAAAATATAAAGAAATATTGGCCCTCATTCAGAGCCACTCGCTATTTGCGGTCGTTCGTTCTAAAACAAGGGGTGGCTATTCAAATGAACCGTTCGCTGTTTGCGGTCTGTTCACGCCTCTATGTCTGAACGAGCGAACAAAACTTGCGTTAGTTTTTTGAAAAAATACGCCCCCTGGCCGCTCGCATCCTACGTCATGTCCGCTATTTATTAGATTAATCGAGTACATCGACCAGGGTATGAACTGCTCGCTATTCTTGGGGCTGGTGTTTGCTACCACAATTTTGCGAGCAGTTCTGGCTCTAAAATAACCCAGTGACGTGGTCAATGACGCTGCTGTTTTAAATATGCACACCCATAAAACGCCCGTTTTGACCTTTAAGCACGCCTGTGATCGGATCTCCACTCCCCGTTTTCAAGCACCTTCCCCTTTTACCACCCACATACGCCTCTTTCTGTCACTCAAATTATCAGGCATTCGCTATTTTGCGAGCACATGAATTTCGGCAGCACTGAGTGGTTCGCGCATGCGTATTACGATCCGTACGCATGCGCAGTTGGGCAAACATCGCTTGGAGCGAACGAGCAGCGACTTGCGTCCGGCTCTGAATCAGGGCCATTGTTTTAAGCAATTTATATAGAGAGTATGTGTAAAATGGAGTTAGTATATACATTTCATAGCATTCTGAGTTAATTTAAGTATGTAAATGCATAAATAAATAAGGTATAATGTAAAAGTATAATTTTAATTATCGTATTTATATTGTCATAGGTAAAAATAATTATGTAAAGTTAGCAACTAATATATGGTAAATAATTTAAACATCTGACATGCTGCAATAAAATGAATACAAGAAGAATCAGACACACTTACCTTAGTTAGCTCACTCCTTCTGTGCTGTCTCATTGTGTCTTCTCCGGCTCCCAAGTCTTCAGTCCTCAAACCAAATGCTTCAGAGCCTCTTTCATTCAGCGGCATACCGGCTCACTAAAAAAACTTTAATGCGGCCAATGCAGTGGAGGTAGGAGCAGGAGGGGGAGGGCTTGGTGTGGTGGTTTAAAAGCATGGAGTCTGGTAATGTATATGCACACTCGTATTAGGTACAATTCTAGATAAGTCCTACAAGTTATATACTGTAGTGCAACTCTGGATTTGAACCCTAGTATGTTAGGGGCCTACCCTAAAGAGGTTACCTGGATATGGTGGGTAGGCCCATAACCTTGGCCAAGGTTATGCTAAAGACCTCTATTGATTGCAAAATGTTATAGCATTTATATATTATTAATAATTTGGAGTTGTGCACCTGAGATTTGTCTGTTTCTGTGCCTGCAATTAGTCTCATCAGGTAGCACCTCCTATTATATATATATAAGGTGTGCAGTCCAGAAACCTTTCCTATATACTCCATTTAATGTGCTTTATTGCACACCTGAGGGAAAGGAGATGCCCCCAGTCTGGATTAGCAACCCTTCCTTATTGGTTTAAAAGCATGGAGTATGGTAATGTATATGCACATTGTATTAGGCACAATTCTAGGTAAGTCCTACAAGTTATAAACTGTAGTGCAACTTTGGTTCATTTTGGGGGCGTGGGTCTCCCTGGATTGATTTGGTTGATCTTTTTCAGGGCACCGCATTATAACACATTTTTATTTTATAACACTTTTTAACCCTTCACTGTTTGTTTATTATACATGTACTTCACTTTTTTATTTTCATTCTCTATATGCATTCCCGATATTGATACATTTGGCTGCATCGCATCCCCCATAGAAACCTATGGGGGAGGCGGGTGCCAGCGGCGGAGATACCTGCTGCGTTCCCTCCTTCATATATCTGGGGGATACTTAGTATTTGAGGTAAACCGGATTTTACCTCAAATATTGAATGATGAATGGGCCCCTACATCTTAATTGAAACAAGGGGGTATATTCACTAAAGTCCAAGTTGTTAGAATTGCAGATGTTGCCTATAGCAACCGATCAGATTCTACTTGACATTTATTTAGCACCTTAGAGAAGATAATAGCTAGAATATGATTGGTTGCTATTGGTAATATCCACTTCTAAAAGGTTGCACTTCAGTAAATATATACCCAAAAAGTCTTCATTAGAGTAGATACTTTCAGCAGCAGGAATAGGCAAAATTTTACATTGCAGCAACTGCCATTGATGTCCTGAAGGCTTTTAGTAAAAAATTACACCTTGCAGCTCATGCATATTAATAACCACTGCAGAAGTGCCACTTAGACAGTTCATTTATACTGTTTTACTCTTTTAACTGAAAGATGAATGGTTTCTGTTCACTGTAATTATAGCAAGGTAATATAACAGTACACAGGGGGCCTGATTCAGACCCGGACGCAACGCAGCGCACTTTCTCAGCCGCCTGGGACTGGGTATGCAAATTCTGCAATCGCACGGCATGGCATAAGGACACCCACTATGTCTTAGAGTGCGTCGGCCACCTGATCGCAGTCCAGTCTAATGCCGCCCACTTTTTCCTTGGCAGAACACATCATCTCCAGGAAGTGTATAAGACAATCGGTAAGATCGTGAACCATCGGAGGCCAAAGCAGTGCTTGAGGTATACCCGACCATACCCTACCTCAAGCACTGCGATGGCTTTAGTCTAAAATACAGCCAAGTGATGTGTACAATGACGCTCCACTTTAATTATGCACACCCAAAGAACGCCATTTTGACGCTCAGACACACCTGAGTTCACACATCCACTCCCCCGTTTTCCTGGTCCTTCCCCTGTTACCACCCACAAACAGCACTATCTGTCACTCAAAGTAGCGCTCAGTCTGTGTACTATGAGTTCACAATTCCCGATTGCAGTGACTGGCTCGTGCACGCGCACTGAGATGCAAACGCATGCGCAGATGGGTGACTATCGGCCATATTGTGCGATCGCGGCTTAGCGAACGAGTCTGAATCAGGTTCCGAGTTTCAACAAGGAGTTTTTAGTTAATATCATGGATAAAAACAGAGAGATACAACTATTTTACATTTTGGAGGATCCCTTTTACCAACTGTCAGGAAAATTACAATTCTCCACAATACTAAGGATACTTATGTGCAAAAGAAACATTTATACCTACAGTTACAAAGCACAATTAATAGCAAAGATCCAGGATGATTTAGACTTGACTGCAGATAAATATCTGCCTTCTACTATATATACAGTAGTGTAAAATCTTCAGGACAATTATCTAGGCACCCAACAATATAAGTATATATTGTTCCACAGTAGTATTGTTATATTGTTCAGTTAAATTTATGTATTACTGCATAACGGTGGGTTTCGTTCTGATCGAAATGAAATAGTACCCATGTGACCAAAATGAGTGATGTACAAATAAACACACTTTATTTACAAGTAACAAACAATAAACAAATGACATACAAAGTATACAGTATACTCAACTTTTGTCTATGTATTCAGATGACACCGGTAATTCATCATCAGCAAAATAAGATGTACTTCATCTTATCTTCTCTCTGGGGAGCCCTCGTTTCCAATGCCCAGATAATCAATTTACATTGCAGGCACCTCTACTGCAGAGTCTTAGGTCCATACACGAGCTAAAGGGTCCTTTGTGTACCTTTGGTTTATATACCTTAGTATAGGGTGTTGGCTTTCCGGATATTAAGCCCATATCAGTTACATACAGTGCTAGGTATCAAGCACTCATTGGTCCAGCATAGCATTGACCAAACTTATCTCTCTTGCACATGCTCTGTAAGCACTAAGATGTTCAGACAAAGAGAATACAGTAATGACGTATCCTAATGTCTGGAGATGAACTCTATTTCAAGGCTCCTTTGTATAGAGTCTGGACATCATTGCTAATTACCCATAATGCTTAGCATCTCTACACAGCTACAATGGAATGTAGCTAACTGATAAGAACATAGAAGCTATGAATGGCGCATTATACTTCTAGTAGTAGAAATGACAGGTAGAGCTAGGCCCCAATTTATGTCTTCTGTGACCCCAAAAGGTCATTTGACCATTCTATGGAAAGACAGCAACTTGTACAATCTCTTTTTGCAAACCTCAAAGAGGCCTAGCAAGGGGTATAGGTGTGTGTTACAACTTATAACTTATATGATTATGTAGAAATTAACTATTTAACCCATTGATTACAATTACATGTATTAAACTGTGGCCCTGAGTCAGAGCCAGACGCTCTTTCAGAGCACTTGCTCTGAATCAGGGAGGGTTTTTTTTTTTTGGAGCGGCCTCCCGGCTGCTCGCATAGCTGTGAGTGACCACCCACAGCTACTGCGAGCGGCCAGGTGATGGTCGCAATGGTCTCGACCATCGCTACCATCGGGGCTTGCGACGAGATCCTTGCGGTAGGGTCTCGTTCCCACAAGCTCCAGTGAGCTTCCACCTCTAAATAGAGCCAGAAGCTCACCACTGACAACACTGGTGATGTCAGTGGTGCCTCCCACAAATGGCAGGCGTTCCTTCGGGAATGCCTCCGTTTGTGTAGCAACCCTCCCTGCCTGCCTCCAAAATGGGGCAAGCTGTCGATCAACATTGACAGCCTCCCCATTTTGGTGTGAGACCCGGAGCGACGGAGCGCCCATCGCAGGCCGGGTCTCGCGCATGCGCACGTCGGATCCAGCTCCGGTGTGCGCATGTGCAGTGCCCCAACATCGCCCCACTTGTGAGTGCATAGCGCTTGCGAGCGGGACTGAATCAGCCCCTGTGTTTTTTAAAAGTTTGACTGTATGGTAAAACACTATTGTTATTTATTTACTATTTATATGTATATAAGAACCCTTTTGATGATAAATTGAGTGTGTCTGAGATATATGAAATCACATTATCCTGCGGAGAAAATAACAGGTTTACCCTTACTGTATAATTTGTTTACTAAATGATGTTATACTATGTTATACCCGCATAACATTATATATACAGTGTTATAAACCAGAGGATCTATTTGCCTGGAGTGACAAGACATTGGGGAATGTCACTCCCATTTTTCATGCACACCCCTTTGCCACATAGACGGTGCAAATTCCTCGATTTTGGGAGTTATGTCTATTTAATGCCCTCCTGTGTACAACAAGTCTTTCCTCTAGCCTCCAAACCTTGATGTGTTCCCTGAGAATTCCCATCTTCAGACAGCTTATCACATTCCAGTACCACCCACATAACCTCTCTAAGCTATTCTGCTAATTACCTCCCACTACACAGTGGAAATATAGCTAATACCTGCCTAAAAAAACCCAGGTAATTAGCGTGTCTACCCTGGACCAGGCTTCAAAGAAAAAATCCTGCTGACCCAGTATTTCTTCCCGAGTATCGAGCAGGGTTTTTAGCGGGTAAAATCCGGTTACACTGCAGTGGATACAGCTCTTACCTGGGTTTTTTGACCAAAGTTATTGCAGAAAGCCGCTGATTAGTCCTCCCAGGGTGCTGGCTGCTGATGTAATCACCCATAGACCAGAGGAGGCACCTGAATAAAGGATGTAATTAAAAATGTAATTAAATAAAATAAATAATAATTAAATTAATAATAATAAATAATAATAATAATGAAATTATATAATAAAAAATAATAATAGTAAAGGATGTAATTAAAAATTTAATTAAATGTGGGTGTCATTAAAAAAGGCCTGAATAAAGGCTATTTTTAATGATATCCATAGGTTTTGCTGGGCTTACCCGGATTCAGTGGAAACAGGGGTGGCCCGGGAAAAACTCGGGACGAGGGTGCGGTGGAAACTGGGTCTAAGCCGTGTATGACCTGACAATGCCGGGTAAAATATCCGGGATAGACCTGGGATTTGGTGGAAAAGCGATATTACATGTGTTCTCTTTATAAACCTAAATCTCACACCATGAGAGCACCTCTGATACTGTCCCGCCACTGACTGTATCCCACTGAGAATTGTTTGCCGCTTATTAAAGTGGCAAATGAATGAATGTCCGAGCAGGGCCATAGAGAGCGGTGCTGGGTCTGGGTACTGTAAGGGGCATGCCCTAACCTCAGGGGAATGATCACATCCCTACAAAAAATAAGTAATTATGGTACAACACAGGGGGGTGCCATGTGCTCCGCAGCCAGGTGCAGTATAGGGGGAGTGCGATCTGTATGTTCATTCTCACCACTCCCATCAGGTGCAGGCACAGGAGACTGCTGCTGCTCTCAGCAACAGCAGTAGCAACCTCCCTGTACTCACTGCAGCCCACCACATAGCAGCGTGAGCTGGGTGCTGCTGGCGCCGATAGGACATAGGGGTCTATTTACTAAGCAGTGTTAGGAGAAGTGAAAAGTGATGAGTGAAAAGTGATAAGGTGCCAGCCAATCAGCTCCTAACTGCCATCTCACAGGCTGTGTTTGAACAATGACAGTTGTGAGCTGATTGGCTGGCACCGTATCACTTTTCACTCATCACTTTTCACTTCTCCTAACACTGCTTAGTAAATAGACCCCTAAGACAGGAAACAGTGGGGGGAGCGGCAGACCTGGGCCTTTCCAGCAAACTGTAGTAATTATTATCCACTCCACCCCTCTTGGTGCCCGTGCTTCCAAGTTCTGACCTGGTGTCTCTATTGCACAGGTGCGACCATCGATTGGCACATGCTTCCATATATATTAGTGAAAGGAAGTGGAAGGACCAGCCTGCCCAGGAAGTGATCAGCAGATCCTTCTCCAGCAGTACTATAGCTATATCCTAGACCTGCTAACACCACCTGCAGATGATGATTGAAATTGGAGAGTAGCTAGATAAAGTTACATTTTTTTGCAAGCTGTGTCTGGCTCTTGTTAAATAGCCTCTATACTAAGATTTATGCCTTAATCATTTGAAAACAGCCATGTTTGCATGATGTAAGGTTTGATACAAAGTTAGTAAATGTTCAGTGATGACATAATGCTGAGTGTGAGGCTGTAACATTATAAGAAATAAACTAATGCAGATCCCTCATCTCTCATCAGGTTACAGTACTGTGCTCTGACCTCCTCCTGCTGTGATGATCTCTGCTCTGTTATTACTACAAACCGCTCTCTGACCACACTGGACCTGTCACACAATACTCTGCAGGGGATAAAGCCTCTGTGTGAGGGACTGAGACATCCAGCCTGTGCCCTACAGGAACTTACGTATGAACTGTCTTAATGTTAATATAACTGTGCTCACAGTACAAGTCATAGACCTCACAAGGCACAACCACCAGAAATTTACTGGATTTTCTTTTAAGTTATCTGAGTATACTATTATGAAACTATTATTTTATTCATTGTTAACATACAACAATTGCTTTGGTTTAATGTATTTCTTTCTTTAAGAACTTTTTTTTGCATTAGTTATCAGCCGATTATTACTAGTTATGTTATTTTGGAATATTTGCATATCATAATGAAATATCTTGGGAATGGGACCCCAATATACACACAGAATGCATTTATGTGTTATATACACCTTATACACACAGCCTGCAGGTCATTTTATACAATGTTTTCAATAATTTTGTGGCTCAAACAAAGTTTATGTACATACATGAAATACATTTATGTTTCATATACACCTTATATACACAGCCTGTAGGTCCTTTTATACAATATTTTTAATAATTTGTGCCTTAGACAAAGTTTCTGTACATTGAACCATCAAAAATCAAAAGGTTTCATTATCTCAGTAATGCCAAAATTATTCCGTATTTCGGAATATTTGGATATGGGAGACTCAACCTGTACTTGATTTTTATCATAAGAAAACATTAATACAAACGAAGAACCACACACATGGAAACGCAGCACAAATTCTGCTGTGTGGTGTCACGTTTTGCTCAATTTCACATTTTACACTTTCTATGGAAACACATCCACACTCATAAGCTGCCGCCATTGACATTACAGGACTTGTTTTGGGCTACACCTGCACTATGCATACCCCCAACCATCCCTATTTCATCAGGATACACACTTTTGGAGCCATTCCACCAGGAGGTAGCAGTGTCTGTGTCATACTTGCCGACATCTCGGCAGGGGAATCCGGGAGGGGGCTGGCAGGTCCGTCCAGCAGGGAGGATGGGGGCGGGTCAAAGAGGCGGAGCGGGGGCGTGCCGACGCGATCGCGTCATAGTGGCCCCGCCCCCCGCTTTATAATGCCAATATTACTGGCATTATAAGGCAGGGGACAGGGCTATGATGACGCGATTCGCGCTGAATCGCGTCATCACACCCCCGCACCGCCCACTTTTGCGGGGGTTAGCGGGGAGCCGGCATCTATTCCGGGGGACTTGCCTAGTCTTGCGGGGTGTCGGGAGCGACACCCGATTTTCGGGAGGCTCCCGACAGTCCCGGGAGAGTAGGCAAGTATGGTCTGTGTGTGTGTGTGTGTGGGGGGGGGGGGGGGTGAAGAGATTGAATCTAGAGGAACGTGGGGCATGCCACCTTGAATGACAAGACCTAGTAGAGGCATGCCACAAGTTCACCCCCATTTTATCATGCACGCAGCACACCCCTTTGGTGCATGGGTGCCGAGTCCTGGATGTTGGGGGGTAAGTCTATTTATGCCCTCATTTGCACAACAAGAATTTCCTGTAGCCTCAAAAAAATCATGATTTACATGTGAACTAACCTCCTCAGACAGCTTGTCACATTCCATTGCCAAACACATGCTGTAACCTCCCTAAGCTATAGTACTAATTACCCCACACTACAGAGTGTATATATAACTTACATGTGTTCTCTTTCTATGCCTAAATCTCTTGCAACGAGAAGTGTTGTCCTGACACTGAGTGTATCTCAGTGAGAATTATTTTGCTGCTTATCAAAGTGGTAAAGGAATGAACTTCCAAGTCTTTATTGCACCGATACCTCCATCAGTTGGCACATGCTCACATATATATTAGTGAGAGGAAGGATAGGAGGACATTTCAGCCTGCCCAGGAAGTGACCAGGAGATCCTTCTCTAGTGATACTATAGCTATATCCTAGTCCTAAGACCATCTACAGATGATGTTAGCAATTGGAGACAAGCTAGAAAAAGTTCATTTTTTAAAAATCTTGTGTCTGACTTTTGTTAATTAGCCTTGTTACCTAGATTTTTGCCTTAATCATCTGAAAACAGCCATCTTTGCATGATGGAAGGCTTGATATAAACTTAGTAAATGTTTAGTGATGACATGAGGCTGAGTGTGAGGCTGTAACATTATAAGAAATAAACTAATACAGATCCTTCATCTCTCATCAGGTTGCAGAGCTGTGATCTGACCTCCTCCTGCTGTGATGACCTCCGCTCTGTTATTACTACAAACCGCTCTCTGACCAGACTGGACCTGTCATGGAATGCTCTGGAGGATTCTGGTATAAAGCTTCTATGTGAGGGACTGAGACATCCAACCTGTACCCTACAGGATCTTATGTAAGAATTGTATTAGTACTTGTATATATTTTGTTATCTCAGTACAATTCATAGGCCACACAAGGCACAAACACAGGAAAATAGCTACTGGATCTTCTCTTATGTTATCTGAGTATATTTTTATGGAACTATTATTCTATTCATTGCTAAGATACAACCAACGCTTTGTTTTATTATTATTTTTTCCTTAACAACAAGTCTTTTACATTAGTTATTAGCCTATTATTACTAGTTATATTATAAATTAGGGGTATTTACACTTTCTAATGCAGAAAAAAGGGAGAAATGCAGATGTCTAAGAACTAAGATGACTAAATATCAAATAATATATACAATAAACTCCATCAATTAGCATGGTTTTCTATTGAGGTTCTTAGTGCATTGAGGTTCTTAGTGCATGCCCACCTACCATGTCACAGTGACCTCATCAGGTGGGTCCCTAACATACCTAATACTGACACATTGTAGACATTTATCTAGGTCTTATAAATGGAAGATCATTCAAGGCACTGTCATATAAAATATATATTTAATAAAAAAAATATGAATATATAATACCAAAAAGAAAAATAAATATATACAGTATACTTTTCAATAAAGTCCATACATAATTGTACAAAAACACTCCCAATAATATGTACTAGATCCATACACAAAAGCATCAAAAAGAAGTGTGATAAAAAACAAATGAAAACATTTTATACTTTTGATTCAAAATATATGTTTGGTAATTATGTCCAGAGGAACATCATTTGTAATCACCAGCAGAGATATTGTATCCAAAAGTATTAGCACCACAAATGTTACTTTGTAACAGTCAGCTGAAAGTTGTATCCAATATGTAACCTCCTTTTTAGATTTTAAAGTATCCTAGTGAAGCAATTTTCCATTTGATGTGTAGCACATAATGAAATATCCACTTTCAATCACAATGTATAAAGCGGTGTGTTCCACTAGATATAAAACGCTGCTATGCAAAAAGTGGGTCAGTGAGCACTTGTTCATTTGTACAGTCTCCTATATATCAAGAATACCAGTGCTTTATCATGTGCAGCATGTCTAAAGCTGCATACACACACAACGATTTTGTTACCAACGATTTTACGAACGATTTTTATGCATGATTTTCTGTCAGATTATCTGTCTGATTTTTTAAAGTGTAATGAATGATTTTTTTGAACTACAAACTATTTTTGCATATTCCCTTACTGAAAATCGTTGAGTTGACAACTCTAACTGAACTACAAACTGCAAACGTGAACACGCATGAACGATAATCGCTCATCATTTGACTCAGAAAGTGAATGATTTTTTCAAACGATTATCATTAAACGATATCGTTTATCGATAATCGTTCAAAAAATCGTTGTGTGTATGCAGCTTGAGAATTCTACTGAAACTCGGGGCCTAATTCAGACCCGCTCGCGAGCGATGAGTGCTCGCAAGCAGGTCGATGTTGGCCAAGTGCGCATGCGCACGACGGAGGCGGCTCCGTCGTGTGCATGCGCGAGACCTGAATAACGACGGCCAAGCCGTCGCTATGAGTCTCGCACCAAAGGGGGCGTGCTGTCGATGGTGAGTGACAGCACGCCCCCTTCGGTGGGCGTGCCGGGGGCATTGGTGCCCAGATGGAGGCATTCCCATGGGAACGGCTACTGTCTGGGACCGGCCCCACTGACATCACAAGTGATGTCAGTGGGAGTGCTTTTGGCTCTGATAGAGCCAAAAGGACTCCAGGGCTTGCGGCAACGAGACCCTACCGCAAGGGTCTCGTCGCAAGTACGATGGTCACCATCTTTTTGGCCGCTCGCTATAGCTGTGGGTGGTCACCCACAGCTAAGCGAGTGGCCAGGAGGCTGCTCTAAAAACTAAGAGGGATGGCCCTGATTCAGAGCGAGCGCTCTGTCAGAGCGTCCGACTCTGAATCAGGCCCTCAGTACGGGCAGCTTTCATAGCACTCTGCTTGTTCTCTGTGGGTTCAATATTTAATGTGCTGTCCTGTTTAAGGTGAGGCTGACGGGCAGTAGGAAAGCAGATTAATTACATGTGTCTCTCACCGCTGCCGCACCGGACTTGCAACCCCGTTTGTGTGCTGCCAGAATGCGATGTAGCCGATGGTGTCTAGACCAGTATCCTATATCAGGAGATCTCCGTCTCTACATGTTTCTCCGCCTCAACAGATATCAGTGACTTCCTCAGGCGATAGTAGTCTACTTCTGTAGACACAGACAGACAGATGGGTGACACTTACTGTCTGTACTTAATTTTTATTAAAAATAAAACTTAATTGCACTTGTAGAAACGCACACATGGAAAAAGCAGCACATATTCTGCTTTGTGATGTCATGTCTTGCCCAATGTCACATGACTGCATGGTTAAAGAGGACGCCCAATAAAAGGACTTGGGAGAATTGGTGATGTTCTGTGCAGAATAGGAATCAGACAAATAACTGCTCCAACTTTCACACTCATTTCAAGACTAGAATTTGTACTGCAGTATTGTGATTATTTGAGATAAAGGAGTAAAGGAGGGAATAGGTTTGGGAGGGGGGATCTCAGGAAGAAACACCACTATTTTCACCTTCTATAACACCATGACGTTCCTGAGAAGGTTATAACATAAAGGGATTTTGCACAGAGATCTTTGAATCACAACGATGTGTATAGTGTGAAAAAATTTAAATTGCCAACATCAGAAATAATAGTATATTAGGATATACCAATTAAATCTCAAGTTGGTGATGCTCCCAAGTGTCAACAGGTACATTTTTAAGCATATGCATAAAAAAGAGTTTATTCTTTTCCCCTTTGTTTCTGGGAAGTAAAATGTGGGGGAATCAGGCATCATAGTGTCTTTATAATATAATACATTCTGCTTCTTCAAGATGCACTTATTCCAGAAACATAACAACACTTATAACCTGTTCCCATTCACAGTTACAGGACACAATGCATATCCACCAACACCTTTCAGTTACTGTCCCACATGTAGGTTGCAATGTCTCTCAAGGAATGGTGGGTTGGGGGGACACTTTGTCACCACTGCTTAACTTACCAGAGTAGTGGATGAATAAATGCTGTGCGTGGCACCCACCGAGTGACCTGAGAGGTTGGAGACAATGCAGGACACACCTCCAGAGTGCCAAGAGATAAGGGCATTTCACAAAGTCACACCCTTTTTTATGCTCATTCCTTCAGAATACACAGAGGATGCCAACTCTTAGATGTTGGGAGGCATGTCTATAGAATTCCCTCACTCAATCAAGACTTTCCTCTAGCCTCCAAACCTTCATGTGTTCCCTGAGAACTCCCCTCCTCAGGCAGCTTAGCACATTCCATTACCACCCACTTTACCTATCTAAGCTATTCTACTATTATCTCCCACTACAGAGTGTATAAATAACTTACATGTGTTCTCTTTCTATACCTAAGTCTCTTGCAAGGAGAAGTGTTGTCCTGACACTGAGTGTATCTCAGTGAGAATTATTTTGCCGCTTATCAAAGTGGTAAAGGAATGAACTTCCAAGTCTTTATTGCGTCAATGCCTCCATCAGTTGGCACATGCTCACATATATATTAGTGAGAGGAAGGATAAGACAACATTTCAGCCTGCCCAGGAAGTGACCAGGAGATCCTTCTCCAGTGATACTACAGCTATATCCTAGTCCTAAGGCCAACTGCAGATGATGTTAGCAATTGGAGACAAGCTAGAAAAAGTTCATTTTTTTTTAAATCTTGTGTCTGACTTTTGTTAATTAGCCTTGTTACCTACATTTTTGTCTTAATCATCTGAAAATAGTCATCTTTGCATGATGCAAGGCTTGATATAAACTTAGTAAATGTTTAGTGATGACATCAGGCTGTAACATTATAAGAAATAAACTAACACAGATCCCTCATCTCTCATCAGGTTATATAACTGTGGTCTGACCTCCTCCTGCTGTGATGATCTCCGCTCTGTTATTACTACAAACCGCTCATGACCACACTGGACCTGTCAGGGAATAATCTGCAGGATCCTGTAACAAAACTTCAGAAGCGTGTGAGGCGGCCTTTGCAGCTTCTGGTGTAAAATAGTTGAGTTGCAGCAATAAAATTTTGTTTTATTTAAAAGTGCATTTATAATTGCACTGACTGGGGGATGATTCAGAGTCTCACGCAAGTTGGCAACATTGCTTCTCTGGAGGGAATTGTGGGTCTTGTATTCAGGGATGTGGTCACCCCTGTGGCTGCAACAATCTTACTCATCCACTTGTGAGAGTAGCTGCTATCACTATCAGTGCACATTCACACCTGCATTGTCCTTGGTGCAAGATACTGATCTCTGGGTATGCCCACCTCTGAGTTGGTCGAAATTCCTCCTATACGACCACAACATGCCCTCATTTATGAGACGTGAATCACTTGCTCATGCTAAGAATGGACAGACATGCAGTGCAATATACGTTTGTGAGGACCTGAATTAACCCCAATGTGATTTCTGTGATACCTGCATCTATATACTTTATATGGTGTGTGGTGTAATGTCAGTGTTATACTGAGCATATATATGTAAGCAGGGTCTCTCCCCATACACTTACTGTTACCTAGCCCTCTGTATGACAGTACTGCTAGGCCTCCTATGTCATCTATACATACAGTGTGTGGTGTAATGTCAGTGTTATACTGAGCACATACATGTAAGCAGGGTCTCTCCCCATACACTTACTGTTACCTAGCCCTCTGTATGACAGTACTGCTAGGCCTCCTATGTCATCTATACATACAGTGTGTGGTGTAATGTCAGTGTTATACTGAGCACATACATGTAAGCAGGGTCTCTCCCCATACACTTACTGTTACCTAGCCCTCTGTATGACAGTACTGCTAGGCCTCCTATGTCATCTATACATACAGTGTGTGGTGTAATGTCAGTGTTATACTGAGCTCATACATGTAAGCAGGGTCTCTCCCCATACACTTACATTTACCTAGCCCTCTGTATGACAGTACTGCTAGGCCTCCTATGTCATCTATACATACAGTGTGTGGTGTAATGTCAGTGTTATACTGAGCTCATACATGTAAGCAGGGTCTCTCCCCATACACTTACTGTTACCTAGCCCTATGTATGACAGTACTGCTAGGCCTCCTATGTCATCTATACATACAGTGTGTGGTGTAATGTCAGTGTTATACTGAGCACATACATGTAAGCAGGGTCTCTCCCGATACACTTACTGTTACCTAGCCCTATGTATGACAGTACTGCTAGGCCTCCTATGTCATCTATACATACAGTGTGTGGTGTAATGTCAGTGTTATACTGAGCACATACATGTAAGCAGGGTCTCTCCCCATACACTTACTGTTACCTATCCCTCTGTATGACAGTACTGCTAGGCCTCCTATGTCATCTATACATACAGTGTGTGGTGTAATGTCAGTGTTATACTGAGCACATACATGTAAGCAGGGTCTCTCCCCATACACTTACTGTTACCTATCCCTCTGTATGACAGTACTGCTAGGCCTCCTATTTCATCTATACATACAGTGTGTGGTGTAATGTCAGTGTTATACTGAGCACATACATGTAAGCAGGGTCTCTCCCCATACACTTACTGTTACCTAGCCCTATGTATGACAGTACTGCTAGGCCTCCTATGTCATCTATACATACAGTGTGTGGTGTAATGTCAGTGTTATACTGAGCACATACATGTAAGCAGGGTCTCTCCCCATACACTTACTGTTACCTAGCCCTATGTATGACAGTACTGCTAGGCCTCCTATGTCATCTATACATACAGTGTGTGGTGTAATGTCAGTGTTATACTGAGCACATACATGTAAGCAGGGTCTCTCCCCATACACTTACTGTTACCTATCCCTCTGTATGACAGTACTGCTAGGCCTCCTATTTCATCTATACATACAGTGTGTGGTGTAATGTCAGTGTTATACTGAGCACATACATGTAAGCAGGGTCTCTCCCCATACACTTACTGTTACCTAGCCCTATGTATGACAGTACTGCTAGGCCTCCTATGTCATCTATACATACAGTGTGTGGTGTAATGTCAGTGTTATACTGAGCACATACATGTAAGCAGGGTCTCTCCCCATACACTTACTGTTACCTAGCCCTATGTATGACAGTACTGCTAGGCCTCCTATGTCATCTATACATACAGTGTGTGGTGTAATGTCAGTGTTATACTGAGCGGTTACATGTAAGCAGGGTCTCTCCCCATACACTTACTGTTACCTAGCCCTCTGTATGATAGTACTGCGAGGCCTCCTATGTCATCTATACATACAGTGTGTGGTGTAATGTCAGTGTTATACTGAGCACATACATGTAAGCAGGGTCTCTCCCCATACACTTACTGTTACCTATCCCTCTGTATGACAGTACTGCTAGGCCTCCTATGTCATCTATACATACAGTGTGTGGTGTAATGTCAGTGTTATACTGAGCACATACATGTAAGCAGGGTCTCTCCCCATACACTTACTGTTACCTAGCCCTATGTATGACAGTACTGCTAGGCCTCCTATGTCATCTATACATACAGTGTGTGGTGTAATGTCAGTGTTATACTGAGCACATACATGTAAGCAGGGTCTCTCCCCATACACTTACTGTTACCTAGCCCTATGTATGACAGTACTGCTAGGCCTCCTATGTCATCTATACATACAGTGTGTGGTGTAATGTCAGTGTTATACTGAACACATACATGTAAGCAGGGTCTCTCCCCATACACTTACTGTTACCTAGCCCTCTGTATGACAGTACTGCTAGGCCTCCTATGTCATCTATACATACAGTGTGTGGTGTAATGTCAGTGTTATACTGAGCAGATACATGTAAGCAGGATCTCTCCCCATACACTTACTGTTACCTAGCCCCCTGTATGACAGAACTGCTAGGCCTCCTATGTCATCTATACATACAGTGTGTGGTGTAATGTCAGTGTTATACTGAGCACATACATGTAAGCAGGGTCTCTCCCCATACACTTACTGTTACCTAGCCCCCTGTATGACAGTACTGCTAGGCCTCCTATGTCATCTATACATACAGTGTGTGGTGTAATGTCAGTGTTATACTGAGCGGATACATGTAAGCAGGGTCTCTCCCCATACACTTACTGTTAGCTAGCCCTCTGTATGACAGTACTGCTTGGCCTCCTATATCATCTATACATACAGTGTGTGGTGTAATGTCCGTGTTATACTGAGCATATACATGTAAGCAGGGTCTCTCCCCATACACTTACTGTTACCTAGCCCTCTGTATGACAGTACTGCTTGGCCTCCTATATCATCTATACATACAGTGTGTGGTGTAATGTCCGTGTTATACTGAGCATATACATGTAAGCAGGGTCTCTCCCCAAACACTTACTGTTAGCTAGCCCTCTGTATGACAGTACTGCTAGGCCTCCTATGTCATCTATACATACAGTGGACCTCATTCAGAGTCGGTCGAAGCAGCCGCTCGGTCGTACGGGAAAAGGGGCCGGATATGCAAATGATTCCCTCGCAAGTTGCGTCCCTAAGTTCGGATCGGTAGCTGGCCGACCAAGGGGAGGAAGCGGCCGGAAGACAAAAAAATATGCCCCCTTCTCGTACGCATTACACGTCATCTCCGGGCATATAAGGATTAATCGAGACCATCGAGAACCATCGGAACTGGTCGTAGAGCTTAAGGTTGACTATACCCTCTCTTAAGCTCTACGATCATGTCAGTGTAAAAACCTCCCATGTCACATGTGCCATGATGCTACTTTGTTAATTATGCACTCCCATAAAACGTATGCACTCCCATAAAACGCCGTTCGCATAATTAGGCACGCCTGCGTTCGGATCTCCACTCCCCCATTTTCAAGCACCTTCCCCTGTTACCACCCACAAACGCCTCCTCCTGTCACTGAAACTACCGACCTGGCTGTGTTCAAGGAGAGAAATTTCTGATCGTAGCGGCTAGTTTGCGCACGTGCATTGTGAACTTTACGCATGCGCAGTATAGCGAACATCAGTGGCGTACGACCATGTGGCCGCTTCGACCGACTCTGAATGAGGTCCAGTGTGTGGTGTAATGTCAGTGTTAAACTGAGCGGATACATGTAAGCAGGGTCTCTCCCCATACACTTACTGTTACCTAGCCCTCTGTATGTGTAACCAGTGGGTTAAATAATTAATTTCTACATATGCATATAAGTTGTAACACACACATATACCCTTGCTAGACCCCATTGAGGTTTGAAAAGAGATTGTATTCATACAGTTGCAGTCTAAGCATAGAATGGACAGATTCACCTTATGAAGTTAAACAAGACATAAATATTGAGGCCCAACTTGTACCTGTCATTACTATCAGAGATGTATAACGAGCCATTCATGCCTTATATGCTGTTATCAGTAGACAGTGTGCCACATTCCAGTGGTGTGACCATTGTAAGATGCGTAGAGACGTTAAGCATTATGGGTAACTGTTAGTGATGTCCATATTCTCTACACAAAGGAGCTTTGAGAGTTTATCTCCAGACATTAGGACACATCATTACTGTATGTCTTTGTCTGGTAGTATATGTTAGTGCTTACAGAGCATGTGCAAGAGATACCAATCAGTGCTTGATACCTAGTATGTAACTGATATGGGGTTAATATCCGGAACGCCAACACCCCATTCTAGGGTATATAAATCACAGCTAGACAAAGGCTCTTTGGCTCATGCATGGACCTGAGACTGCAGTATGGTGCCTGCAATGTAAATTGAACTACCTGGGCATTATTGAAACAAGGGGTCCCCAGATGAAGAAGATGAAGATGAAGTACATCTTATGTTGAAGATGATGAACTACCGGTGTCATCTGAATACATAGACAAAAGTTGAGTATACTGTATACTTTGTATGTTAATTGTTTGTTTGTTACTTGTAAATAAAGTGTGTTCATTTGTACTGACTCAAATTGTCACCTGTGTGTACTATTCATTTCCATCAGAACGAAACCCACCGGTATGCACTTGGTGTCGAGAAGTGGGTTGGAAAGGGTTAAATAGTTTGTGACCAATTGACAGATTCTGTAAAAATGACAATATGATGTTTTGATTTTTCTCTTGCTGTCCAATACACTGTATTGTTTCCTCTGTCTCATTCCTATGAGAAAGGATTGTGAGTTAGCTAAAATCACATTGTATGTTGTTTGGTCTTTTTCTTTAAAAAAAAAAAAAAAAAAATAGAATAGAAAAATGTTTTGCAAATTGTTAAAACATGTGAAAATTGCTATAGGTAGATTACAGAATAAATTGATGGAATTTCAGAGATGTGTTAAAAAATCAACTGAACAAGATGTTGCAATGCCCACCGTAGTATAATGCAGTTTCCACCAGGGCCGGACTGGCCATCGGGCACTTCTGGTAAATGCCAGAAGGGCCGATGGGCAGATGGGCCGATTTGGCTGAGGCGCTGAGCGCAGGCTTACTCAGCCGGCACTGCAGTGTTCAGCGTTTCCCTTATTATTTCCATGCGCCGCGGCTGCATCATTGTGTAATGATGTCATGACACGGTCGCGTCATGATGTCATTGCGCAGGCGGCGGCCGTGTAAATGTGGGCTGTTTTATCCAGCTGCTGAGAGCTGGCAACTTGCAGGGATATGGGCGGCGTCATGACGTGGCTGGGTTTTGATGCGCGGCAGGGGCGGGGCCCAGGGCAAATGACACCATTAGCTCCCGCCTTCTGTGAGCTGACTTGTAGGGGGGCCGACAGGTGCACAAGCAGCGTGACAGCCACTGGGGTGTCACGTGTGGCTGTCACGTGTGGCCACCGCCCCGGTGATGTCATGACGTGGCCGGTCCAGCTCAGGGTTAAAAAAGCGCGGTGCCGCACGAGGAGCTGAGGCAGAATACATGCCATTCTGAGGAGCCGAACTTTCAGGTTCTAATGCTGCTAATGAAACCCAGCAGGAAGCTGCTTCACACTCCAAAACTACATCAGGTATGTCTCTCTGCCATTAATTTCCTTCTGTCTCTCTCATCTCACCTTATTCCTCCTACTCTTACTCTCTCTTCCATCTCCCCTGATTTCTTCTCTCTCTCTTTTCTGTTTCTCCCTATTCCCCTCTCATCTCCCCCTATTTCTAAACTCTGCTGCCTGCCCTTATTTCTCCTGTCTCCATTCTCCCCCTATTCCTGGCCTCTATCTCCCATCTCCCCCTATTCATCCTCTCTCTCCCAGCTCCCCCTCTTTCTCCTATGGGCTCGATTCAGTTCAATGTCAATTGAATAGCGCCAGGAATGAGCTCCCAGAGCTATACAATTCTGCGCATTGTTAGGTCGGAGAATGCCCTTCTCCCACCCCTCGCGCCTTAAACAGGTTGTTTAGTCGCGAGAACGGGCATTCTCCAACTATACTTCCCGGCGCGATGCTGTTTCCGCCGCACTAAGGGCAGAAAACAAGCATTGCGCCTGAACTTTTGTCGGATTTTTGCTTGCATCCCAGGAGGGATGCGAGAAGAAATCCTTAGTCAGGCTTAGCAGTGCGCTGAATTGAATAGCTCCAGGAGTTCATTCCCAGCGCTATTCAATTCGCGTTCAACTGAATCGAGCCCAATGTCTCTCCTGGCTTGATTTATTCCTTCTCTCTCTCCCAGCTTCCCCTCTTTCTCCTATGTCTCTCCCGTCTGCCCCTATTACTACCCTCTCTCTCCCAGTATCCCCTCTTTCTCCTATGTCTCTCCCGTCTGCCCCTATTCCTACCCTCTCTCCCAGTTTCCCCTCTTTCTCCTGTCTCTCCCATCTGCCCCTATTCCTACCCTCTCTCTCCCAGTTTCCCCTCTTTCTCCTATGTCTCTCCCGTCTGCCCCTATTCCTACCCTCTATCTCCCAGCTCCCCCTATTTCTCCTATGTCTCTCCCGGCTTCTCCTATTCCTCCTCTCTCTCCCAGATTCCCCTCTTTCTCCTATGTCTCTCCTGGCTTCTCTTATTCCTCCTCCCTCTCCCAGCTTCCCCTCTTTCTCCTATGTCTCTCCCATCTCCCCCTATTCCTCCTTCTCTCCCAGATTCCCCTTTCTCCTATGTCTCTCCCGTCTCCCCCTATTCCTCCTTCTCTCCCAGATTCCCCTCTTTCTCCTATGTCTCTCCCGTCTCCCCTTATTCCTCCTTCTCTCCCAGATTCCCCTCTTTCTCCTATGTCTCTCCCATCTCCCCCTATTCCTCCTTCTCTCCCAGATTCCCCTTTCTCCTATGTCTCTCCCGTCTCCCCCTATTCCTCCTTCTCTCCCAGATTCCCCTCTTTCTCCTATGTCTCTCCCATCTCCCCTTATTCCTCCTTCTCTTCCAGATTCCCCTCTTTCTCCTATGTCTCTCCCGTCTCCCCCTATTCCTCCTTCTCTCCCAGATTCCCCTCTTTCTCCTATGTCTCTCCCGTCTCCCCCTATTCCTCCTTCTCTCCCAGATTCCCCTTTCTCCTATGTCTCTCCCGTCTCCCCCTATTCCTCCTTCTCTCCCAGATTCCCCTCTTTCTCCTATGTCTCTCCCGTCTCCCCCTATTCCTCCTTCTCTCCCAGATTCCCCTCTTTCTCCTATGTGTCTCCCGGCTTCCCGTATTCCTCTTCTCTCTCCCAGGTTCCCTTTTATCTCCTATGAGCTATTTCACACATGCTGGTTTTGGCCGGTCCGGCAAGAACCGGGTGGTAGCCAGCCGGCTTTTTTCAGGCACTCAGTGCCTTTCATAAGCAGCAGCTTTGAGCCGCTTTTTATGTGTTTTTTTTCCTATTGGGCATGCGCAGCAGCACCTGCTGCTGCACAAGCCCGGCCGGCAGAAGCCAGTCTGTGTGTGAAAGGAAACATTGTTTTCCTCACACTACTGACGTGCAGGGGCGGCACGGCCACGGCACGGCACCGTCCTGCACAGTAGTTTTTTCCGGCTGTAACAGGGCGACCGTGCCGTGGCTGTACCATGTGAAAGGAGCCAGCTGTTTCCCAGCATTTCTATATTTCACTGCCGGTTAAAAACTGGGCGGCTTTTTGCCGCCCGGCCAAAACCGGCATGTGTGAAATAGCTCTATGTCTCTCCCAGCTTCCCCTATTCCTTCTTTCTCCCTCCTCCTCTCCCTATTTCTTCTATGTCTCTCCTGGCTTCCCCAATTCCTCCTCTCTCTCTCATCTTTCCCTATTCCTTCCTACTCTCTCCCAGCTCCCTTCTCCTATGTCTTTCCCGGCCTCCCCAATTCCTTCTCTCCCGACTTCCCCAATTCCTTCTCTCTCTCCCTGCCTCCCCAATTCCTTCTCTCTCTCCCGACTTCCCTTATTTCTTCTTTCTCTCCCAGCTCATCCTATGTCTATCTAGCTTCCCCTATTCATCCTCTCTTTCTCTCAGCTCAACCTGTTCCTTCACTGTCTCTTGCGGCTCTCCCTATTTCTGCTCTCTCTCGGGCAAACCTATACTTCTCTTTCTCTCCTGGCTCTCCCTATTTCTTCTCTCTCTCTTACCACTCCCCATATTTCTCCTTTGTCTCTCCTCGCTCCCCATATTCTCTCTCTCTCTCTACCCCAGTTCCTCCTATTCCTCCTCTCTCTTCGCTCTCTCTAATTCTCCTATGTTGGATCCCCTCTAACCTTCTCTCTCCCCAGCTGCCCAAATTACTCCTCTCTTTTTCTCCTGGCTCCCCCTTTTTCTCATTTCCTGTCTCCCCCTATTCCTTTTAGTATGTTGCTATGTCAAATCTGCAGATCCATGCAGTATTAATATTAATTGTATACAATATATTGTTTATAATATTTCTAGTTTATAATAATGTGCAAATATTCATATTTGTGTATGTGAATAAGGGACACTATTGTTAGACATAACGTGAAAAAGGGACGCTACTGTGTGACGTAACGTGACTATGGGGCACTACTGTGTGACGTAATGTGAAAGAGACAATACTGTGTTGTAACGTGATAAAGGGACACTACTGTCTGACGAAAGGTGAAAAAGGGCACTACTGTGTGATGTAACATGAATAAGGGACACTATTGTGCAGTGTAGTATGATGAAGGGACACTACCGTGTGGTGTAGTGTGCCTAAGGGACACTACTGTGTGACATAACGTGACTATGGGGCACTATCGTGTGATGTAATGTGAAAGAGACAATACTGTGTGACATAATGTAAAAAAGAGACACTACTGTGTGACGCAATGTGAATAAATAGGTGGCTACGCCCCTTCCCAGCAAGACCACACCTGAATTTTTTTGTGCGTACCTAAGGCACACGCTCTCCCTGCTTCACCTATTGATGACAGCACAAACACTCTTTTGTCAAAAAGTGTAGTTGCGGCTCTGCTTTGGTGTGCACAGATATGTCCTCTGCTTTCAGCACCCCTGTCCTAAAGTCCTACAGTGACACTATCTAATCTTCTACAACTGCTAAACTAGGGCTTGGGAAAATGCCTTCCCCTTTCTTCTGTGTATGACCTACACCAGTGCAGTGCCAGCTTTACCTATAGATATCTGTCCAATCTGTCTGCTGGGAAAGTAAATCTGGTCCATTTTCCATCATCTGGGAGCAAATTTCTATTGTTAATTGCCCCCATACATTCCCAGATTTTCTGTCCCACCACACGAATTGGACAGATATATCTATAGGTGTGTACACAGCTTAACAGAACCAACACAATACCAAATTTTTGACTCCCCTGTAGGATGTGCTGTTGTATGCATTTTAATAGAGAATGATGTGTACTTGTCTGTTGTTCGAATATTAATTATATGTGTAAGAGCATAGACTAAGAAGTGGGAGGGGTCAGAAATTGTAAGGGGAGGAGTCTATGCCAGGAGCCAGATGCTGACGCAAGGTGGGCCTGTGTGCTCTTTAAATGCCAGGGCCTATTTTTAGTCCCAGTCCGGCCCTGGTTTCCACCATATACATATTATAGAGTGCCGAAATGTTCACTATGTAATGCAGAGAGTGCCACAGTGCCCACCATATAATGCAGAGGGAATCTGTATGTAATACCGACAATCGGGACCCAGGCAGTCAGAATCCTGATGCCTGGATCCCAACAGGGTTAACATACCAACACTCCCCCTCTCCCTACCCTAACCCTCCCTTTGTGGTGCCTGAACCTAACCTCCCCACCTTAGTGCCTAACCGTAACCCTCCCCCTAGTGCCAAAACCCCTAACCCTCCCCCGTACCCTGCTACTTACCGTTGGCATCCCGGCAGTCAGGATGCCGGTGCCGGTATTCTGCCCAGCGTCGGTATTATCATGCCAGGATTGTAAGCATCGGCATTCCCTCCGCCGGGATGATGAACGCATCCCATGCAG
Organism: Taudactylus pleione; assembly: GCA_031769625.1. Lineage (NCBI taxonomy): Eukaryota > Metazoa > Chordata > Amphibia > Anura > Myobatrachidae > Taudactylus > Taudactylus pleione. The sequence continues at coordinate 506,883 of JAUIMM010000546.1, forward strand.
AGAGTGTTGCAGTATCCACTATATGTGTAATATAGAGTGCCTGCAGTGCCACCTTATAATGCAGAGTGCCACAGTGCCCACCATATAATGCAGAAAGTGCTGCAGTGCCCACCATATAATGCAGAGTGCTGCAGTGCTCACTGTATAATGCAGAGGGTCGCAGTGCCCACCATATAATACAGAGTCGCAGTGACCGCCATATAGCAGTGCCCACCATATAATACAGAGTCGCAGTAACTGCCATATGATATAGTGCTGCAGTGCCTACCATATTCAGATGTGTCCTCAAACATATAGCTTCCTTGCGTGTTAAACAGACCTTCTAATGGCACCATGCCATGGCGTGAGTCGGTAGCGTTGAGTGTCTTTCGCGTAAATTTTTACCTTCAAATACATATTATTCAAACAGTGATGCAAATAGCTAGCACAAGCAGCTTCTGCTGATTAAAATGATATGTAGCATGCCTATGTTCTCTGTGCATCTGTGGGTGTATTGACATGCAAAATGCTATGTTATAGTGTTACAGCCGCTACCAAGGCACATGGAGCTCCCGCCTTATGTGACGTAACTTGTAGCGCATGGAGGATAGATGTATGTGGACATATCTGTAATTCAGAGAACTGTCACATTGCTCACTATATTATGTTACTGTTACAGTGCCCACAATATAATGCAGAAAATGGCGCAGTGACTGCCAAGTAGTAGAGAGTTATGCAGTGACCACCATGTAATACAGAGAGTGCCGCAGTGACTGCCATGTAATACAGAGAGTGCTGCAGTGACCGTCATATAATGCAGATTGTTGCAGTTACCATCATATAATGCAGAGTGCCACAGTGACTGCCATATAATACAGAAAGTGCCACAGTGACCGCCATAAAGTTACAGACTGCCATATAATACAGAGAGTGCCGCAGTGACCGCCATATAGTTACAGATTGCCGCAGTGACTGCCATATAATACAGAGAGTGCCGCAGTACAAACCATATAATACAGAGTGTCGCAATGACCGCCATGTAATGCAGAGAGTGCCGCAGTGACCGCCATGTAATGCAAAGAGTATCACAGTGACCACCATGTAATACAGAGAGTGCAGCAGTTACCACCATATAGCAGAGTGCCACAGTACCTACATTATAATACAGAGTGTTGCAGTGGATGTGATAAATTACAGAGAGCATCAGTGACCCACATACAACACAAATATGCATAGACCATTTACACACACACAGACACACACACAATATTAATACACCCCCACTCCGACATGCATATACAACATTAATACACCACCATAGACAATATTAAACACAGCATCCCCAGAAAAAAAAACAATCCACCCCTCTCCTCCCATATACGAACCCCCTTAGATAACACTAAAACGTTTTTCACACCAGTTACACTTGCACCTGCCCAGTGGAAGGATATGTCTATCAGTCTCATTGATGGATGGACCTGGCTCCTCTGCTCTGTGTTTGTGCAGTGAGCACCTGCAGCAGCCCGGGCTCCTCCCCCCCACTGGCTGCGTGTGCCCTCACAGAGGTAAATGGTCGGAACCTAGTTTACACGGGAAGTCGGTGGAGCTTCATTAGCCATGGATGGGGCTTTGAATAGCCAGGGACTGAATGGACAGGGACCTGGAGCTTCACTTGCACATCGTTAATCAGGCCTTGATGGCAGCATACCCCCAGTTCGTGGCCTGCTAAGCCCCACCCTCTCACAGAAAGGGGCATGGTCACAATGCACTGGGGCCCACTGAGGAATTACCCGATTCCCCGGCAGCCAAGTCCGAGCCTGAATGCTTGTGAGGAGAGATGGAGGATAGACAAAGAATACTGGGGCCCTAAAGATACAAATGTGAGGATCTTTGAGGGACCATGTGATAAGATGCGGGATTGGTTATAGTAGAGGGGAAGCTCAGACACTTGTTGCCACTGTCATTAACATGGGCACCAACAGGATTGTCTTATGAAAAGAGACTTGGGAGGGCCAGGATACCAGATAATTCTGAGAGCAAATATGGTGTCTACATTACAGTTTTATTCTTTCAGTTATAAATTCATATTGAGTTTGAAGCTGAAACTAAAAAATTATATGAAATAACCTGATTGAGACCCCTCATCTCTCATCAGGTTACAGAGATGTCATGTGACCTCCTCCTGCTGTGATGATCTCCGCTCTGTTATTACTACAAACCGCACTCTCAGACCAGACTGGACCTGTCATACAATGCTCTGCAGTACTCTGGGACAGAACTTCTGTGTGAGGGACTCAGACAACCAGCCTTAGCAGAGTCACACTGGACCTGATGTGCTGAGAGTTGGTGTTTGGTGCGACTGCAATAAATTATGAGGACACATCTGTAAGCAGAAAATCAGTGCACAGTGTAATAAAGGTTCTGATATGATTGACTGTGGCTATCCCTCGAAATGTTTCATTATGCTGATTGTGCAACTTAATACATATGTTATACCAATTTATTTGCAGCAAAAGCAGCAACCTAGCATCCCTGGTACACTGTGATTGGTTTGTATGCAGCTGCAATGTTACTAAGATGCAATATTTATGAAACATAAATCATTCTCTGATGAAATCCCACTAAAGGCTGGTGAAATGCATCAGTAGATTGAATCAAATTACCTGGCACCATAAGTAACTATAATAAGTGTTACCAGCATTCAGACTATTCACTCCTGCATTTCACATCTGTTATCTGTGACCCTCCATGTATCAGATCGTAAATATTCCCTTTGTCATCCTATTTGCAATTGTGCTAATAAACACTGGAAGTACTGGTCCTTTGGTTTGTTGCTGCTAGTTGTGAGTAGCAGACATCATCTCAATGCACTATCTATTTGTATTTAAGTTTTTGAATTATTTGGAATCAAGTACTTTTTATTGAAATATGAATTACATCAAACAAAACAATTACATCATTGTATCATGGCATCACATAGATAAAAGCATGTCATTAGAACAAGGCTATTTATAGCCATAGATTGCATATTCTGCATAACAAAAAATTCAAAAAGAAATTCATCACAGATATTCAAACAACACAAATACCCTTACACATATAGACAATTTTAAAGACAAATGAAAAAAAAATAAGACTGACAGAAAAAAATATATATTTATTGTCACTAGATTTATGTGTAATCACTTTGAATGCATTGCGTAATTGCATAAAAAATTGCATACAAATTATTTAAAGCGATTTATCTATATTAGGGGACAGGCAAAGTGTCAGTTCCTTTGCCCAATCTGAGTGAACCATGTTTCCAATTTCTTATGGTAATTAGACATAGAGTTATGACTTTTATACAGATGCCTTTCATACTTGGAAACATCACTGACCAATGCTCTACAATTGAAAATATCAGGGGGATCAGCTCCAAACCAGGTTGTAACTACTATGACTTACGCCAAAGTAGTAAGGTATAAAGGCCCTGATTCAGAGCCGGACGCTCTGAATCAGGGCCCACCTCCATTAATATGGAGCGTCCTCCTGGACGCTCGTATAGCTGTGGGTCACCACCCACAGCATATACGAGCGTGCAAAATGATGGTCGCGATGGTCTTGACCATCGCGACCATCGGAACTGCGAGCAGCAGCCTGCGGTTGGGTTTTTCAACCGCAAGGCCAGGAGTGATTTTGGCTCTATCAGAGCCAAAATCACTCCCACTGACATCACTAGTGATGTCAGTGGGGCCGGCTTCAGACGGTAGGTGTTCCCTTGGGAACGCCTCCGTCTGGCAGGCACGCCCCCGGCACGCCCACCAAAGGGGGCGTGCTGTCAGTCACCATCGACAGCACGCCCCCTTTGATGAGACACTCCGAGCGAAGGAAAGTCCTTCGCTCGTCGGGTCTCACGCATGCGCACGACGGAGCTCCCTCCGTCGTGCGCATGCGCAGTGGGGACCATCAACCCACTTGCGAGCGGACAGCCGCTCGTGAGTGGGTCTGAATGACCCCCAAAGTGCAGTGATAGAGGATCAACAAGTTTGTTTCTTCTAGGTCAAGACCAAAAAAAACATACCCTGGTATCTAACAGATGAAGGGAAAGTGATGTTGACCTGATATCATCCAAAATTTTAGACTGAAAGGGGAAAACTACTGTACATTCCCATATAAGATGCTAAAAACCGGAGTCTGCTGTCCCACATCTTGGGCAGTTAGCATCAGAGGGCACACTAGACCACTGCAGGGAGAGAGGAGTACGATATATCTTGTGAAACTGCTGATACAGAACACAAGGAATGGTCAATTTAATAGAACTTAGAATTTGCAACCATTGATCATCTGAAATAGTTTGTAGATCAAGTTCCCTCTTAAGTTAAGGAGATCTAATAAACTCTGCATAAAACTGCTATTAAGGCTAGAATAAATAGAGGAGATTTGGACCCTAGAGCCTAAACATCTGACCATAGATTTAGCTGGAGAGGGTGATAATATTGGAGGGGAACTACCAAATTGAACCTGTACTGCATGTCTCAAGTATCTGTAAAAGGCTGTGTTGTGGAAACTAAACTCCTCCTGCAACTGTGCAAAATATTTAAAAGTGCTTTCTCCGTATATAATTTACCCAGGGAGGAAACCTCTTTCACAATACATATATTATGATTATTATCAGATGAAAGTTAGAGTAATATTGGGTAGGAATTGCTAAACCATAATTGTCAGTCTTCATCCAATGAAAAACCAGAAGCAGATAGACCAGAGTACAAATTTCAAAGGAGAGGACCTCACCCACTCAGCTAGAAAATCAATTAGAGTATAAATCCCAACATCAGAAGCCCAGCCTGATAGGTGGGCCAGTTGAGAAGCCATATACTGTAGTATAGACAGAGATTGGGGAGGCCTAGACTACCTGAAGCCTTAGGGCCTGATTCAGACCCGGATGTTAAGCTGCGCTCTCTCGCAGCCGTCAGGGGGCGGGTATGTAAATTCCGCAATCGCGCGGCCAGGCTTAAGGGTGCCCTCTATGTCTTAGAGAGCGACGTCAGAGTGATTGCACGCCGGTGTAATGACGCCCACTTTTCTTTCTAAGCACACGTCATCTCCAGGAAGTGTATGATTAATCAGCAACATCGAGAGCCATCGGAGATGCTCGCAGCCCTTGAGGTAGACCCGACCCCGCTGCAAGCACTGCGGTCACTGCAGGCTGAAATACAACCAGGTGACGTGTACAATGACACTTCCATGTTAATTATGCACGCCAAAAGAACAGCATTTTCATGCCCAGACACGCCTGCGTTCACACATCCACTCCCCCGTTTTCCTGGTCCTTCCAGTTACCACCTACAAATGGCACTATCTGTCACTCAAAGTAGCGCTCAGTCTGTGTACTAAGAGCGCACGATTCCCGATCATGCAGACTGGTTCGCGCATGCGTATTTTGCCGCATACGCATGCACAGACGGCCGACTATCGACCATAGCGTGCGATCACGGCTTAGCGAGTGGGTCTGAATCAGGCCCTTAGATCTATACAGTTTTAATGAACACTTGAGCAGGTCTGTCTCCCCATATAAATGAAGTCAGAATGCTCTCAATACCTGAGAAAACTTTTTTGGGGATACAGAACAAAGAATGTTGTAGAAGATACAAATACTTGGGCAGAATTTACATTTTAAAAAGATTAATACGTACCATAATGGAGAGAGGCAGATTCTTCCATGAAGAAAACCTTAATTTAAAAGTGAGCCCCTTGCATAAGGGAGATATTTTGAGATACATAGACTACAGGTTAAGGTGTCATCCAAACTCTATGATATTTAAACTGCAAAGTCCACAGAAGTAGACAGGGGGATATATTAGATCATGTTTTCCAGGTCACCCAGCAGGTGCACAGGTGTATTTATTACTCTATAACACATTTTAAAATTTCCACTAGTGGAGCTAATTCTTTCACTTGTGATTCAGTTAGTAGACCTTGAAAACGTGCATTGTTTGGGGTCCTGAGGACCGAGTTTGAGAACCTGTGTTTTAGACAAAGGGAGACAACCTGAAATAGGAAATATATTAGATTTGTTCCAATTATTAAGTAAACCTGGGAAACCACCAAATGTATTAACTATTCTCAATACAGTATCCAAGGACACATTTGCATCTTCCAGAAATAAAAGCATGTCATCTGCATACAAGGCTATAACATCCCCTACTACCCCAACCCTGAGACTACGTATATCAGGAGAAGTATGCAGAAGACACACTAGGGGCTCAATAGCAAGCACAAATAAGGCAGGGGAGAGAGGACAACCCTGCCGGATCCCTCTGGCAAGAGAAAAAGGGTCCGTAGTATAACCATTTATCTATACATGGGATGCCAGGGGTGAAAACAGTACCTGAATCCAGCAGATAAAGTGAGGTCCAAAGGCAAATTTATATAGGACCTCCCAAAGGTAGCCTCATTCAACTGAATCGAAGGTCTTGGCAGCATCAAGGGACACCACCACAGCCCCTGGCTCAATTCGGTCACTCTTATGCAAATGATAGAAAAGCCTGTGAATAGAAAGGCAAAAAACTAATTTGCTCTGAGTGAATTATGGAGATAATTACTGTATGTAAATGCATATCCAGAATATTAGCTATAAAATTAACATCACTAGACAAAAGGCATATGTGCTGACATGACTCTGGCAAAGTGGGATCCTTGCAGGTGAGCAAGCACTAAAGTAATAGCGTCAGGCATGGAAGGGGGAATTGAGCCCCAATCGTTCAAAGTATTAAAAGTATCTAGTAAATGAGGAATAAAAAAATCCTTACATATTTTATACACCTCTACAGGAATCCCATCACAACCAGGAGCTTTAGAAGTAGGGAATGAGGAAATAGCTAAATCAACTTCTTCTAATGTAAATGGAGCATCCAGGAAATCAGCAGCTTCATGTGTCAGGCTTGGTAACGTAACCTGTGCCAGATAATGCGGGAGTTGAGAATTAGTATAATAAACTCTAGAGGTGTATTGCTACGTATGATATCCAATGTCTACTCCATGTGAAAAGTCTAGAACCAGGCTAGCGAGATCTTCTGCCAATAACAACCGCCCATTGTTCCCTTAGAACTGGGATACGTTCACCGGTACTTAGTTGGCCGCCTGGACTTATAGCTCGAGGTAGTAGCAATTCACATGGAGGAGCAAAAGGATACAATGGTGAGGGTAACAGTTGGAATGGAGACTAAATCGTGGATAGTAGATATAAGAATAGAACCAGAACAGGAAGTGGTACACTATCGATGCGGCAAGAAGCTGGTTCAAGATGCTGTTGGCAGTAAATGTGGTTAGTTATAAGAATAGAAAAGCGGCTTGAGCCCCGTACTGAAGAGTCAAATAATTGATTTGGCTTTGAGAGCCGTTGTTGTGGCTTGGAGCCCGTGCAGAGGAGAAGAAGATATTTGAGTTGGCTTTGAGAGCCGATGGTGCGCCTTGGAGCCGATGCTGAAGAGTAAGACAATTGATTTGGCTTTGAGAGCTGATGTTGTGGCTTAGAATCCGTACTGAAGAGTTTAACAATTGATTTGGTTTGGAGAGTCGATGTTGTGGCTTGAGCACTGAACTAGATACAATGGGCTTCATTCAGAGGCGGCCGTACGGTCTATGACCGTACGTCCGCCTCGATGTTTGTCCAGTGCGCATGCGCACGAGGGACCCGGCTCCTTCGTACGCATGCGTGAGACCCGCTATGACCGACAGCGCCGGTCGTAGCAGGTCTCTTTCCAAAGGGGGCGAGCTATCGATGTTGATTGACAGCTCGCCCCGTTTGGAAGACGGGCCGGGGGGGTGGCAGCCCAAACGGAGGCGTTCCCATGACAACGCCTGCCGTTTGGGGGAGGCCCCACTGACATCACTAGTGATGTCAGTGGAGAGCTTCCGGCTCTGACAAAGTACTGAATGCCATCTTCCACTCATCTCCGGCCTTGATCCGGATGAGGTTATAAGATCCCCGGAGATCAATTTTCTAACTGATGGAGGCCTGTCGGAGCTGGTCGAAGAGTACGGAGATGAGGCAAAGGGTACAAATTAAGGGCTTCATTCAGAGGCGGCCGTACGGTCTACGACCGCACGGCCACCTCGATGTTTGTCCAAGTGCGCATGCGCACAAGGGAGCCGGCTCCTTCGTGCGCATGCGTTAGACCGCTAAGACCGACAGCGCCGGTCGTAGCGGGTCTCTTTCCAAAGGGGGTGAGCTGTCGATGTTGATTGACAGCTCGCCCCGTTTGGAAGGCGGGCCGGGGGGTGGCAGCCCAAACGGAGGCGTTCCCATGGGAACGCCTGCCGTTTGGGGGAGGCCCCACTGACATCACTAGTGACAGAGCCAGAAGCTCTCCGGGGCTTACGACAAGTGAGACCCTACCCTAGGGTCTCGTCGTAAGCTCCAATGGTCGCGATGGTCTGTGACCATCGCGACCATCACCCTAGCGGTCGTCAGAGCTGTGGGTGTAAACCCACAGCCTAATGACTGAAACAGAGGCGGCCGGTCAGGATGCAAGCGGCCGCCCAGTTTCTGAGCGACCGCTTGCATCCTCCGACCGCCTCTGAATCAGGCCCAATGTCCTGATGAATAGTACACAGATTAGAGTACGAGTTTATGTACAAGAAGAAAGAAAACTTTCTTTTTGAGGGCACTCTAATATCAATGTTAGTAACAGAAATAAATAATAAATAACTTTTATTAAATATACATTCAAAATGTGTTAACAAGTACAGACCTTCCAACACCCAAACGGTCTTACTGCTGGAAAACAGCAGAAATATAAACAATTTAAAAGAAACAAGAAAACAGACAAGCAAACGAACAACATGAAAACATAAATATAAGACTGGTTGCAATATCACAGGTAATGTGAAGCCAAGTGAAATATTACAAAGAATTTTAATGATCAGTGGTGGTATGATTATCACCCATTCTGGTCCAATGACCAAATGATAAAATAGTAGCACAATGGCTAGTCACAAATATATACAGCCAGCACAAGTACCATCAACAGGCTCTAGCTAGTGAAAAAACCTTTTGAGAAGATATTAAAGCATTTGCACAAACCATAGTATGTATTTATTTTTTGAAAATAGTGTACAGCAACCAGTAACAATTACCAGCATTGCTTAAAATGTGTCCATATATATATACACAGATAACTATGGTTTTTGAGGGGTAGATCCTTCATCAGCCTCCACTGAAAAATCCCCAGGTATAGGATGACAGTACAAGTAAAGAAAATGTATTAATGAAAATAGACTACTCCCTTTTATGGGTTGTCTAGTCAGCAGCTGCTGCATGTCATTATAATGTATTAGTGAATGACACGTGAGCGTACTGTATAGTACTCCCGGGGTCGAGAATAAGTAAAATGGACATCTGCTTTTAGACCAGGCTCAAAAGACGGTCCTGGTGTGTATATAGTGCAGGAGCCTCTTATGGCCAGACTCTAATGAGAGTGCCCAAGGAATAACAGACAATTGTATATAGTAGGATAAATGTCAGAGCATAGAATCGGATTCTATGCTGCTTCCAGTCATATACCAAAGGCAGTGGTGACTGGTAAGAAGCATAGACCACGTATACACTGATATAAAGAAGGAAAAGTGTAGCATCAGTAGGACTAATACAAAATGAGCAAAACTCTGTTACCCCAAGGGTATTGCAGGGTCATGTGCTCAGTCTTGTAACATATAGTCACTACATTTGCTTGAGTAAAGAGAGAAAGTCAGAAATACCTGGGTGCTCTCATGTAACGAGAACTGGCGTCAGATGAAAAAGGATCTGCCTCATGTAAAGCCTGTGGGTGTGCTGCTGCAATGAATCCCGCCTGTACACAGCGGGACTCGCGGGTCTGAGACGCGCGTTTCACTCTGCTTCTTCAGTCAGATGCCTGTTGATGGTACTTGTGCTGGCTGTATATATTTGTGACTAGCCATTGTGTTACTATTTTATCATTTGGTCATTGGACCAGAATGGGTGATAATCATTCTGGTTTTCTTTCTTCTTTTTTATCAACGTATATTTATACTCTCAAGGGGAGCACCTCCACAAGGACACTCTTTGATACCCGCACAAGGGTTATATTTCTGATATCTGTGGATATACTTACGTCTATAATATTTGTTCACTATTCATTATATAATTAGATCCTGTGCTCAAATTACTTCTCCACTTTTCCCTTTCCCTGGTTTCTACGAGTTTATGTACAAGTTAGTGTACAAATTAGCGTCCAAAGTCCTGACAGACAGTACGTAAGTTTGTGTACAGGTTTGTGTACAAGTTAGTGTACAAATTAGCATCCAAAGTCCTGACAGACAATACATAGGTTTGAATGCAAGTTTGTGTACAGGTTTGTATACAAATTAGCGTCCAAAGTCCTGACAGAAAATGCATAGGTTTGAGCACAAGTTTATGTACATTTTGGTACAAATTAACATCCAAAGTCCTGATGGACAATACATAAGTTTGTGTACAAGTTGTGTACAAATTAGCGTCCACTGACCTGCCGAGAATGCTGATTCGGCTTGGAGGGCTGTCACTGCCAGTGCAGCTAGGAAGCTGCAGGTGGAATAACGAAGCTGGAGCACAGCACGGGAGTTGATGGTGCGGCTAGGGAGCCGTAGGAGAGGCCAAAAGAGCCGGAGACAGCTGGGAGACAACACCGAGGAGATGGAGATCCTTCCAGCAGAGTCAACAGGAGCTCATGCCTAGAGAACCCACAGGAACGCTATAGTCGGCGAGGCGGCAAAAGTCCAGTGTGTACAAATAGGAGGACGGACCAATCAAGTTGCACTGAGGATGATACATCACTTCCTGAGGCGTGCCGATTGCCTAGCAACATTAGAAACTGGAGTAACCCCGTTCTGACTGGGTAATCTGCTTGCAGGAGACAAGTCGTGACAGCAACTTGTAACATGTATAAGGAAGAGTAATACTGAAAAATATCAGCCCTAGGAATAGCTGGGGACTCATTGAGAATAACAGGAATATACCTGCTACCAGTGTCTTCTCTAGCCAAAAAAGCCAAATAACTACCACCTCTGCCTGAGAATACTGCATATGCTTTGAGAACATTAATCTATGTTTAGATTTATCTAATAGGTAGTCCGACCACTCCTTCTGAGCTTCCAAACACAAAACATGGTCAGGGATAGCATTAGTCAAAATGTAACATGCTGACAACATAATTGTTCAAGCCGCACTTCCTCCTTCCTCCTAAATGTCTTCATTTCAGAGACTCTTTTAATAAAGGAGCCCTGATGATAAGCTTTAAGTGCATCACACATAATAACAGGATTTTGACAAGAGGCAGAAGCTTTCCCATGCACCAATTAAATCAGAGCCGGCACCCATCAAAGTCAGCCAAAAAGGGTTAAGTTTCCAGAAGTGGGCCCCTTGAATAAGGGAGGTATTTAGAGTTAAAGTCACAGGTGAGTGGTCAGAAATGCCCCTAGACAAACAGTCCACCACCGAGACACCAGAAGAAAGACTTGGAGATATTAAAAAATAAATCAATTTGAAAAAAAGTATGAAATGTAGCAGAATGACAAGAAACTAGAGCAGAAGATGGATGACAAATTCTCCAAATATCTAGCAGTCCAAGTTCGGAAACCAATTTTGCCCAAGGAGTAGAAAAGGAGGAAACAGGACCTGAGGATTCCCTCCAATGATCTAGAGGAGAATCAATGACATTTTTAAAGTCCCCCACACAAATAACTGGGGTAGGGTAGTAGGGGATTGGGCAATAAAGGGGCAGCTTTACGAAGAATATCATTACAATATGGTGGTGGAATATAAATAGCAAGCATGCTAAAGTCACATCATTTGAGCATTTTTTGTTCATAGAGTATTATTAACCTCAATAACATTAATTTCCACTTAATTTCAGTCAATTTTGACCACCTCACAGCTCACAATATTGCTTTCATCCAGTTTAGGCCAAAAGGTTGCTCCGAGCCCTGTATAAGGGCCTCCAATTTGCCTTTTTTTCTTTCCAGTAGCCAAAGGGACTCTGTAACATGCTCATGTGTACAGTGTCATGAAAATAATCATCCATCATTCTTTGTATGTGACCCTATCAAATGGAAATTTTCGGCAAATCTTTTAGACCCAACCAGATGACATGATGTTGTGTTGACTCCTCTGCATCACCACTGGGTCTTTTGGGAAAGCTGAGTTTTTTCCTGGCAGCTGCTGGAGAAACTGAAGGAGATATCATGTCATCTGCCAACTTGCTCACCAGGAGCTCTTTGCATTTATTTAAGATCTGGGACATTTGGAAAGAATGACATTATGTATGACTTAAACGAAGGATCGAGCATGGTCACCAATGTAGTGATCTGATTTCAAGATATTGGCAACCCATGGATCCTGGCAAAGTGAACAAAGGACTTGATCTACAAGTCCTACATACTTAGCAGAATCGCTTGTATCAACTCCTCCTTCCATTTTCTGAGCTGATATTTCAAAAGCCTAATTAGGGGAATCACCTGACTCAAGCTAGCAGTGTCTGAACTCACTTTACAGGTGACTACTTCGAACAGTTTCAGCAGCTTGCACAAGATGGAAAGCATTCTCCCCTGTGCTGGACTAAGGTACAGTCCCCCTCCTCTCCTAATGTTATGGCTTTTTGTATAGCTTTGGATGGCTTTTTGATGTTCAACTGTCTGCAGAAGCATACTGTATAAGGGGTGGAATTTTACCTTGTTACCACTTCTTGTTTCAGTTGGAGGCAGGGCAAATTCAACTGTTCTTGCAGCTGCTGCAATCTCCTTAAAGCTGTGGCTGAATGGCGAAAATGGCCCAACATTTTTTGGGCCACAGACAGCATCCCCTGCATCCCCTGTCATTTTTTTTGTTAAATTCTGCACTACCAAATTGATTGGGTGAGCAAAACATGGGAAGTGTGTGAATTTACCTAGCTGTAATGCTCTCACAATATTTGTGGAGTTATCACAAATCCCGAGGAGAATCCAAGCGGGCTAAGCAGTTTTGCAATGATATCCCTGTGTTTTTCTAAGATGTTAACTTCAGTATGCCTCTCAGTAAAGCCGGTGGTACAGAGATTAGCCTGCCTGGGAATGAGCTGGCATTTGTGCTACCTACTGCTATTGGTGCTGAAGGCAATACAATCACCCGGTGGGCTGCCACAGTCATGTAATCTTTAATTTGCTCAGTACCGCTTCTACACATATGTGTGGTTAAGTGGTCAGTGGGTACAATGGCATTTTGTAGGCTAAAAATTACATCTTTTAATGTCCTGTTACAGGCAAGGAATTGCTTTTCTAGTACAATTGATTCAGGATAGAATTTGGTAGCGGGGACACAGGACCCAAATTAACTGTCTAACACCTGATACATAAATGGCAGATATTGGATGCAGATCTAATACTAGCATAGCCATCGTGTCATAATTGATCTACTGTACGACTTGGTGACAGCTGTCTTGCTGTCACCCAGTTCTTCTGGGATGAAGATCCACAACCAGCAGCAGCCCTAGCACTCAAGGATTCTACTGAGGAATCCAGGATAGGGGTGGACTCTGTTAGCCTTAGCTAATTGGATGCAGGGCTAGTGACGATTTTGATGATGAAGGTGTTGGTGGTGGATATTGCAGGTGTGGGGATCTAGCTGAGAGAATGGAGCTAGCTGAAGCTGCACTGCTTGTTGTTACTTTTTTAGCATAAGTTTCCAATTTTGCCAACAACTTTTTATGATTGCACTGCAAATGACGTAACATGGAGGAGTATCCTAGATGGTTAAGGTACCTACTTTTACTTACTATAGCTTTACAAATGCTACAGATGGCAAGACAATTGTTGTCAGAATTTCGGTAAAAATAATTCCACACATAAGAGGTGGCTTTTTGGGCTTATGCCCTGGCATGACAATGGCCTTCTTGTTATCACAGGCAAGAACTGCTTTCATTGGTGCCTGATTTACACAAACCACATCCTCATCATCAACATCATCATTAACGGCATCAACTACTCACATATCCCCCACACCCTGCTGCACTTCTACAGAAGCATTCTCAATTTCTATGTGAGCATCTTTTGTTTGCTGCTCATCCTCACATTTGCAAAGGGTGCAGAAATGGTGGAAGAAAGTTTCTGTGCAGAAATGGTGGAAGGAAGGTTCTCTATGAGTACAGTATCAGAAACAATAGACTTAAACATAGCACTCATGGACACACTTAGACTCTCCTCAGGTATTTGTGATGTTTCAGAAGAACACATAGGGCCTGGTTCATTACGGATAGCAACTGCAACAGCATACGCAAATTGGCCGATGGGGTGTACCGCGCATGCATATGCTTCACAGTGCACATGTTAGCTCTGCGATCACACACACAGAAAGCCACCGCAGATGGATCGACGGGATGTCAGCGTTTTGGGTTGGTGACAGGGGAGTGGTCGGAGAAACGCAGGCGTGCCAGTCCGTTTGAATGCCGTTACATGGGTTTTCATATATTAGCCACTGCAACGGCATACACAACTTGAGTACTCACTGCGTGCAACGAGGTTAGCAATTTCTGTGTAAGGTGAGACCTGTTGCAACTGTGCTTGAGGGACCGATGTTACTCAATGTTCATGATGTATATGCAAGGCTGCAAGGTATTACGGATGTGAGAGAGCAGTAGTGGGCGTCTCTATACTGGCTGTGCGATGGCATTGCGATTGCATTAATTAGCATGTTTTTGCAACATATCTGCATGCGTAATTGCAACCACGATCGCAATAGCGATCCATAGTGAATGAGGCCCATAGTTTGATCTTCTTACTTAGGGTTTTATTTTTCAAAACTTTTTGGTTTTCATCTTTTTGACACCTCTTCTAGCACCTGAGTGAGAGGGTCTTGCATCATCATGTGAGGCAGAAGAAGATGCCTGACTGATAGTTGCAGAACCACAACTCAGAAATAAAGGCCTTTCTTTGCCACTGTGTGCGATGAATGACATGTTGGAAATTTTATGTTTTTCTGCAGTCAACTTTCCCTTTATTAGAGGTGTTTAAATATTGTTTTTATTTCAGATGCCCTGACTTAAACCCTCTATGCCCTTGAAAACTGGCTTTAGTAGATGATGTTTAAGAACTAGTATCGTCCTCATGACTAGAGACAGCAGCTGCAGTGCTAGTACTTGATTGCTGCTCCTGCTGTTCTATTGATTGGTCTTCCTGATCCATATTGACACACTGCACAGATATTATTAACACAGTTTTTCTTTTTTATAACTCTGCACAAACTCTCTGCAACACACTGTGCAGATAACTCGGTGACCCTAAAGCTGCTGTGTGTTAGTCTTGTATCACAGGCCTGTCTGGGGTTCACTAGTCTGAAAAATACAAATTATTTTAAACAAGAAAAATACGATTTTATTTTTTATAACTTTGCACAAACTGTCTGCGACACACTGCACAGATAACACGGTGACCTGAAGCTACTGTGTGTTAGCCTTGTATCACGGACCTGCTTGGTATTCACTAGTCTCACAATAAAGGTTTTTTTAAATAGATACCACTACAAACAATAAATAAATTTTTTTTCTATTTTATTTTTTTGTACAAGTGACCAACAATGAACACCACATACAGTAATAATAAATGTATTTTTTTTTAAATTTTTCAAGTGACCAACAGTGACCAGGCAGTGTGACACAAAGGGCCCAATACAGGCCCATTCGCAAGGCTGCGTTCGTACGTAGTCTGCCGATGTTTGCAATGTGCGCATGCGTACAAGATGCAGTGCGCGTGCGCGGACTAGTCCATACGGTCGGGAAGCGTTTGCACTCTGTACATAGATGCTTCGCTAGAATGTGTGACAGGTAAAAAATAGAAAGCAAAATAGTGACTGGGATAGTGTGAATAAACAGTGGATCTTCAGCATTCCTACAACATTATCACAGATGCCAGATGCCCGAAGGAGTACAATTGTAGCAGCACACATGGGAACACCAAAGTCTTTAGGGAACATGTGAGTGACAACATACCATGCTGGAAGACCCAACTGAACTGAAAGACTGTGACCAGGGAACCATCAATATGTATCAACTATGCACCCTCAAGCGGATAATCAGACAACATAGAAGGCCGGGAGGGCTTCACCGGGCAAATACGGGAGTCAACACAGGGATATAGAGGAACCCAACAACCATGACCTAAGTGACCAGTCTTAAAACATCGCAAACCAAAATGGACAAGTGACCTCAGCAAAGGTGAGACAACGTGTAGGAGATTCCTATTCTACAGAATACCACACTGGAAGACCCACTTGAACCCGAAACCTTGAAAAGGGAACAATCTAGCTCCATAAACCATGCACCCTCAACCAGAATCCAGACACAAATAGACATGGGACAGTGTCACTGGGCAACTCTAGGAGTCAGCATGGGGACACAGAAGAGCCCATGACCAAGCCGATCAGATCCTAAGTGCAGAATCTCTCACAAACTCAATTAAACATCAGGATTTCGGAAAGGAAGCAAGAAAGCAGCAACAAGCTCGCTAATACGAAAGGACCTGTGGAAGGCCAGTCGCAAAGGTAAGCACAAATTAACAGCATATATGAGGAAAAACCAATGACCAAAAGTGCCAAAATAAATGAGCATGCACTAACAGGGAAGGTATGCCAGAGATCCACAGGCAGTGGCACCATTCGTGCCCCAACCATAATGTCTCAACTAACCGTTAACCATTCACCAAGTCGCGCTGTTCTAAGGTGGAAGCGGTTGCCATGAGAAACAGCACAACGCTGCTGCCAGCACCCATACCTGTGAATGACTGCTCCATGTAATACACAGCTGAATATCAAACTGAAAGGAATATAACATATGGCAAGGGATCGCTGGTAAAATGGGACTTAATGGCATAGTGCCATTCATTGCCACAAAGAAACACTGTCGGGCCACTAAAACTGGGTCTATGTTGCCAGCACTGATGAAGCGAGCTCCATACGGAGTAATAAATGCGTGGGAACTACAGAGTTAGGTGACAGGCACGTTGAGACAGTGTGCTTTCTAAAGAGCAAAAAATGACACCCACCATGACTGCAACTTTGCAAAGCATTCATCTGAGGACCCTTGATGTGGGCCCCAAAGGAGGAGGAGATGACAACTGAAACACCAAACATGCCTCCACTATCCTCACTGAAAAAGAGGAAACAAAACAGACAGTCCTTGAGCCGATTTCCTAGGGACCAGAACAAATCCACGCCTACGAGAGGTGGAGCAACAGTGAAGAAGAAGCAGTAGAGGGTATGACACAGATAAATCAGAAACCCCACCAAAATTTGACAGGACAAACTGCAAACCTACAACTGCGCCACATGAAGGGAACCAGGGCACCCACAAAGTAAGCAAGCAGGCCGGCAAAGGAACTCAGAGAAGGAGCTGGGGTGGAGTCACAGTTAGCTGCGCAGCCACCTCTGATGGCGACGATGAACAGGACCCAATAGCTAAGGCTGGGTACACAGTTACCGACCCACCAAATCAATGCCCGATGGTGCCGATGAATAATATATTAGTTGATCGGCACACACTGTACGATCCAGTGAACAACTGTCTGATATATCGTTCACCGACACCACTGACCTTGCTTGCGTCGGCAGCTGGGTCGCTCCATTGTCCTTGCATGAAGGTCAATGTAACAACCCAGATGAATGATCCGCGGGTATGTGCATAGTGGGCCTGTATAAGGGAACCTATTCTGAGGGCCGCGACCTGTGTGTCGGACGCAGCCAAGTCCATACCTTCTTGCGAGGGTCCCTGGTGAATACCACCAGCACATTAGACTCTGCGCCTCAGAAATAGGTCTCGCCAATCCCTAAATACAGGTTGCATTCACTATCCACTATCCACCCGAGAGTTGTGACAACTGTTAGGTGTGTACAGTAGAGCACCGTAGGAAAGTTGGGTCAGTTGGATGGTTGGAGGAAAGTTGGTTTGGTGCAGAAGTAACTAGTGGCTGCAGGACCGTCCCCTGTAACAGTCACCATTGTGATGTCATGCTGCTTATGATGTCACACGGCATGATACTGCTTACTAGTAACCCCAGGCTGTTACAGGTCAGGAAGGGATTACTCATCTGTGATAGTCATCCCTTCCTGACATTTATTATTGAGGCCTCCAGCCACACCTATTGGATGAATCTGTTCTCTTTATTACTGTTATTATGCATAAACTACTAATGCTATTAGGGTTTGGTATATTATGTCGACATTAATCATGCCGACATTCAAAATATCAACATGAGGATAGCAACATGTTCATAATGTTAACATGTTGACAATGAATGTGTCGTCACTGATGACATGTAGACATTGCCAGAGTGTCGTCTTTTTTTTTAGGTAAGCCTAACATTTCATATCTGTCGACACTCTCCATTTATCGTCATGTTAAGTATTCACATTATAACCATGTCGACATTGATTGTCGACATACCGAATGTGGACTATGCGACTGCATACCCTAAATAATAATTACTAGAATAGACCTGTACTCAACTGTAGCAGCGAACAAGCAACGATAATGCACTGTTTCATCAGTAGGATGTTGGTGTTGGTACGTGTCAGGTAACTCGGGTGCTCAATCACCTGGCCTTGACAACCGCAGCAGGCTCAATAAGGTTTCCTAAAGGTGAGTACGCATTAGACAATATGTCGTCCGGCGGTTCGGGCCGACATATCGTCCACATTGGCAAGTGTGTATGCGCTATAACCGACCAGGCGCGCTCCCGGGGGGTCGTTCATCGCATCGACAGATCGAGCCTACATGCTGCTCAATCTGGTAATTTGATGAACGACCCCATGCTTGTGGAGGCAGCCAGTGCCCGACATATCGTGCGTTCGGGCGTTGCATCGCTGGGTACACACTTCAGCAAGTGTGTACCCAGCTTTAGAAAGACATCAAGGGTTTGTGCTCACCCAGCAAGATCCAACTATTGTACCTTACCGACAGATATAACCGACCAACTGATCAACCCAGACATTAGATCGAGGATCCAGACAAAATTTTGTGACAGCAGCTGCCTCTGGGCGCCCTCGTGCCTATAATGCAGAACGCTTATTTACACACTAAAGCCAATACCTGGCTCAGATACCTGGCTCATCCTGGGTCCTATTTACATACTCACACACTAAATGCAGGGCTTCTAGGTGTTTATTTACTAAGCATCGGCTTCTAAAACCTGGTGCTTCTGATTGTGTTTATGCCCGAAATTAATTAAAAGGGTTTTAAAAAGCCGTGTATTGCTAGTAGAACCATTGCCCTTTAAAATTTTGGGCATAAAGACGATCGGAAGTGCGGGGTTTTAGATCCCAAAGCTAAGTAAATAAACTCCCTACAATGAGCCCGTAATACCAGGCTTGCCGCCAGCTTCACCTTTAGCAGTCCCCCATCCCTTAGATCTGAACCTGCTAAAGGGTGCTTGGTGTATGCAGTAATGGAGGCTTATTGTTTGGAGGGAGCTGGGGCAGGAGAGGCACTAGGGCAGTAACAGAACAGACACAGGCTCAGGAGTAAGGAGGTAAAACATACACTGAGCGTTGTGCATACTAAGTCGTAATGGAAGTACCTACACTGGTAAGGGGAAAAAAATGAACTCGCAATCTAAGGCTTGTCACCAGCTTCGCCTTTAATAGCCCCCCATCCCTTAGATCTGAGCCTGCAATTGGTGCAGTAGTGGAGGCTTATTCTTTGGAGAGCGCTGGAACAGGAGAGGCACTAGGGCAGTAACAGAACAGACACCGGTCCAAGAGTAAGGAGGTAAAACATACACTGAGGGTTGTGTACACTATAGTGATCTAGGTACCTACACAGGTATGGGAAAGAAAAGGTTGAAATATCCAGAAGAGTTTAGGGTCGTCAGCAAGCAATAGACTAGTCAGAGTTATAGCAGAGATAGAAAATGACTAACAATAGGATGGTAAGGGGACAAGCAGAGGTCAGGGCAGGCAGCTAACAGTATGACAGGAAGCACCTCTACTTTATTCAGGAATCACACATGCTTTCATTATGCTTTATATTCCTCCATGATAACAATTATTATTTCGGGATTACTTCACATCAAAATTGTGGCATGTTAGCCATGGTACAAAGGATCTGGAAATGCCGACTTTATACACAACTCTGATCAGATGAGTTATTTTAACACATATATTATGTATTTTTTTCTTAACTTGTACTAATAAATGTTTTAGTCACAACCTGGGAGTCATACGCATATTGATCCCTGGAAAGAGATTACTGTCAGATAGGCTCCCATTTACTGAAGTGATAAGTATTCCCTTATCTGTGATAAGTATTCCCTTCCCAAGGTTATGTAACTATTACTCCTTATTTGGGAGCCACCAATTCATTTTAAGGTTCCGAAATATAAATTTACATCTATACATATCTCACAGGTGTTTGTCTTCTGCTCCTCGAATTCACCTGCCCTTCTACAATGTACTGCAGCTTACACCAGTGTCTCCCAACTCCAGTCCTCAGGGACACCCGAACAGTCCATGTTTTCCAGATCTCCTGAGCATCACAAGTGAAATGATTAGCACCACCTGTGAATCTTTTAAAATGTGTCAGCCAGTCACGAATACACTGCTGCACCAGCTAGTATATCTGAAAACATGCACTGCTAGGGGACCCTGAGTTGTGTGAGATTTGAGGAGTTGTAAATTGTTTCCAAAAGCATGCTGACAAGCGCGGGCCCTTCTCTTATCAACATAAAGTGTGATATTTAAATTAGATCTTCAGTGTCCCTCAGTGATAGGGTGTCTCTCTGTATTTATGCTAATTACAGTAAAATCTGCCATACAATAGACAGCATGAGGACTCATAAAGATTCCGATTGCCCAAGAAAACCTTACAGAGCAAATATTAGCCCTACTTTGTCCTAGTATTGTAATTAGTCTTTTAAACAAATAGCATGTAATGCGCAATTCATTAAATAATATATTAGCGGTAATTGTCAGAATCAGAGGTACAGTTACTCTATGTGCATGCCATGGTTTAGTTATCACCCTGCTTGTGGCCACTGCTATTAGTAACTAGTGGCTGCAGGGACATCGCCTGTAACAATCACCATTGTGATGTCATGCTGCTTGTGATGTCACAGTGCGTAATACTGCTTACTAGTAACCCCAGGCAGTTACAGGTCAGGAAAGGACGATTAATCTGTGATAGAGGTACTACCTTTATTACTGAGGCCTCCAGCCACTCCTATTGGATGAGTCTGTTCTCCTTATCATGATATTATGCAGAAACTACTATTAACTGATATTAATGTTCAGTCTAAGGAGATCAAAATTGATTAAAATCGCCTTTTAGTAAATAAACCCCCTGGACTGACAAATGCAGCCGGCTCCATAAGGTTTCCTTAGTATGATGCTGAGGGTTTGTGCTCACTCGGCAAGACCCA
Organism: Taudactylus pleione; assembly: GCA_031769625.1. Classification (NCBI taxonomy): domain Eukaryota; kingdom Metazoa; phylum Chordata; class Amphibia; order Anura; family Myobatrachidae; genus Taudactylus; species Taudactylus pleione. Next base: position 528,276 of record JAUIMM010000546.1, read on the forward strand.
ACTCCCCAACCGACAGATATAACCGACCAACCAATCAACCCAGACATCAGATCGCGGACCCAGGGGGACTTTGTGTCGGCAGCTGCCTCTGGGCGCCCTCGTGCCTATAATGCAAAACACTTATTTACATAGTGACGGCAACACCTTGCTCAGATACACATGTAATAATATACTCATCTATGTACTAATGTTATTCTGTTGCTACCAAATAACTGAATTATATAACAAATGTCCTCTGGTTACTTTACACTACGGTGATGGTAAAGAGGGAAACAAACGTTACTTTGGGGGTCCTTCATTTCAAGCAGAAAAGCAGGGTTAAATGCGACCAAGTTTACACATTGGGATGCCAAATGCTGGACTCCTAGAATGAACTCGCAATCTATGGCTTGCCGCCAGCTTCGCCTTTAATAGCCCCCCATCCCTTAGATCTGAGCCTACACAGGTAAGGGAAAGAAAAGGTTGAAATATCCAGATGAGTTTAGGGTCGTCGGCAAGAAAGTAGTCAGGGTCACAGCAGAGATAGAAAATGACTAGCAATAGGATGGTAAGGGCCCATGCAGCGGTCAGGGCAGGCAGCTAACAGTATGCAGGAAGCACCTATAAATCATTCAGGAACCACACATGTGGAAACACAATATGCTCTATATTCCTCAATGACTTGTGTTGCGCACACTTAGATATTTATATTTATTATCAATAAATTAGTGATACATTAAAAGTCTTACTCCTAATATTTACATGTAACCATGAATACAATATTAGCATTTCTCCATCAGATGTATTACTATGTGTCATTTTACTATTTTTAGTAACTTTTTTTGCAAAATGGATGAAAAAACATGGCTTCTGGCAACAAGTGAGGCATTTTCAGGTAAGCAAAGTCGCTACAGACATGAAATGATACAAAGTCTCCATTGATTCCACTATATATACTATTAGGGAATCATGCAGTTTTCTTATAAGGAATACTGGGCCTGATTCAGAGCCGGACGCTCCGAACGAGCGCCCGCTCTGAATCAGGGCGTTTATTTTTTTTCATAGTGTGTGTGGTTACCACCCACAGCTTATGCGAGCGTCCACGATGATGGTTGCGATGGTAAAGACCATCGGGCTTGCGACGAGAAACTTTCGGTAGGGTCTCTATCAGAGCCAAAAGCACTCCCACTGATATCACTAGTGATGTCAGTGGGGCCGGACAAAGACGGTAGGCGTTCCCATGGGAACGCCTCCGTCTGGGCAGCCACGCCCCCGGCACGCCCACCAAAGGGGGCGTGCTGTCACTCACCATCGACAGCACGCCCCCTTTGGTGCGAGACCCGTAGCGACTGCTTGGCCGTCGCTATCCGGGTCTCGCGAATGCGCACGATGGAGCAGCATCCGTCGTGTGCATGCGCACTTGCTCAGTGCTCAGCGCTCGCGAGCGGGTCTGAATCAGGCCCACTATGCGGTATATTTACTAAAGTGACAGTTTTTACAAGTGGAGATGATTGGATGCTATGGGCAACATCTCCACTTCTAAAAACTCTCACTTTAGTAAATATACCCCTATGGGTCTTATATAATAGCCTGCGAGATGGAGAAACATGCGCAATTCCGACGAGTCTGCCCATAGTTTTTAAAGCAGCAATGATTTAAATTTTAAATTATTTCCGCTTTAAAAATGAGATGCTCTCTCTGGAATTGCGCCTGTGGGCTCTATTCAATTAGTTTTGCACCCGCAATACTTTTTTGCATGCTGTACTTTTCGTCGACATTGCATGTTTTAGCTGAAAAACTTTTTGTGCGCACCCCTGATATTCGCCGTATTCTATTCCAAAAGACGCGAAAACGCGACCCGGTGAATGTGAACCAGGCGAAAAGTGCTGTCAGAAATGGGGAAATCAGACTGACACCCCCTGAAAACATGCACTAACATTGGGGTTCAAAGTAGATGCCCCCGAATAGCCCTAATAAAGCTATTTGGGGACTGAAGTTGTGTCATTTGCTTCTAATTAGCGTCTTTACACAAGTGGTGAAGAATAGCATTAAGCAGTTTTTTTGGTGAAAATAAGTACTCCTGTCAAATTTGGGGTACATGAAAATAGTTGCAAGCATGGTTTAAAGTTACTAAAGTGAAGTTTTAAAAAACGCACCTGAAGCAAGCACCTGCAATCAAAAAAACACCTCACCCATACTTGCAGACCCCCCAAAAGTCTATTTCGCTAGTTTTTAAGTCTGTACCCCCACTTTGTACTTTTTCGCCCCCATTTTCAAAGTGCTTTTTGGGGTGTCCCTCACTTTTTTCTAGTTTTTTTTTTTACGCAGTTATCCTTTGGGGTGCTGTCCCAAGGGTGCTGATGGTTTCCCCACCTTTGCACCCCAAAATAGCAATTTTGCACTTTTCCTCTCCACCTATTCAGAGGCGAATCTTTTTCGCCTATTACATTGCATTGCGTTTTCACCTACGCGAAAAGTATTTGGGATTGAATACGGAGATAAGTTTCCACCTGGCGAAAAGGCGCAATCGGCGATACTTTTTAGCGGATTCTGACTTTTCGCGGCAAATTTAATTCGTGCCTGTGTCTGCTTCTCGCAGGCTATTACATAAGACCCTATAGGATGGCTAGCTTTCTAAAGTTGTGTATGTGACTCAAAAGCCCTATGGTTTTCTCACTTCTTTTTCAATTACATTTTTTGTAAATGTCGACATTCTGGTGTCGACTAGCTGTATACCCTCCTTCAACCGACACTACCATCTATAAAATGATTACACCCAGATCAAATGCCTATTTGCCATCACCACCTGGATGACAGCTCCACCAAATTCTACAAAATCTGAGCTCATCATTTTCCTATCTTCTAATGCTACGGTATTCCCCCACATCTCTTTTACTGTCAACAACGCCACTCTCTCCCCGGTTCTCCATGCCTGCGGCCCCGATTCTCAATGTCCGCTGCCTTGGTGTGACTACTGAATCCATCCTAAGCTTCTCTCCCCACATAATGTTCCTCAATCAATCCTGCCACCTCCTCCTCTGCAACATTTCACCCTCCCTCACACAGGATGGATCTATAACCCTGGTCCACTCACCTCACTCATCTCCCAACTCAACTATCGAGACCTTCCCCTCACTGGCCTTCCGCTCACCCGCCTCTCCAGTTCATCCGAAAATCTGTGTTCAGACCAATCTTCCTCTCCCACCTGTCCTTATCTGCTGCACCACTTTGCACACCCTTCCACTGCCCACTATATACAATTTAAGCAGCTCAACGTCACACACAAAGTCTTCCGTAATGCTGAACCATCTTACATTGTGGGTCTCATCATAAAATATTCCTCCACTGGTCATCTATGATCTGTCTCAGATCTTCGCCTCTCCACCTTGCTTAATAACTCCTAGTCCAGGGCTACTGCTGCACTGCCATTTCCCCTAATCTCTGGGATTTCCTGTCCATCCAGGTTATTCCACCAAACCTCCCCTCTTCTTGCTGCCTATCACTATTACCCACATAGATGTGTATAGAATATAGAAATATTCCAAAAGCCCCGATACCCACTGACAGGCAGTTGGAGAATGCAAGGCACCGGTATAACCTTTATTTGGCATTTTATCAACAGAAAAGAGAAGATCGTCCTTTCATCGTCTCAGGAGACTTTTTGAGAATAAGGTACGTGTATTAGACATCTGTACATCACTTTAGAGAACTTGGGAATGTCTACCTTCTGGTGGACAATAGATAATCATTTATGAGTGTTAGACAATTGTTCACATCAACAAACCAGCACAATATGGTTATATAACCAAAGTTAAGTAAAAAAAAGTAATTTTTGCAGAGCATCACACCACAGGTATTGTTATCCTGAGGACATAGTAACCAGCTGAGAGTAAGAAAAAACCTTAGTACTATTTAGCATTGGCTTCTACCCTTTTGGATGAGGGGAACTACTGCTGCCTATGCTGCCTGCACTTCACTGGTCTGGACGGAAAGGAGGAGGAGACAGTCCTGGGCCGGCCGGGTCCTGGTGCCTGCGCAATGGATCTGGCAGGTGCCAGGACCAGCACAAGCGGCGGTAAGTCCGTGCATATGCAAAACCCGGGTTTCTAGGGACTGCATCGACTGTAGCCCCTCGAAGCAGGGTAGGTCTGCCCAAAATGCTGAGGAGTGGCTTACCACTGGAAACATGCTCTCTGTTAATCGCAGCCCAGACTGGCCGTGCCAGGGGGAGAAAACTGGGATTGCCTGGCCTGTGTGTGATTGGCAGGTAGCGCTTCCAATGGAATGTCACTGCCAGTCACAGTGTAGCCAGTGCAGTCACTGCAGCTGGCTTACTGAGGTGGAGGAGTACTTGGGTCCCCCCTTCACTGCCCATCACTGATAAACAAAACCTCTACTTACACTCCTCTAGTAATGGCACAAGCTTACCTTTATGGATATATTTATATCTCTTCTGAATGAATAAATAGCTGTATTTGCAGTTAGCTCTTCTTTCCTATGAAAGTGACTGGATTTTCCTCCCTGCATCATAGGCGTCTCCCGACCCTGTACCTGAGGAGAAAGAAGATGGCGCCATCACTAAGTAAGTGACCTTCATAGCTCCAGAAAACTTATGGCACTTCTAATTCACATTATCAATGTAGTACAGTTGGGATGATCGAACTAGAATGTGTACAATTCTGTAAAACTATTTCATAATCATTATAAGGCCATGATGAGTGAATGTGCACATTACACATATAGGGGCTGATTCTGAGGTTTGAGAAAACTAAATCACCCAAATGCAACTTTGCATGGGGCAGATGTAAAATGTGCAGAGAAAGTTAAGCTGGGTACACAAAAAATCGTACGATATATAATTCCGACGAGGATTGGAACGATATGACCTGGCAATTTGCCCATACACAGTAAAAAAATCTCTGGGAAAATGGCTGCCGTGCCATTTTCCCAGTGACCTGCATTTGCAGTAGACTCTAGCCCAGCTCCAGAGTCTACTCTGTTCTCCATCGGCTATAAAGGACTGCACAGGGGACCCCTCCTCTCTTAATACACCCCTGCCCAGACATATGTGCAATGGTCCAATAGTTTAGTGCATCGGTTCTCTACATTTTTGCGTCATCCAGACTCATTTTTTGGGAGTGTGTATTTGTAGTCTGATGTATTAGATATGATCACAGTATTCTTCTAAAACAGGGGTGGGGAACCTTTTTTCTGCCGAAGGCCATTTTGATATATTTAACATTATTTGCGGGCCTGGTGGAAGCTACGCCCCATCCGTGTAAAGTCACATGGGGGCTAGGCCACAATCACCAGTGATTACAGCAATGACCGGATCATCCTGAGGATGCTTTGGGGAGCTGTATGGGCAGCGGTGTGACCATCTGAAGCATCCTAAGAGTGCTCCAGATGGCACTGCTGCATAGATTCTGGCTGCAAGGTGCCATTCTAGGCACCCTGCTAGCCAGATGAGGCTAGCAGAAAAAAGCTCCGAGGGCCAGACCAAATGGTTCCGGGGGCCTTATACGGCCCCCGGGCCTGAGGTTCCCCATCCCTGTTCTAAAACATCTCTTCATTCGCTAAATGGGATGCAAATACAAACCAAAATGTGCAATTTAATGGCTGTGAGCAATTTTCTTTAAAAAGCATCAAAAACCATATTTTCCCATTCCTTGCCTCCCACAGGAACCCCAACCCTTGGATGCACCATAGCAAAACAAAAAAACCCAGACCTATCTCTCCCTAATGCCTATCATTCTCGCACCTATGCTGTGTATGTGCTGAGTAGAAAGTTCTTATTTCCAGCAATCACTAATACTGGAACTTGTGACGTTACTAAAGTTCCTGACTGTCTGCTTTACCTGATTTTCTCACCCTGGGCCTGATTCAGAGGTGGACAGATTTAGAACATAGGACCCAAGCGCCCAATGTTTTAAATCTGTGCATGGGTCCTAAACACCCTGCACATGCGTCTCAATGGCTGCCGTCAGGGGACGCATATTGGAATTGCAAGGAGATCCACCCTTCCTGGGCGGTGACTAAGGTGTGGCTTGCTCTAATGACCAATGGTGCGGCTGATGTCCACTCTATGGTGCGACTTTCAATGCACCGTAGCGGATTAGAGCCGCGGTCTGTGGCCATCTCAGTAGGAAATCCATCGGCTGCGGCATTAGCAAAAACTTGCAGCAGCGGCTACGACTGCTACTAAGCCTCCGTCCACCTCTTATTCAGGCCACTGGCCCCAATGTTAACAGTAGTACCAACAAGAAGACGACTCCTTCGTGGGGCACTCTTGTATTAGTTAAATATCCTAAAATATAACTTTTTTTAGGTTTCTTTTTAAAACATAAAATGCTATGCTACAACAAACAACACAAAACACATCTACATACAAACAAACTCTAAAAATTCATAGTTGCCCATGAACGGGGTATGAATATCCAAAAATTCAGTATGAGCTATTTGAACTCAAAGGACTACTAATCCTAATTAATGCCTATGTCTCCATTATCTGGACATGTCGGATCAGTCAATATCCCAAAATAATGGTTGTTATTTTTATGGTCAGGAAACTGACCTGCAAAATATTGAGTATTTATTTGAAGCACATGGCATATAATACTCAAATTATATATCAACCCTGACTGGTAATGAGGTAGTCATAATAAGTTATTTATGTTTCAGATACATATCAATGGTGATAAGTTGTGGTCAGAATGCTGACCTTTTACATTTTAGGCACATATAAGAGCAAAATAACAACAATAAAAAACACAAAGAAACAAAAACAGACAAAATATTTACTAATGATTGAAAAACAAACAAATCATAGGCCAACAATATATCAAGTAGTCATCAGATGGAGCTCATCATTACTTCATTTCTACAGACTCCAGGAAGCACCACCACCCCAATACAGTAATTGTGCCTTTTCCTATCAAAGGATTTACGAGAATTCAAGATTGGTAACTGATATTCATACACCCAGGTCCAGATTAACAAAGGGGCGGATGGAGTTAAAGCTCCAGGCCTCCAAATAAAATTAGGCCCATCATCATGGCAGCATGTTGATGACCAGCTGTCTATCTGGCCACACAGTCGGACATAAAATGATAAATTTTAAAACTTTCTAGTTTCCTCAGAAAATGACGCAGTTTTTGTATTTTTCTGTATTTAGGGAGACAGAGGGGCTGATGGTGTATGGGGTGTACACGCCCACATGGCTCGGGTCATAGCATCTCCCCTTCTGGGTGGGTGCGGATAGATTGGCAGTAACTAGGTACACAGTCAATAGATAGGCATCAGAAAGTATGCAGTGAATAGGTTGACGGGGTTAAAGGTAGAAAAGTAAATGGTTAACAGGTGCATTAGGGTAAAAAGGTTTACAAGGTCAAGAGTATGACATGAAAATGGCCGACACATATTTTTTAGCCTAACCCTATCCTCTAACCCTAAACCTCAGCCTAGCCCTAACCCTAAAAATCATGAAAAACCATGTGTCAATCTTTTTAGTTTCTACAATTTGCAAGTCGACATTTTGATCATGTCGACATTTTAACCCTATCAACCTATTCACTGTCTATCTTCTGGTGTCTATCTAGGGCCTCTCGCCTATGCCTTCTGGTGTCTATCTAGTTACTGTCTTCCTACCATCCGGATACCTTCTGTGTATAGGCCCTTGAACATTTTCTTGTGGCCATTGATCCAGCCCTGCATACGCCTCCATCATATCTTCACCACCCAATTTATGGTGGGAAATCACCATTTGTTCTTCCGGCCAACGTGGCCAGCTGCAGGTCGCGGCTACCAAGCTTTAATGACATGGGTACTGGGGCCTCTCTGTGTTGGTGCAAGGCTTGTATTGCATTTACCCTCTCAATTAGTGCTTTGCCCAGAGCATTAGCTATACCGCTCTTCTGCAAAGTCATTACACATCAGTGATAGCTCGTTTTACCCTCTTTTGAGGACCGGGGACTCACCTTTTAAAAATGGGTGAGTCCCCGGGTATCACGCTCCGCTACAGCCAATCCCTTGCTGCCAATCAAGTGACTGACAGGGACGGGCTGGGCTGGGAGGCAGAGGGGAATATGGGCCTGATTCAGAGCCGGACGCTCTGACCAGAGCGCTCGCTCTGAATCAGGGCCCTCCTACCGAAAAATGGAGCGGCCTCCTGGCCACTCGCATAGCTGTGGGTGACCACCCACAGCTTATGCGAGCAGCCAAAAAGATGGTCGCGATGGTCAAGACCATCGCGACCATTGGGCTTGCGACGAGACCCTGCGGTAGGGTCTCGCTGCCGCAAGCCCCGGAGTGCTTTTATGCTCTATCAGAGCCAAAAGCACTCCCACTGACATCACTAGTGATGTCAGTGGGGCCGGACCCAGACGGTAGGCGTTCCCATGGGAACGCCGCCGTCTGGCAGCAACGCCCCCGGCACGCCCACCAAAGGGGGCGTGCTGTCACTCACCATCGACAGCACGCCCCCTTTGGTGCGAGAGCCATAGCGACAGCTTGGCTGTCGCTATGCGGGTCTCGCGCATGTGCACGATGGAGCTCCCTCCATCGTGAGCATGCGCATTAGGGCACCATCGACCCGCTTGCAAGCGCTCAGCGCTCGCGAGCGGGTCTGAATCAGGCCCTCACTTTTTAAAAATGGGTGAGTCCCCGGGACGCGCTCCGCTACAGCCAATCCCTTGCTACCAATTAAGTGACTGACAGGGACGGGCTGGGCTGGGAGGCAGAGGGGAATATGCTTCCAGGGCTGTACCCCTCTGTAATCCATTTGGAGTCGAAGCTGTAACTATTGGTAGTTACAGGAGTGGGTGAGATGTTGCACGTCTGTCGTGGACCGCGGGGAAGAATTCTCGCCTCCCACATTCAATTACTGTGTGGCTTCTCCCTTCTCTGCTTGTTTCGGTCTTCTCCCTGCGGCACTGTCTGCAGTGGGGAGGAGAGTGACCAAAGCCGCGAGAGCAACAGCACTGACTGCAGTGGGGAAGAAAATAACTGCAGGCCACACCCCTCTTTGTGATGTCACATGGGAGCGGGGTCACAATCGCCAGTGATTACAGCAATGCCTGGAGCATCCTGAGGATGCTTCAGGGAGCTGTAAGGCAGCGGTATGACCATCTGAAGCGTCCTAAGGTGGCACTACTGCATAGATTCTGCCCGAAGGGTGCCATTATAGGCACCCTGCTATCCAGATGAGGCTAGCAGCAAAAAGCTCTGAGGGCCAGCCCAAATGACTCTGGGGGCCTTATAAGGCCCCTGGGCCTGAGGTTCCCCATCCCTGCTCTAAATGCACTGCTGTGTGTGGGCCACTATATTTATGGGGTACTCCTGTGTGTGATGCACTGTATATATGCGTACCCCTAATCTCCTCCTTGCCCCAGCTGCTGTCTGCTCTTACCCCCTCCCTACCCCCAGCACTGCCTGCACCTAACCTCCTCCTTGCCCCCTGTATGGCCCCAGCTGCTGTCTACCCTTACACCCTGCGTACCCAGCCCTAACTTCCTCCTTGCCCCCAGTACTGCCCAAGTTGCTATCTATCCTCGCCCCCTCCCTACCCCCAGCACCACCTGCCCCTAACCTCCTCCTTGCCCATAGTACTACCTCAGCTACTATCTATACTTGCCCCCTCTCTACTTTCAGTACTGTCTGCCCCTAGCCCCCTCCTTCCACCTCAGTACTATGTTAGCTCTTATCTATCCTTGCCCCAAGCACTGTCGAAATTGCTGTCTGCACTTACCCCCTCCCTACCCCCAGCACTGCCTGCCCTTACTCCCCTCTATCCCCAACTTCTCCCTGCCTTTGCCCCCAGCTATACCCCAACTGATACAGTACCTGCCCCCCAGCACTGTCCAGGCTGCTGCCTGCTTTCAGTCCACCATAATATGTGATGGGACCCAGAAACAGTGGAGTATGACCCAAGTTTTACAAAGCGAGGGGTCCCTGGGACCCACAATTTTTTTCACTTATCGAGATCGCTGCATATGGGCACACACTTTTAAACACTTGGGTCCCTGCCACCATTCTCTACAGGCCCCATGGGGCGCTGCACATAGCTGATACCAGATGAGAAGAGTAAGTTTCCTGCGGGTGTTGTGTCCCCACCAGCCTTGCTTTAAGGCCTAATGAGTCAGTCAGGATTTGAGGCCTTAAGCTGGCCACACACTAGACCAACTTTCATCCAACCATCCAACTAGTTGATTGGTTGGAATGAAAATCTGGTAAGGAATGGGAGAAAATGATGATCAGCAATTTGCTCCTAAATGCCAGAAAACAGATGAAATTGGCCATCAGACAAACTTGTTAAATGTTTGAACAAATTGTTTAGATCAAACAAAAGTTTTTGTCCATTTTCCGGCGTTTGGGAGCAAATTGCTGATTGTCATTTGCTTTCATACCTTACCAGGTTTTCATTCCAACCAATCAACTAGTTGGATGGTTGGATGACAGTTGGTCTAGTGTGTGGCCAGCTTTACACAAAATATATGACTGGACCAATTTGCACAGTAACACGCTCCCACATGCAGACAGTAACAGAGACTGGAGTCCAGCGGATAGAGTACCGCTAGGTTTACTTTTCCGGTAGTAGATAGCAAAGGATTTGCCGTAAATGACAAAATGAAAAAAAATGTAACTAAACATTAATTTCTATTTCTACTATGAGGGCCAAACCGCAACAGAATATGCTGACACTATATAAGTAACTGTTATTATTATTAGTAGCATTATTATTATTAATAATAATAATAATAATAATGAAAGGGACCAAGAGCCCGTCCCTGACAATACGGCAAAACCAGTGTACAAATTCCAGGTACCCGGCCTATCCCCCACTCACACCAGGAGCCCTGTAACCCGGCATCCACAGAAGCTGTACAAAAGGAAAAGACAGCTTCCTATTACCGAACTGACATCCCTGGTAAAGGACATAACCATCCAAACACTTTCCCGGTGCCTATCCCCCACAACGTACACACATATGCCCTTTTATACTGTTTACATCATGTACATGACTTCTTTATCCTTTGTCATTCACCCGGGCTCTCTTCACTTTGCAGGAGACAGAAGAAGACTAGGAGATGGCGCTATGTAGACTTCATTACACGATTCTGGGGCATATCGGTATAATATGATTAAAATCATAGACTCTTATTAGTTGTTGCTTTATTAGTGTGGGGACTTATAAATGCAGGGGATGCACAGTGTAATAATGCATCTGGCTAATGTGTACAGTATGTAGTGTGCCTGCTGGGTAACAGTGCCTGCTAATGAGATTGCCAGCCTGTGCGGAGGGCCCTGTGGGCACAGTATATTGACTCTACCACATCTGAATCCTGCCCTGAGTTCTGTACTTAGTGATTATTACTCACCTGTGCTCATACCTGTAGGGATTTCCTCCTCCTTATTCTGGTGATCACACATCACATACGTCTCCTCTTCTCTAAATGATATAGTATGTTCCCATCTCTCAAAGCCTCATCCTAAATACATCACAAAATAAGTAACACAATAATAAAAAGTATGGATTGATGGGTATGGTATATTAAATCAACATTCAGAATGTATACAGACTGTCCACATGTCAAATATCGACACTGACATAATGTAGTCATTGCCAGAATGTCGCCTGTGAATGTCAAGAATGCGATTTGCATTCACTTTTAATCTATCCCTAACCACAGCCTAATCCTAATCTAACTCTATTTACAGCCTAACCACGACCCTAATCTAACCCTAACCCTAAAATTGAGGGCTGACATTCTGAAAGTTGTCTGCATACTTGTTTGATGAACTGTATATTAAAAAAATGTTAATCAGAGAAACATTGGCTATATATTTCCTCAACAGATCAGCGCTCGAAGTATGCCGGTATACAATGGTATGGTTTACCGGTACCTCAAGCACTGAGCCACCCGCCGGAACATCTGGAGAGGCATATGGGGAAGGCACCACCACTAACTACTTCATATGCCAGCCAGGTACCCGCTGAGATTTTGTTATCAGTGGGCACCCGGTGGCTCCCTCCCTGTAGCCAGACGCTGGAGCTCACTCCTGAGGTCCGCCTTCTGGCTCCCGCAGTGGGAGTTGGAAGAAACGTCTCTCCCACAGTGCAGAGCGAGGAGGGGTCAGACGGCGGCAAGAGCAGGAGCGGGGCTTCAGGTAAGTATAGTTTGTCTGTATGTCATTATGTGTAAGGGGTACTACTACAAGGGCCACTACTACTATTGTGGGCAATGTATAGGGGGCACTACTACTGTGGGAATTGCATAGAGGGCACTACTACTGTGGACAATGTATACGGGGCACTACTACTGTGGTCATTGCATAAGGGGCAATACAGTTTTAGACACTGTATAGAGGGCAATTCTACTATGGGCATTAAATAAGGGGCACTACTATTGTGTGGCATAATGTGTATAATAGGGGTGAGCGGGTTCGGATTTCTGAAATCCGAACCCCCCCGAGCCCCCCCGATCCGAGTCCGATCCGAATCAGGCTCGACTTTTCCCGCCTGACTCGGATCTGAAATCGAGGCAAAACGTCATCATCCCGCCTTCCGAGTCTCGCGGGTTTTGGATCCTATATAAGGTACCCACGTCGGCGCCATTTTCTCACTCGGCTGTGGACAGTGAAGAGGGAGGGTGGGAGTTAGGGCTGTGTAGTGTAGTGTAGTGTAGTGCTGCTGTTGTCCACTACTTCAAAGTCCATAGGGGCTGGCTGTGTTGTGCTGTGCTGCTGTTGTTAATAGGGGCTGTGTCCACTACTTCAAAGTCCATAGGGGCTGGCTGGACTGTGTTGTGCAGTCAGTTCTCCATAGGGGCTGTGTCCACTCCAAAGTCCTGTGCAGTGTCCCAGTCCTAAAGGAGTGCTGCAGTGTTGTCCAGGGGGTGCTCTGTCCATCAGGGGTGCTCCCCCCAAGTGCTAAAAAAATAATATATTTTCTGTGTTTGTGAATTGTGTGCGCAGTAGCCGCACGTGCATCAACAAAGTAGTGCCAAGCGTGCGCCTGTGTCATAAGTAAAGGGCCGGCTGGCTTGACCGTTAAGGGTGCTGTAACCCCCGAAAGTACACTCCAGTCCAAACCAAAAAAAAAATTATTTTCTGTGTTTGTGAATTGTGTGCGCAGTAGCCGCACGTGCATCAACAAAGTAGTGCCAAGCGTGCGCCTGTATCATAAGTAAAGGGCCGGCTGGCTTGACCGTTAAGGGTGCTGTAACCCCCGAAAGTACACTCCAGTCCAAACCAAAAAAAAAATTATTTTCTGTGTTTGTGAATTGTGTGCGCAGTAGCCGCACGTGCATCAACAAAGTAGTGCCAAGCGTGCGCCTGTGTCATAAGTAAAGGGCCGGCTGGCTTGACCGTTAAGGGTGCTGTAACCCCCGAAAGTACACTCCAGTCCAAACCAAAAAAAAAATTATTTTCTGTGTTTGTGAATTGTGTGCGCAGTAGCCGCACGTGCATCAACAAAGTAGTGCCAAGCGTGCGCCTGTGTCATAAGTAAAGGGCCGGCTGGCTTGACCGTTAAGGGTGCTGTAACCCCCGAAAGTACACTCCAGTCCAAACCAAAAAAAAAATTATTTTCTGTGTTTGTGAATTGTGTGCGCAGTAGCCGCACGTGCATCAACAAAGTAGTGCCAAGCGTGCGCCTGTGTCATAAGTAAAGGGCCGGCTGGCTTGACCATTAAGGGTGCTGTAACCCCCGAAAGTACACTCCAGTCCAAACCAAAAAAAAAATTATTTTCTGTGTTTGTGAATTGTGTGCGCAGTAGCCGCACGTGCATCAACAAAGTAGTGCCAAGCGTGCGCCTGTGTCATAAGTAAAGGGCCGGCTGGCTTGACCGTTAAGGGTGCTGTAACCCCCGAAAGTACACTCCAGTCCAAACCAAAAAAAAAATTATTTTCTGTGTTTGTGAATTGTGTGCGCAGTAGCCGCACGTGCATCAACAAAGTAGTGCCAAGCGTGCGCCTGTGTCATAAGTAAAGGGCCGGCTGGCTTGACCGTTAAGGGTGCTGTAACCCCCGAAAGTACACTCCAGTCCAAACCAAAAAAAAAATTATTTTCTGTGTTTGTGAATTGTGTGCGCAGTAGCCGCACGTGCATCAACAAAGTAGTGCCAAGCGTGCGCCTGTGTCATAAGTAAAGGGCCGGCTGGCTTGACCGTTAAGGGTGCTGTAACCCCCGAAAGTACACTCCAGTCCAAACCAAAAAAAAAATTATTTTCTGTGTTTGTGAATTGTGTGCGCAGTAGCCGCACGTGCATCAACAAAGTAGTGCCAAGCGTGCGCCTGTGTCATAAGTAAAGGGCCGGCTGGCTTGACCGTTAAGGGTGCTGTAACCCCCGAAAGTACACTCCAGTCCAAACCAAAAAAAAAATTATTTTCTGTGTTTGTGAATTGTGTGCGCAGTAGCCGCACGTGCATCAACAAAGTAGTGCCAAGCGTGCGCCTGTGTCATAAGTAAAGGGCCGGCTGGCTTGACCGTTAAGGGTGCTGTAACCCCCGAAAGTACACTCCAGTCCAAACCAAAAAAAAAATTATTTTCTGTGTTTGTGAATTGTGTGCGCAGTAGCCGCACGTGCATCAACAAAGTAGTGCCAAGCGTGCGCCTGTGTCATAAGTAAAGGGCCGGCTGGCTTGACCGGTAAGGGTGCTGTAAGCCCCGAAAGTACACTCCAGTCCAAACCAAAAAAAAAATTATTTTCTGTGTTTGTGAATTGTGTGCGCAGTAGCCGCACGTGCATCAACAAAGTAGTGCCAAGCGTGCGCCTGTGTCATAAGTAAAGGGCCGGCTGGCTTGACCGTTAAGGGTGCTGTAACCCCCGAAAGTACACTCCAGTCCAAACCAAAAAAAAAATTATTTTCCGTGTTTGTGAATTGTGTGCGCAGTAGCCGCACGTGCATCAACAAAGTAGTGCCAAGCGTGCGCCTGTGTCATAAGTAAAGGGCCGGCTGGCTTGACCGTTAAGGGTGCTGTAACCCCCGAAAGTACACTCCAGTCCAAACCAAAAAAAAAATTATTTTCTGTGTTTGTGAATTGTGTGCGCAGTAGCCGCACGTGCATCAACAAAGTAGTGCCAAGCGTGCGCCTGTGTCATAAGTAAAGGGCCGGCTGGCTTGACCGTTAAGGGTGCTGTAACCCCCGAAAGTACACTCCAGTCCAAACCAAAAAAAAAATTATTTTCTGTGTTTGTGAATTGTGTGCGCAGTAGCCGCACGTGCATCAACAAAGTAGTGCCAAGCGTGCGCCTGTGTCATAAGTAAAGGGCCGGCTGGCTTGACCGTTAAGGGTGCTGTAACCCCCGAAAGTACACTCCAGTCCAAACCAAAAAAAAAATTATTTTCTGTGTTTGTGAATTGTGTGCGCAGTAGCCGCACGTGCATCAACAAAGTAGTGCCAAGCGTGCGCCTGTGTCATAAGTAAAGGGCCGGCTGGCTTGACCGTTAAAGGGTGCTGTAACCCCCAAAGTACACTCCAGTCCAAACCAAAAAAAAAATTATTTTCTGTGTTTGTGAATTGTGTGCGCAGTAGCCGCACGTGCATCAACAAAGTAGTGCCAAGCGTGCGCCTGTGTCATAAGTAAAGGGCCGGCTGGCTTGACCGTTAAAGGGTGCTGTAACCCCCGAAAGTACACTCCAGTCCAAACCAAAAACAAATTATTTTCTGTGTTTGTGAATTGTGTGCGCAGTAGCCGCACGTGCATCAACAAAGTAGTGCCAAGCGTGCGCCTGTGTCATAAGTAAAGGGCCGGCTGGCTTGACCGTTAAGGGTGCTGTAACCCCCAAAGTACACTCCAGTCCAAACCAAAAAAAAAATTATTTTCTGTGTTTGTGAATTGTGTGCGCAGTAGCCGCACGTGCATCAACAAAGTAGTGCCAAGCGTGCGCCTGTGTCATAAGTAAAGGGCCGGCTGGCTTGACCGTTAAGGGTGCTGTAACCCCCGAAAGTACACTCCAGTCCAAACCAAAAAAAAAATTATTTTCTGTGTTTGTGAATTGTGTGCGCAGTAGCCGCACGTGCATCAACAAAGTAGTGCCAAGAGTGCGCCTGTGTCATAAGTAAAGGGCCGGCTGGCTTGACCGTTAAAGGGTGCTGTAACCCCCAAAGTACACTCCAGTCCAAACCAAAAAAAAAATTATTTTCTGGGTTTAGCCGCACGTATATATCAAATCGATATAACATAAATGGAGGACCAAACTTTCTCCGATAAAAATAAAATAGAGAAAGATCAAGAACCACTTCCTCCTAGTGCTGAAGCTGCTGCCACTAGTCATGACATAGACGATAACATGCCATCAACGTCGTCTGCCAAGGCCGATGCCCAATGTCATAGTAGAGGGCACATACAATCCCAAATGGCAAAGTTCAGGAAAATGACCTTGAAAAAGACATTTAAATCAGCTGAAGAGAAACGTAAACTTGCCAAAATGCCATTTACGACACGGAGTGGCAAGGAACGGCTAAGGTCGATCCCTAGTATGTTCATGACTAGTGGTTCAGCTTCACATGACGATGGAAGCCCTCCTCCCACTAAAAAAATCAAAAGAGTTAAGCTGGCAAAAGCACAGCGAAGAACTGTGCTTTCTAAGAAGATATCACAAATCCCCAAGGAGAGTCCAAGTGTGGTGGTGGTTGCGATGCCTGACCTTCCCAGCACTGGACGGGAAGAGGTGGCTCTTTCCACCATTTGCACGCCCCCTGCAAGTGCTGAAAGGAGCACCCACAGTCCACTTGCTGATATGCAAATTGAAGATGTCACTGTTGAAGTACAACAGGATGAGGATACTGGTGTAGCTGGCGCTGAGGAGGAAGTTGGCGAGGAGGATTCTGATGGTGATGTGGTTTGTTTAAATCAGGCTCCGGGGGAGACAGTTGTTGTCCGTGGGATGAAAAAGCCCATCACGGTCATGCCTGGGCAGAAGACCAAACATTCCACCTCTTTGGTCTGGCAATATTTCTATCCAAATCCGGACAACAACTGTCTTGCCATATGTACCATATGTAAAGGTGAAATAAGTAGGGGTAGGGACGTCAACCACCTAGGAACATTCTCCCTTATACGGCACCTGCAGCGCGTTCATAAAAAGTTACTGTCAAGTTCAGAAACTTTGGCTAAGACCGTAAGCAGTCCAGGGACACCTAAATCCCGTTGTCCTGTTGTATCCAAGCGCCTGCAAACCACACCGTCAACTCCCTCCTCGTCAATTTCCTCCTTAGTCAGGATCGGAAGTAGTCCTGCAGGCCATGTCACTGGCATGACTGACTCTCCTATCCGGGATTCCTCTGGAGGATCCTGCATTGCTACGCCTACTGCTGCCGCTGCTGCTGTTGCTGCTGCTGGGAGTCGTTCATCATCCCAGAGAGGAAGTAGGAACACCACTACTTTTACTAAACAATTGACCCTCCAACAGTCCTTAGCGAGGAGGATGAAGTACGACAGCAGTCATCCTGAAGCAAAACGTATAACTGAGGCCTTGACTGCTATGTTGGTGTTAGACGTGCGTCCGGTATCCGCCATTAGTGCAGTGGGATTTAGACAATTGATGGAGGTAGTGTGTCCCCGGTTCCAAATCCCGTCTAGATTCCACTTCACTAGGCAGGCGATACCGAGACTGTACAGAAACGTCAGAAAAAGTGTCCTCAGTGTCCTGAAAAATGCCGTTGTACACAATGTCCACTTAACCACGGACATGTGGACAAGTGGAACAGGGCAGACTAAGGACTATATGACTGTGACAGCCCACTGGGTAGATGTATCACCTTACGCAGCAACAGCAGCAGCGTCACCAGTAGCAGCATCTCAGAAACGCCAGCTCGTTACAAGGCAGGCTACGCTGTGTATCACCAGTTTCAGTAAGAGGCACACCACCGACAACCTCTTAGAGAAACTGAGGGAAATCATCGCCCAGTGGCTTACCCCACTTAGACTCTCCTGGGGATTTGTGATATCTGACAACGCCACCAATATTGTGCGGGCATTACATCTGGGCAAATTCCAGCACGTCCCATGTTTTGCTCACACAATAAACTTGGTGGTGCAGAATTTTCTGAAAAGCGACAGGGGCGTGCAGGAGACGCTTTGGGTGGCCCGAAAAATTTCTGGCCACTTTCGCCATTCAGCGACTGCGTGCCGAAGACTGGAGCGCCAGCAAACACTCTTGAACCTGCCCCGCCATCACCTGAAGCAAGAGGTTGTGACGCGGTGGAACTCAACCCTCTATATGCTTCAGAGGATGGAGGAGCAGCAAAAGGCCATACAAGCCTATACATCCACCTATGACATAGGCAAAGGAGGGGGTATGCACCTGACTCAAGCGCAGTGGAGAATGATTTCCGTGTTGTGCAAGGTTCTCCAGCCCTTCGAACTTGCCACACGTGAAGTCAGTTCAGACACAGCCAGCTTGAGTCAGGTCATTCCCCTCATCAGGCTTTTGCAGAAGCAGCTGGAGAAAGTGAAGGAGGAGCTAAGACGGAGCGATTCCGCTCGGCATGTGGGACTTGTGGATGAAGCCCTTCATTCGCTTTGCCAGGATTCCAGGGTGGTCAATCTGTTGAAATCAGACCACTACATTTTGGCCACCGTGCTTGATCCTAGGTTTAAAGCCTATGTGGTGTCTCTCTTTCCGGCCGACACAAGCCTGCAGAGGTGCAAAGACCTGCTGGTGAACACACTGTCAGCTGAAGCGGAACGTGACACGTCAACGGCTCCTTCTTCATTTTCTCCCGCAACTGGGGCTGCCAGGAAAAAACTTAGGTATCCTAAGCAACCCGCTGGCGGTGTTGCAGGGCAGGCAGGACCAAGTTTGGACATCTGGTCCGGACTGAAGGACCTGGCAACAATTTCTGACATGTCTACTGTCACTGCATATGATACTGTCACCATTGACAGAATGGTGGAGGATTACATCGGTGACAGCATCCAAGTAGGCATGTCAGACAGTCCATACCTGTACTGGCAGGAAAAAGAGGCAATTTGGAGGCCCCTGTACAAGCTGGCTCTATTTTACCTGAGTTGCCCCCCCTCCAGTGTGTACTCCGAAAGAGTGTTTAGTGCAGCCGGGAACCTTGTCAGCGAAAGGCGTAGGAGGTTGCTTCCACAGAATGTGGAGAAGATGATGTTCATCAAAATGAATTATCAGCTCTTCCAGGGAGACCAGCCTCCAGAAGGTACAGAGGGACCTGTGGTGGTGGATTCAAGTGGGGACGAGTTAATACTTTGTGAGGATGAGGATGTACACACTGAAGAGGGTGAGGAATCGGTGGATGAGGAGGATGAGGATGACATCTTGCCTCCGTAGAGCCAGTTTGTGCAGGGACACATTAATTGCCAGCTTGTTTTGTGGGGGCCCAAACGAACCAATCATTTCAGCCACAGTTGTGTGGCAGACCCTGGCGCTGAAATGATTGATTTGTTAAAGTGTGCATGTCCTGTTTATACAACATAAGGGTGGGTGGGAGGGCCCAAGGACAATTCCATCTTGCACTTCTTTTTTTTCTTTGCATTATGTACAGTTTGGGGCCTAGTTTTTCTAACTGCCATCCTGTCTGCCACTGCAGTGTCACTCCTAGATGGGTCACGTGTTTGTGCCGCCCACTCGTGTCGCTTAGCATAGTCATCCAGCTACCTCGGTGCAACCTTTTGGACATGAAAACACTATTGTGAGGTGTGAGGTGTTCAGAATAGACTGGAAATGAGTGGAAATTAAGGTTATTGAGGTTAATAATAGCATAGGAGCAGAGAAACCAACAAATTCTGTGATTTTAGCTGTTTTTATGCTTTTTAAAAAAAAAATACAGATCCAAAACACAAAACCCAGAACCCAAAACACGGAAGGGTGGTTTTGGCAAAACCAATCCAGATCCAAAACACGAAGAAAGATCCAGATCCAAAACCAAAACACAAAACACGAAAAGTGGCCGGTGCACACCCCTAGTGTATAAGGGGTACTATGGTGTGATATACTACACTGATGAAAAGGGGGCATACCTTAAGGACACTCCAACTTCTAAATGACCATGATACTTTTCACCTGCATTCAGATAAGAAACATAGAAAACAGCAGTCCCCTCTGCAGATAATGGGGGCTGACTCCCTGGCAGGCTGGATTGTATGCATCCCTAGTATAAATACCACTGTCTCTGCTCAAAAACAAGTGGTGAAGGATGTTTTAATGAGGGAAGTCATAGCTAGGACAGTCTTTTAACTGATGCACTGTCTTTGCATGACTTCAATTATAATGCGCAAATAGCATCGCTATTAACGAGGCAAAAATGTCTACATTAGTGAATTATTCTGCACAAGGCAACAGGTGTCAAAGGGGGGGTGGTGATTCAATTCTTGATGTTGTGCACGAATGCGAACATTGTCGACAATTACAGTAAACTGGAAGATTTACCTGCGCACGTTTATGGGAGACTAAGTAAAATCTGCAATGTTGGTGGGCATAAGTTGCAGGAGTTTAATATCAACTAGCGGCCATCGCTAAGGGGACTGTGTAACGGTCAATTCAATTAACAACGATGGCCATGTTTGGCTACTGAAAATTGTGATGATGTGCACAGGGGCACAACACTGCGAGTTGAATATCCCTGTATGAATAGAATTGCCATATATCGTACATGTCAACTGTTCCTACAAGAGGGCACAGGAGGGGATGGAAGCTCTTACAACTTACAAACAGGGTTCCGAGCCCAGAATTCTCAGAGGCCAGACATGTATTGTTTAAAGACACTTCTCATGGGCCGTGTTCGGGAAAGCACAGGGCCACCATGAGAAATTCTGGGCCCCAGTATAAAGGAGGAATAGCCACACCATAAGGGGGTGTGGGAAAGCCAGCTTGGCAATTGGGGCTAGTTAATTCTGTGTTGAGCCATGGCTGCGGCTCGTTGTCAGGCCTGGCCCCCAATACTTTGCACCCCACTCTCTGTACTGTAATCTCTTCCGTTCTTTGCACTTCAAATGTGATAGCCTGCCAACTGCAGACACCGACGCAAATCCGGCAATTTAGGATGTGGATTTAAAGCAGCAACTTAAAAAGCAATACCTGGTCGTTTTTTTCCTTTTTTTAACTTAATGCAACTACATCGCAGGAATCTCCCGGTGCCCGCGACTCGCATTTAGGCAATATAAGTGGATTACAGGTCCTTTCCAGTCACCCAATGCAGACAACATATACAGCAGAGAGGTACTGATTATAAAATAGCAGGCACAGGGAATTATCTAATAGGTTGTTTGGCTGATAAATTTAAAGTGGCAGTTAGTTACCAGGCTGGTTTTATAAGCAATTGCAGCTTTAACATTAGCGGCAAAATCACTGAAAAACACGCCGGTTCCTTAAACCCCACAGTGCTAATTTTGAACTTTAGGCTTGTATAACAATAGAAATAAATATCAAGTCGGTGACACAACATAATATATAACATTTAACACGTTTCCCATGTTACACATGGCTTCATCAGCATCACAAGAGAGTGAAGAGACAAGTATGTACATCACAGTTGAATGCTGAGAAAAGAAGAATTATTATTAATTATTATTATTATTATTTCAATGAACCACTGACTCTCATGGTTATACCTCTTATACAATCAGTAAGGTAGAGGAAGCATATGTTGAATACAATGAATAATAAATTATAATAATATTTGTCCCATCTAAAAAAAAGACAACCATTTTCTTGAAGTGCAGACTAGGGTTATATGTAAATGGGCAAATGTGATGCTTAAAAATAATTAGCGCATTATACTCGATACAGCCAAGCGGCGGCCATTTTGTGATAGTCTCTCAGACCCATATCGAACATGCAGCCACAGCGTGTACATAGAGACGCTGCCGAGGGGGCGTATCCACAGACTCTCTCGGGCGCCATTTTGGAAACTGGAGAGTGGCTCTGAAATTCACCATTGGTGGACCGACACCTACATCCGGGTTATATTGTGAAACGTGAAAAGACGCAGGTAATGTTTTGTATGATATTGAACTATTATTATGTAGTAGAGTTTTATATGTTCAGTGGGATGGGTAGAGGGATTTGACCGATTCCAGCACACAATGCATATGATGTGAGGTATTATTATATAGAGGACTGTCCTGTGATGTATGAGGAGGGATAACACAGCTCTCCGCACACACTGATATGTGGTATTATATAGAGGTGTGGGAACTGTGCAGTGATATATGATGGGGGATAACAGCTCCCAGCACACACTGATATGTGGTATTATTATTATATAGAGGTGTGGGAACTGTGCAGTGATATATGATGGGGGATAACAGCTCCCAGCACACACTGATATGTGGTATTATTATTATATAGAGGTGTGGGAACTGTGCAGTGATATATGATGGGGGATAACAGCTCCCAGCACACACTGATAATGTGGTATTATTATTATTATTATATAGAGGAGAGGGAACTGTACAGTGATATTTGATGAGGGGGATAACACAGCTCCCAGCACACACTGATATGTGGCATTATTATATAGGGGAGAGGGAACTGTACAGTAATATATGATGGGAAATAACACAGCTCCCAGCGCACACTGATATGTGGTATTATTATTATTATATAGAGGAGAGGAGATTGTACAGTGGTTAATAAAAGGGATAACAATTCCACCAGCACATACTGATATGTGATATTATTTACATATAGAGGGAAGGGGACTGTATAGTTATATATGAGGAGGAATAACATCTTCCAACACATAACAGGTACTAAAAACTCTGAGTCCCATAACAAGTGCTGTTAATTCTTTGTTAAAAAGGTGACACTACCAAAATAACCAGGTAGAAAGTCTCTGTGTCCCTATAACAAACGTATGTGTAGGGAACTGCCATTAATCACTATGGGACAATGTAATAGGGTGAGAATTTAGAAAATTTGAGCGTTTAGCAGTAACCTCTCACACTATTACATTGGTCGAGTTGTATCTTCAAAATGGGAAAATATCTGGATGAGAGCTTAAATCGTGAGAATTTTTTGAGTTTGAATGTTCTCGGTCTCTATTTTATTGGCCAAGTTTAAAAAGTATGTGAATACGCTCATATTTTCCAGACTCTCACCCTATTACATTTGGCCCTATGTCACTGTACAGTCTCTTCTCCTCTAATAATAATAACACCTCATATCAGTGTGAGCTGTGATCACTGGGATTTGCTGGGTGTTAGGAGTAGGTACCTAGGTATATTGCTCATCAGTAATTATAACACCTGTGTGAGAAATAGAGAATGAGCTAAGGAGAAGCAGGAAGCGGAGTAACCTGGAAGATTTATATAGGCACAGAAGAAGGTAGAGAAGGAAAGATAGGTATGACAGTGATGAGGATTACTTTGCAATATTCACTCGTGGTTAGTCCATGACTGTCAAGCATTAACTCATAGCTCCCAGGTTAAGTGCCCCGGAGCTGTGGAATTACCCCGTGTGGTAAGCCCCAGAGAGTGCATGTAATGAAGATTTTCCTTACAGCTCCTGAGACTGCAAAGAAAAATCCATGTTAAGTGCACCCACTGGGGCTCACCGTGTGGGGAAGCTGGCAGTAATTGAATGGCTCAGGACAGAGCTGCAGTCGCACGGAAAGTCCTGCGCCTAATTGAATCTGCCCCATAGTGTTGCACTTCTCTACAAAAATGTTTGATGGATGGGCAATCCCACATGCAATTGAAACAGAATTCATTATTGCAGCCACATTTTAAGCAAATACTAGACCCAGTCTTAAAAATGAGGAAACAGTGATGGGAAGAGAGCCTCTATGACAAAGTACAGGAACATCTCCCAGTAGGTTCAGAACAAAAGTAGGAAAGAGTTTTGAGTATTTGATTTGGGAAATATAGTAGCATGGTTAGGCACGACACAGACCTTAGTAGTTTATAAAGAAAGTCTTACCAGTTGCAAATTGAGTAAATAAAATGGAGTCAAGGTTTTTCGACCAATCTGATTGGGAAAATGTACTTCTGACAGAATGGACATTACGGACAGCTTGGTGAGCAGCATACAATGAAATGGTGGGCTCTAGGCTGTGCCATAGTATTAATTGGGGTCACTACTGTGTGGCATACTATGAATTGGAATCACTACTGTTTGCCATACTTTGATTTGTGGTCACTACTGTGTGGCATACTATGAATTGCACGGGCAGCACAGATGGTGTAATGATTAGCATTACTGCCTCACAGCATTAAAGTCTTGGCTTTGACTCCCACCTGGCCAAAACTGTGGAGTTTGTATATCCTCCCTGTGCTTGCATGGGTTTCCTCTGCATACTCTGATTTCCTCCCACATTCCTAAAAAAATATACCAATAGGTTAATTGGCTCCCAACATAAAAATTAACTCTAGTGTGTTTGTGTACAAACTAGACTGTCAGCTCCAATTGGGCAGAAACTGATGTGAATGGCTAGATATTCTCTGTAAACTGCTCCGGAATATGTGTGTGCTATATAACTAACTGATAATAATAATTAGATCCCGAAAATGAACATGTAGTGGGTCTGATGGCATTTGAGGAAGCCTGAGGGTCATTGAAGGAGCATTTCTGATCTATAGAAGTTTTTATATATTTTGGTTGCACATGATGGTCTGGCTCCTGGACCTTTAAACGGGGTCCTAGATTTTAGAAAAACTTGTCGATCCCTGCTATTAGTGATGTCGAGGAGCATAAAGGGTTCCACAGGATCCATAATTGTATTTTGGATAGAATATTGTAATCATTTGTGAAAGACTATAGATACTTCCCCCTTTTTTTAGAGAGGAGGAGAGCTGATGCATTCCCCAATCCAAGAGTCTTTGAGGGACATATTTTGAGTGAAACATCAATGGGCATCTTGTAGAAAATAAATATCAGGATTTAGGGTTTTTAAATGAGAGTACACCTGCTTTCTTTTACTGAGGCTCAAATAAGGGCTTCTTTGTCAGGAAAATTACCATTCTTCCTTCTCTAGCTTCTTCTGTGCCTCACTAGTCGCTGGTTAATGCCTGCTTGCTTTGGGCCAATACAAAGAGCTTGGTAGTGCAAGATAAAGTTACCCCCAGTGCGGCAAGGTAGGTCGACTTGGTGAAAGGCAAAAGGTTAAGACCCATAACCGATTCTGGAATACCAAGAAAACAAAGATTATTTCTCCTATTACGATTTTCTAGGTCAGTCATCTCAACCATATCGTGCACAGTTTTGGTCAGTAAGATTAAAGTTTTGGTCAGTGACTAGGGGGTCCTTTGCATCACTAAGTCTCTGTTCTAGATGGGTAACTTGTTTTGCAGTAGAATCTAAATGGGAAACTATGGAGGCAATGACAGACTCTTCTAACAGTCATAATAATAAGTGACATCACCTTGGCTGCATCGTTGGTTGTGGAAGCCACAAGAGTAGTAGGCACAGAGGGCGGTTTGACGTCCCAATTAGGGAGAATGGGTGAGGGGGGAGATGGGTTAGACCTCCTGGACTGAGATTGTAGGGGAGTATGTTTAGTTTTACCCATTTTAGCAGAAGTAGTTTTCTTCAAATATCTTTTCATTAAAAAAAGAAAGCGCTCTGGGGGTAAGATGAGCCAAAAGGAACAAAATACCCAATACAGAATGTTATTGTAAGGCAAAGGTATACATAAAAGTAAAGCTGTCAAGTAAAAAGTGCACAACAGACAGATGAGACCTGTTGCACCAGTAGGTGAGCAGTCGCTCCCTGTATGTGAGGACCGGATACCACTGCAGAAGGATGTGGCAGGTAAATATCAGGGGAAGAGGATAGTACAGTCCAGGGGCTGAAATAAGAGGATCAGTAACAGAGAAGGAGAGGAAACATGGGCAGTACCTGAGTGGTGTAAGAGACCAATAGTCTTCATTCTAGCACCCACCACCTGTTAAAAGTCACGCAGTTTCTCTTTCTTGCATGGGGTGTTGCTCTCTGCTCTGGTGCTTCACACAAACTGCTTAAGTAGTTTGTTGAATCTGCTGTGCGTGCTAGATGCTCCAGAGCAGCGAGTGACACCACTGGCAGGAAAGAGGAACTGCATGAGTTGTGATAGGTGCAGGGTGCTAGAAGGAAGACTAGACGAAAAAAAATGAGGGTCCAGTGCCTGTCAGTGACAGCCGAACAGGAAGGCAGGCTCTAGAGGTAGCATTTACCTGGGAAACACTGGAGCAAAGAGGGTCTGAGGAACATCATGGAGAAGTCAATGGAGTCCAGTCTACAGAATGGGTTGCTGGGAAACTGGGCACCCCAAGGTGACACCACTGGGCAAACAAAATTCAGAGAGTCCATGCAGGCAAGGTAGTTGGAGTTTGTCATGCCACAGTGCCAAGTGTAGGCAATGGGAGGACTCCGCAGGATATCTGGAAGGGAAGTGAAAGGCACAGCCCCCACACACCAGCCATAGGAGCTCCTGAAATCAGGATTCACAAGTAGTTTCACAGATGGCCGCTCATTGCCCATTCAGTACATAATACAAACCAGAAGCACAGTTGTTTAGATTGAGGGAAGCTAGCTGTTGCACTGCGGGTGGCTGTCTAAAGAATCAGTCAATGGAGTGAACCAGGAAGGCAATGGCAGCTGTTGCAGGGCGTTATAAGCAGTCATCCAGTGGAGAACAGGGCCAGTAATGTAGTAGATAGGCTGAGGCGTCCGGCACTAGAATACGGCCATGGCAGGCACCAGCAAACTGATGTGTCCACCACTGATACCTCAGGTGAATATTAGAGTAAGGGTAGACTTCGGGATCCAACGGCAGTCAAGGATGGCTCAGGGTGCAAGTATATAACAGGTTAGGGCAGCAGGCCGGGAGGATAGACCCCACGTAGTCCCATTCTCTAAGGTCAGCAGTAGGTCCGAATTGTCACCTGAGCGGTGGAATGTAACCACAGCCGGTATCAGTGGAGCAGAAAGCACTGCACCAAGGATGTAGAAAAGGGCTTCCACCAGAATCTTAGCCTGTCATAGGAAGGAGGAATGGAGAATCACTCCTAATCTGGGAGTTAGGATCCTATGGTTTGGTAATGCCAAGAGGCGGGGAGGGGGGGGGCATACCTAGCCATAGGATCCTAGCTTCTTCCCGGCTTTAATCTTTTCTTTATCCTGATGCACAGAACTAATTGAAGAAGCCCGTAGCATTAATGGAAGTAGATATAGGACAAAAGCCAGGAGCCCATGTAGAATGCGTCCACCTCGATGGCCCACATATTTGAGCTCTATATTCTTCTATTTTATGAACATCACTATGAATTTCATGCATAGTGGGTTGAGGAATTGTGGAAATGCCACAGTGACATCCTTTATATCCTAATTATTAACATAGGGAAGTCTAGTTTGTATATCGCAGTAAAAATTTCTTTTAATTTACAGCATTACTTCGGTGATTGTGGGACGCCAATAAACCTGTGTGTCAAGAAGACTAAGCAGACCCAGAGGCCCATCACAATACCTCCAACTTACTCACTGATACATGAGACACAATGAACACAAGTTCCTAGAACTCATCAGCAAGATCGTTCAACTGCTGACTGGACATGTGTCTACTGGGAATGGGACATTATACAGTAAGACCAGGGGATGTGTCTGGGTGATGACTGTATCATTGTTTGCGTCAGGTTCCTGTAAGGCATGATGATGCCACTGCCTATTTCTCCATGCAGGAGTGGGAGTATATAGAAGGACACAGGGGTCTGTACAAGGACGTGAGGACGTGATTATGGAGAATCACCGGCCTCTCATATCACTGGGTAAGAGGACATTTAAAGACAATCATGTCTGTGTATGTGGGACAGATTATCCCTTTGTAAATAAATAGTACTGTTGGTGGGAGGAGTGGGGGTGTCACTACTTTTTTAGGAGAGGATTGGTTGCTAAATTATATATCTAACCTCTGTACATTTTTTCCCAACAGAGCTATATCGAGATCCATCTGGTCATATTAAGGATGAATTGGGCTCATGTGAAGACCGAAATCTTCCACACACTAACATTTACACACTCAGAGATCATACACAGTATACATCTACACATATTAAGGAGGAACCAGTCTCCAGTGATGGAGAAACCCTTACAAACACTGATAATTATACCCCCACAGATCATACACAGTATACATCTACACATATAAAGGAGGAACCAGACTCATGTGATGGAGGAGACCTCACAGACACTGACATGTATACACCCACATATCATACACAGTATACATCTACTCATATTAAGGAGGAACCAGTATCATGTGATGGAGGAGAACTCATAGACACTGACATTTATACGCCCCGAGGTCATATACAGTGTAAATCTACTCATATTAAGGTGGAACTAGTCTCATGTGATGGAGGAGATCTCATTGGCAATTATACGCCCACATATCAAAAACAGTATACATCTCATACTAAGGAGGAACCAGGCACATGTGATGGAGGAGACCTCAAGCACACTGACACTTATATACCCACAGATCATACACAATATATATCTTATATTAAGGAGGAATCAGTGTCATCTGCTGAAGAGCATTTAATCAACGCTGACCTTTATACACCAACTAATTATGCACAATATGCATCTGCTCATATAGAGAACGAATCTGGATCTTACAGTGGTGAGAAATGTTTCGGTAATAGGATGAGCGATTTTAGACAACAAACGGGCAAAAAAAGAAACCACATTCAAAATAATTCTTGGCCCTGCTCTGAATGTGGGAAATGTTTTAACAGCAAGTCACATCTCCATAGGCACGAGAGCATTCACACCGGAGAGAGACCGTATTCTTGCTCTGAATGTGGGAAACGTTTTAACTGTAAGTCGCATCTTATTCGGCATGAGAGGATTCACACAGGAGAGAGACCGTTTTCTTGCTCCAAATGCGAGAAATGTTTTAGGAGCCATTCGGAACTTGTCCTGCATCAGAGAAGTCACACAGGGGAGAAGCCATCTCCCTGCTTGGAGTGCGGGAGAAGTTTTCGAAATAATTCTCGGCTTTTTGAGCACCAGAGATCCCACACAGGAGAAAGACCGTATTCCTGTTCCGAATGTGGGAAATGTTTTACCAGTAAGACGCATCTTAATAGGCATCAAAGACTTCACACCGGAGAGAAACCATTTACTTGTTCTGTGTGTGGGAAATGTTTCAGCAGTAAGACCCACCTTACCAGTCATGAGAGACTTCACTCGGGACAGAGACCGTATACTTGCTCCGAATGTCACAAGTGTTTCAACACCAAGTCACATCTTAAATGCCATGAAAAAATTCACACAGGAGAAAGACCATATTCCTGCTCAGAGTGCGAAAAGTGTTTTAGAGATACTTCAGCGCTCAACCTTCACCATAAAAGTCACACAGGTGAAAAACCGTACTCCTGCTTAGAGTGCGGGAAATGTTTCAGACACAAGTCCGAACTTGTTCTACACCTAAAAAGCCACACGGGAGAGAAACCATTTTCCTGCTTAGAGTGCGGGAAGTGTTTTAGGCTTAATTCCGGACTTCTAGTGCACCAGAGAATTCACACGGGTGAGAAACCATATTGTTGCTCCGAGTGTGGCAAATGCTTTAGAAGTAAACTGGGACTCTTTGTGCACCAGAGGATTCACACAGGAGTGAAACCTTACTCTTGCCCAGAGTGCAAGAAGTGCTTCAACAGTAGATCACATCTGACTAAACATCAGAGAACTCACACAGGGGAGAAACTCTTTCCTTGCTTCCAATGCGGGAAAAGTTTCAGTAGTAAGTCTCACCTGAACAGACACAATGTCATTCACACGGGAGAGAAGCCATATACTTGCTCTGAATGCGAGAAATGTTTCTACAGTAAATCACATCTTAATAGTCATCAGAAGATTCACTCGGGAACAAAGCCGTTTCTGTGCATGACGTGTGGGTTGTGTTTGAAAACCCAGTCTAAGCTTGTCCGACATCAGAGAATACACGCAGAAGATAAGCAGTAATCTTGCTCAGAGTGTAGGAAGTGTAGAAATAATTCAGGACTTCTACACCAGAGAACTCACATTTTCCTTCTGAAGGGTATACTTACTAAAGTGCAGGTTTACAAAAGTGATGTTTTCCATAGCAACCAATCGGATTCAACTTCTCATTTATCTAGTATATCTAGAAATTGATAGCTAGAATCTGATTGGTTGCTCTGGGTAACATCTCCACTTTTGTAAACCATGAGTGTGAGAAATTTGTTGAGAACACTTTGACAAAAACAAACTCCATATCTAATTTTTGTTTTATTTTTTACTGTGACATTTTTTTGAAAATTTGAAACCTATAACTCTCGTTGCCATAAGAGAGCATTGAAAAAGTGCATATTTTAATTTATATTCGCTCCTATACTGTGTCTGCAAAGCTTGAGCTATTTTTTTGTGTTAGCTAATTTCTCACTTAAGTAAATTAACTAGTGTCCTTTAATGTGTGTAGGGAAGCTGCTATCCTCTGAAGCCACCACTCTTTATAAAATGTCTCTTATTGTAATAATGATCTGGAACTCCATGAAGTTCCACACAAATATATGAAACGCAGTAAATATGATTGTTAGGACCTGATTTAGCATGGATCGCAACTGAGCGATTGTTAGCCATTGCACATGCCTATAAGATGCACTGCGTGCACGGTGATCGCACTGCGATGACCCACGCACAAAGAAATCCTACGCAGAGTGACAGGCTGTGAGCGTTTGGGGGGTGGTGACGGAGGAGTGGTTGGAGAAAGGCAGGCGTGTCGGTCCGTTTCAACGCCTTTGTATGGGCGTGCATAAATTAGTCACTGCGATGGCATACGCACCTTGAGTACTCATTGCGTGCGACGAGACTTGCAATATCTGCGGCTGGTCAGACCTGCTGTAATGTGCGTGACGGGCCAATGTGCTTCGATGGTTCCGATGTTTATGCAGAAGTGCGAGGTTGGACATATGTGAGAAAGCAGAAGTCGGCGTCTTTATGCCGGCTGTGGCAGACATTAGCATATTTTCGTAGCTGCGTTGCGTGCCATTTCGCAGCTGCGATCGCCATTGCGATCCATGCTGAATCAGGCCCTTAGTCCAAGAAATTAAATGATATGATCAACTCTGTTTCTAGTATTCTTCTTCCTCTTTAAAGAGTAGTTTGCTCATATATAGGCCCGTATTCAATTAGTTTTGCACCCGCAAAACTTTTTCGCATGCGGTACTGTCCGCCGACATTGCGTGTTTTGGCCATGGAAACTTTTCGCTATTCTCCGTATTCAATTCCAAAAGACTCGAAAACGCAACTCGGCGAATGCAAACCAGGTGAAAAGTGCTGTCAGAAATGGGGTAATCAGCGTGACACCCTAAAAGATGCACTAACATTGGGGATCAATGTACATTCCCCCGAATAGCCCTAATAAAGCTATTTGGGGTACTTTAAGTAGTGTCAATTGCCTGTAATAGCATTAAGCAGTTTTTTTGAGTGTAAATAAGTAGTCTTGTCAAATTTCTGGTACATGAAAATGGGTGCAAGCATGGTTTAATGTCGCTAAAGTTAAGTTTTAAAAAACGCACCTCAAGCAAACACCTGCAATCAAAAAAACACCTCCACCATACTTGCCGACCCCCCAAAAGGTTTTTCCCCCCACTTTGCACCTTTTCGCCCTTTTTTTTTTCAAAGTGCTTTTTTGGGGTGTTCCTCTCTTTTTTTATTGTTTTTTTTGAGGCAGTTATCCATTGGGGGTCTGACCCAAGGGTGCTGAGTGGTTTCCCCACGTATGCACCCCGAATTAGAGCTTTTGCACTTCTTTTCTCCACCTATTCAGAGGCAAATTTTTTTTGTGTATTACATTGCATTGCGTTTGCACGTACGCAAAAAGTTCGCAATTGAATACGGCCAAAAGTTTCCACCTTGCAAAATGACGTCATCCACAATACTTTTTATCGCAGATTCCGACTTTTTGCGGCTAATTGAATACGGGCCAAATATAACAGAAGAAAACACAATATTCTATCATATTTACTGCGTTTCATATATTTGTGTGGAACTTAAGTGAGCGCCAACACCTGTTAGTTTTTTGTTGCATTGTTATTTATAGAGAAATAGGTTATTCTCTTCTTACAGGTGACTGTATAAGGGATTTTTCAGCCTATGTGCTTTTACTGCCTTTTTGTGAATGGTCTCGAACTGTTTATAAAAGCGTAAAAACTTTTTTATTTATTTTAACACGTACAGTTGCGATAATGCATTATATGTTGATTAAGACATAGTATCAAGATGTGTACTCATACACCTATACCTCTTGCGCCATATGGCACGGAATACCTGGCGAGATTCCCATGCAGCGTTATTTTTTGTCTTAGTTCACATATAATGTACTAGGTACTTAGGATTCAGGCTTTTTAGTTGCAAAGGAATCTATGTAAAGTCGCAGATTAACCATAATAATGACGGGGGTGGCGCATATTTGATCTGTCTTACTCTTTAGCCGCCTTACACAGACTGCAAACTTTTTCCTCAACTTTGCCACTTTTTCCTCAGCTTTGCATATTGGTTCACTTACAGTGTAGTAGGTACTTAGGATTAGTGTTTTGGCGCGGCACAGTAGCAAAGTCCGTGGTGCGCTAAACGCTGCTATTGGGTGCGACTTCCTGATAGGTGTGTATGGACACATCTGTAAATATAAGAGCACGGATACATGGTGTCATGGACAAAATAAGTTTAGGGAGTTGGCTTTATTGAAATGCGCTCCTGGTC
This sequence comes from Taudactylus pleione, assembly GCA_031769625.1. Classification (NCBI taxonomy): domain Eukaryota; kingdom Metazoa; phylum Chordata; class Amphibia; order Anura; family Myobatrachidae; genus Taudactylus; species Taudactylus pleione. The sequence continues at coordinate 560,925 of JAUIMM010000546.1, forward strand.
ACTAGCAATACTATATTATGGTCCATAGCTAGAGTGGAAGGGCCACATCTAAAATAAACAGTATTCACACAGAAGAGATTAATCTTTTTTAGAAACTTGGGTAATTCTGGTGAATAATTGAGCAAACACTACATTGCTCAACACTTGCTTCCCATTATTAGAGTACTCTATGTATAATACGGTTTAGCATTTAGTTACACTCTATCCCTTTATCTGCTACACCTGCGTGTGTGCTTCACACTATATGCTGATGAGCCCTTTATCATAGAGGCGCAGTATACAGTGCGACAGCCAAGTACAGACTTTCAACAGACAGTTTTAAAACTTCTAGAACCGTAGCAGAAAAATATAGGAGAGCGCTGATTGTGAGCCTAGTAAGAGGACCCTATGAGATCATAATGTATATTAGCGCTCTATTTTTGTGTGAATGAAATCTGATGCTACTGTATCTTGCTGCTCTCATTTATCTGCCAACATAAGATAAATTATGTGAACTCTTTACAATTGCCTTTATACTCGTATTACTTTGCTCTATGTGTGATCTTATCTTTGTGTAAACACTAATAAACAATAAAGAGAATAAACAACAGAAATATTCATTTATTATTACACTTCATGCACACCATATTCTTATATTGTACATAATGTGGGGAATGTGTTACCGGTAGCACAACTCATGTCAGACATCGGGGATCTGACGATGGAGAGACACCATATTCTTATAATGTACAGATCGTGGGGAATGTGTTACTGGTAGCACAGCTCATGTGAGACATCAGGGATCTGACGATGGAGAGACACCATATTCCTATATTGTACAGAATGTGGGGAATGTGTTACCGGTAGCACAGCTCATGTGAGACATCAGGGATCTGATGATGGATAGACACCATATTCCTATATTGTACATAATGTAGGGAATGTGTTACCGGTAACACAACTCATGTGAGACATCGGGGATCTGACGATGGAGAGACACCATATTCCTATATTGTACAGAATGTGGGGAATGTGTTACCAGTAGCACAACTCATGTCAGACATCGGGGATCTGACGATGGAGAGACACCATATTTTTATATTGTACAGAATGTGGGGAATGTGTTACCAGTAGTACAACTCATGTCAGACATCGGGGATCTGACGATGGAGAGACACCATATTCTTATATTGTGCAGAATGTAGGGAATGTGTTACCGGTAGCACAACTCATGTCAGACATCGGGGATCTGACGATGGAGAGACACCATATTCTTATATTGTGAAGAATGTGAGGAATGTGTTACCAGTACGACAACTCATGTCAGACATTGGGGATCTGACGATGGAGAGACACCATATTCTTATATTGTACAGAATGTGGGGAATGTGTTACCAGTAGCACAACTCATGTCAGACATCGGGGATCTGATGATGGAGAGACACCATATTCCTATATTGTACATAATGTGGGGAATGTGTTACCGGTAGCACAACTCATGTCAGACATCGGGGATCTGACGATGGAGAGACACCATATTCTTATATTGTGCAGAATGTAGGGAATGTGTTACCGGTAGCACAACTCATGTCAGACATCGGGGATCTGATGATGGAGAGACACCATATTCTTATATTGTACAGAATGTGGGGAATGTGTTACCGGTAACACAACTCATGTCAGACATCAGGGATCTGATGATGGAGAGACACCATATTCCTATATTGTACATAATGTGGGGAATGTGTTACTGGTAGCACAACTCATGTCAGACATCAGGGATCTGACGATGGAGAGACATCATATTCTTATATTGTACAGAATGTGGGGAATGTGTTACCGGTAGCACAACTCATGTCAGACATCAGGGATCTGACGATGGAGAGACACCATATTCTTATATTGTATAGAATGTGGGGAATGTGTTAGCGGTAGCACAACTCATGACAGACATTGGGGATCTGACGATGGAGAGACACCATATTCTTATATTGTACAGAATGTGGGGAATGTGTTAGCGGTAGCACAACTCATGTCAGACATCGGGGATCTGATGATGGAGAGACACCATATTCTTATATTGTACAGAATCCTCCAGGCGAAACGTATGTCGGACAGATATCTCAGCTGCCACACATAGTCTATGTATGGCTTCTTCCTATCAGCTGCATGTGGATAGCTGATGGGTGGAGTTTCCGCACTGCACAAGAGGTCACATGAGAATGAACGGACAGAATAGGGCAAGCCAAACTGCCTATTAGTATTCCCGATTAATCCTGTTCCCAATGGTGTTTTCCAGCACCAGTTATTTCAGAGCATGTTTTCAACAATAGTAGATTTAGTAACAGCGGGAAAGTGGCCTATAATTTACTTTTGGCAGTTAGGTATGGCGTTAAAGAGCCACTGAAGGGGATAAGTCAGGGTTGGGGGGTACCTTGGCATTCAGAGCCCCCTGACCTCTCTCCAGAGTAGCAAAGTGTAAACCTAGAGGGCGTTATATGGAAACAGACGTGATCTAAAGTTTATAAAACCAATATTAATGTCAATTACCCCAGCCTTAAATTCTGCTACCAAAGAGGAACTGACCCTCAAAAGTGGAGAAACTAAACAATCAATATGGAGCTCTGTTAAGTGACAGGGAGTACATACTTACATAAATGTATCAAATTGTCATATAATTGTAATATAATGTTTAACAAAATGCATAATAACATGATTAAAAAAAGTTAAAGGTAAATAATAAAACATTATTACAACAGATCTACAGTACCGACTGAATCAAAACTCATCTCACAATCACTGTATCAATGCATAAAAGTCCAATAACTCTACTGGACAAGAGGACAGAGCTACACCAGGAGATATTGAATTTTTTGTTTTAGGAAAAACCTGGTAATTCTACTGGACAAGTGCACTGATCACCTGGTAGAAGGTAAATATGTGTGAATGCGTTTAGTATGTAATAAATCTTTACTTTCTACGGTGTGTAAGTACTGGTTTTTTTTTACAGAGGGGGTATAGTGTAGTTCCACAAGTGCCAAAGGGCAGGCATTCTGGCACCTGGATTGCCACTGTAAAAACCAATAGTACACATACTGTATAATCCCACTATTACCTGTGCACCCACCGGCAGGGATGTAGGGAAGACCCTCGGGCTTCAACCTAAGCCTGGGCTTCTCGTGGGAGGGGAGACCCCTTTAAATGGATCCCCACCTCCCCTGAGATTCCTGGCTTGGGCTGATTAGTTTGGGCAGTTATACCCCGGCTAGTTTAAATCCTGTGCTGGCTTTAGAAATATGGGGAACCCTACGCCATTTCCCCCCCTATTTTTAAATCCAGGACTGGCTCATAGAGCCCATTGATTGTTCATAAAATACAGGGAACCCCTACAAGTTTTATCCCCCATATTTTTAGAACCAAGACTGGCTCAGGAGCCCGGATTAGTTATGCTTTGGGGGGAACGCCACATATTTTTTTTTTAATTAACTCTTTTTATTAATAATTACAGGCAGAAACATATGGATCCACACCTATCACAATTTTTGGTATATTTCCCTGTACTCCTGTCTATGGAAAGTACTGCTGTGTTCAGACGATGATGTACTTATTTCTATATGTATTTACAGGTGTATTTTAACTTCGGATTTGGCCATCCTCACAAAAAAAAACACCCGATTTTGCCTTCGGAAATTCCAGTGTTTGTAAAAATGGCTAAATACTCCAGTGAATGCAAATTTGACTAAACACGGAGCTTAGTTAATTTACCCCCGTATGTCTAATTTGCTTGGACTCTGGGAAAAAAAATTCACTCATCTGCGTCTAAATCAGAATGAGCCCCTTCATGTTAGATTTGGAGATGGTTCCATATGAAGAGTATAATAACAATTTTTATTAAACCCATTGGCCCTGGAGCTTTATCCTTGGGAAGAGATCTGATAATAGCTGTGACCTCACTCTCCATCTAAGGTCTCCATAATGTGTAGTATAACATACAGCAACATACCGGCTGTCTCTAATGGGCTAGAGATTTTGGTGCCTATCTCCTGAGTCCTGTTCCTGACCAGTTGGCCTCTGACCATTTTTTTGCCCTGTCACTCGGTGCATAACATCACTGCTATAGGTGGCCTGGCAGCTTCTGTAGCAATAAGAGAAGAAACTTGTCGCTTTAGTTGCTGCTTCTGGACACTAGACAACAAGTGTTCTGCACTTTAACCACTTAACTGACATTTTTTTCCCTGCAAAACCAGTCAGATTATTTTTTAATGTAATATAGTTTCAAATGTAGTTATAAAATATGTTTAAATATTTTATTGGATAAAAAAATGCCATCACCATCCTATGTCCATAGGCCCCCATTATAAAATGACTATTGGCAATAGACCACCCAGTGGGTATAAATAAATGATAAAATTAACAACCACACCCACACTTAGTAGTAGTAGTAGTGAACCACCCCTCTGGAAATACCTTCTATTTTTGGAACACATCCCCAACTCCTCCTCCCCTGTGACCAATGTAATTTTGTTATTATATGACCCCGCCTCCAGCATCATATTATTTTGCCCCTCCCCCACTGGTAGTAGACACACATCACATGTAGTGCTCAGAGGAGCCTGTGCCAGGGGGGACTGATGATCAGTCCCCCCGTTACAGCTGACCTCAGAACTTATAGAGATCAGCCAAATAGTTCCCCTCCTCGCACTTTGGTCCTCGTCACATGCACTCCAGAATGCCGTTTGCAGGGCATTCTGGGGCGCAATTTCTGTAGTCTATCAGCAGTCACAGACACCTCGTCACTGCAGTGGGGTCCGAAAAGTCAGAGGAGATCCATTCTGCACTTGTTCAGAACAGATGTCCTCTTCAAAAACTGGGGACCCAGCAGATGGCGCAGTCACACAGGATGCGACCTTGTTCGCTGAAACACTTCGGGCCGCGGTCCTATTACATGTAACCATGCCAGTTAAGTGGTTGAAGGCAGAAATCCTGTTTTTCGACTCCTTTTGTCTCTTAATCTATCCAGTCTTCAGCCTGGATTGCATCTCCCCTTACCACTTGCTGTAAGGGCACCAGGAACAGCGGAGGTATCATCAATGGGGTTAGTGAGGGAGATGAGGTCTGTCAGTGATGTGAGGTCAGTAGGGCTTCATACGGAGGTAATTGGGAGAGTGACATGGCTTAGTGAGAGCCTCACACATTATTAGTACTGGGGCATGGCCTGATTATATTATGGTTATTATGTTGGTATTGGAGATCTGTAAGAAAAACCACTTGTCGGTAAGTATTACATCAATATGTGGGTTACAGTAGCGCTGTAATGCGTAGAAAAGAATGTATTGTCTTCTCCACTGTATGTGCTACCTCCAAGCATCATAAAGGTCGTATTCTGGCATTCATCTTCTGGTTGGCGATTTTATCCAGATGAAATGTCACCGATGGCTGTATGTGGAAAATGTTTAAAAATAATTAATATAACAACCATGTCTGACTTTTTAAATGTCTGCGAAAAGCTTCCTAAACAATGGTAACTGTCCTGTATTGGGAGCACACAGGGGATGATGGTGAGTTGGGAGCAAAGCAAAAAAAAAAAAACTCTTTGCACCTGGAACAAACCATGGTTCAATGTGAGGGGAGCAAATAAATGTATTATTTTCATGCAGGGTAAATACTGGCTGCTTTTGCATGTAGCCCAGAAATGTAGACAGTTTTATATTTACACTGCTTTAGCTTTGCGTTTGTATGTGCCCCTCTCACATGTAAATCTCTCTGCACATCTTACATCTACCCCACCTACAGTGCAGCCTGCTTTGCGCTTTATTGCTTTGCTTCTATCTCAGAATTAGCCCCATTATGTCAAGTCTGCATTTAGGGCCTGTTTCAGCACAGATCGCACGTCTGCAATCGCACGCACTTGACTGCTGCGAAAATATGCTAAAATATGCATACGCAATACTCCCACACCATAATATGCAGACACCCAGCACTTCATAAAGCCCCTCTTACCTTCACTCACATCCGTAATACTTTGCAAGATAGCAAAAACATCGGTAACATCGAGAACCATCGGACCCATACGCACAATAGTGGTAGACTTCACTCAGGAATTGCTAAATTTCCTGCAGGCAAGGAGTACTCAGGCTGCGTATGGGATTGCAGTGGATAATTTATGCACGCCCCTGCAGCGGCGTTCGAATGTACTGAACATGCCTGCGTTAGCATGACCACCCCCCCCATCACCACCCACAAACAGCACTTCCTGGTAATCACTTCACGTATACCCTGCGATTGCATTCTCGACCTCAGTGGCTAGTTCATGCACGCACACTGCCTTATATGCATGCGCAGAATGCAAACATCGGCCGGGTGCGTGTGAATTCTCAACTGCGTTCCTTGCTGAATCAGGCCCTTAGTTGGGTAAATAAGTCCCTGGGCATTTATAGCGTACATACCATGAGATCCCTGAATATTGGGGAGATCTCCTAGACTCCAAGGAGGGCAGTAAACCATACTTGCCTGGAAAGCAGACACAGCCAGACACTTCAGGGGGCAAGGCCGGGTTTGTATATCATTAGGCCCCATCATGGCAAACTTCCGCGAAACGCAGAACCATGAGAAGGGGGCAGGGCTAAATGATACAGTTTCACATCATTTAACCCCATCCCCTCTGTATAGAGCTGCGATTCCTGGCAATTATCTCCCCATCCTGCATACTTCACTAGGAAGTGGGCGGGATGCTGGAGATCTGGACACTCTTCCAGGGGTGCAGGGGGCTACCTGAAAATTCAGGAGCTTTCTGCAACAACTGGGAGAGTAGGTAAGTATGCAGTACACTCCCTGATCACACACTTTCCTATTGAAGTAGGCAGGTCTGGGACTTTATAATGCTGTTTGCACAGTGGGGAGGGCATGTGATCTCATCATTACACCCCCTAGGGGAGGTCCGGGAAGCAGGCAGGTATGATCTATAGGCAGACAGGCATTACTTTATACTAGGGGCTACCCCAAGCATTAGTGAGAATGAAAAAGCTGCTATTGGGAACCTCCCAGCGGAATTCCAACGCAGAACTTTGAATAAGCACAATCAGAATGTGTATAACCTGTTAACAGGTGAAGTGAGGGGTAGGAATCGGGGCATAACTGAAATAGATCTCATAAGAGGCCTAGCAGTACTGTCATACATAACAGTAAGTGTATGGGGAGAGACCCTGCTTACATCTATCTGCTCAATATGATGCTGACATTACACCACATGTATAGGTGCAGATAACACAGACATCACATCGGGGCTGTCAGAATTACACAAAAGTCAATTTTGGGGGTGGATCTTGCACTGCGCGTCCATCAATGCAGAGAATATGCAACTACGGGCAATTCATATCTCATGAATAAAAAATAAAAAAAGGCATATCGTGGGCGTACAGAAGGAACTGCGGGCAACACAGATGGTGGACCGCAAAGATCCAACTATTGTACCAACTATAGCGCTGGGGCGACTGCGTGATGATAGCGATGGCGGCAGTCCCTCCCTAGGGTGACACACGGTGCGGAGAGGGATGCCATGCGCACGGAGCAGTCACGCGCCACTGAAAAGGGACATGGCCTCGGGAAGGGGCATGGTCTTGGGGAAGGGGCGTGGCCTTATGGCCCGATCCCCGGAGCCTGATTATCAATGGGGTGGTGATGGCTGCCAGAGGTGCAAGCGGCAGTGCCAGCTTCCCTCACTGTGACAGGAGCAGAGTGCTGCACTTAATGTTACAGTGCAGCACCCGGCTTCTGTCACTGAGGGGCGATCTGCACCTTGGTGTCACCCCTCTGCGGGTGATACCCAGGTGCGGCCCGCCTCCCTCTTGTGATGCCATTGGATGGCGGCTACTCTCAAAAGCAGATGGATAAGTGTGGTGCAGCCACAGAGGTGCACTCATCTATGAATACAGGCTGAGACCCACAATTATCTCCAGGGGCGCAATGCGGCTGAATTGTGGAACTCTGAATCACCCCCATTCAGTGCAAATATAAATGTACTTTTAGAAAATATCGAAATCTTGTGGATGTAGCTGAATAATCTTACACCAGAAGCTGTAGAGACGGCCTCACACACTCCCGAAGTTGTACTCCAGAGTCCTGTAGATTATTTCCCATGAGGTCCAGTGTGGTCAGAGAGCGGTTTGTAGTAATAACAGAGCGGAGATCATCACAGCAGGAGGAGGTCAGATGACAGAGCTGTAACCTGATGAGAGATGAAGGATCTGCATTAGTTTATTTCTTATAATTTTACAGATAACTACATAAGTGTGGGCATTGGGTTTGTACTTCAATAGCTAAGGGGAGCAAAGAACCCTACCTAATTGCTGGGAGGCAGACTGTGATGCAATTTTTTGTGGCCCTCCGTTCAGTCATTTTTGTAGTATGACCCTCCCAAATAAAATTTTGAACTCCAATGCCTTAGAGTACTGATCAGTCAAACATAATGTGGCCTCAGAATGGCCTCCATGAGCGGTTTTCTTTTATTGCTCACTTTAGAATTAAATAAAATCTATATCTAACTAAAGCCTAGCTTTCTTAAGTGAATCAATCCACAAATTATATTATATTATAATATATATATATATATTTATTATACACACACACATACACACTACACACATACATACATACATACATACATCACACACACACACACATATATACATATACATACACACAACAATATAACCACCAGGTGCGCCTAATAGCCACAATACAAATATGCCACCACACTTCAATTGAAGACAAATGTCCAAATATATATTATTCTAGCACCAGGTCTTCCAGCGTTTTGAAACCGCAGCTCCTCACTCAATGCTCGATATCCCTCGAGTGTGAATTCTGTGAAAACGTAATGAGAGAGGGCGCCTCATAGTGCATAAAAGTTTTAATGTTAAAATCAATGGTGCACACAATTCCGTTGTGCTCGTACCTCAACTACAACAGTATGGGCTTTATACCACATGGTATGTAAAAACAAACAGCTGGATAGCCGGCTCCTACCACGTCCACTGCCGGGTGAGTTGCGTCGTCGTCACCTGCTGGCTGCAGGTCTCGGCAGGCCACTACACCTCAACTACGGACCAGGGAGCAGCGTTCGGCTGGTATTCGGAACGTCACAGAGACCCTACCTAATGCGTTTCGTCATGGACTTCGTCAGAGGGATGGGACATTCCTTTTAACTCTAAAACCTCCCAATCAGGAGCGATCACAACACAGAGCAGCTCCGTTACTCCCCTTCCGCACAGCGGGATGCAATTAGATACATAAAGGAATAATTAAGAATGTATATAACCATTCAACTAGCCATTATATTTGTTCGGCATTGCATTAGATCAGATTAACCACTGATTCACCAGCAACTAGATTCATCAAAGTTACTACACATAATAATAAATAATAAAAAAAGCAACATTAGCACTGTACCACATCTATATCATAGTAAAAATAAATAAAAAAATGAAAAATAAAGTTTGCTAGGAACATTCTTAGCACAATGATAACATCCTTAAATTATATTGATATAAAGTTTACTAGAAACATTCTTAGCACAAGGATGACATCCTTAAATTAAACCTACTGTAGTATCAAAGTATATTCACTATAAGCCACACATATATCAATTATTCAGGAACCACTTGTCTCCTTAGGGCATTACTTCATTAACCCATTACAATCCTCCAAACTAATGGGGGGCATCCACTAGACGATTTTAGCAGGCGATTGAACGATATCGTTCAATCGTTTAAAAATCGTTTGCAAATCGTGCAGTAATTGTTTCTATGGAGGTACGATGTGCGCTCCCGCTGGTCGTTTAATCGTCTCCTCCATCGACTGAACATGCAGGTCAATTTCACTTGATTGCTTACAAATCATTTACACATTGTTCACGCTGAATGATCAAACGATGAACCACTATCTGCCCACTATAGCTGAAAGCTCTCAATCACAGATTGATACAACATAGTTTATTGTTAGATCTTTTGCAAATCATTTGCAAATCGTTTGCAAATCGTTCAGAGTGGAAGATCAAATTTCAAGGGAAAATTCAAGGGAAAATCGTTTAGAGGTTTGACAGGGCTAAAATCGTCTAGTGGATGCCCCCCATAATAGATCCCTTCAATGAATGTGCAGACAGACCAGAAAAAGGGAGAAAAAGAACAAGAACAAAGGAGTATATATTCTTCACAGAAAAGGAGTGATTTCAATTCCTTCATTCAATCCGAAAGGTGTTAGGGTCCCTAGGGTGATTATCCAATAAGTCTGCCGTTTCAGGAGGGACTTTTCCCCATCACCCCCTCTTTTATCTGTATAGACCACCTCTAGACCTACTGGATTGCTATTATGACACTGGGAAAAATGTCGTGGGATGCTGTGATTTTGTACTTTATTTTTAATATTGCGGGTATGTTCTAAAATGCGCAACTTCAACATCCTCTTTGTTTTTCCCACATATTTTAAGCCACAAGGGCAGCTCCACATATATATTACAAATGTGGATAAGCAATTTATTAAAATGTTTATTTTGTAAGATTTACTCAAACTAACATTGCTAAACTCCTTAACTCTATTTTCGCCTAAATTGCAAATTTTGCAGCTACCACATGAATAAAACCCTTTTATATTTCCCAATGAACCAAACAGAGGATTTTCTGATGATTGTGGGACCAATTCTAAACAGCTTCTAGCAACCATGGACTTGACGTTCTTTGGTTTTTTTATACATAATCTCTGGATATTCAGGAAGAAAATCACCAAGTACGGGATCAGATTTTAGAACATGCCAGTTTTTCCTTAGGATTTTTCTAATCCCCTTCTCCTGACTATTATATTGTGTGATGAAAGGACAAATAGATTTATTCTAATTTTTATCCTTGTATTTTAACAAGTCAGCTCTTTCTCTATTTCTAGCTTTAATTTTTGAGTCTTCGATTAATTGACTGGGATATCCTCTTTCCTTAAATCTGGTTTGATAAATGATCGCTTGCTCATCAATCAAAATATATTGGTGTGGAAAGGAGATGAGGAACAGTTTATAACATTTATGGAGAAGCTAAATATAAATGATTACAATCTGAGGTACCTTGATGATGGAGCAATAAATGGCTCCGAAACATCGGTAATATACCCGTGTGTTGAGACGTCTTTAACTTACCTGAGTGCCACCGATGTGGATTGTATGTTGGGACCGGCTGGAGTTGATCTCTGCCGGAGGGCACCAGGGCATTTTTTCCTCTTTTGTAGCTGGGAGTGCTGCTTGAAATGGATTTTTTATTATACCTGGATTTACCTGGTATTTGCTGTAGCAGGATTTCTGGATTGCCATGTATTTGCTGTAGCATGATTTCTGGATTGCCATGTATTTGCTGTAGCAGGATTTCTGGATTGCCAGGTCTAGGAACCAGCGGGAGCCTGGGATACACTTGTACTGAGAAGCAGCACGAACTACACACCATGGGAAGTAACGAGATGTTCAGGCCGAGAATGCAATCAGGGGAGGATATATATACCCTGGGTCTGGCAGCAATTTGTGGATATGGACAGGTGGTCTGGCAGCAGCATTCTGAGTGGTGGAAGGCACAACATGCAGAGGGAGTGATCATCTCTGCAGCACTGGGAATCAGAACCACACCTGCGATTCCAATCAAGACTAGCAATGCTCACAGACAGAGGAGAGCCCAGGTGAACAATCAGTGTGGAAGGGAATGCACACAGAGAAGTGCTGCAGCCAGCACGACCAGAGCAGATCCTCCAGGCAAACTACACACATAGATCCATGGAGACAGCTGGCAGTGGTAAGTCAACAGGCAAAAGGTGAAAGGTGAAAACTAGGCAGAGTCGTGACCGTACCCCCTCTTCATTGGTGGACTCCGAACACCCAAATAAATACAAAAAGAACATGAAAAATGAGACACCAGGAAAACTTCCAAACATGACATTCCAGGAGTTTCAAACACAGGGACACCATCACTCTTGAAACATCTCTTTAGACATCTTCTTAATTCTTACATTTATTGGGATGCCAGGACTGGAAATTCTTCAAAGGAGATAGTTCAAGACCTTCGTCAATTCTTCTTTCTGCTGCGAGAACGTTTTGTGCCAACCAACGGACATGGGATCTCTGGTAACTCCTGTGGAAATACATGACTGGAAAGGACAGGGTCAAATGACAGATGGTCTTCAGGGAATGGAGAATTATCATATGCGTGATTGAACTCAGATTCCGAGTCAGTATCTAAAGGTAGAATGCATGAATTAGTATGGCTTGAAGACTGATAGGACTCCTGGGGGGAACTAAGCGAAACATGACCACTTTTGATGGTGTTAGATGGTTGGTTCCTAAAGGTTCCTCGAGACTTCTCCAGGAGCGATTGATTCTGTACCTTACAAGCGGCATATTGGAGCCTAACCTCAGAGGGTGACCAGCTCTCACTAGAAACTTTGTCAGAGTCCTTATTTTGGGAGGTGCAGTCATACAAAGGGGACAAGGAGGTGTATGCACATCTCATATTCAGGGATGCCGATTCTATTATGTTGCTTTCCTTAGATACTTGGAGTTCAGCACAATGGCCCTTGGAAACTTTACCTTGTTCAGACTTCAGGGGAGTGGTGGACGAATTCTTGGTAGCACAAACAGACTGTTTGGACAATATTTTGGAACTGAGTACTTCGCTAGAATTTTGGTTTACAGGGTAAGGACCAAATTCTTTGACAACAGCTTCACTGAAAGTCTTTATATTTAGAAGCATTGGATCATTGGAGTCGTAAATAGGAGCAACCCAGTCCTTGAAAAGATGGGATAATAAACTCTACAATATTAGTAGGCAAAGAATTGTTTCAATAAAGCATAGTATTGAGATAAGTCCCCATCAAAATAAATGCATGGTGGAGTATCCGACGAATCCTGTGTGTTCAAGGACTGTGGAGCACATTCAAGTGCAGGGCTGGAAGAGACTAGAGGATGCTCCGATTGATGAGGAGTCAAAACAACTGAAGCTGACAGATGTTCGGTATTTGGACCAACTGATGGGACTGGGAGGGGTCCAGAGGAGCTAGAGGCAGTAGCATCAACAATCAAAGCTGAGAATAGACTACAGAGATTGTCATTTTCTGGAATGATATTTGTAGGAGATGGTGAACAGGAACCATGATCATGATTAGTAGTACACGACACTCCTCTCTGGGGACTGGAATCTGAAACCCGCTCCTGGGGTATGAGACTTGAGACCCCCTCCAGGGGTGTGAGACTTGAGACCCCTTGCAGGGGTACAAGACTTGAGACTCCCTCCTAGGGTATGAGACTCTGGAGACTCCACCTGGGATCGGTGATTTAGACACCCCTCCTGGGGTTGCCAACTGGAGTCCCCTCCTGGGAGAAGCAGAATCCGGGTGGGACCGGAATGGGCAGAATCTGGGCTGGGACCGGAACGGGCAGAATCCTGGCTGGGACCAGAACGGGCACTGAGACGTTGACGCTCGGTATTACTGTTGGAATTGCAAAGGGAACAGTCTTTAATGAAGTGGTCAGAACCCCCACAATAGAGACAGAGCTGTAAATCTTTGCGCCACTGGCTTTTAGCCACAGAGAGCTGGGGCGTGGGTAACTTCGATGTCTCACTTTACTTGGATTGGATGAATCCTTAGTTTCATAGGGATTCCATGGCAGAGATTTTAGTTGAGTCAGGGATAGCACAAAAAAACTTGGGAATGATCTGAAAAATTTTGATGAGTAAAGTCTGTAGCTGCTCCAGCAGTTGATGGAAGGTAGTTAGGAGGTTCAGGTGTGATTTGAATGTCATTTTGTTGACTAGTCAGAGTTTGCAAAATTTGTAACACTTGATGCTGTACCGCCTCCTGCGAATCCAAGCGAGCGACCAGGTTACAAGAAAGCATTTGGTCCAGTATTAGGTGCCTGATCTGCCACCATCTTTGGGTCTGAACATTCTGTCACGATTGGTGTCTGAGTTACCTGTCTCAGGTGATGAGTTGGATTCAACGGAGGCCGGCATGACTGGAACCACTGATTACGTAAATAGCTCTATTGCAAGACTTATGTGGCAGTGAGAACTGCCTTTGATGATAGATGACAGGAACTTGGAACCAGTAGGAAACTTGGAGGAACCGGACTGGGACTGGCAGGAAGACTTGCTGAGTTAAACTGGTGAACTTGGAACTTGACTCCGGACTGGAATAACATGGATAACTGAAGAACTTGGAACTTGGCTCTGGACTGGAATAATGTGGATAACTGAAGAACTTGGAACTTGGCTCTGGACTGGAATAACGTGGATTGGACTGATGAACTTGGAGCTTGACTCTGGACAGGAGTGACGTGACAATGACTGAAGGGAAATCAGGTAATGCTGAGACAAAGGCTGGAACTCAGGTGCAGGCTGGATTGGGTAATTGGGAATAATGGGTTCAGGGTAGTAGATGGAACAGGAGTTGATCCACAGCAGGAAGCAAGGCAGAGTAACACGGTGCAGGTTTGCAGGGTGCAAGGGACCAACCAGGAGTAGGGCAAGCAGCAAGACACAAGACTAAGGTCAGGGGCACAGGAACTCACTTAGCTGATGCTGAAACACACGAGTTGCACTGGCCTGGGAACTAGCAGGATTTCTGGATGCTCCAGGTATTGCTGTAAGCAGGACTTCTGGATTTGCCAAGAATTGCTGTAAACAGAACTTATGGATTTGCCAGGAATTGCTGTAAGCAGGACTCCTGGATTTGCCAGGAATTGCTGTAAGCAGGACTTCTGGATTTACCAAGTATTTGCTGTAAGCAGAATTACTGAATTTGCCAGGAATTGCTGTAAGCAGGACTTCTGGATTTGCCAGGTATTTGCTGTAGCAGGATTTCTGTATTGCCTGGTCTAGGAACCAGCAGGAGCCTGGGATACACTTGTACTGAGAAGTATCACGAACTACACACCATGGGAAGTAACGAGATGTTCAGGCCCAGAATGCTCTCAGGGGAGGATATATATACCCTGTGTCTGGCTGCAATTGGTGGATATGGACTGGTGGTCTGGCAGTAGCATTCTGAGTGGTGGAAGGCACAACATGCAGAGGGAGTAATCATCTCTGCAGCACTGGGAATCAGAACCACACCTGCGATTCCAATCAAGACTAGCAATGCTCACAGACAGAGGAGAGCCCAGGTGAAAAATCAGTGTGGATGGGAATGCACACAGAGATGTGCTGCAGCCAGCACGACCAGAGCAGATCCTCCAGGCAAGCTACACACATAGGACCTGATTCAGCCGCTCGTTCGTTCCGAGCGATGTTTGCCCAACTGCGCATGCATACAGATCGTAATACGCATGCGCGAACCAGTCAGTGCGGCCGAAAATCATTTGTTCGCTAAATAGCGAGTGCCTGCTATTTTGAGTGACAGGAGTAGGTGTATGTGGGTGGTAACAGGGGAAGGTGCTTGAAAACGGGGAGTGGAGATCCGAACGCAGGCGTGCTTAAAGGTCAAAACGAGCGTTTTATGGGTGTGCATAATTAATACAGCAGCGTCATTGACCACGTCACTGGGTTATTTTATAGTCAGAACTGCTCGCAAGATTGGGGTAGGAAAAACCAACCACAAGACTAGCGAGCAGTTCATACGCTGGTCGATGTACTCGATTAATCTAATAAATAGCGGACATGACGTAGGATGCGAGCGGCCAGGGGGCGTAGTTATTAAAAAAACGACCGCAAGTTTTGTTCGCTCGTTCAGACATAGCGGCGTGAACAGACCGCAAAGAGCGAACGGTTAATTTGAATAGCCACCCCTTTTTTCAGAACGAACGAACGCAAATAGCGTCCGGCTCTGAATCAGGCTCATAGATCCATGGAGACAGCTGGCAGTGGTAAGTCAACAGGCAAAAGGTGAAAACTAGGCAGGGTCGTGACAACTACTAATTCGAACAGTGTGTCTATGCCTCTGAATTGTTTAGAAAGTTTGTTGAGGATGGCTGTAAGCTCCTTGATTGAGGAGGAGCCGTTCAATGGCTTATTAATGGGAACTTACGGTTTTTGGTGTCACTTCCGGTCGATGGAAAGCATATAACGTCACTTCTGGTTTGGTGGAACGCAAACCAGAAGTCCAGCAGCGTTTTGCCACGATTGGAATATTTATGTAATGATAGTAGGTATGTGTGAATATAGTGGATGGCTGATTCCTAATTGACAGCAACAGGTAATTAACGCTGGAGTGGGTTCAAGTGACAATCGGGGCTGCTATAGTGACATATATTTTGCCTAATTGTTTAATGAGGGGTGGAGTTTACTGATACCAGTTTGGTTATATTTGGGTATATAGTGGAGTTACATGGGAACACACAGCATACTGCTGTCTCCTGTGGTTTGTGGGTATCATCCTGATGAAGGCTGCTGAACATAGCTGAAACGTTGATATGTGATACTTCTTTTTCGTGAGTAAATAAAGGAACTTAAACAGCTTTATGAAGCCCTGGTGAGTGCACCCTTTTGAACACTGTTTATGTATAATATATATATATTTTACACTTACACACACACACACACACACACACACACACACACACACACACACACACACACACACACACACACACACACACACACACACACACAATAGGTGATTGATAGATAAAGAAATACTAATCCAGACATCTAGGTGCTTTTTATCAAGCCTTAAATCATGCAGAAGTACAATCAGGGGCGTAACTAAGTACAGTATTTGAAGGCCCCATAGCAAAAGTTTGTAAGAGGCCCTATGTACCACCCAATGGTGAAAAAGGTACATGTAACTTTGACAAGGAAGATGGGGCCCCCTAAGTTCTGGGTCCTATAGCTGCTGCACCACTTTCCCCAATAGTAGTTATGCCCATGAATACAATGCAATGGTTTTTAACATGATGAAGGAAAAAATTAAAGTAACAAGGCTGTTTAACAACAGCCTAACACACCAGATATATTCTGCATATTGCAAGGTAACGTATTTATCAAGCTGAAAAAGAAAATTTGTTGTAGCTTGTCTCCAATTGCTAACACCATCTATGGATGGTGTTCGCATGTCTTACAAATGGTTAAGGTTTGAAAGGTTACTAGACTATAAGAAAGTCTTGTTGTGCATGCGAGTGCAGTCTAAAGAGTAGGCGCAGTCCAAAAATAGTCCTGTATTGTAACTGTGTATGGGCAGGGGCGCCAAGAGGGGGGGGGAGCGGGTACAGATTACCAGGGCCCGGGCTTCCTGAGGGGCCCGGCGGGAGCCTCGGTCCGGCACCGCTCCCCCTCCCTTCCTCCCTCACAGCAGCTGAGCAGCAGCCACAACAGTCTCCTATGCCTGTGGGGGGAAGCGATCACACTGATCGCGCCCCCCCTGGCTTTGAGCAGGGCTGAGGGGGCCCAGAGCGCCCCCCTCCCCAGGATCCCGCCATCAACCAAGTGATCAGTTTTTGCAAAGAAAGCCGTTACTTGGATCAGTGGGTGCCTGTGATTAATCTCCCAGAGCGGTGATCTCCTTTCCGGATGGATCCCAGGACTCTTCTTTTTTTTTTCCCGGGAAGGGGGCGTGGCCACGCCCCCTATTACCCAGGCCCGCCGCTGCTCTCGGCGGGCCTGTGTATGGGATCAGGTAATGACTGTGGATGTGTTTCTAGACAAAGTGCATCTGGAAAGAGCAAAATAGGGACAGTGGGCTTAATTCAGTGGTGGACGCTATTGACTCTATCCAAATTTGTTCTGTGACTCCCAGGATGCATTGGCTGTGTGCAACTGACTCATGTACAACAGACTGAATGCATTGCCCACTTGTGTCCGATGTCATCCCTGTCTCCACCTCTGAATCAGGTCCAGTATGAAGCCTGATTTCCAGTGCATTTCCCAGAAACATCAACTGCTTATGAAAGGAGAATAGAGTGGCACCCTTCTTTGCCCCATTGTCTCACATAGAGGCAGATGTACATGGGCAGCACAGATGGTGTAATGGTTAGCATTACCACCTCACAGCACTGAGGTCATGGGTTCAATTCCCACCACAGCCCTATCTGTGCAGAGTTTGTATATTCTCCCTGTGCTTGCGTGGGTTTCATCCGGGTGCTCCGGTTTCCTCCCACACTCCAAAAATATACTGGTAGGTTAATTGGCTCCCAACACAAATTATAACCCTAGTGTGTATGTGTGCGCATGTGATAGGGAATATAGAGTGTAAGCTCCACTGGGGCAGGGACGGATGTGAATGGCCAAATATTCTCTGTAAAGCGCTGCGGAATATGTGTGCGCTATATAAATAACTGGTAATAAATAAATAATAATAATAAATGTACTAAGCACTGGACGATAATAAAGTGGAGAGTGATAAACGACCTGCCTCTCAGCACCTGTCATGTTACAGGCTGTGGGGTCTATTTACTAAGCCTTGGATGGAGATAAAGTGAACGGTGATAAGGTACAAGCCAATCAGCTCCTAACTGTCATTTTTCAAACACAGCCTGTGACATGGCTGTTAGGAACTGATTGGCTGGTGCCTTATGTCCGTTCACTTTATCTCCATCTAACGCTTAGTAAATAAACCCCTGTGTTTGAAAAATGACAGGAGCTGAGTGGTTGTTGGTTTATCACTCGCCACTTTATAATAATTTTCTCGGGCTCAGTACATCTGCCCCATAATCTCAGTGCTGCAGGACTATTTCTATTTTTGACAAATGAGTGTGAAAGTAGGAGCAGTTATGTCTGATTCCTATCCGGCACAGAACATCACAAATTCCCCCAAGTCCTTTTTTGGGTATCCACTTGTTCAACCATACAGACATGTGACATTGGGCAAGACGTTACATCGTATAGCAGAATCTGTGCTGTGGTTTCCATGCAAAATAAGTACAGACATCTGTCTGTCTCTGTCTCCAAACATCTGATGAGAGTGGAAATGTACAGAACGTATACTATAACTAGTAACTAATAATAGGCTAATAACTCATAAAAACCTTAAAAGAAAACAATTTTTGTAACATAACGATAGAATAATAGCTCCATATAAATGTTCACAATAACAACATTCTTCATGGACTGGCAGTAGGGGCATATCTATACTGGGTGCAGGATGGGCTGGCACGCGGGCCCCTGTTTCAAGGAGGGCCCTGCACTGCACACCCGGCACCCATATCATTTTAGTACCTACCTCTCCGGAATCCCACATCTGCAGTATCAGTGCTGTAATCACTTGGAAAATGGCCACCACTGCTGAGCCATTATCCCAGTGACCTGCACATGCGCAGTAGACTCTGGGCAAAGACTAGTGCCCAGAGACTACTGCTGCGGCGAAGCGCTCAGTGCACTGCAAGTTGCTGGAGAGAGAGAGTAGGGGGTCCTGGATGGAGACTGCACACGGGTCCCCTCCTCTCTTAATATGCCCTGGACTGGCAGCAGAGGGCTAGGCTAGGGGAGGGTTAAGCACTGCAGGGAGGGTTAGGGATAGGCTATGAGAGGAGAGGGATAAGATTAGGCTCTAGCGGAAGGGTTAGGGCTAAGAGATTGGAGGGTTAGGAATTAGGGGGAGGGTTAGGGCTAGGCTAAGGGAGGGGAGGGTTAAGACTAGGCTAGGGGAGGGTTAAGCACTGGAGGGAGGGTTAGGGATAGGCTATGAGAGGAGAGGGATAAGATTAGGCTCTAGCGGAAGGGTTAGTGCTAAGAGAGTGGAGGGTTAGGAATTAGGGGGAGAGTTAGGGCTAGGCTAAGGGAGGGGAGGGTTAAGGCTAGGCTAAGGGGAGACTTAGGAGCTAGCGTTAGCATAACTAACTGGCAGAAGCTATGAATGATCCCGGAAGTCATCCTGACAGACCTGCCGGACCAGATAAGTCACCACTAGACCAACAGAGACATTTTGTCAACATGCTAATCATGCAGACATTTAATCAGTGTCAACATGATCAATGGTGCCATGCTGCAAGTCGACAAAATATGCCCTACCCAAGAGAAATCCATGATCTATATTCCTGGGTCTGTGCCTTGTGTGGTCTATGACTTGTACTGAGAGAACAGATATAATAACACTGAAACAGATCTTACGTAAGATCCTGTAGAGCACAGGCTGGATGTCTCAGTCCCTCACACAGATGTTTTATTCCAGAGTCCTGCAGTTTGTTCCCTGACAGATCCAGTCTGGTCAGAGAGCGGTTTGTAGTAATAACAGAGCGGAGATCATCACAGCAGGAGGAGGTCAGATCACAGATTTGTAACCTGATAGAAAATAAGGGATCTGCATTAGATCTTTTTTATTGTCACAAACCCCTGAGCAGTTAAAAAAAATGCGACAAAGTAGATACAATTATTCACATACTGTATATCAGCTATTAGGCTATAGGTGTAATGTCATTGAGATTGTTATTGATTCACTGAATCTAGATGCGCCCCCAGAAATACTTGCAAATGACTTTGGTGCAATTTTCGATGGTCCGACCGATAGTTTTGTTTAAAGATGCACCAGGCAGTATTACAGCATCTGTAGATGCACAAAGTAGGTGTCTCAGTCCTTGCAGGCACGGCTGTATCCAAGGGAAGGGCTGATCCCAGCATTAGTAAATGATGCAGATGTGACTATGGCGACAGACACTAAGTGGTTACAGCAGAATGAGCCTCAGAAGCAGTCCTTATATTCATTTACACTCCTGTGTTTTTCTCCTCATATACTGCTCGGTTTATCTTCAGGTCTAATACTAATCATATGAGTGAGGGGACATCTTCGTTCTTGTGATTCAGCAGCGGTTGTATGCTAATAGTTCCAAAGCTTAACCCGAGCATAGCGACGCCCACTGCTGCCTTCTCATCTGCATCCGATGTCGTGTACCAGCATAACTATCGGTAACATTGATGCACATCGATCAGCCATGCAGCCTTTGCTGTAGGTCTGACCTGTCTAAAATACAGCCGCTCTCCTTACACGCAGACAGCTCTCATGCTTACGTATGCGTTCAAGTGGACAGATACCCCTGCATTTTTCTGACCACCCCCCAGTTACCACCCCCAATTGCTGACAACCTTCCCCTTACTTTGCAAGGTATTCCTCTGTGTGCCCGTAATGGCATTGCATTTGCTGCACATGCGCAGCACGGCTTTTACGCATGCACGATGGCAAACAATCGCTCGATCTGCATCCGTAATCGCCATTGCGTATGCTTCTGAATCAAGCCCTTAGGATGTACTAAGCATTGCATTAGCGATGCGGTACATCCCGCCTGTCTTCGGGTGCATACCTTGATTCATTACCGCGGTATGTACCAAGAATATCGCAAAGGACAGCTCTCCGGATAAGAGCTGTCCTTTGCGATGCTGCCGTGCAGAGGGACTTCTGGGTTTAACACCCAGGAGTCCCTCTGGTGTCCTTCTGCGATCAGATCCCTTCAAAGGGGGAGTGTCCCAAATAGCTCATAGGCTTTTATAGGGTAACGTCACCTGATGGTGCTTAGTACATTTGCAAAAAGCCGTAAAACCCCCAAAAGCTGCATTTTCCGGGGGTTTTATGGCTTTTTCACGTTTAGTACATCCCACCCTAAGTGTGCAATTCCGGATACATGCAACAGGCACAAAATGTTTCCATTACTCAGCTCTGTAAAGCTCTTTTCAATGTAGGAAAATGCTGTCAGTCCCCCAATACACTGATCACCCCCCTTTCCTTATTTAATTTACATACAGTAATCTAATCTCTTAATAAGAATTCTGTTTTTTCAAATACGGGTGTAAATGTAGGATTACCGATGTGACTAAGGGGTCTATTCATCTTAATTTTTAAAAAAGTAGGTAAAATGAACATTTTATCCTTTTGCAAAAATAAAGTATTGAGGCCATAACAATTTAGATTTCTCTGCCCCTGTTCCAGGGGCGGGCTGGGCTGGGGGATAGGGTGTCACCTGCCCCCTAGGACGGTACATCTTTTGCAATGAGGACTGCCAGTGCACACTGCACACACGGATACCGTACAGCTGGGCAGTAAGCAGGTGAGTGCTCCTGATCCCTCTGATTGTGTTTAGAACACAATTAGAGCTTAGTACCTGGGCACATGGCCATGGGGTGCTGTTTTCTGTTGCTATGAGGTCATAGCTCTACACCTGTACCGAGCCCCAGCTCCGCCCCTGACACAATTAGTGGCTGGTTAGTTGCTGTCTGTTAGCAGGCTGCACCCCTTTGACCAGACTCTAGTTTCTAGTGAGTGATTCGCCTCCTGCCAGGTATGGCCATCTGTGTGGTGGCCATCGATGGGCCCATCGGTAATTACCATCAATGGCACACAAACCATCTATGGTGAACCATCGATGGTTTGCACCCTCTCGATGGTTGCCTTTGCTTTGGGTACGCAGGGCCCGGGCCAATAAAAAATGGGGGTGGGGCATAGCGGCCGCAGGGGGCAGGGCTAAGAGCCATCCTGCTACTAACAAAAAAAAAATTGGCTACTGCTCATCCATCGATGGAATAAACCATTTGGTTCTCTGCCATTGATGGCAAAAGTAGTTGACATTGGCCAGCAACCATCAATGTTTTGGAAACATCGATGGTCGATGGCCATCCCTACCTCCTACTTCCTATGTGATCACTGCATCCCCTCTCCTGCCCCCTTGCCCAGTTCCCCTTTTATCCTTTCTCTAGCCCTTCCAAATGCCCACCCTCCTTGCCAGTGGCGGATCCAGGGGGGGGGGGGATCAGGGCGATTGCCCCCCAGTAACACACAGCCCCAGCCCTGCAGGCACTAGTGCAGCTCCAGGCAAGGCAGACACAGAGGCTGGGGTGAGCTGTGGAGGTACCAGTGGTTGCCACCACTGACTAATCCTCTCTTACTGCCTGTGCTTGCCTTTCTGTCTGACAACTTGCCACTGCGACTGTTCAGAGGCGGAGAGGACTAAAGGGGCAGGCACAGGCATCAACTGCGGCCCGCACACTGGACTCACTGCCACAAGCCTTAGCATGGTGCTTTCTGGAGTGGAGGAAGGTGGAGGTTGCACTGTGGCAGTGAGTGCACTACATTCAAGGAGCCATTCGGGGGTTCCTTCCTGGCACTGACTACTCAGAGGAGAGGACTGGCACTGCTCCCTCTCAGTCTGCACTAGCCACCAATGCCAAGCAGCCACATGGAGGATGTACAGCAGCCCACCACAAGCTCACAGCCTGAGGCTGACAGTAAGTAAGTGTGATTTTTTATTAGATTTTTTTTCTTTAGTTTTTGCATGTGGTAGCCTATATGTGTGTTTTTTTCTGATGATGTAGCCTATGTGTGTATTTTTTTCTCACGTGGTAGCCTATATGTGTGTTTTTTTTTCCTGTGACGCCAATGTGTGTGTTTTTTCTAATGTGGTGGCCTGTGTGAAAATTTTTTTTTCATATGGGGCCCTGTGTGTTTTTTTTATAATGTGGGAACCTATGTGTGTGTTTTTTATAATGTGGGAACCTATGTGTGTGTTTTTTATAATGTGGGAACCTATGTGTGTGTTTTTTCATGCAAAGCCTATATGTTTGGTTTATTCATGTGGGGGCCTTCTTGCAGCAGCCATGCACACAGTTGGGGGAGGGAGAGCATCAGACAGGAACATAGTCAGTGAATGGGTGAGTAGGGCCCCAGTGCATTGCTTTGCACATGGCCTTCACTGCTATTAAGATGGCCCTAGCCACATATACAGTGTTTATGTATGTGTGCGCCTCCAGGCAGGAGGGGGGGGGGAGGGGATGCATGATTCACACTTCCCTCATAGTGATCTGTGTCTCCTATGCAGTGCTCCCACCCCGGCTCTCTGTGTCTGTGTGCTTGGTCACTTTGGTGAGAGCTGTGTACATACACACAGGTTGATCCTTTTATGTATCCTCATGAAGATAAAGCTCTCAGTAATTGCAAAGAGTGCTCCCTGGGAGCAGGGGGTGTGTCTTTACACCTGTCAGAGCAGGGATGTTACTTTACCTACGATTGGGATGCTGGCGGACGAAATCCCAGCAACGAAATACCAACCTGTGGACACAACACTGGTGCCGCAATCCCGACATAGGGTGAGATGCCGACACCAGAATCCCGATGGGCACCACTCTGATGGCCATCCCTACTCTGTACAGAGCATTGGTGACTCCCATTGATTAGGTCACTGTCACCCTGGCTTGTGGGACTCCGGGGCAACTAAGTTGTGGGTCCACCTCCAAGCCACATAGTGCCCATGCCTACATCCCATCCCCCCCTCCAGTCCCATATGGAGCCTCTCTCACCTGATGTATCCAGTCGGCAGAGCTGCTCCTGGGTTCCCTCCTCAGCATCAGACATGTGTCACATGACGCTGATGCGGGGACTCGGGAGCCGCTCTGAGTCTATGCTGCATGCAATAGAACTGCCGTGGTTTCTGAGCCCGGCCCCCATCCAGTAACAGAAGCCGCTGGAAGCCTGTTCTCGGCAGGGTCACATTGACCCTGTGTGGGGGCCCCTCTATGTGTGGGGCCCCCGGGACAACCGACCCGTGTAACCCTTCCCTCTTAATCTGGCCCTGGTAACAGCTAATGGTAAGGGCAGACAGAGAGACCAAGCATGAACCAGGACATAACTTCCTGGCCTGCTCTCCTACCTGTTATAGCTGCTATGACTGCCTGATGCTACAGAAGTCATGAGCAGGGCCGGCTCAAGGGTGTTGGACTTGAGCGGTCGAACAGGGGTGCCCCCCATAGAGGGTGCATCCTTCCCCAGCATCCTGATTTCAGCGGGACAGTACTGTCCCGCTGTTCCACCTGTGGGCTGAAGTGGCCTGCGGGTGGTCAATTCAGGGGGTTGGGGACCCCCACCGCCGGAGTCTGAATGGATGTTGCGCGCATGAGCACGGCATCCATTCAGTGCCGTGAGAGAGCTGGGGGAAGCCCAGCTAGTGAGGCTCCCCTCCAGCCTGACATTATTTGGAGGCGTGTTCTATGGTAATTAGGTCACACCCCCAATTATCGTCCGGCACATGGCAGTATTAGCCCTGGAGCCGGCCCTGGTCATGAGCCCTGTGTCTGCTTTTCTGTACTGTGGAGAGTGGTGTTTGGAAAATAGATAGGCACTATTTAAAGCCATTCAGACTAGGCCAACTATTACCTGTAATGGTTTATATTAAAACTGGTGCATAAAAAGATATATAAGAGACTGTGGGAGAGATTAATTATGCAGTGTCAATTGTGGAAAGTGGAGACGTTCCCCATATCAATCAAACTACTGCTGTCTGTACCTATAATTTTATAGAATGTACTTGATAAATGCTATTTTATAGTTGATTTGTCGCTATGGGCAAATTTTCCACTTGCATCTTACCCAATTTTTACTAAAACCATTCCTGCAATATTCCAAATAAGTGAGACTCATTCTGTTTTTATTATTTTGCATTTATTTATTTCTTTTAATTAATTTGTATATTTAAGTATTTGTACTTATAATCTGACTTTTTAATGCCAACTGCCCAGATAAATGTATTTTATTTTGTTGAATTAAATTAGTCATTGTATTGTAGGAATTCATGAGTTCCAAGACATTTATATCTTATATACTGTGCAATTTCAGATTAAAGATTTTTTTCACACCTAAACTATTATAGTGGATAAATCTACTTTTCTTGTGTGCGCAGCTCATGTAAAGCAAGTACATAAGGAGGCAGTTCATTGGACAGACAAAGTCCTAGTCATACAAGGTATTATTTATCCACATTTAAGGTTTGTACATAATGTTACATTTATATACATTAAAGCCAGCACCAGAGATTTTATTGTATAACAATCTATGAAATGACAGCAGTTGATTGGGTAACTTCTGTCCTTTATCTATCTCTCTAGTCCTTAATACATCACGCCTGCAGTCCAAAATCATTAAGGATGCTTACAGAATAGTCTGCATAACAAATCGGAGGTCAGAGGCTGGCACAAGACCCCCCTAAGTCATGGTCTTATGTGAACTTCACACCCATCCCCAGGGAGTATATGCCACTGAGCTATATGTATAAAATAAATAAATACAAAACATAAAACAAACAAAAAAGTAAAATTCATGAAAGTCACTTGGATGATCTAAAAAGAATTGATAATAAGCAATTTCTCTCTGATTTTTACCTCGTGTGACCCATGTCTTATATTGAGATGTCAGATATATAAATACTAAGACTGTTCTTACCTAAGATCCTGTAGGGTACAGGCTGGATGTCTCAGTCCCTCACACAGAAGTTCAATTCCAGAGTCCTGCAGAGCATTGTATGACAGGTCCAGTCTGGTGAGAGAGCAGTTTGTTGTAATAACAGAGCGGAGATCATCACAGTGGGAGGAGGTCAGACCACATCTGTAAAATCTGATGAGAGATCTGCATTAGGTCATTTTTTTATTGTCATAGACCTGTCAAAAATGAGCATTAAGTCATAACTCAATATACTGTAGGGGAGAATATGTGTATGTATATCCATTACAGATGTGTCCCCATACATCTAGCATCAATATGCCATATGGTGCTAGATGACTGGCGTGACTGAGGGCCTAATTCTGAGATGTACGCAAACCCAAAGATTTATGTACATCTCAGATGTTGGATGATCTCCACAGGTTCTGTATACTGCTCATCTCCATATCTTTGCCTGCAATGATGGTTGCAGTGCCTCCTAAGCCGCTGCACCTTTGGGTGTGGGAAAGGGGCAACATCTGCCAGCATTCCAGAAAATGGGGGCCTGGAATTGGGGGAACTGAGATCAGCAGATCACAAGTGTCATGGCAGTGCCCAATACACGGAGATGGCAGGAAAGGCTGTGGGGTGCTGGCTTGGTGACCTGGGGCACACTGCAGACAACAGCAGGGACCAGAATAGTGGTAGCAATACTGCCCGTAAGACACCTGGAGTCAGGCTGACCAGTGTGCAGGTAAGTAACAGAGCGCAAGTCTCCAGTACCTTCCTTTTGAGGGGAGCCATTGGACACCTACTGGGTTTTTGAGGATTCCTGGTATGACAGTTAAAGACCAATCATGACCTGTAGACATTGGAGGCATTGATCCATGCCCTTTTTTTCTGGCCCATGAAATGTGGGGCAAACTTCATTGAAGAAACCTTGAGCCTCACAATGAGCATTGAGAGCCAGACCCTGACATATGGTTTTAAACTTGGAATTGTTCGCCACTTACGATCAAATAACTTGTAACGAAAAGAAGCCTTCTTCAGAAACTGGCGGATTCTTTTCCAGATTTGAGAGAACTGCTGAAGAACAGCAAAAGCTGCTACGTCAATGGAAGGCAGAGTCTGTAATCTGGAACTCAAGGATGTTGACCATACACAGCAAAGAAGAGTGTGGAGTCAGTGGCAGTATGCTAATGGAGTTGTAGGTGGTCTCTGCCTAAAGTAACAAATCAACCCAATTATTCTGTGATAGGTTTCAAGTTCTTGGTTCACCCTTTCATTTTGGCCATTGGTTTGTGGATGGTACAGTAGGTGGAGAAAATGTTTAGCTTCACCTGGAGGGCTAAACAGAGGGCTTTCTGAAACTTTTCTAAAAAAATTTAACCCTGGTCAGATACAATTTCTGAAGGGAGTCTATGCAGATGGAAGATTTCACTGAGAAAGATTTGGTCTAGCTTGTTAGCTGATGGTAAACCGCTGATGGAACCATGGATCTGGAGAGTGTGTCAGCTTTAACATTCTGTGAACCTGGCTGGAAAGTGACTTTTAAGTCAAATCTTGAAAAGAATAAAGCCCATTGTACCTGATGGGGATTAAGAAGGTACCTCCATTCTTCAAGAGTCAATTCAATGGCTAGTAACTCTTGGGGGTAAATTTACTAAAGTAAGAGGATTTTAGAAGTGGAGATGTTGCCCATATCAGATTTTATTCAACATTTATCTAGCACCTTCTAGAAGATAATAGCCCAAATCTGATTGGTTGCTATGGGAAACATCTCCACTTCTAAAAACTATTACTTTAGTAAATATACCCCTTGATCTCCAATTGAGTATTTTTTTCAGCAGGAGAAAGTTTTCGCAAGAAGTAACCATAAAGATGTAATTTTCCATTATCCCAGTTTTGCAAGAGGACTGCCCCCACTACCACTGTAGATGCATCCACTTCAAGTATGAATGGCTTGTTCACATCAAGATGATGCAGAATTGGAGCTGAAAAAATGCCTGTTTGATAAGATGAAAGGTGGATTGAGCTTCTTCAGGCCATTGTGTGGAATCCACACTTTCCTGGTGAGAGCTGTGAATGGGAAAACCCTTGATGAATTTTCTGTAATAGTTTGCAAATCCTTAGAATCTCTGGTTTGCTTTAAATGAGTTTGGAAGAGACCCATTCAGAATTGATTCAAGCTTAGCTAGATCCATTTGTAACTCTGTTTCAGAGATTATATAACCCAGGAATGGGATGGTGGGAACCTCAAAAGTACACTAGGATAGTTTCCCATAAAGATGGTTGGTCTGAAGACAGTGGAGTACCTCACTGACTTGCTGATGATGAGTGGTGAGTGTCATGACCCAGGTTTCGCGGCGTGGAGGTTTGCAGTCCTTCTGGTAGGGGAGCTGGCATGTGGAGATTGGCATTGCGTGTATTAATACCTAATAGTCACTATTTAGCGCTGCAAGTCGCTTAAGAAAGAATTGCTTTCCAGTCCAATCATGTGGCTCCAAAGCACAAAAAGTTATTTATGTAAAAAGGGGAGTACACGGAGAAGAATTTAACAATTAGAGTACAAAGCAATCAATAATAGTACAAGCCGATACATACACATGTGCACCAGTCCCAGTATACAGTCATCACTCCAGAGGTCTGTGGCCATCCCAGAAGAATGGCTGAACACTGGAATCGGTTGGAGTTTATATACCTTACAGAGTTTGACTCTAACAAAGGAACTAGTTTACAGGTTTTCATTTGTTCTTCCTTCTGGATTAGCTGGTCATTGGTCAGTTCATTACGGTGTCATCAGGGGTATAGCTCAGCTCTCCAACAGTTCCTTTGTGTATCTTTCCCACTGAAGAACTGGTTTAAACTAGCTACAACACTACAGACAAGAAATGACATTCTATTCAATAACTCCCTATCATCCATAACTAGCAGACACAAGATGAAACTTCTTTGCCGATAGATACGGAAGTCTGCAAATAAACAGGGATTTAGTATGATACCAAACATGACGTGTCTACTATGTTGTAAACCTTAGTTCTCATTTAAGTACATATTTCATCATGATTATTAGTTTAAAATACCTTTAATAACTCCAGTTATTACTTATTGTGAAGGGGAACTATTTTATACATATGCATTCGCATATGTGCGTATGTATGTATGTGACTACACATGTGAACGTCTATGTGTATGCATGTGGATACACATATGAGCATCTATGTGTACGCATATACAGTATATTTATGTGTGTGCGTTATGTGCATCTGTTTATGTGTGTGATGGATTCGCATTTGTGCGCATCGTATTGCGCAAACACAAAGCAGTGTCCAATTTACTCTTCATCAGACTATAGACGACTAGATCGTCAGATAATAATTGTAAGCGATCATATCCAATTATTTGACTTCGACAGTCCACCCTTTGATAGCAAACATAGAACTATCACCTTCTATTCTTAACCTTTCCTAGTCATGCATAATAATGTATTATTCAATGTTCTAAATGGTATGACACAAGTCGGTCATTGAACTGTTAATAATGCGTTTCAGGAAGGGTAAAACAACCCTTATACGCACTCAGCGGATATATAGGGGATCATTTGTAGGATGTGGGATCTCATCGAACCTATAAAAGGAAGTTTGGGAGAATTGAAACTACATTATATATGATGTTAAAAAGAACATTTGCAATAATTATTATTATACATGACTTAGCTTATTCACATATTATCTGAAGGCACATTCAATTTCAGGATTGTAATGCAGTTCTTTATCAACCTTAGTATCTATACCACCACCACTCACCACCATCAGGATCTCATTTTTACTTTTCACCTTATTGGTACATTTTCCACATTTCAACACATCTGACACTTAAACAAATTACAAAAATGACAATCATTATAAGAATTAGTTTACCTATACTAGCAACCATCTCCTGTACCCACTCTCCTAGACCGGTGAACCATTTCACAGGGTTTAACCAAGAGAACCATTTCTCTACCTTTACCTCTGTCTCATACAACCAAATATTATGGTCCTTCTGAAACTCCCTCTTCAGTTGTAGGATTTCATCCATTTTCCAGTCAGTCACCTCTTTGCGGTCACTAGTATTATTTGTAAGGTACGTGCAACACTTGACACCAAATTGGGTGGCCAAAGTCACACAGTATCCACCAGTGATAGATGTTAAATAGTTTAACACTAACCTATGTTGTACCAACTCCTTTTTATAAGCCTGTAGCTCTTTACCAGTATACCTGAATGTGTCATCATACATCTTGGTGATATTATCTATTAATTTATCTAGGTCTTGAATATATCTGAAATTTAAAGTTCCCCGAGTGATCCTGGTGGGATCTAATGCTACCAAAATTTGGAAGCCAGTTGTTTCACTAGTCAACTGTGTGGCTGTATGTTCTTCACCAGGTATCATATTTCTTTTGTCACGATGTTCATACCGCGTGTGCATATATGGAGGTGGTGCGGTTCTTTGGATACCAATAATTTCATCATGTGTAAGTGTCATAACTTCTGGGATCAATTTACCAATAAAACAAAAACCTTCAGAACTTGGAGAGAGCCACTTGTAAGCTTTCCTTACACATATAAAAGACACATCATCTGGGAGTAAGTAAGGAATAGAATGCATCATTATCATTGAACACATTATTCTCACAAAGAATCCAGAGCCTGATTCAGACCCACTCGCAAGCGGCTGTCCGCTCGCAAGTGGGTCGATGGTGTGCACTGCGCATGCGCACGACGGAGGGGGCTCCGTCGTGCGCATGCGCCAGACGCGATGAGCACTTTCCTTCGCTCATTGTGTCTGATCCAAGGGGGCGTGCTGTCGATGTTGATTGACAGCACGCCCCCTTTGGTGGGCGTGCCGGGGGCGTGCCTCCCAGCCGAGGGCGTTCCCAAGGGAACGCCTACCATCAGAAGCCGGCCCACTGACATCACTAGTGATGTCAGTGGGAGTGATTTTGGCTCTGATAGAGCCAAAATCACTCCGGGCCTTGCGGTTGAGAAACTCAACCGCAGGCTCCGGCTCGCAGTGGCGATGGTCGCGATGGTCAAGACCATCGCGGCCATCAACCTGCATGCTTGTATAGGCTGTGGGTGGTGACCCACAGCTATCCGAGCGTCCAGGAGGACGCTCCATAATTATGGAGGACGGCCCTCATTCAGAGCGTGCACTCTGCTCAGAGCGTCCGGCTCTGAATGAGGGCCCCTGTCCCTTTTTTCCTCATTTGCATGGTACACATTTCTGGTTGTATAATATCTGCACAGTACCCTAATGATACTCTGCCAACCATTACTTTATCATAACTACACGTGTACCTATACCGGAAGTATCTCCCACTTGCAATAATTTTGCGTACAAGTTCAGAATCAATAGGCTCATTATTAGCTCTGTGTTAAAAGGTCATTGTCTGATTGTTCCAGGTCACTTCCCAATTTCCTGGTTTTTGGAAATTAGTGCTATTCAAGAATAACAGGGATCTATCTACCTTGTACTGGTGGAGCCTAAAATTAGGGGGCCTAGATATATTAAATATCTTGTCCACCAATCTTCCCCCATGTAATTCAAGGACCTCAGAGAAATTTAATGGGAATGGTACTAAGCCTACATTTTGTTGTCCCTGAGGCACGTGAGTGTATACCCAACACTCCGTCTGGTTTAAGACCTTACCCACTAAGGAATGGTAATCCTCTAAAGGATGCCCGCCCAAATACAGATTACTGTTAGACTGGCATTGTTGGAAGCACTTCTCATCAACTAGGGATCCACAGTACTCACAAACACAGTATTCCTCAGACAATAACCCCTCACACTGTCTCCGAGTTTCTTGGATCACAGATCTCTTAACAATTACTGTAATGAGTTTGACCATATACTGCCCTAATTTTATCACTCCTTTTTCTGACTCCACTCCATCGACATCACCATCAGCTCCCCTCTCCATCATCTGTCCTCCATCACAGAAACAGGAAATCCTGAAACAAACAAGGATGATGAGAACCCTCGTAGGAGGCAAGGACAAACCAACAGCCCGCCACTCCATTGCTGGAATAGTGGTCTGCATACTTCTCTAGCTCAGTTGTTCCACTGCAGTCTCTAACTCTCACAGAACAGGCTCGCAATCAACAGGTCCTTGTTATCTGCCTTGACTCCGCCTTGTACCTCCTTCAGGTGGTTGACCTTTCTGCAGTGAGTGGAATTGACCCAGGTATCTCTCTCTGCTACTTTCAAGGATGTCGTACTTGTCAGCAGCATTTGATATGGACCTTCCCATCGATCTGTCAAACAACCTGAGCGTAAGAAATTTCAGATCATAACATATTCTCCAGGTTCAATATCATGACAGTTTGTTTCTGGCATGTCAGACAACAACATTTTCAGTTTCTGTTGCTGCTGTATCAGCTGTTTACTCATTTTTATAAGATATTTCACAGTAACCTCATTATTGCTCTTCAAATCATCCTGTGGACTTATAATCAAATTAGGTTGTCTCCCACACAGTATATCAAAGGGGGACAGATTAAGAGGAGGTCTAGGAGTGGTTCTGATGCTATGGAGGACTAGCGGTAAGGCTTCTGGCCATATTAATCCAGTTTCAGCCCTGATTTTACTCAGTTTGTTCTTAATAGTACCGTTTACCCTCTCCACCTTGGCACTGGCTTGCGGTCAATAGGGGGTGTGAAGTCTACTATTGATACCCATGAGCTTACACATGTTCTGGAAGATGTCACCAGTGAAATGAGTACCCCTATCACTTTCTATGATTCCAGGGTTACCGTATCTGCATACAAATTCCTGAACAATCTTTTTAGCAGTAAAAACAGTAGTATTAGTGGCAGCTGGATATGTCTCTACCCAGTTAGAAAATACATCAGTACAAACTAATATATACTTGAGATTCCTGCAGGGTGGTAATTGAATGAAATCAATTTGTATTACCTGAAAAGGACCGTCTGTTGGAGGGATGGTTCGGTAGAGATGGTCTTCCCGACATTTTTCCTCAAGCAACTCAAACAGGACATAGCCCTCTTTCCAGTTTGAGAAAAAAAAGCCTGGTGCACAACAGTATGCTCTGACCTACTTGCACATACCTCCTTTTCATAGGTGAGTCAGACCATGCGCTGCCTCAGCCAAGCTTGGGTAATATGCCTTGGGAGCAACAGGACTACCTAGTCCATCTCTCCAGAGTCCGGAGGACTCCTGGACACATCCCTTCGATCTCCAGACTGCCTTTTCCTGTAGGGAACACAAATTTTGCATCTCAATTAATTTCTGCATGCATATTGTCTGGAAGGCCATCACTTTATTAGTTGTTAAGTTTATGTGTAACCCTGCTGCCCATTTGGCAGTTTCATCTGCTCTGTTATTGCCCAATGACACCGGGTCTTCTTCACATGTGTGAGCTTTGCATTTGATGACAGCTACTGCCTTTGGTAGCTGGGTTGCTGTTAAAAGTTCTTTTATGTGGTGTGAGTGTGCGGCTGGTGTACCTGCTGCTGTCATAACATTTCTCAGATGCCAAAGAGCCCCAAAATCATGCACTACCCCGAAGGCGTACCTGGAGTCAATGTAGATATTAGCTGATTTATCTTCTACCAGCTCACATGCTCTCTTTAATGCCACTAGTTCAGCTACTGAGGTGGACCAAGTGGTTCAGCTTCTACAACGTGCTCATCATTTACAACAGCATAACCTGTGCATAATTCTCCTGTGTCAGTTTGTCTATGACAACTCCCATCCATGTAAAACATCACATCTACATTTTCTAATGGTGTATCAAGTATGTCTGGTCTTGCAGTAAAGGTCTGATTCAAATATTCCATACAATCATGTATGTCAGTATACCTGCAAAACTCACCTTCAACCAGAGACTCACCTTCCTCCACCCTTTGTGCATCTTGAGGCACATATGGTAAGTACGTTGCTGCATTTAATGTATTGCTCCTTTTAATGGTGATATTTGCAGGTGCCATTAGAGCTAGTTCCCATTTCGTGAACCTAGCTAAAGAAACATGACTGGTTTGGGCAAAGTTGAAAAAAGAAGATACTGCATGTGGTATATAAACAATCATATCATGACCTAATACTACATCCTAGCTCTTATTTACCAGAAGAGCGGTTGCTGCTACACTTCTTAAACACATTGGGAGTGATCTTGCCACAGTGTCCAATTGTGCACTGTAGTATGCTACAGGTCTGCTAGCGTCACCATGTTTTTGTGTGAGGACACCTGCAGCACAGCCATCAGCTTCCGTACAATATAACTCAAAGGGTTTTTCATAATCTGGTATTCCCAGGGCAGGTGCTCTTGTCAGACTATCCTTAAGGTTAAGGAAAGCCTGCTCTGTTTCCTCAGTGTATGTGACACAGTCAGGTTTTGAGAAGAACACCAATTCCTGCAATGGTAATGCCAAAATAGAAAAACCTGGGATCCACTTTCTGCAGTATCCACACATGCCCAAGAAGGTATGGATTTGCTGCTGGTTTTGTGGCAGTGTCACGGTCTGTATGGCCTGTATTCTGTCAGTCGTCAAGTTAGACATTGTCCCAAATATTTAACCTTAGTCTGGCATGGCTGTAATTTGTCCTTTGCAACCTTGTGACCTGTTTGTGAGAGATGAAGCAACAACAGTTTAGTATCATTTAAACATGACATAAACGAATTAGAGCACAACACATATTCAACAAACCTTCAAATCATACTCAGTTATAACTGCAATATTATATGTGGTTTACATGCGATCTAATACACAGATAATACAGTATAACACACCACATGTTATAACTTACTCAGAAGTGAATTCCTTAACTGCTGTATTGCAAGGATTTTTTTTTTCAGAAGTACATGCAAACTTCAACACAGAAAATTCTCATATGCAGCATGTACAAACTATACACAGAGAACTTTAATATTTGGGTTTGCTGTGATTAATTATGAATTCTCCAGTACTTTACAACATGCACTGTACATGTGCCAATGTGTACCTTAAGCATAAATTTCACTGCAGATTATGGATCTGTTGTCTAGACTTCCAAGTAGATCAAAGAAAAAAAATCTGTTCTTATCAACATAGATAGTAGCTATTCTGGCTTCAGTTCTCAATGTCAATATTTACTGTAAACAAGGACCCCTGATCTTATCAAAATGCACAATGACTAAGACTGTGTACACTAACCACATACAGGACCTCATTCAGAGTTGGTCGATGCGGCCGCACGGTCGTACGCCACAGATGTTCGCTAAACTGCGCATGCGCAAAGTTCGCAATGCGTGTGCGCAAACTAGCCGCTACGATCAGAAATTTCTCTCTCCTTGAACACAGCCAGGTCGGTAGTTTGAGTGACAGATTGGGCGTTTGTGGGTGGTAACAGGGGAAGGTGCTTGGAAATGGGAGAGTGTAGATCCGAAATCAGGCGTGCCTAATTATGCGAACGGCGTTTTATGGGAGTGCATAATTAACAAAGTAGTGTCATAGCACACGTGACATGGGAGGTTTTTACACTGACATGATCGTAGAGCTTAAGAGAGGGTATGGTCAACCTTAAGCTCTATGACCAGTTCCGATGGTGCCCAATGGTCTCGATTAATCCTTATTTGCCCGGAGATGACGTGTAGTGCGTACGAGAAGGGGGCATATTTTTTGTCTTCCGGCCGCTTCCTCCCCTTGGTCGGCCAGCTGCCGATCCGATCTTAGGGACGCAACATGCGAGTGCATCATTTGCATATCCGGCCCCTTTTCCCATACGACCGTGCGGCCGCTTCGACTGACTCTGAATGAGGTCCACAGTTCATTCAAATTGTGTATGTAAAACATCCACTATGGTCAGAAGAATCACCTTTTAATGCTGACATTCCAAAAATGTATGAATGATTACCTAAATATCTAAAATGTTAACAATTGCCCCTTTATGGCCATGATACACTTAATCTCACTAATTTCAGCCGCTGCCCCTTCCTGTCTCTGTGGAATATCTACCATATTAACAGCTTGGGCAATGGCTGAAATTACTGTGGGTTCATCATCTTCTATAATTAAATTTTCCTGCAGGTGATTTAAAACAGGATATAGGTTACTTTGTTATGATTTTTTTTAAAATTATTTGTAGTATCGGCTTTACTTTCACCTGCGGCTGCATAGGGCAGCCGAGGTGTGCATGCACTATCTTCTTTATGCACAGTGACACTACCTTGCAGCGTGTGTACGCTACCGGGCAGCATCTTGCTTTGCGGTGTGAGTATGCTGCTTTGCGACATACATACACCACCATACCACATGTTCCCCTCATGCTGCCACAACTTTAAACAATCATTATGCTTTACTCTTTTCTTCAGAGATTTGACTAAGCATATGTTATTTCTAATGTTAGTCAATACCTCCAAATCAAAACTGACAACTTTAGGAAAGGGTTTCACACATCTTTTGGTCATTTTGACCCATATGTCGCAATATGCAGTAGCGTACTCGCCATACTTCATGTTCATTATATACTTTGCCGACCCGGTCAGCCTGTTCACAAGCAGCATCTCATCGATCATCCCTAGCGACTGCTTAGCACCCATCTGGGACAATGCTTTGCTATCTTCACTAGAGATTTCGACCAGTGGACGAATCACAACAAGCTGTGTCCACTCACTTCTACCCACTGTGTACAAAAGACTGCTAAGCAGTTCTGCCAATTTTACACAATGAGGAAACAAAATCTAGCCTGTGCTATACTTCTTTCCAGACAAATTATACCAAGCTTTGCCTGCCGCTTCCTACTTTGAGTTACTTTCCACTGGTAGAATCTAAGTTTTCCTTACTTTTGCCAGTGATTTCCTCCATCACAACCAATTCCACAATCACGGTTTTACACAACCATGCGGTCTGATCGCATTGCCCAGAGACGCTAACCTATCAATGGACTTTGCGATTACAATTGGAAGTCGACCGAGAAACAACCTCCGGTTTCTCGCCAAGTTATACCTGCTATGTATACTGCTTCAGCTTGCCCTATCCGGCTCTTGGACACCTTAGCCGGCCCTGTCTATTTTCAACAGTTCAAAAAGTGAAAAACCGTTTATCTTTTTCCTTTATCACATCACAAGCACACATTTCACATTCATATACCTTTGTTTTCCACGCAGAAAAATACTTTCCTCTTGGTAATATCTATTCAGAGGTGTTCTAATAAATGATAAGACTATCTATCAAAACAATTGTTTAAACATGCGGCAGTAATACAGGGTAGACGCATACGCTATTTGTGAATCGCCTATTGCAGAGCAAAAATGACAATAGAAGAAACAGACTTTTCTCTTTTGTCCCTAGGTCCTAGTCAGCGACCCTTAGATCACCCAAAAATGGATATTCCATTTTACAACATTGAGTATAAAATAGGCTTAAAACACATTGCGTTCTTACCCATATATGATGTGTCCACACTTTGTTGAGGAATCGCAATCCGGTAACATCAAGTAATTTCTGGTAGCGTGACCTCATGGCTGAGCCCCCATCTATTGATACTATTTAGCGCTGCAAGTCGCTTAAGAAATAATTGCTTTCCAGTCCAATCGTGTGGTTCCAAAACACAAAAAGTTATTTATGTAAAAAGGGGAGTACACGGTGAAGAATTTAACAATTAGAGTACAAAGCAATCAATAATAGTACAAGCTGATACATATGCATGTGCACCGGTCCCAGTATACAGTCATCAATCCAGAGGTCTGTGGCCATTCCAGAAGAATGGCTGAACACTGGAATCGGTATGCAGTTTATATACCTTACAGAGTTTGACTCTTAACAAAGGAACTAGTTTACAGGTTTTCATTTGTTCTTGCTTCTGGATTAGCTGGTCATTGGTCAGTTCATATGGTGTCACCAGGGGCATAGCTCAGCTCTCCAACAGTTCCTTTGTGTATCTTTCCCACCAAAGAACTGGTTTAAACTAGCTACAACACTACAGACAAGAAATGACATTCTATTCAATAACTCCCTATCATCCATAACTAGTGGACGCAAGATGCGACTTCTTTGCCGATAGATACGGAAGTCTTCAAATAAAACAGGGATTTAGTATGATACCAAACATGACGTGTCTACTATGTTCTAAACCTTAGTTCTCAATTAAGTACATATTTCATCATGATTATTAGTTAAAAATACCTTTAATAACTCCAGTTATCACTTATTGTGAATGGGAACCATTTTATACATATGCGTTCGCATATGTGCGTCTGTGCATTGGGATATGAAATGTTCGTATATATGTATGTGAATACGCATCTGAGCGTCTATGTGTATGCATGTGGATACACATACGAGCATCTATGTGTACGCATATATATTTATGTGTGTGCGTTATGTGCATCAGTGTATGTGTGTGCTGGGTTCGCATTTTGCGCGGACACAAAGCAGCATCCGATTTACTCTTTATCAGACCATAGACGACTAGATCGTCAGATAATAATTGTAAGCGATCATATCCAATTATTTGACTTTGACACGTGTACGCAGAGGTCTGCCAGCATTGGGCCGTCCTGACAGGGGTAAGACTAGTGGCATCTCTGCGTCACAGCTTTCTAGGTGCCACCATCTTGTCTTTAGCCATGTGACATAGCAGGTCAATTGTCTGTGGGTCACCTGCTCTCTCTGGCCTATCACGTTCTGTTGCTGGGTACTTAACGTTGTTTGGAGCACCCTGTAGTTGCCAGTGCAACATGTTTCACAGCAGCAGCTGTGAGAGAGAGTTCCTGTGCTCCTGAACCTGAGACCTGTGCTCCAGTGCTTGCCCTAGCTCCTTGTCTTCCTTCAGCTCCCTGCAGCCTGCACCACTCTGCCTTGCCTTGCACTCTGCTGGAGATCGCCCTGCACCTTCCACCAGACCCAATCCTGCCTGACCCTGTCTCCACAGTTAACCCATTCCTGTACAGCCATAATCACAGCATTACGGGATTCTCCTTTTAGCCATCATCACAGCATTACCAGATTCAGTTTTCAGCCATCATCACAGCCTTTCCATATATTCCTCTCAGCCATTACTCTGCATTCCCATATATCCATTTCACCTTTACAGTCTATCTGGATTCACCTCTTTCATCCCTGTCATCGTGCTGGACATTTGTTTATTCCCACTCACTACAGTTTCCTCCTACTACATTTATAAGTTTGTTTATTACTGGACTTTAGTTTCTTATTGTTCATGTCTACCAACATTCACATTAAACAACCTACTTTTCAGTTTAAACCTGTTCCGGTGTTTACTCCTGTTACCACCTCGAGTCCACAACAAACACAGACTCTAACAGCAAGATTACAAGACAAGATGAAAATGTAATTTAGGTATACTACAATGAACTTGTAAAGCAAATCTCTGAAAATTTTGTTGACAAAGTGCTGGAAGACAGCTGGGGCATTGTCTTCCACTCGTCACCTTATAGAATCCTTATCAAGTTGTAGGTGCCCTACAAACCTAGTTTTGTGAAGATGGTAGCTCCTTTGACATGATCAAAAAGCTCAGTAATGAGTGGCAGTGGGTAGCTATTTTTGATGGTTATGTAATTGAGTCCAAAATAGTTGATACCCTGTCAGAGGCTGCAAACAAAGAGGCATGAAAGGAGCCAGCATTGGGAGGATGTGTTGGTCTGAATAGTGCCATTAGGAGGTTTCTGGGGTACCTTCTAGGCGAGTCTGCTCTCAGCGTATACATGTACTGTTATTATGCAGTACATTAAATTTGTAATTATATGACCCAGAGTGGGTGCTACTATTAGGTAGCAACAATTATTTTGGGGTGAGCGTTTGAGCGTGGGGCCCCCGAAGTTGCTCTGGCTGGGCCTTTTTTCAGGGCATCACCACTTAATTCACATAGATATTTTTTTATCAACTTTCTTTTTGTTTGTCTATTTGTATGTAATTTTAACCCCTTACCATTAACACTTATTGATTTATCTTTACACAACTATACACTTCACTTTCACCTTTTTTCCCTTTATAGTGTGATACCCTGGGGATGGTCCTTTGTTGGATTCTTTTGGGGTTCCCTGCGTCTCGGACGTGAACCCCATAATGTTAGGGATGCTGGTATAGAGGAGCCTTGACGTTGGCCCAGCGCTTATTCATATATTTGCAAATGTATGTAACCAATACCTCTGAATTTCTATTATTATGTAGGATTCAAGTATTTTTGTTGATTTTGCTGCAGTGTGCTGGAGGGAAAATCCCTTTTTTTTTTCTGTAGTACCCTGTCAGAGGCTGCCATCTTTTTTTTTATGAAGAAGCATTTAATTTGCTTATATTATATCCTTTAATCTTAAATTTTTCTAACATTTCCATTGCCTGGACATTGAAAATATCAATATTAGAACATTTTCGACGTAAGCGTACTAGCTTTGCCTTGGGCACATTTTCTAACCACTTAAGTAGATGGTTACTGGTTCTATCAATGTAGGTATTGGAGTCTATGGGTTTGGAGAAATTACTAGTTGTAATTTTACCCACTATGATTTTGAAAGTTTAAAATAAGAAAGTTCACTTTCTGATTACCTATATTAAAACAGATGTTGGGTTCTCTGCTGGAGAGCAGAACAAAGAAAATGGTTAATGTTTCCTTTGTGGGGGCACTCTTATGGTAAATTACATATTAATTAAAACATACCTTTTAATTATATCATTTTAAGATTTGATTGCAACATAAATATTATTCAATTATCAATACATCAAACGAAAATCGAATTGGAAATGGTTCCTGGTGCTAATAGTTTATACAGTTATACATCCAACATAAATCCAATTAGAAGGCTGGTTTACATAATTTAAACCAGTTAGTTGTTTCCTAGTGCTTATCGTTATACCAGGAAACAGTCACATATAGTATGATAATTAGCACCAAGTGGTGTATCAAAAGAATATAAGGGTGAAAATGATTATTCAATCAGTGATTATTTGAGACACAATAAAATTAAATTCAATTGCTCCAGATAACGTAGTGTAATTAAATCCTGGAGACTGAGCATTCAAGTACACAAAAGAAGGATTTTTAATATATGTGCAGTATAAGACAAAATGAAAGGCCACAATTAGTGAAATAAAAAACAATTGAATATGATCAGTTGCTCCAGATCATGTTCTGTAACAGGCATAGCATGGGTTATACCCACCAACCTTGTATACACTGGCTATTATAGAGTGTATACTGTATATATCTGTAGGTAAATCAGGGGACCAGAGGAGAGAGTGCCCGAATACCTGATGCTCAGTTGTGTGTTCAAAAGGTGCAGGCCTGTCTGTGCAGACCAGATCCTGTTGTAGCTGCTGATGTGCATTTCACCCATGGAGGGCTTGTTCACAGAGTAGCCAATGCCATATGTAGTATTGTCCATTAGTATCCACAATATAGCGCTATTCATGCGTTAGCTTAGAGGATTGGCATGTCTAGAAGCCAATAAGAGCCTGGAGCTTCTCGGGATATGAGGTATCATGTAAGTCTGATCTCAACCAATCAAGTGTGTTCAGCGTGATTAACATACTCAGTCACCTATTGCGGGTGATCTGTGTAATAGTAGGTCACGTGATATAAATATCGGAGATGCGTCATCAAGAAAAAAAGTCTGTTTTATTCCAGGTAATGAGTGACAGGGAGCAGGGGTATGTTGATCAATCATGTGATCCATTAGTCTCCCCCATTGGAAGTGTATCTATCATCCGGAATTTGTATAGTAGTAACGATTGACGGGGAGTGGGGGGCGTGTGGATTGATCACATGATCATTCAATTAGGTCATCGTAAACTCCTCTATATTCGTCTATTAGGCCCAGAGTTGCGATATGTGGCAGGGTCTGATAGCGTCATCCCCAGAAGTGAGTCATTCTGAGACTCCTATATGCTGGTAATAATAAAAACCGGAGTATGTCTCAAAAATAGAACATATCAAAGAATAATGTTTCAAAGGTATATTAGAGGATATAATAGGGATATCTAATAGTTATATGGGGGTCAATATTTATTTGTTAGTGGGCAAAAAATAGTAAAAAATAAAAATAAAATAAAATTTACATTTTAAATAAATTAGAATAAAATATCCACAAGATATTGTGTGTCATTACATGTGGCAACATGATATAATAGTAATCCAGAAAGTGTAGCATTAATTCCAGTCTGCATCGATTGATGAAATAAATATACTTAATCATTGTGTTGAAATGGTCACAATGATTGCTAGATTATCTGATCAATAAACTATGACTTTATCAAAAACAAGAATCAAAACTATATATATATTTGACATCAAACTGGGTCGATTGACTTTTTGTGCAAGTTGTCTGAGTGCCGCCTCTGTTTGCTACATTTGGTAAACCCTATTGCAGTTGGGTTCCCCTGAGGAGGGCAACAGACGCCGCTGATTGCACTATATATATATATATATATATATATATATATATATACCCAACATAATAAGGTGGCACTCCAAGACTTGTGAAAACTGGTGTATTAAGATCGACGTTTCGAGGTCAGTCATCTGGATACA
The DNA here is from genome assembly GCA_031769625.1 of Taudactylus pleione. Taxonomy (NCBI): domain Eukaryota; kingdom Metazoa; phylum Chordata; class Amphibia; order Anura; family Myobatrachidae; genus Taudactylus; species Taudactylus pleione. The sequence continues at coordinate 603,552 of JAUIMM010000546.1, forward strand.
CAAACAGTGAATAAAAAACCGCACATTATATAACATGAGTTATCAAGACCCACCCACCCGTCCTCCCACGGGTCCCCGGTGTCCAGCGTTTGCCGTGCCTCTGATCCTGGATGCGACGCCTCGCCAGAAGAGATATCATCCGAGACTGACCCGGGGGAGCAAAGTTTTCCATGTTGTCTGTATCTTCATAGTAACGGATGCGTGCGCAGTCCATCCGGACTAGCCACTACTGCTGTGAAAAGTGAAAAATATCAACAAACAAAACGTGCATTAACACATATACAAAATATAACAACGTGGCAAAATACAACATTAAGAAATTGGAGTCTAGTAACACCAATATTATCACTACAACCAATGTACTACTAGATTTAATAGACTACTAAGACATATCCTATATCTATAAAACAGGTGTTGACCATATTGATAGTATAATATCTCAATACCACCATCCAACTTCCCTGGCCTCCTGTGTTGTATCTAACAAAAATTATGATAATAATGTATGAGGAAAATTATCAATTAAAAGTGATAGCATCTTCACCTGCTCTCAAGCTATGCATTACGACTACAAGCATGCGACCATCTCATGCACTAACTTTGCCAGATGACACATAAGTATCAAAACGGACTAAACTACAGAAAGCAACCTAGACTCAAAGCTTCATTGAGGCCTCTCGGACTCACTGTGTAAACAAAAAATCCACTTGCATTCCAATTGCCAGTTTCCTCGATCTGTCCCCTCTCCGCATGGACAGTGGTACATGATCGATAACACGGTACCTTAACATGGCCATATTATGTTTAGCTTCTGCAGAGTGTCTGGCCACTGCTTGTTCTCTAGTCCCAGACACTAAGGCAGCGTGGATGGCTGCCCTGTGTTGTGCCATCCTCTCTTTAAATTGCCTATCCATCTTGCCCACATAGTGTAGGCCACATGGGCAAGACATAAGGTACACAACAAACGTGGATATGCATGTCAAAGGATATTTGATGGAGAATAATCTACCTGAATATGGATATGCAAATGTACCACCAGAGATCATATACTGAAGGTGCACATAGCACATCCAGTACATTTGTAACATCCACCCTTTTTCACAAAATTAGGACTTGTATGCCAATTAGTAATGTCTGTTTTAACAACAAGATCTTTAATGTTGGGATGCCTAGAAAAACTTGACATCATTCTGACATTTTTCAGGCTATGTAGATCAGGGTCTGTAATTACTATGGGCCATAACTCTTTAGCTCTTTTACTAGTGTGATGACCTTTGTTGACCCAAGGTAACATATTATTTTTCTTCTGATGGCTTGTCCTGGCCTGTAATACCTCCACCTATTCCTTACATTTAGCTTTATACATGGCTTGTTTTAACAATTTTCTTGGGTAACCTCTGGCTATGAATTTTTCAAACATCTAATCTAATTGGATGTCTCTTTCATGAGCATTACTGGTAATTCTACACACTCTCACAAATTGTGAGTAAGGCAGACTGTCAATGGTAGATCTGGGATGGAAACTGTCAAATTTTAGTATAGTGTTGCGATCTGTAGGCTTAGAATACAATCTGGTATGCAGTGTGCCTGCTTCTATCGAGATATTAACATCAATAAAATTGATGTTAGATTGATTAACCACCAATAATAATTTGGCAGGACAGTCAGATAAATTATGATCATCAATCAATCTAACAAGATCTTCAGTGGGACCCTGCCACAAAACTAAAATATCATCAATATACTGGTAATATTTATACACCTTGCTGCTGTGGCCAAAAAGAATAAATCCTGTTCAACTTAATACATATATGTATTAGCATATGACGGAGCCATGAAAGTTCCCATTGCGCAGCCCGTTAGCTGAATGAAAAATCTCCTATCAAAGATGAAAAAATTATGCAACAGGGTAAATTCTAATAAATCCATAAAGAAATCAATATCTTGACCTGTATATTCGGGATTGCCAGTAATGAGCCTCCTCACAGCCACCAGTCCTCTACAGTGAGGAATACACATGTAGAGACTGGGATTTCAATGCTAGCAAGTGAAAGCTCACTTGGCAACTCCACCAGCCCCTCTAATGAACGAATCAGAGTGGAAGTATCTTTGAGATGTGTGACCATGTCTTGAATGCGGGGTTGCAAAAACACATCTAGATACACTGCAATCGGTTCACACAGAGACTCCATGGCCAAAATAATGGGTCTGCCCTGGGAGCCTCTGTGTGTCCTTGTGCATCTTGGGGATGGTATACAGAATAGATGCCACAGGATGCCTTTTGAACAACGCCCTTTTAATTTCACTAAGACACCTTCACACATTGCTTTTTCCAAGATATTCTCCAACTTATTCTGGAATGCCACTGTAGGTCAGAGTTAAACTGGATATACGTATGTGTATCGGACAGCAATCTCTCACATTCTGTCCTGTACAAATTAACATTGATGGTTAATCAATCTAACATCAATTTTATTGATGTTAATATCTCGATATAAGCAGGCACACTACATACCAGATTGTATTCTAAACCTTCAGATCGCAACACTATACTAAAATTTGACAGTTTCCATCCCAGATCCACCATTGACAGTCTGCCTTACTCACAATTTGTGAGAGTGTGTAGAATTACCAGTAATGCTCATGAAAGAGAAATCAATTAGTTTTGAAGTTTGAAATATTTATAGCCAGAGGTTACTCCAGAAAATTGTTAAAACAAGCCATGTATAAAGGTAAATGTAAGGAACGGGTGGAATCATTACAGGCCAGGACAAGCCATCAGAAGAAAAAATAATATGTTACCTTGGGTCAACAAATATAATAACAAAAGTCATCACACTAGTAAAAGAGATAAAGAGTTATGGCCCACAGTAACTACAGACCCTGATCTACTGTACATAGCCTGCAAAATGTCAGAATTATGTCAAGTGTTTCCAGGGGTCCCAAAATTAAAGATCTTGTTGTTAAAACGGACATCACTAATTGGCATACAAGTCCTGGTATTGTGAAAAAGGGTGGATGTTACAAATGCACTGGATGTGCTACGTGCACCTATATGATCTCTGTTGGTACATTTGCGCATCCATATTCAGGCAGATTATTCTCCATCAAATATCCTTGACCTGCACATCCACATTTGTTGTGTACCTTATGTCTTGCCCATGTGGCCTACACTACTTTGGCAAGATGGATAGGCAATTTAAAGAGAGGATGGCACAACACAGGGCAGCCATCCACGCTGCATTAGAGTCTGGGACTAGCAAACAAGCAGTGGCCAGACACTCTGCAGAAGCTAAACATAATATGGCCATGTTAAGGTACTGTGTTATCGATCATTTACCACCGTCCATGCGGAGAGCAGACAGATCGAGGAAACTTTTGCAATTGGAATGCAAGTGGATTTTTTGTTTAGACACAGTGAGTCCGAGAGGCCTCAATGAAGCTTTGAGTCTAGGTTGCTTTCTGTCGTTTAGTCCGTTTTGATACTTATGTGTCATCTGGCAAAGTTAGTGCATGAGATGGTCGCATGCTTGTAGTCGTAATGCATAGCTTGAGAGCAGGTGAAGATGCTATCACTTTTAATTGATAATTTTCCTCATACATTATTATCATTATTTTTGTGAGATACAACACAGGAGGCCAGAGAAGTTGGATGGTGGTATTCAGATATTATACTAATAGAGTTGCACAGTAGGCTAGCATGACATACGCAGGGCGTTAAGGTTATAGTACTCAGTACAGATATGTGGTTAAAAGGTATTCATCAAGCACAGGAGACTTTTTACAAAAACACAAGTATATATGTTATACAGGTGTGGTTTGTTAAAGTATTTTAATATTATATACAAATTTGTATATCAACACCTGTTAAAAGGTGACAGAGAATTTTTATATAGACATGGTCAACACCTGTTCTATAAATGTAGGATTTGTCTTAGTAGTCTATTAAATCTAGTAGTACATTGGTTGTAATGATAATATTGGTGTTACTAGACTCCAGTTTCTTAATGTAGTATTTTGCCACATTGTTATATTTTGTATATGTGTTAATTAGGGATGTGCAGGCTCGGATAGGTTCGAGTTTGCACGTTGAGTTCGGATTTTTCCCTTCAAAAAAACGGAACTCAGAAAGAGGCAAAACGTCATCTTGCATGGACGAACATCATCATTCCTGGACTTTTGTCCAGGAATGATGATGTTCGTCCATGCAAGATGACATTTTGCCTCTTTGAGTTCTGTTTTTTTGGAGGGAAAAATCCGAACTCAACGTGCAAACTCGAACCTATCCAAGCCTGCACATCCCTAGTGTTAATGCACGTTTTATTTTATTTGTTGTTATTTTTCACAGTGGTAGCGGCTAAATTCCGGATAGACTGTGCACGCATCCATTACTATGGAGATACAGACACCATGGAAACCCCTGCTCCCCTGGGTCGGTCTCGGATGACGTCCCTTCCGGTGAGGTGTCACTTTTGGGTTCGGAGGCGCGGCACACGCTGGACACCGGGCACCCGTGGGAGGACGGGTGGGTGAATCTTGATACTTCATGTTATATAATGTGAACTGTTTTATTTACTGTTGTGTGTCCTGATGAAGGGGTGACTGACCCAGAAACATCGATCTTAATACACCAGTTTTCAGAAGTCTTGCAGTGCCACCTTATTATGTTGGATGTAGTGGGGGCACTGCCTCCAGAGTGCCGGTTTTTGGAACACACACACACACAGACCCAAAATTGCAGACACATTTTGAAATTTGAATGTTTTTCAACTTTGAATGCTTATAAAAACTGTTTCACTTCACGCAGTGCAATGATTCATATATCAAATGAAAGGAAATTTAATGCGGAATTCAACACAGTAAACGGAGGGCAAATATTTGCATTACAAGCAAAGTTATGCTACTTTCAGTCAGACAAAGAAGCACAGATGCGTGAGATTCAAGAACCGGATTGTAGTAACAGCTACTACCAGGGCCGCAACTAGGGGGGGGCTGAGGGGTCATGTGCACCGGGCGCCATCCTCCAGCGGCACCGGTCACACACTTCTCTGTGCCGGAGGTCTGCGCGCCGGACAGTGGACACTGAAAAATCGACGGAAGATCCCGCCCTCCCTCCTCCCCTCGGAAGTTAGGGTAAGAGCTCAGGGGGTGGGAGGAGGGGGTGGAGAGGGAGTGAGAGGGGCGGCAGTGCTGCACAGGGCGCACTGCCGTCTAGCTACGATGCTGCTACTACCAGCCAACCGGAATCGTCATTCCGAGGACCAATCAGGTGTCGTTTATGAGCAGGTGCAAGGTCATGTTCAAAGGTGGGAAAGGTCAGTTTGGCCCTTTCATTTTGCAGAATAAAGTTGGTTACTGAAGTGCAATTACGGTTGGATGTTTGTGTGTATTGTTTAGTGCTATTGACGGTATAAAAAATAAATACAACAATGTCATCCAGGCAAAGTGGTGACTGGTCACCCAGGAGGTGTTACGTGAAAATGGTCTTTCGTATGCAGCAATTGCGGGAGAAGTTGGTGGGAATGTGACAACATCAGGAGTACGAAAGTTTTGTTTACGCCATCAGGAAACACAATCTATACAAAACAAAGAAGGAAAAGGTCGGAAAAAGTGCACAACAGGTGTTGATAATAGGAGAATAAAACGAATTTGCGTCAGGGACAGATGGATGTCATCTGCGGCCATTAGCAGTGACCGGAGTGCAACTGGTGTTTTTGTCAGTTCAAGAACGGTATGAAGAAGACTAACGGAGGTTGACCTAAAAGGTAGGATTCCCCGGAAAAAGCCATTGCTGAATAAAAAGCAGCAGCAGAAACGAATACAGTGGGCAAAAGAACACATTGCATGGACAGAAGGTCAGTGGAAACAAGTGATATCGAGTGACGAAACTAAGATATCGATATTTGGTAGTGATGGGAGAAAATATGTGAGACGTCACATCGGGGAAGAGGTACATCCTGATTGCATTCAAGCGACAACAAAGAATCCTACAAAGTGTTATGATCTGGGCATGTATGACAGCAGATGCAGTAGACCGCCTTTATGTCAGATGTTTTCCAGCAGGATTCAGCTCCCTGCCACACTGCACGGACATGCAAACAGTGGTTCACAGAGAGGCCATCCCAGGTGCTGGGATGGCCAGGAAACAGCCCCATAGAACATTTGTGGTTCAGTTTGAAAAAACTGGTACATCTGAGGCGTCCATCCAATAAAAGACAATTAATTGAGGCTATAATTGTCTCATGGCACCACATAATAAAGAAGGAACAGCTCCAAACATTGGTTGACTCAATGCCATGTTGCTGTTCTGCTGTCTTGAAAAATAAAGGATACCCAACAAAATACTGATAGGACAGTAACATCATAAGTACACAGGGTTTTTCACCCCAAGTGTTGTTTTCACTGCATAACTTCCCTTGTAATGCAAATATTTGACTTTTGTTTATTGTGTTGAATTCAGCATTACATTTCCTTTCATTTGATATATGAATCATTGCACTGCTTGAAGTGTAACAGTTTTTATAAGCAATCAAAGTTGAAAAACATTCAAATTTCAAAGAGTGTCCGCAATTTTGGCCACCACTGTATATTTATTAGGCTAAAGTAGGAGCTGCCACGTCAGAGGCGAATGCCCGTAGGGACGCTGGCTGGCGTCCCAATGTCCCCGCTAATTAACGTCCGTGCTGGGACGTTAAGTGGCGTCTTCTGTTAGTTGTTTAGTATTGTTTTCCAAAAGTGGACAACGGGTTGGTGACATATAAATGAAGCTGCTACTGGTTAAGTTTAAAAACTGCAGCAATCACCATGGTTTAAAAAAAACTGTATTGAAATGCAAACCGGAAGCGATGTTACCCTCTCCAGTGTGTCACGTGACCAAGGTGGAATGCAAACCGGAAGTATATTGATGCGCTACATTACGCCCCACAGGTGAAAGACACGTGACCTTGTTACAACCCAAACCAGAAGCGTAATTATGCGCTCCACTGCGTTCCAAGAGTGAGGGGCAGGTTGGGTAAATGCTATTAGCGATTTCAATTAACACATTTTTAATATAGTTAGAATCACAAATAACTATATGTGAGGTAGTTTTCTTTGAACATATAAATTCCTAATCACAGTTATACCATTTTTTTTTTTTCACAAATGATGATTGTTAGTAATCAGGGGTTGGAGGGAGTAATGTCATTACTGACCCAGTATAAATATAGGCTAAAGGTCCCCATACATCAGACTTTGATTGCAGAAATCGTGCAATTTACAAGCCATTGTGTATAAAAATCTTTCCCTTTTTCAATCAATTGAAGATTGCAGAATTGGCACAATCGATTGAAAAACGGAAAGATTTTTATACACAAATCGATTGCAAATTGCACGGTTGCTGCAATCAATCTCTGATGTATGGGGGCCTTAAGGATGAGCTTGTTTCATTCATTCCAGCTGGTGGGCAGTCATTATTCACACTAGTTTGGAAGGATATTGCAAGTAAAGGCCCCCATACATCAGCGATGGATTGCAGCAATCGTGCAATTTACAATCGATTGTGTATAAAAATCTGCAATGTATGGGCTTCACAGATTGCAGATTGCAACCAAAAAGTGATTGGAATTGTTTAATCAGATTGTCCAACATGTTGGATTTCACAGATGGATTGGGGCTGTAGATTGCTAGTGTATGGACATGATCAGCAGATTTGCAGACCGTTTCTAGCAAAATGATGGGCCTTTCAAGATAGCCAGATCTGTGTTTGCTGCAATCGATCTGCAAATCACTGAAAAAGATCTGTAGTGTATGGGCGCAGATTGCTCGATTGGGAAATCCTAAGATCGGGCAATAAATCTTCAAATTGTTCAATTGTGGTTTTCAGATTGCTGATGTATGGGGGCCTTAAGTTCTGTGAGCTCTCTATGTAAAGGTCCCCATACATCAGAGATTGATTGCAGCAATCGTGCAATTTGCAATCGATTGTGTATAAAAATCTTTCCCTTTTTCAATCGATTGCAGAATTGCCACAATCGATTGTGTATAAAAATCTTTTCCGTTTTCAATCGATTGCAAATTGCACGATTGCTGCAATCAATCTCTGATGTATGGGTACCTTTAGTTACAATTATTTTATGTACTTTGTATTTGCTAGCCATATTAATAATCACTCCATACATTATGGAATTATGTGAATCTATGCTATTTTTATGTTTATTGTAATACCGTATATACTCGAGTATAAGCCGACTTTTTCAGCACATTTTTTGTGCTGAAACAGTACCCCCTCGGCTTATACTCGAGTGAAGTGTAGCGCTGACAGCTGCGTGTTTGCTGTAATCAACAGCAAACACGCTGCTGCTCCCACTGCAGGAGCCATCTTCCGGCTCCCGCAGTGGGTAATGGGAGACACGTCGTCATGACGACGTCTCTCCCATGCAAAGCGGCCGGAGGAGCGGATAGCGGCGGGACCAGGAGCGGGAGTTTCAGGTAAGTGATTTTTTTTTTTTATTCTTATCACATCTCTCTCTACTGGGGGGGGGGGACTACAGGGGGCACTACCAGGGGCACTAAAAGGGGGGGGATTACCACTGGGGGAACTACCAGGGGAGGATTACTACAGGGGGCACTACCAGGGGGGGATTGCTACAGGGGGCACTAAAAGGGGGGATCACCACTGGGGTCACTACCAGGGGGCGATTACTACAGGGGGCACTACCAGGGGCGATTACCACTGGGGGAACTACCAGGGGAGGATTACTACATGGGGCACTACCAGGGGGGGGATTGCTACAGGTGGCACTAAAAGGGGGGATCACCACTGGGGGTACTACCAGGGGGGGATTACTACTGGAGGCACTGAAAGGGGGGATTACCACTGGGTGCACTACCAGGAGGGATTACTACTGGGGGCACAACCAGGGGGAATTACTACTGGGGGCACTACCAGCTGCTGCCATTTCCCACACTAGGCTTATACTCGAGTCAATAAGTTTTCCCAGTTTTTTGGGGTAAAAGTAGGTACCTCGGCTTATATTTGGGTCGGCTTATACTCGAGTATATACGGTAATTAGATTTGTATGTGACTTCACCTAAAGAACACTTTTATTTACATTTTTAATAATTATGTTGCCATTTCTATGTTAAAGATGATCACTATCCACATTGGTTGTTAAGAATGTTTAGAAAGCTAACATAAATTTACTGCTAAGGGATATTTAAATATCCTATTGATTAATATTAAATGGGATGCTTAATAGTCATTTTAAGTTTTAAACTGATTAATATTAAATGAGTCAGCCCCATGTGGAAGAGAGTCATATAAAATCCTTTGTGGTTATTTATCTATTTTTTATGTAAGTTGGTCAATGTAATTTGAGATTCTAAGTGTGTTAAAAAAATCTTTGTTATTAGGCTCCACGGTGTTTTTCAAATACCCGGTGGAAAAATATCTTTTTTATCTTGTCAAATCTTTTGATGTTCGGTATATATGTATTATGTTTATAATTTGTGTTGTATGTAGAAGTTATTCTTCCCGACTGTAACCATATTTAAATGTCATCCTTTTAAGATTGTACCCCTGAGGAAGTTCCAGTTTTGGGACGAAATGCGGAGGGTATTGATATCGTCCCTTTCTGCTATTTGTGGAGCATACCACCAGTGAGCTCACATCCGCAAGGGTGGTGGTGGAATACAACATCTGCTCTACACTTACAGTGGGATGTTTAACATCATGTTTTAATGTAAGCCATTGTACAATATTTATAATTTATCCAAATAAATACATTTTGGAATTTTCTAATGAGAGGCCATTTGGCCATTTTCTTGGGTGACATTCTGGTGAGCGGGTGTATTTTCAGGACCACTCATTCTGAGATTATCAAGGGAGACTGGAGTTATGGACAGAATAAGTCTTCTAATGAAATCATCTGAACCATCACACAAAAGATTTTATATGTGAATTTACTAAGTTTGCATTATTATACATTAGCGCCTTCAGGTATTTCTTATTTTTATTGCCTGGAGCCCACTAACAGGGGTTTCACTTGAGGTGCTGCTGCTAGGTTTTAGCGCGAGATAAGGGATAATTTGTTTATATATATATATATATATATATTAGGGGTGTGCACCGGCCACTTTTCGTGTTTTGGTTTTGGATCTGGATCTTTCTTCGTGTTTTGGATCTGGATTGGTTTTGCCAAAACCACCCTTCCGTGTTTTGGGTTCTGGGTTTTGTGTTTTGGATCTGTATTTTTTTTTTAAAAAGCATAAAAACAGCTAAAATCACAGAATTTGTTGGTTTCTCTGCTCCTATGCTATTATTAACCTCAATAACCTTAATTTCCACTCATTTCCAGTCTATTCTGAACACTGAACACCTCACAATAGTGTTTTCATGTCCAAAAGGTTGCACCGAGGTAGCTGGATGACTATGCTAAGCGACACGAGTGGGCGGCACAAACACGTGACCCATCTAGGAGTGACACTGCAGTGGCAGACAGGATGGCAGTTAGAAAAACTAGGCCCCAAACTGTACATAATGCAAAGAAAAAAAAGAAGTGCAAGATGGAATTGTCCTTGGGCCCTCCCACCCACCCTTATGTTGTATAAACAGGACATGCACACTTTAACAAATCAATCATTTCAGCGCCAGGGTCTGCCACACAACTGTGGCTGAAATGATTGGTTCGTTTGGGCCCCCACAAAACAAGCTGGCAATTAATGTGTCCCTGCACAAACTGGCTCTACGGAGGCAAGATGTCATCCTCATCCTCCTCATCCACCGATTCCTCACCCTCTTCAGTGTGTACATCCTCATCCTCACAAAGTATTAATTCGTCCCCACTTGAATCCACCACCACAGGTCCCTCTGTACCTTCTGGAGGCTGGTCTCCCTGGAAGAGCTGATAATTCATTTTGATGAACATCATCTTCTCCACATTCTGTGGAAGCAACCTCCTACGCCTTTCGCTGACAAGGTTCCCGGCTGCACTAAACACTCTTTCGGAGTACACACTGGAGGGGGGGCAACTCAGGTAAAATAGAGCCAGCTTGTACAGGGGCCTCCAAATTGCCTCTTTTTCCTGCCAGTACAGGTATGGACTGTCTGACATGCCTACTTGGATGCTGTCACCGATGTAATCCTCCACCATTCTGTCAATGGTGACAGTATCATATGCAGTGACAGTAGACATGTCAGAAATTGTTGCCAGGTCCTTCAGTCCGGACCAGATGTCCAAACTTGGTCCTGCCTGCCCTGCATCACCGCCAGCGGGTTGCTTAGGATACCTAAGTTTTTTCCTGGCAGCCCCAGTTGCGGGAGAAAATGAAGAAGGAGCCGTTGACGTGTCACGTTCCGCTTCAGCTGACAGTGTGTTCACCAGCAGGTCTTTGCACCTCTGCAGGCTTGTGTCGGCCGGAAAGAGAGACACCACATAGGCTTTAAACCTAGGATCAAGCACGGTGGCCAAAATGTAGTGGTCTGATTTCAACAGATTGACCACCCTGGAATCCTGGCAAAGGGAATGAAGGGCTTCATCCACAAGTCCCACATGCCGAGCGGAATCGCTCCGTCTTAGCTCCTCCTTCACTTTCTCCAGCTGCTTCTGCAAAAGCCTGATGAGGGGAATGACCTGACTCAAGCTGGCTGTGTCTGAACTGACTTCACGTGTGGCAAGTTCGAAGGGCTGGAGAACCTTGCACAACACGGAAATCATTCTCCACTGCGCTTGAGTCAGGTGCATACCCCCTCCTTTGCCTATGTCATAGGTGGATGTATAGGCTTGTATGGCCTTTTGCTGCTCCTCCATCCTCTGAAGCATATAGAGGGTTGAGTTCCACCGCGTCACAACCTCTTGCTTCAGGTGATGGCGGGGCAGGTTCAAGAGTGTTTGCTGGCGCTCCAGTCTTCGGCACGCAGTCGCTGAATGGCGAAAGTGGCCAGAAATTTTTCGGGCCACCCAAAGCGTCTCCTGCACGCCCCTGTCGCTTTTCAGAAAATTCTGCACCACCAAGTTTATTGTGTGAGCAAAACATGGGACGTGCTGGAATTTGCCCAGATGTAATGCCCGCACAATATTGGTGGCGTTGTCAGATATCACAAATCCCCAGGAGAGTCTAAGTGGGGTAAGCCACTGGGCGATGATTTCCCTCAGTTTCTCTAAGAGGTTGTCGGCGGTGTGCCTCTTACTGAAACCGGTGATACACAGCGTAGCCTGCCTTGTAACGAGCTGGCGTTTCTGAGATGCTGCTACTGGTGACGCTGCTGCTGTTGCTGCGTAAGGTGATACATCTACCCAGTGGGCTGTCACAGTCATATAGTCCTTAGTCTGCCCTGTTCCACTTGTCCACATGTCCGTGGTTAAGTGGACATTGTGTACAACGGCATTTTTCAGGACACTGAGGACACTTTTTCTGACGTTTCTGTACAGTCTCGGTATCGCCTGCCTAGTGAAGTGGAATCTAGACGGGATTTGGAACCGGGGACACACTACCTCCATCAATTGTCTAAATCCCACTGCACTAATGGCGGATACCGGACGCACGTCTAACACCAACATAGCAGTCAAGGCCTCAGTTATACGTTTTGCTTCAGGATGACTGCTGTCGTACTTCATCCTCCTCGCTAAGGACTGTTGGAGGGTCAATTGTTTAGTAAAAGTAGTGGTGTTCCTACTTCCTCTCTGGGATGATGAACGACTCCCAGCAGCAGCAACAGCAGCAGCGGCAGCAGTAGGCGTAGCAATGCAGGATCCTCCAGAGGAATCCCGGATAGGAGAGTCAGTCATGCCAGTGACATGGCCTGCAGGACTACTTCCGATCCTGACTAAGGAGGAAATTGACGAGGAGGGAGTTGACGGTGTGGTTTGCAGGCGCTTGGATACAACAGGACAACGGGATTTAGGTGTTCCTGGACTGCTTACGGTCTTAGCCAAAGTTTCTGAACTTGACAGTAACTTTTTATGAACGCGCTGCAGGTGCCGTATAAGGGAGGATGTTCCTAGGTGGTTGACGTCCCTACCCCTACTTATTTCACCTTTACATATGGTACATATGGCAAGACAGTTGTTGTCCGGATTTGGATAGAAATATTGCCAGACCAAAGAGGTGGAATGTTTGGTCTTCTGCCCAGGCATGACCGTGATGGGCTTTTTCATCCCACGGACAACAACTGTCTCCCCCGGAGCCTGATTTAAACAAACCACATCACCATCAGAATCCTCCTCGCCAACTTCCTCCTCAGCGCCAGCTACACCAGTATCCTCATCCTGTTGTACTTCAACAGTGACATCTTCAATTTGCATATCAGCAAGTGGACTGTGGGTGCTCCTTTCAGCACTTGCAGGGGGCGTGCAAATGGTGGAAAGAGCCACCTCTTCCCGTCCAGTGCTGGGAAGGTCAGGCATCGCAACCACCACCACACTTGGACTCTCCTTGGGGATTTGTGATATCTTCTTAGAAAGCACAGTTCTTCGCTGTGCTTTTGCCAGCTTAACTCTTTTGATTTTTTTAGTGGGAGGAGGGCTTCCATCGTCATGTGAAGCTTAACCACTAGTCATGAACATACTAGGGATCGACCTTAGCCGTTCCTTGCCACTCCGTGTCGTAAATGGCATATTGGCAAGTTTACGTTTCTCTTCAGCTGATTTAAATGTCTTTTTCAAGGTCATTTTCCTGAACTTTGCCATTTGGGATTGTATGTGCCCTCTACTATGACATTGGGCATCGGCCTTGGCAGACGACGTTGATGGCATGTTATCGTCTATGTCATGACTAGTGGCAGCAGCTTCAGCACTAGGAGGAAGTGGTTCTTGATCTTTCTCTATTTTATTTTTATCGGAGAAAGTTTGGTCCTCCATTTATGTTATATCGATTTGATATATACGTGCGGCTAAACACAGAAAATAATTTTTTTTTTGGTTTGGACTGGAGTGTACTTTGTGGGTTACAGCACCCTTTAACGGTCAAGCCAGCCGGCCCTTTACTTATGACACAGGCGCACTCTTGGCACTACTTTGTTGATGCACGTGCGGCTACTGCGCACACAATTCACAAACACAGAAAATAATTTTTTTTTGGTTTGGACTGGAGTGTACTTTCGGGGGTTACAGCACCCTTAACGGTCAAGCCAGCCGGCCCTTTACTTATGACACAGGCGCACGCTTGGCACTACTTTGTTGATGCACGTGCGGCTACTGCGCACACAATTCACAAACACAGAAAATAATTTTTTTTTGGTTTGGACTGGAGTGTACTTTCGGGGGTTACAGCACCCTTTAACGGTCAAGCCAGCCGGCCCTTTACTTATGACACAGGCGCACGCTTGGCACTACTTTGTTGATGCACGTGCGGCTACTGCGCACACAATTCACAAACACAGAAAATAATTTTTTTTTGGTTTGGACTGGAGTGTACTTTCGGGGGTTACAGCACCCTTTAACGGTCAAGCCAGCCGGCCCTTTACTTATGACACAGGCGCACGCTTGGCACTACTTTGTTGATGCACGTGCGGCTACTGCGCACACAATTCACAAACACAGAAAATTATTTTTTTTTTGGTTTGGACTGGAGTGTACTTTGGGGGTTACAGCACCCTTTAACGGTCAAGCCAGCCGGCCCTTTACTTATGACACAGGCGCACGCTTGGCACTACTTTGTTGATGCACGTGCGGCTACTGCGCACACAATTCACAAACACAGAAAATAATTTTTTTTTGGTTTGGACTGGAGTGTACTTTCGGGGGTTACAGCACCCTTTAACGGTCAAGCCAGCCGGCCCTTTACTTATGACACAGGCGCACGCTTGGCACTACTTTGTTGATGCACGTGCTGCTACTGCGCACACAATTCACAAACACAGAAAATAATTTTTTTTTGGTTTGGACTGGAGTGTACTTTCGGGGTATACAGCACCCTTTAACGGTCAAGCCAGCCGGCCCTTTACTTATGACACAGGCGCACGCTTGGCACTACTTTGTTGATGCACGTGAGGCTACTGCGCACACAATTCACAAACACAGAAAATAATTTTTTTTTTGGTTTGGACTGGAGTGTACTTTGGGGGTTACAACACCCTTTAACGGTCAAGCCAGCCGGCCCTTTACTTATGACACAGGCGCACGCTTGGCACTACTTTGTTGATGCACGTGCGGCTACTGCGCACACAATTCACAAACACAGAAAATAATTTTTTTTTGGTTTGGACTGGAGTGTACTTTCGGGGGTTACAGCACCCTTTAACGGTCAAGCCAGCCGGCCCTTTACTTATGACACAGGCGCACGCTTGGCACTACTTTGTTGATGCACGTGCGGCTACTGCGCACACAATTCACAAACACAGAAAATAATTTTTTTTTGGTTTGGACTGGAGTGTACTTTCGGGGGTTACAGCACCCTTTAACGGTCAAGCCAGCCGGCCCTTTACTTATGACACAGGCGCACGCTTGGCACTACTTTGTTGATGCACGTGCGGCTACTGCGCACACAATTCACACACACAGAAAATAAATTTTTTTTGGTTTGGACTGGAGTGTACTTTCGGGGGTTACAGCACCCTTTAACGGTCAAGCCAGCCGGCCCTTTACTTATGACACAGGCGCACGCTTGGCACTACTTTGTTGATGAACGTGCGGCTACTGCGCACACAATTCACAAACACAGAAAATTTTTTTTTTTTTGGTTTGGACTGGAGTGTACTTTGGGGGTTACAGCACCCTTTAACGGTCAAGCCAGCCGGCCCTTTACTTATGACACAGGCGCACGCTTGGCACTACTTTGTTGATGCACGTGCGGCTACTGCGCACACAATTCACAAACACAGAAAATAATTTTTTTTTGGTTTGGACTGGAGTGTACTTTGGGGGTTACAGCACCCTTTAACGGTCAAGCCAGCCGGCCCTTTACTTATGACACAGGCGCACGCTTGGCACTACTTTGTTGATGCACGTGCGGCTGCTGCGCACACAATTCACAAACACAGAAAATAATTTTTTTTTGGTTTGGACTGGAGTGTACTTTCGGGGGTTACAGCACCCTTTAACGGTCAAGCCAGCCGGCCCTTTACTTATGACACAGGCGCACGCTTGGCACTACTTTGTTGATGCACGTGCGGCTACTGCGCACACAATTCACAAACACAGAAAATAATTTTTTTTTGGTTTGGACTGGAGTGTACTTTCGGGGGTTACAGCACCCTTTAACGGTCAAGCCAGCCGGCCCTTTACTTATGACACAGGCGCACGCTTGGCACTACTTTGTTGATGCACGTGCGGCTACTGCGCACACAATTCACAAACACAGAAAATAAATTTTTTTTGGTTTGGACTGGAGTGTACTTTCGGGGGTTACAGCACCCTTTAACGGTCAAGCCAGCCGGCCCTTTACTTATGACACAGGCGCACGCTTGGCACTACTTTGTTGATGCACGTGCGGCTACTGCGCACACAATTCACAAACACAGAAAATAATTTTTTTTTGGTTTGGACTGGAGTGTACTTTCGGGGGTTACAGCACCCTTTAACGGTCAAGCCAGCCGGCCCTTTACTTATGACACAGGCGCACGCTTGGCATTACTTTGTTGATGCACATGCGGCTACTGCGCACACAATTCACAAACACAGAAAATAATTATTTTTTTGGTTTGGACTGGAGTGTACTTTGGGGGTTACAGCACTCTTTAACGGTCAAGCCAGCCGGCCCTTTACTTATGACACAGGCGCACGCTTGGCACTACTTTGTTGATGCACGTGCGGCTACTGCGCACACAATTCACAAACACAGAAAATAATTTTTTTTTGGTTTGGACTGGAGTGTACTTTCGGGGGTTACAGCACCCTTTAACGGTCAAGCCAGCCGGCCCTTTACTTATGACACAGGCGCACGCTTGGCAGTACTTTGTTGATGCACGTGCGGCTACTGCGCACACAATTCACAAACACAGAAAATAATTTTTTTTTGGTTTGGACTGGAGTGTACTTTCGGGGGTTACAGCACCCTTTAATGGTCAAGCCAGCCGGCCCTTTACTTATGACACAGGCGCACGCTTGGCACTACTTTGTTGATGCACGTGCGGCTACTGCGCACACAATTCACAAACACAGAAAATAATTTTTTTTTTGGTTTGGACTGGAGTGTACTTTGGGGGTTACAGCACCCTTTAACGGTCAAGCCAGCCGGCCCTTTACTTATGACACAGGCGCACGCTTGGCACTACTTTGTTGATGCACGTGCGGCTACTGCGCACACAATTCACAAACACAGAAAATAATTTTTTTTTGGTTTGGACTGGAGTGTACTTTCGGGGGTTACAGCACCCTTTAACGGTCAAGCCAGCCGGCCCTTTACTTATGACACAGGCGCACGCTTGGCACTACTTTGTTGATGCACGTGCGGCTACTGCGCACACAATTCACAAACACAGAAAATAATTTTTTTTTTGGTTTGGACTGGAGTGTACTTTGGGGGTTACAGCACCCTTTAACGGTCAAGCCAGCCGGCCCTTTACTTATGACACAGGCGCACGCTTGGCACTACTTTGTTGATGCACGTGCGGCTACTGCGCACACAATTCACAAACACAGAAAATAATTTTTTTTTGGTTTGGACTGGAGTGTACTTTCGGGGGTTACAGCACCCTTTAACGGTCAAGCCAGCCGGCCCTTTACTTATGACACAGGCGCACGCTTGGCACTACTTTGTTGATGCACGTGCGGCTACTGCGCACACAATTCACAAACACAGAAAATAATTTTTTTTTGGTTTGGACTGGAGTGTACTTTCGGGGGTTACAGCACCCTTTAACGGTCAAGCCAGCCGGCCCTTTACTTATGACACAGGCGCACGCTTGGCACTACTTTGTTGATGCACGTGCGGCTACTGCGCACACAATTCACAAACACAGAAAAAAATTATTTTTTTGGTTTGGACTGGAGTGTACTTTGGGGGTTACAGCACCCTTTAACGGTCAAGCCAGCCGGCCCTTTACTTATGACACAGGCGCACGCTTGGCACTACTTTGTTGATGCACGTGCGGCTACTGCACACACAATTCACAAACATAGAAAATAATTTTTTTTTTGGTTTGGACTGGAGTGTACTTTCGGGGGTTACAGCACCCTTAACGGTCAAGCCAGCCGGCCCTTTACTTATGACACAGGCGCACGCTTGGCACTACTTTGTTGATGCACGTGCGGCTACTGCGCACACAATTCACAAACACAGAAAATAATTTTTTTTTGGTTTGGACTGGAGTGTACTTTCGGGGGTTACAGCACCCTTAACGGTCAAGCCAGCCGGCCCTTTACTTATGACACAGGCGCACGCTTGGCACTACTTTGTTGATGCACGTGCGGCTACTGCGCACACAATTCACAAACACAGAAAATAATTTTTTTTTTGGTTTGGACTGGAGTGTACTTTCGGGGGTTACAGCACCCTTAACGGTCAAGCCAGCCGGCCCTTTACTTATGACACAGGCGCACGCTTGGCACTACTTTGTTGATGCACGTGCGGCTACTGCGCACACAATTCACAAACACAGAAAATAATTTTTTTTGGGTTTGGACTGGAGTGTACTTTCGGGGGTTACAGCACCCTTTAACGGTCAAGCCAGCCGGCCCTTTACTTATGACACAGGCGCACGCTTGGCACTACTTTGTTGATGCACGTGCGGCTACTGCGCACACAATTCACAAACACAGAAAATAATTTTTTTTTTGATTTGGACTGGAGTGTACTTTGGGGGTTACAGCACCCTTTAACGGTCAAGCCAGCCGGCCCTTTACTTATGACACAGGCGCACGCTTGGCACTACTTTGTTGATGCACGTGCGGCTACTGCGCACACAATTCACAAACACAGAAAATTATTTTTTTTTGGTTTGGACTGGAGTGTACTTTCGGGGGTTACAGCACCCTTTAATGGTCAAGCCAGCCGGCCCTTTACTTATGACACAGGCGCACGCTTGGCACTACTTTGTTGATGCACGTGCGGCTACTGCGCACACAATTCACAAACACAGAAAATTTTTTTTTTTTTGGTTTGGACTGGAGTGTACTTTGGGGGTTACAGCACCCTTTAACGGTCAAGCCAGCCGGCCCTTTACTTATGACACAGGCGCACGCTTGGCACTACTTTGTTGATGCACGTGCGGCTACTGCGCACACAATTCACAAACACAGAAAATAATTTTTTTTGGGTTTGGACTGGAGTGTACTTTGGGGGTTACAGCACCCTTTAACGGTCAAGCCAGCCGGCCCTTTACTTATGACACAGGCGCACGCTTGGCACTACTTTGTTGATGCACGTGCGGCTGCTGCGCACACAATTCACAAACACAGAAAATAATTTTTTTTTGGTTTGGACTGGAGTGTACTTTCGGGGGTTACAGCACCCTTTAACGGTCAAGCCAGCCGGCCCTTTACTTATGACACAGGCGCACGCTTGGCACTACTTTGTTGATGCACGTGCGGCTACTGCGCACACAATTCACAAACACAGAAAAAAATTTTTTTTTGGTTTGGACTGGAGTGTACTTTCGGGGGTTACAGCACCCTTTAACGGTCAAGCCAGCCGGCCCTTTACTTATGACACAGGCGCACGCTTGGCACTACTTTGTTGATGCACGTGCGGCTACTGCGCACACAATTCACAAACACAGAAAATAAATTTTTTTTGGTTTGGACTGGAGTGTACTTTCGGGGGTTACAGCACCCTTTAACGGTCAAGCCAGCCGGCCCTTTACTTATGACACAGGCGCACGCTTGGCACTACTTTGTTGATGCACGTGCGGCTACTGCGCACACAATTCACAAACACAGAAAATAATTTTTTTTTGGTTTGGACTGGAGTGTACTTTCGGGGGTTACAGCACCCTTTAACGGTCAAGCCAGCCGGCCCTTTACTTATGACACAGGCGCACGCTTGGCATTACTTTGTTGATGCACGTGCGGCTACTGCGCACACAAGTCACAAACACAGAAAATAATTATTTTTTTGGTTTGGACTGGAGTGTACTTTGGGGGTTACAGCACTCTTTAACGGTCAAGCCAGCCGGCCCTTTACTTATGACACAGGCGCACGCTTGGCACTACTTTGTTGATGCACGTGCGGCTACTGCGCACACAATTCACAAACACAGAAAATAATTTTTTTTTGGTTTGGACTGGAGTGTACTTTCGGGGGTTACAGCACCCTTTAACGGTCAAGCCAGCCGGCCCTTTACTTATGACACAGGCGCACGCTTGGCAGTACTTTGTTGATGCACGTGCGGCTACTGCGCACACAATTCACAAACACAGAAAATAATTTTTTTTTGGTTTGGACTGGAGTGTACTTTCGGGGGTTACAGCACCCTTTAATTGTCAAGCCAGCCGGCCCTTTACTTATGACACAGGCGCACGCTTGGCACTACTTTGTTGATGCACGTGCGGCTACTGCGCACACAATTCACAAACACAGAAAATAATTTTTTTTTTGGTGTGGACTGGAGTGTACTTTGGGGGTTACAGCACCCTTTAACGGTCAAGCCAGCCGGCCCTTTACTTATGACACAGGCGCACGCTTGGCACTACTTTGTTGATGCACGTGCGGCTACTGCGCACACAATTCACAAACACAGAAAATAATTTTTTTTTGGTTTGGACTGGAGTGTACTTTCGGGGGTTACAGCACCCTTTAACGGTCAAGCCAGCCGGCCCTTTACTTATGACACAGGCGCACGCTTGGCACTACTTTGTTGATGCACGTGCGGCTACTGCGCACACAATTCACAAACACAGAAAATAATTTTTTTTTTGGTTTGGACTGGAGTGTACTTTGGGGGTTACAGCACCCTTTAACGGTCAAGCCAGCCGGCCCTTTACTTATGACACAGGCGCACGCTTGGCACTACTTTGTTGATGCACGTGCGGCTACTGCGCACACAATTCACAAACACAGAAAATAATTTTTTTTTGGTTTGGACTGGAGTGTACTTTCGGGGGTTACAGCACCCTTTAACGGTCAAGCCAGCCGGCCCTTTACTTATGACACAGGCGCACGCTTGGCACTACTTTGTTGATGCACGTGCGGCTACTGCGCACACAATTCACAAACACAGAAAATAATTTTTTTTTGGTTTGGACTGGAGTGTACTTTCGGGGGTTACAGCACCCTTTAACGGTCAAGCCAGCCGGCCCTTTACTTATGACACAGGCGCACGCTTGGCACTACTTTGTTGATGCACGTGCGGCTACTGCGCACACAATTCACAAACACAGAAAAAAATTATTTTTTTGGTTTGGACTGGAGTGTACTTTGGGGGTTACAGCACCCTTTAACGGTCAAGCCAGCCGGCCCTTTACTTATGACACAGGCGCACGCTTGGCACTACTTTGTTGATGCACGTGCGGCTACTGCACACACAATTCACAAACATAGAAAATAATTTTTTTTTTGGTTTGGACTGGAGTGTACTTTCGGGGGTTACAGCACCCTTAACGGTCAAGCCAGCCGGCCCTTTACTTATGACACAGGCGCACGCTTGGCACTACTTTGTTGATGCACGTGCGGCTACTGCGCACACAATTCACAAACACAGAAAATAATTTTTTTTTGGTTTGGACTGGAGTGTACTTTCGGGGGTTACAGCACCCTTAACGGTCAAGCCAGCCGGCCCTTTACTTATGACACAGGCGCACGCTTGGCACTACTTTGTTGATGCACGTGCGGCTACTGCGCACACAATTCACAAACACAGAAAATAATTTTTTTTTTGGTTTGGACTGGAGTGTACTTTCGGGGGTTACAGCACCCTTAACGGTCAAGCCAGCCGGCCCTTTACTTATGACACAGGCGCACGCTTGGCACTACTTTGTTGATGCACGTGCGGCTACTGCGCACACAATTCACAAACACAGAAAATAATTTTTTTTTGGTTTGGACTGGAGTGTACTTTCGGGGGTTACAGCACCCTTTAACGGTCAAGCCAGCCGGCCCTTTACTTATGACACAGGCGCACGCTTGGCACTACTTTGTTGATGCACGTGCGGCTACTGCGCACACAATTCACAAACACAGAAAATAATTTTTTTTTTGGTTTGGACTGGAGTGTACTTTGGGGGTTACAGCACCCTTTAACGGTCAAGCCAGCCGGCCCTTTACTTATGACACAGGCGCACGCTTGGCACTACTTTGTTGATGCACGTGCGGCTACTGCGCACACAATTCACAAACACAGAAAATAATTTTTTTTTGGTTTGGACTGGAGTGTACTTTCGGGGGTTACAGCACCCTTTAACGGTCAAGCCAGCCGGCCCTTTACTTATGACACAGGCGCACGCTTGGCACTACTTTGTTGATGCACGTGCGGCTACTGCGCACACAATTCACAAACACAGAAAATAATTTTTTTTTGGTTTGGACTGGAGTGTACTTTCGGGGGTTACAGCACCCTTTAACGGTCAAGCCAGCCGGCCCTTTACTTATGACACAGGCGCACGCTTGGCACTACTTTGTTGATGCACGTGCGGCTACTGCGCATACAATTCACAAACACAGAAAAAAATTATTTTTTTGGTTTGGACTGGAGTGTACTTTGGGGGTTACAGCACCCTTTAACGGTCAAGCCAGCCGGCCCTTTACTTATGACACAGGCGCACGCTTGGCACTACTTTGTTGATGCACGTGCGGCTACTGCACACACAATTCACAAACACAGAAAATAATTTTTTTTTTGGTTTGGACTGGAGTGTACTTTCGGGGGTTACAGCACCCTTAACGGTCAAGCCAGCCGGCCCTTTACTTATGACACAGGCGCACGCTTGGCACTACTTTGTTGATGCACGTGCGGCTACTGCGCACACAATTCACAAACACAGAAAATAATTTTTTTTTGGTTTGGACTGGAGTGTACTTTCGGGGGTTACAGCACCCTTAACGGTCAAGCCAGCCGGCCCTTTACTTATGACACAGGCGCACGCTTGGCACTACTTTGTTGATGCACGTGCGGCTACTGCGCACACAATTCACAAACACAGAAAATAATTTTTTTTTTGGTTTGGACTGGAGTGTACTTTCGGGGGTTACAGCACCCTTAACGGTCAAGCCAGCCGGCCCTTTACTTATGACACAGGCGCACGCTTGGCACTACTTTGTTGATGCACGTGCGGCTACTGCGCACACAATTCACAAACACAGAAAATAATTTTTTTTTGGTTTGGACTGGAGTGTACTTTCGGGGGTTACAGCACCCTTTAACGGTCAAGCCAGCCGGCCCTTTACTTATGACACAGGCGCACGCTTGGCACTACTTTGTTGATGCACGTGCGGCTACTGCGCACACAATTCACAAACACAGAAAATATATTATTTTTTTAGCACTTGGGGGGAGCACCCCTGATGGACAGAGCACCCCCTGGACAACACTACAGCACCTCTTTAGGACTGGGACACTGCACAGGACTTTGGAGTGGACACAGCCCCTATGGAGAACTGACTGCACAACACAGTCCAGCCAGCCCCTATGGACTTTGAAGTAGTGGACACAGCCCCTATTAACAACAGCAGCACAGCACAACACAGCCAGCCCCTATGGACTTTGAAGTAGTGGACAACAGCAGCACTACACTACACTACACTACACAGCCCTAACTCCCACCCTCCCTCTTCACTGTCCACAGCCGAGTGAGAAAATGGCGCCGACGTGGGTACCTTATATAGGATCCAAAACCCGCGAGACTCGGAAGGCGGGAAGATGACGTTTTGCCTCGATTTCAGAATCCGAGTCAGGCGGGAAAAGTCGAGCCTGACTCGGATCGGACTCGGATCGGGGGGGCTCGGGGGGGTTCAGATTTCAGAAATCCGAACCCGCTCACCCCTAATATATATATATATATATATATATACACACACACACACATATATACACATATATACACATACACACATACATGCATGCATATGTGAGGAGAAGTGAAAAATCACCTCATCAGATAATTTAGAATTATATAATGGTACAGTGATAATAATATATCTAGTGGAAAGTGTGAAATATGAAAGTGTAATAAAGAGGAAATATATAGTGTTAGATCATGTTTAAGTAGGATTATAATCATAATAGACATCAAAGCATCGCGGCGGCGGCGATGTGTGTGTCAACCAGCAACCATTGAGAGTCAGACAGACTCTCATTGGCTACTGGTGCTGCACACACATCGCCGCCGCGTGGAGGCTGTGTGTGTTAATTAGCAGCCAATGAGAGTCAGACAAACTCTCATTGGCTACTGCGCCCACTGCAAGAGCCGGGCTGGACCTCACTCATGAGCTCCACCTTCTGGCTCCTGCAGTGGGTAATGGGAGATATGTCATGATGTCTCCCATAATGCAGAGTGCGCCAACCCGGGAGGACTGACGTGCAGTGGCAGGAGCAATGGCTGGAGCGTGGATTCAGGTAAGTGTATTTTTATTCTTTTTTTATGTATGTGCCTGCACTGCATTGGATGGGGGGGCATTGCATCGGGAGGGATCTCTACTGGGGGCACTACTGGGGGGGATCTCTTCTGGGGACTATTACTGGGGGACTACTACTGGGGGCACTGCATCGGGGGGACCTCTACTGGGGACAACTACTGAGGGGGCTACTACTGGGGGCACTACTGAGGGGAACCTCTACTGGGGACTACTACTGGGGGGGCTACTACTGGGGCACTGCATTAGGGGGACCTCTACTGGGGACTACTACTGGGGGGCTACTAGTGGGGGCACTACTGAGGGGAACCTCTACTGGGGGCACTACTGGGGAAGGTCCTCTACTTTAGACTACTGCTGGAGAGGCTACTACTGGAGGCACTGCATCAGGAGGGACCTCTACTTGGGGCACTACTGGGGGGGACCTCTTCTGGGGACTACTACTGGGGACAGCATCGGGGCGACCTCTTCTGAGGGCACTACTGGGGGACCTCTTCTGGGGACTACTACTGGGGGCACTGCATCAGGGGGGACCTCTACTGGGGACTACTACTGGGGGGGCTACTACTGGGGGAACTACTGAGGGGAACCTCTACTGGGGGCACTACTGGGGGGGACCTCTACTGGGGACTACTACTGGAGGGGCTACTACTGGGGGCACTGCATCGGGAGGGACCTCTATTGGGGGGCACCTCTTGTGGGGACTACTACTGGGGGGCTACTACTGGAAGCACTGCATTGGGGGGACCTCTACTGGGGGGACCTCTTCTGGGGACTACTACTGGGGGGCTACTACTGGGGGCACTGCATTGGGAGGGGGGACCTCTACTGGGGACTACTTCTGGGAGGGGGACTACTACTACTACTGGGGGCACTATATAAGGAGCTTGCTACTAGGGGCACTGTACCCCAGGGGACCACTACTGGGGGCACTAAATAGGGAGGACCACTACAGGGTGCACTGGATAGGGGGGGGATCACTACTGGGGGCTTGCATAAGGGGTACCACTACTGGGGCATTACATGGGGAGGGACTACTACTGGGGGCACTATATAAAGCGCACTGCATGGGGGACTATTACTGGGGGCATTGCATGGGGGAGAACTACTACTGGGAGCACTATATAAGGGGGACCACTACTGGGGGCACTGCATAGGGGGGGACACTACTACTGGGGGCACTATATAAAGGGCACTGCATAGGGGTACCACTACTGGGGGCACTGCATGGGAGGACTACTACTGGGGCACTATATAAGGGGTACTGTATGAGGGGGACCACTACTGGGAGCACTGCATAGGGGGACCACTACTAGGGCACTGTATAAGGGGAACCACTACTGGGGGCATTGCATACTGGGGGGTACTGTACAAGGGGAACTCATGGGGGGCTGCATAAGTGGGATCACTACTGGGTATACTGTATAAGGGGCACTACTAGGGCCCTGCATAAGAGGGACCACAACTGGGGACATTGCATACTGGGGGTACTGTATAAGGGGCACTACTAGGGGCCTGCATAAGAGGGACTACAACTGGGGACATTGCATACTGGGGGTACTGTATAAGGGGCACTCCTAGGGGCCTGCATAAGAGGGATCACTACTGGGGACATTGCATACTGGGGGTACTGTATAAGGGGCACTATTGGGGTTAAGGTGCATATGGAAAGGAATGTTCAGAGTTATGAGAAAGGGGTGTGTGTCATGTTGACACGCCCCATTTTTAAGTGACCATGCCCACTTTTTGGCATGCGCACATAGGGGGGGGGGCTCCATTTTTTAATTTGTCCTGGGCTCCAAATACCCTAGTTACGCCACTGTTGATCGGACAGTGATATTGTTAACACTGTCTGATCACTTCGTCTGTATGCACCATAAGAATGTAAAAGAATGCAAGTTCAACAGCGCTGTGACCAATTTATAGTTTCTTTTAAGGGATCAATGATATGTAGAAACAGCTGTGTCATATACTGTATGGAAACAAGAAATACAGGGCCTGATTCAGAGGCGCTCGCAAAAAGCGAGCACTCGCTCTGAATCAGGGCGGCCTTTTTTTTTTTAAACCAGCCTCCTGCTCGCTTGCTAAGCCGTGGGTGACCACCCACAGCTTTTGCGAGTGGCCAGGTGACGGTTGTGACCATCGCGATGAGACCCTTGTGGTAGGGTCTCATTTCCTCAAGCCCCAGTGAGCTTCCTGCTCAAATAGAGGAGGGAGCTCACTATTGATATCACTGGTGATGTCATTAGGGCCGCCCACAAATGGCAGGCGTTCCTTCAGGAATGGCTCAGTTTGTCCAGAACAAAACAGGGTGAGCTGTCAATCAACATCGACAGCCGCCCGGTTTGTAGCGAGCCTCGGAGCGAGTGAATTTCTCACTCGCTATGGGGCTTGCTCGTGGCGCGTGCACACTGCCACAACATCGACCGGCTTGCGAGCGCATAGCTCTGGATACTGAACTTCAGATAATATGCTAACAGGTTTGGAGCAGGCACTTGGTAACGGACTGGGACCGGCTATAACGAAGAAGGAGTCAGGCTGGGACTGACTTTGCAATTTGGCTGAACTGGAACCAAATGGAATGAAGACTGAGCTAGGCTGGAACTGACTTTGCACTTTGGCTGGACTGGAACTCATTGGAATGGAGTCTAGTCCACAGGAAGCCAGCAATGAACACTGAGTGCAGAATAATGTGGAATAGTTGCAGTCTGCTGGAGCAGAGCACAGGTCACACTGGCAGTGTAATGTAGCAGATAGCAATCTGTAGATCACCAGTGCAGAGGAACAGAGCTTCTGGAAACAAGAATTGATCTCAGAAGTCTGAAGAGATGCAGCTCTAATGGCAACGCTGCTCAGGCAACTTGCTGGGAACACTGCATGCCTTTTTAACCCCCCTGCTGCACTGCAGTTGGTGGAGCAGACTTGTGATGGGGGAACTGAGGTCAACTGATCGCAAGTGTCATGGTGGCACCCAGTACAAGGAGATGGCGGAAAAGGTTTTGGGGTGATGGCTTGGGGACTTGGGGCACACTGGAGACAACAGCAGAGACCAGGGGAGTGGTGGCTATACCACCCAAAAGAAACCTGGAGGCATGCTGACCAGCGCACAGGTAATTAATGGAGCACAAGTCTCTGCAGCCTGACAGCACATGGTTGATGCATAGTGTCGGTTCCCTAGTCACGTTCTTGAGAAAGGCATTTGGTCTTGCAGGTGTCATTGTGGAGTCCCTATTGCTTATCATAATGAAGGGCACTTGCCCAGCAAGTGTGGTTGTGGAGAGCCTATTGTTTTGCCATTAGGAAGGGCCATCAGCCCTGCAGGTATGGTTGTGTAGTCCTCATTTACTTGTCCTTGAAATTGACCCTACAAGTGTGGCAGTTTTCATTTGTTAAGCTGCATACACACAACGATTTAGTAAATGAATAATTTTAGTAAACTATTTTTGTTAATTTTTTCAAGGGAAAAATTTTTTATGAATGAACAATGTTTTTGAACTACAAAAATTTTTTGTATATTCCCTTACTGAAAATCGTTGAGTTGGTCAGTCTGACTGAACTACAAACGTGAACACACATGAACGATAATCATTCATCGTTTTAACTCATAAAGTGAATGATTTTTTTCAATGATTGAACAATAAACGATACCGTTAACGATAATCGTTGTGTGTGTATGCACCTTTAGAATAGGGGTTATGTGTAGGGAATTGTGCACTTGCTGCCCATATATTTGGGTGGTCAGCGTTCCCCCTCCTAGTGAGGATTACCATTTGTGATTTTTTTTTTTTTGACATTAGAGTTAGTGTTAGAAATAGGAATACAGGAAGCACATTGTCATTCTGATCATGTGACATTTCATCAATGTCAAGATGCTGAATGCCGATATGATGAAGGCCAACATAATATACCGAACCCGTGATCACATGTTGGCCAGTATCAGAGTGTGAGAGTGGGTGGAATTCATCACACACCTACAAATCCCAGCTCACTCTGACACTGTTACCTCACATATGACCACTACTGACAGCACAAAGAGCCGGTCGCTGACTATATGAAGTACTAGGTATACCCACTGCATAGAGAGAGAGATGTCTTTCTAGGAGCTACAGATGTGTCCTCACTCATCTTTGCAGCAGTTGCGCCAAACATCCCCTCCTGGCGCACCTGGTCCCGTGAGACTCTGCTAGCACTGGACGTATTTTTTGCCAAAAATGTATCAAGTCGCAATGCAATGTGATTAGGATGCACCAGGAAACTGTGCTGATTAATTTGAAACGTGACACCTGTATATCTGTATGCGACTGAGTCTCTCATCAATCAGCAAACGAAGTGCTACCATGCAACGGCCACAGCTTTTTTCCACGCTGAGTTCTGTTTTCAGTCTCAGTTAAACACAGATATACAAGTGTCACATATGACATTAATCAGTACAGTCTCCTGGTGCATCCTAGTCACATTGTGAGTTAGGCGCATTCTCTGCAAACAAAGACGTCCAACACTAGCAGAGTCTCCATCGACCAAGTTGCTCACACACGCCAGGCATATCGCACTGCATGGCATATTAAGGCTAGATGAGCAAGGACACATCTGTATGGGGTCACCTTCAGACCACAAAGTTCTGGTTATTCCCCTGCCTGTTATGTATGGCTTCATAAGTTTACTGGGCCCAGGACCTGCTTTGAAAGATTATGTTATTTGCCTTTATAATCTACTTACTGTAGTTCCTTCATCTGACACTGGTCAAACAGTCCAGATAAACTGGATCCAGTCTGAGTCACGTCCTCTGTAACAGGAAATCTACATCTATAGAACCTGCAAAAAACACAGACACAATGTTACTGTGAATAATGAAAATAAATCTCAACCATATGCCAGGATAATATATCATATAAACTTTGAAATCACTGACACATAGATGGATGTGACCTATAATAGGTGAGATAGATCATTTTGATTATTTCAGATGATCACTGAAACACCTGTTATCCTTTTTTAAATAAAGAAAATATAATTTTCAAAACAAACAAAACGGGTGCACCTGAATCCAAGCCGGACTGAGTAAAGGTATGTGTTTCCACATACCTTTATTCCACGCCAATGACCAGGGCACACGTGTGCCCCGTCATTGAGGGAGCCACCAGCCAATTAGTGGGCATCTCCATCGGAGCAGCTCGCTGATTGGCTGTGTGTGGTCAGCCTGTCTCCCCCATAGACTTCAGTGGAGAGAAATCTCCATTGAAGTCTATGGTGGGAACCGCTACATTGCATCATTGATATAACCACAAGGTTACTTGAAGTTACATCAACGATACAATGTAGAGGTTCCCACCAAAGACTTCAATGGAGATTTCTCTCCATTGAAGTCTATGGGGGAGACATGCTGACCACACACAGCCAATCAGTGAGCTGCTCCGATGGAGATGCCCGCTGATTGGCTGGTGGCTCCTTCAATGACGGGGCACACGTGTGCCCCGGTCATTCGCGCGGAGTAAAGGTATGTGGAAACACATAACTTTACTCAGCCCGGCTTGCATCCCGGAGCGCCCGTTTGTTGTTTTAGCCCCATGTATGCCTACTTGGAGAAGAGGACGTGAACTACGCATCGGTGAGGTGAGTATGGATTTTTTATAGGTATCCCTAGGGATTACTTCGGATACTAGGTGAGTATGTGTGATAGTGAGTGTGCATGTATGTTATAATTAAATTTTACTTTCACTGTGTATGTCGTGCTTTTTTTGTATTGCTTTTGTTGTGAAAATACAAGTACCAGCGTGCCCGTAACGCCCCACATGCTGGTATTTGTGGTTCTCCAAATACCAGCATGCGGGGGAGGCTTGCTGGTACGTGTAGTTCCACAACTAAAGACAATATTTAACCATTTATTTTACACTACACACTAACACTATCAACCCGGCACCCACCACCCTAGGGTGGCGGGGATAGCCCCGGGCTATCAGCCTAGGACAGGGGTGCCCTGGAGAGGAGGACCCCTTTATTGGAGGGGTCCCCAACTCCCCAGGGATCCCTAGCCTGGGCTGACAAGTGGTCAGGGCTGATGCTGCAGCTGGGGGGCCCACTGAAAGGGCTCCCCTGGCTGTGGCATCAGTCCCCTGCTAGAAAGGGTCTGGAGCTGGTTTTAAATATAAGAGTAACCTTTTGCCAATTTTTTTCTCCCTATATTTTAAACCAGCTCTGTCCCTGCTGCCTGGTGCTGGTTCTTAAATTACAGTGGAACCCTACACATTTTTTTTCCCTGTAATTTTAAGAATCAGGACTGCTGGCAAGTCCAGGGCTGGTTAGTCTTTTGGGGGAAGGACCTCACGTAACTTTTAAAAAAAATTAACACTATTTAAACAAGTTACAAAAAGAAACATACACAAAAACACAATGTGTATGTTTTAGCCAAACTCGCAGCTCTGGAGGTGAGTGTTTAAAACATCAATTTGGCAGAGAGTTTGCAGGTATCTCACCCGAGATTGTCATCCCGATTCTTGGTAAATTTGTGAGCTGTGGCCCTGTTTCAAAGCTAGATGCTCTGACAGAGCGCTCGCTCTGAATCAGGGCCGTCCTTAATTTTTAGAGCGCCTCCTGGCCGCTCATATAGCTGTAGGTGACCACCCACAGCTATAGCGAGTGGCCAAAAAGATGGTCACGATGGTCAAGACCATCACGACCATCGGGCTTGTGA
The DNA here is from genome assembly GCA_031769625.1 of Taudactylus pleione. Taxonomy (NCBI): domain Eukaryota; kingdom Metazoa; phylum Chordata; class Amphibia; order Anura; family Myobatrachidae; genus Taudactylus; species Taudactylus pleione. The sequence goes on from JAUIMM010000546.1 coordinate 634,663, forward strand.
TCAGACCCTTGTGGTAGGGTCTCGTTGCCGCAAGCCCTGGAGTGCTTTCGGCTCTATCAGAGCCGAGAGCACTCCCACTGACATCACTTGTGATGTCAGTGGGACCTGCCCCAGATGGTAGGCATTCCCATGGGAACGCCTCTGTCTGGGCACCACGCCCCCGGCACGCCCACCAAAGGGGGCATGCTGTCACTCACCATCGACAGCACACCCCCTTTGGTACGAGACCCAGAGCGACAGCTTGCCCGTCGCTATCCGGGTCTCGCGCATGCGCACGACAAAGCCGGCTCCGTCGTGCGCATACGCACTGGGCCACCATCGACCCACTTGCGAGTGCTCAGCACTCGTGAGCAGGTCTGAATCAGGCCCTGTATCTTTTAGGTGAAAAGTACTTCAGAGTTTGGCCGGTGGTGAATAGATTCGAGTTTGCTAGCTCTCCCAAGTTTTGCGAGTGATATGAGAGAAATCTCTCTGTAACTCACCTGACTTTGCCTTTAGTAAATTTGCGATTTGAAAAAAACATGCCTCATCTCACCCGAGATTGCAATCTCACCCAAACTTGATTCTTTGTAAATTTACCCCCTTGTGTCTTTTTGTGTTGGTCTTTGCCACCAATCAGAGTTCCTGGTGTCTATTAATAACCTGATGTCGTTATCCTGAGGAATCTGCCTATGATCCCAAAGATTATGAGCACTAGCTTTGGATTGTGCATGTGCCATCTTGAGTGGGGAACTTCTCCTATGGTGAAAGAAAACATTTCTAACATGTTTGAGGCACCTTCCTTACTGTGATACATTTGTTTTTGTACTGGATGTATATGTAAATTTCTGAATCCGGCCCCTTGGCTATAATCAATGGTCCTGATTCAGAGATTTACGCTAATGCAATCACAACTGCATACTCTCACAGATCAAAAATGCTAAAATATGCTAATGTCTTCCAAAGCACAGTCGAGCATAGGGACGCTCCCTTCTGCCTTCTCATATCCGTCCTACGATGTGCAACAGCTTCAACATTGGTACTATCAATACACATCGGGCAGTCACACAGCATGTCAGGCAAGGCTGGCCAGCCACAAACACTGTAGCTCTTCTAACACGCAGAGGGCTCTCATACTCTGAAGGCGATCACAATGGCTAAATTTATGCTAGCTCATAAAATTGCATTTAAAGGTCAGACATGCCTGCATTTTTCTTACTACCCCCTGGTACCACCTCAAAAATAAAACTCGGTAATGTGATAAATACGTACTCAAGGTGTGAACATTTAGAAAGTGATCTAGATAGAACACTCAGAGTCTTTGGTCCTATTCTGTAGTCATGAAAAGTAACAGCATGTTGTATTGTACTTCTCTCCAAGCAGTAGGCCACAGCTTGGTAATCAATGTTCTCCTGGGGCCCTTTTTTATCATAAAGAAAATTTATTTCAATGTTGAGAAAGTGAGACATCATACTCTCCACAAAATCCTTATCCTGTGTCTCGTACAGGCAGCGTAGTATCTCGTTATGGCAGCCAGGTGACTTTCCCTTTAGCCATTCCTCCAAGATGGGTTTTTCCCTGAAGGAAATGGGACAACTAGTGATTGTCTGAGCCTCCTGAATGTGTTTTTCACTTGATAGACCAAATAAGAATCGTACAGTTAATGTTAGATGTGGCCGGGCTTCTGATCCCTTTAGTAAATCTTTCACCTTACTAACTTTTAAGTCATTGTTAAGTTCATTCACAGATATATCATCAAGGACATAGTAGAGAGCAGCAAAGAACTCCTGCACACTCAGATGGATGAAGCTGTAGCAGGTGTAGGAGTCAGTGTCCCTGTAGAAGATGTTCTCATTCAGAAACACTGACTCCAGCTCTGACATAGAGAGTCCATGTCTATCAAGATCTGATTCTTCAAATATGATTCTCTGGTCCCAAACTCCTTCATTGGCCAAAGCACACAGCTTCTTTATACATCTGCTTATAGGCTGGGCAGAGTCCCTTCCATGATACTTTATTAAACTCTTTAGGTACAACAGGTAAATGGATGTGGATGTCTTGCAATCAATCGCAGTTAATTCCTCTATTAGTAGTGGCTTCATAACAGTACATATAATCCAGCAGGTTATAGGGACAACACACATGGTGAACAGAGTATCATTGTCCTTAATCGTACTAAGAGCCAGGTCGGCTTGTTCTTTGCTTTCAAAGAAATTATAGAAATATTCCTCACGCTGATTCCCTGTAAATCCAAGAATTTCGACATAGCGAAGATATTCAATATTGTCCACCATCTTCATCAGTGAGAATGGCCTTGTGGTGATGATTAGTGAGCTGTCACTGAGCAGTGTTTTCTTACACAAACTCTTTAGAAGGATTTCTTTTGAGACTTCCTGAAATGGATTATTACAAACCTCAGTGACATTAATTTGTGACCATTTTAATTCATCCAAACCATCAACAATAAAAAGTATTTCATTAGCAGTAAGGAAGATTGATTGCAACAAATCAGATGGACATGGCCTTCCACAATAGCTGGATATATACCCAGCAAGGCTTATATTACCAGTAATGGTGTTTACTTCTCTACAGCTTATGTAGAACACAAACTGAAACTTGTCTTGATACAGATCCCCGAAGGCCCAGTCCAGCATGATCTTCTGGGATGTCATAGTCTTTCCTATCCCGGCAGGTCCCTGTAACACCACAATCGTGGGAATAGTCCCATCATCATCAGGATCAAACAGAGCCTGTATAGTGGTTGGGGAATATTTATTGGATGCTCTGTTTTCCATAATCTGTAGATGCCTCTGGCCTGAAGATATGATCTCATGTTGCCTCTCCTTTTCATCCCGATGATTTTTGATCAGTAAAAGACTGGTGTATTCTTTCTTCATATTCAGTCCTTTTCCTAATCTTTTATCATGGTGTTTAATAACACGGTATTTCCTTCTCATCTGATCCATGTATCTTAATCTGCAGCCTATATAAGATTTAAAAGAATATATATTAATAAAATAGTAAATATTCAGTCAATAGAAAACAGAGCTTGTACTCTAAGCCAAAAAATGGTCTTAATGTACAGAAAATATTCCCAAGAATTTAGAGATACAGTAGATATATAATACTTAAAGGAACAGATAAAGGCCCTCATTCAGAGCCGGACGCTCTGAGCAGAGCGCACGCTCTGAATGAGGGCCGTCCTCCATAATTATGGAGCGTCCTCCTGGACGCTCGTAAAGCTGTGGGTCACCACCCACAGCCTATACGAGCGTGCAGGTTGATGGCGGCGATGGTCTTGACCATCGCCACTGCGAGCCGGAGCCTGCGGTTGAGTTTCTCAACCGCAAGGCCCGGAGTGATTTTGGCTCTATCAGAGCCAAAATCACTCCCACTGACATCACTAGTGATGTCAGTGGGCCGGCTTCTGACAGTAGGCGTTCCCTTGGGAACGCCCCTGTCTGGGAGGCACGCCCACCAAAGGGGGCGTGCTGTCAATCAACATCGACAGCACGCCCCCTTTGATCAGACACAACGAGCGAAGGAAAGTCCTTCACTCGTCGCGTCTGGCGCATGCGCACAACGGAGCTCCCGCCATCGTGCGCATGCGCAGTGCACACCATCGACCACTTGCGAACGGACAGCCGCTTGCGAGTGGGTCTGAATCAGGCCCAAAGTTTAATATGTGTTTACTTTTTGTATCAATCTTTGCAATATCTGTCACTGTAATTTTATTTCTGCAGAGTCCCAGAAACATATTTGTACAGTTTGTACTATAAATGGTCAGGATATAGAGCGTGGTCTTGGCTGTTACAAATCTGCCATCTCTAGTGCTAACTGGAAGCAGCCATTTCCTTTATGTTAGCTGTATAGTATGTATACAGGTATTTAACTGCAATGGAAGTAATACAAAATATGGCCAAGCCCAATGGCTGGGTATCCAGACTATAGATAGACAATAAAAAAGTTGACAATGTCCAGATAGACCCTAAATGTTAGACAGGCAACAGGTTGACTGGGACAAAGGTCAACACAGTAAAGGTTGACAGGGAAGAAGGTCAACAGGTACAAAAGGTCAACACACAAATGGTCAACACTTTTTTTTTTAGGGTTAGGCACATCCCGATGGTTAGGGTTAAGCAACAGGAGGGAGGGTTAGGCACTTACTGGAGGGTTAGGCACTATAAGGGATTGCTAGGGTCTGTCACCAATCTTAATGATTAGGGTTAGTCACCAAGGGGGGGTTAAGGTGAAGATTAGGGCTAGAAAAAAACACATGTCAACCATTTATGTGTCGACCTGTCAACCATTTGTACATGTCAAGAGTTTATTTCACTGACTGTGAGGAGGACATGTCTCTAAAACAGTGTCAGTATAATATAATATAACCATATGAGAATTACTAGAGAATGATTGGGTAGATGTACATCCTGCTGCCTTGCAGAGCGCCATCACTGAAGCCTGAGACCTCAGACCTCTTTGCTTTAGAGGTTGTCACCCCTAAAGTGGAATGAGTGCTTAGAAATTCTGGCACCTTGTGCCAATATCCCTTCTCAGAACCATCTGTATATGGCTCGGGGGGGGGGGGGACCTTTCCTAGGTCCTGTTGGAATTATAAATAGGTTCTATATTTATTAAACCCCCTGTATGGATAAATATATAGTGTTGGTTGTTGCCATTTCTACAAAGTGCAGTTTCTTCTCCAATTTTTAGAACTATTGGAAAAAAAACCCCTCATATTTAGATTTCCATTGCATGACTAACTACAGACTGGTATGAAAGCTTCCTTTTCTATGTATAGTTAGTTAGAGAGTGGCTGCAGGCCAACTGCAAACCCTTCTGTTAACCCCTGATATTTATGATTCATTCCAGTGATGATTATGGAAAGGACACAGCACTGAAAATGTGGGAGCTTTAATGATCTTCTGATGGCAGCAGGCAGAGGTGGTTGGCCAATCTTTATTCTCCTGGATCTTCCTGCATCATCTGATTTCATGGTACACCTACTTTGTATGTCCGTGAAAAGTGCAAATTCACCAGTACCCTGGGGGGTAAATTTACTAAAGTTTGGGTTTTTAGAAGTGGAGATGTTGCCCATAGCAACCATTCCATTTCTAGCTATTATCTTCTAGAAGGTGCTAGATAAATGTTAAGTAGAATCTGATTGTTTGCTATGAACAACACCTCCACTTCTAAAAACCTGCACTTTACTAAATATACCCCTCTGGCATCAGCACACCATCGACACTTATGCCCTATGGCTGGCGCAGTGTCTCCTTGTGAACTTTTTCTAATCATAGCTTTTGTGGAACATGGGAACAGTCATTGGAACATATGTGCTGGAGGACTTTTCAGGAATTGTTGTGTATGCGCAGTAGCAAATAATCACTCAACTGTGAATCAGGCCCAGAACCTGGTAACATCTGACACGTATCTTCTGTACTCCCTGTTATTTATATACATTTCACTAATCTGTTACCAGTCACCAGCATTATTATTTATTTCCGCTTTGGGCTTGCACACAATCCGCACATAGGGCCTGATTCAGACCCATTCGATAGATGTGATCGCTCGCTCCCAGGTAATGGAAATTCGGCTAAGTGACATCAAGGCAGCCGCTCGCAGGACAAGTCATAAGCACGCCTACTATGTCTTATCGAGCGATCACTTTGTGATTGTAGACGCCCACCAGCCTGTCTTAAGACTCCCACTTGCGTACGTCATTTCCAGGAAGTGCATGAAGCCATTGGTACATAGAGGACCATCGGAAGCGATCGCAGCGCTTAAGGTTGACTATACCCTGCCGCAAGCACTGCGAGGACTTCAGTGTATTTTCCAACCAAGTGACGCGTCCTATGACGCAGGTTGTTAATTATGCATGCCTCTGAAATGGCATTGAAATTCACAGGCACGCCTGCGTTCGCACCTCCACTCCCCCATTTCTAATGGCCTTCCCCTGTTACCACCCACAAACAGCTTGACCTGTCACTCAATCAGCTGGGCTGTCTATGCTTGGTGAGTGAGTGTTTCCCCATCGCTCTTACTAGTTCACACACGTGCATTGCAAAGCATACGCACATTGAAAAACATCGCTCGCTACGAGCCACCACTTGCTTGTGAATGGGTCTGAATCAGGTCCATAGGGCCAAATTCAGATGTGGGTGTTATTGTGCACAAGGAAGTGTCAGTGCAATACCATCCAGAAAACACTTTAATACTACAGGAAGCATTTATTGGAACAGATGCCTTCTGGCAACAATAGCGATCAGAGGGCCTGATTCACTACCAATCGCAAAGGCAATCGCCTGATTGTTGCTTTCTGCGCATGCACCAGAGTGTGAATGTGCTAACCGGCCACTGTGATCGCAGTGACTACTCAGACCCATCGCAGAGTGATTGACAGGAAGTGCCTTTTGTTTGAGGTGACGGGTGGTGGTTGGCGAAACACAGGTGTGCCAGTGTATTCGAACACCATTGCTGGGGCGTGCATAAATTATTCACTGCAATGCCATACACAGCTTGGGCTTTCACTGCGTGCAATGAGTTTGGCTATTCCCTAGTAAGGTGTGTACGTGAGGCTGTGATTGTACTCGATGTTACCGATGGTTTCACAGTCTTGCTAAGTATTATGGATGTGTGTTAGGTAGTCACAGAGAGAATTACAGCTGTCATAGGGCTGGTGCAAGTTTCATTGGTATGACCTATAAGGATGCACCAATCCCTATTACAGTGGGCACGCACACAGATAGTGGGTGTCTCAGGCCTTGCACATGTGGCTGCATGGATGTACACAAGGGGAGGAGCTTGTGGTGACAATTGTATAAAGTCACAGGCAGGCGACCCCAATACACGATGCTAATTTCTCTAGACACATTTCTAGAGGAGTCTTCTAAGATCCCATACTAATCCCGATCTGACTGACATACTGTATATTCCTCACTCACATCCATACTGGTCTGGGAATTTGCTCTTTAAGATCCTTGCCCAGCACAGAAATCACCCTTACTGACATCATAGCATCTGAGTTGCACTGCGCATGCATCCCGTTTGTTACCGCTAATGGTCGCAGATCGTAACTGCATTGAGATCAATGCTATTCCAATAGGTGGTGACTGGGGTAGTGGCGATCAGCATGTTCTGTACATATCACTGTCAAGGACGGTGTCAAAAGACAGTTCCACTGGCACTGGCGGCCATGTACCATCACATTTTGAGCAGCAAATGGTTGCCCTAATATCCGATGATGCAGCTGATCGATGGTACGGCAGGGGCATTTCTAGAGAGGAGGGGGCCCGTGTGCAGTCTCTGTCGCGGGCCCCCTCCTCTCTGTTCGGCAGCTGGTAGTGCACTGAGCTGTGCGCGGCCAGTGCCGGAGTTATAGACTCTGGGCACTAGAGTGCGCCCAGAGTCTATAGAGTATGTGCAGGTCACCGGGAAAATGGCCTTGGTGGCCATCTTCCCTGTACTGCACATGCGCAAGTGACGGGAAAATGGCCACGGCCCCCGTGCTGACGTGGGACTCCGGAGAGGTAAGTAATACAATGGGTGCAGGGTGAACGCTGCGGGGCCCCCATGGATCCATGCACCCATTAAAGATATGCCCCTGTGGTACGGCTATATACAATAAGCACAGCATTGGTTGTGAGAAGTGTTGTGCGGTGAGGTGAGGCAGAACCTTCCCTCTCATACTTAGATATACTTCAAAGTTTTGACTATAAAAATTAGAAGAAAAAAATAAATATAAATATCTTCTTTGTATTATTCTAATCATTTTTATAGTCAAAACTTTGAATTATATCTAAGAAAAAAATAAACATAAATATCTTCTTTGTATTATTCTAATCATTTTTATAGTCAAAACTTTGGAGTAAAATGTATATGGCAGGTGAGGCACTGCCTCCCCATCACTTTGGCTATTACAATTACTGCTGAGTATTTTTCCCAGAAATATAAATTTTGGCTAAATTTGAAAGTATTCAGAGAGAATATTTTACTAACCTTCAAGTGACACATTTGTAGATGTTGTCTGTGATTTAGCTATAAGATAAGAGCAGAAAGGGAATACATTCATTACATAAGTAATATATACCCCGGTGTAAGTAGGTAATAATGATATTACACTGAGGAGATCATGGGCCTGATAAGAGCAGAAAGGGAATACATCATTACATAAGTAATATATACCCCAAAGTAAGTAGGTAATAATGATATTAGGAGTCACTGAGGATATCATGGGCCTTATAAGAGCAGAAAGGGAATACACTCATTACATAAGTAATATATACCTCAATGCAAGTAGGTAGTAATGATATTAGGAGTCACTGAGGAGATCATGGGCCTGATAAGAGCAGAAAGGGAATACATCATTACATAAGTAATATATACCCCAAAGTAAGTAGGTAATAATGATATTAGGAGTCACTGAGGATATCATGGGCCTTATAAGAGCAGAAAGGGAATACACTCATTACATAAGTAATATATACCTCAATGCAAGTAGGTAGTAATGATATTAGGAGTCACTGAGGAGATCATGGGCCTGATAAGAGCCAGTGGCGGAACTCCCAGTGACAATGGAGTCATTTGCCACCGGGCGCCAGCCCTGAGGGGGGCACCTAGCTCCATTGTCACCTGGCCGTTCCAGGCATTGCTGAGGAGGAGCTGCATGGAGAAGGAGTGCCACTGATCGACGCTCCACCTCCAGTGGTGTAACTATGGAGGGTGCAGTCACACCCCCTGCACCCTCCATTTGCCAGGCGCCCGCTGAGTGTGTTACCAGCAGGTGCCCGGCTCCTTCTCTCCTCTTTCCTGCCAGCGACAGCTGGAGGACAGAGCTCACTCCTGATCTCTGGCTTCCAGGTCTCACAGAGCACTATGGCATTTCTGAGGAGCTTAAAGGGGGGGTTGGACGCGCTTGTGATTAAGAATACAAATGAAATTAAAATATTGATAGATAAATGTTAGTAAATAAAAATGAATATAAAGATAAAAATAAAGATAAAAGAAAAACAACACTTACATGTAAATAGGACCGGCAATTGCTACGTGAACAGTGGGCTGAATATGATACATTGAAACACAAGGATGTTTATAGCTCTTTCATTGAAAATATGTTGTGTTAGAAAAATAGTAAGTCAGTTGTGGCGGCCCTGTGTCTTATAAACTGAGAGCGGAGCAGCGGTCTTGTTACTCACCCCATCTCACCCTACTAGCAGCGCAGACCGGAGTCTGCTGGCAATTGTTCGGAGCGTGTTGTAGTCAGCTGCGTGCTCTATGCTTTGGCCATCCTACTGGAGTTTCTCCTGGCTGTGTTCCTTTCCTGGCTCTGTGTTGCAAGCCAAATTCTGGGGTTCCTGCCGCTTGCGCTCCTGTGTGTTGTCAGTACGGGATCTTCTAACACCAACGCGTTTCGTCACTCAATGACTTTTTCAAGGTGTCTGTCAAATGGAATCCAGCCTTCCTAAAACCCCACTGGAATGCTTTCATTGGTTCTTTCTTTAGAACTTGTAAATTGGCGGCTGGATTCTCTTTTTCTTGTGTTGCCTTACTGATGTATTTAAAATATGTTTAAATGTGTTAAAAATAAATAAAAATGAATAAAAATAAATCTTTTTGGTTAAAAAAATTAATAAATGAAATATTAAAAAAATTATTTAAAATAAAAAATAAAATATATATATTATATATATATATTAAAAGAGCTACATGTGTTCCTTCGTTAATGACACTAATTAAGCGCATCAGTGTTGCTCAGGTGATTGCCAGGGCCTAAAAACATAGACTCAAAATTAAAAATCATTAACAAATTATTAAAAATTATGTACAAAATATACATGTAAAGATCTAAAATGGTGTGCCCTAAAATTATTTGTATTATGCAAATCAAATCCTCAGAAAAGCTCCTAAGTCAAAGTCAATATTCAGACCTCTAGGTTGGAGAGTACCCATTTTGTAAATCCATTCTGTTTCAGACTTAGAGATTTTCTCCACATACTGTCCTCCTCTCTAATTTTTCTCAACTTTCTTTATTGCTGTAAATTTCAACCCTCTTGGGTTCTTTTGATGGTGTAATAAAAAGTGGTTTGACACACTATGTGCTGTAAAACCTTTTTTAATATTATTTATGTGTTCTCCGACCCTTGTCTTAAGTTTTCCTAATGGTGCGGCCGATGTACTGGAGGCCGCAAGGACATTCTAGTAGATAAACCACACCTTTTGTGTTACAGTTTAGACTCTGTTTAATCTCGAATTCCACACTCTTGGTATTGGAGCAGAAATTTTTTATTGGTTTGGTACTAATGGTTCCAGTGTCCTTCTACACTTTGCAATTTAGACAAAAATGAAATCCTTTTTGTGTAGTGGTAAATGGTTCTTTGTCTGGTGGAATACAGCTCACAGTCAGTGTCTGTGCTCTTTTATATACAATTATTGGTTTATTTTGAATCAGGTCTTTAATTTCTGAGTCCAGTTGAAGTACATGCGTTTAATTAGTGTCATTAATGAAGGAACACATGTAGCTGTTTTATTATATATATATATATATTTTTTTTTTTTTTTCAAATTATTTTTTAAATATTTCATTTATTCATTGTTTAACCAATAAAGATTTATTTTTACTTTTTATTTATTTTTAACATATTTAAATACATCAGTAAGGCCACACAAGAAAAAGAGAATCCAGCCGCCAATTTACAAGTTCTAAAGAAAGAACCAATGAGAGCATTCCAGTGGGGATTTAAGAAGGCTGGATTCCTTGAAAAAGTCATAGAGCGACGAAACGCGTTGGTGTTAGAAGATCCCATACTGACAACACAGACAGACAGCAGGAGCGCAAGCGGCAGCAGGAACCCCGGACTTTGGCTCGCAACACAGAGCCAGGAAAGGAACACAGCCGGGAGAAACTCCAGCAGGACGGCCAAAGCATAGAGCACGCAGTTGACTACAACCCGCTCTGAACAGTTGCCAGCAGACTCCGGTCTGCGCCGCTAGTAGGGTGAGATAGGTTGAGTAACAAGACCGCTGCTCCGCTCTCAGTTTATAAGACACGGGGCAGCCGCAACTGACTTACTATTTTTCTAACACAACATATTTTCAATGAAAGAGCTATAAACATCCTTGTGTTTCAATGTATCATATTCAGCCCACTGTTCACTTACCAATTGCCAGTCCTATTTGCATGTAATTGTTGTTTTCTTTTATCTTTACTTTTATCTTTACATTCATTTTTATTTACTAACATTTATCTATCAATATTTTCATTTTAATTTCATTTGTATTCTTAATCACAAGCGCGTCCAACCTCCCTTTTATTTCCATAATTAGAGTGGTAATCAGGTATCTGATTACACTCAATGGGACAGCTGCTAACTCAATTATTAAGCGCACATGATAAATCTGTAACATTTCCGAGAAGCGGGCGCCGGGGACAGACGCCAGCAGGCACTGGAGCGGGGTTTAAGGTAAGTATTGTTTTTTTTTGTATGATTGTGCGGGGGGGGGCTTACTACAGGGGGCTTACTACTGGGGGCATTACAGGGGGCTTACTACTGGGGGCACTATGGAGGGCTTACCACTGGGGGCTCTGCAGGGGGCAGTACAGGGGCCCTTATGACTGGGGGCACTACATGGGGCCTTATGACTGGGGCACTGCATAGGGTGACCACTACTGGAGGTACTGCATAGGGGGACCATTACTGGGGGCACGAACATAGGCTGGCACTGCATAGGGGGAACTCTACTGGGGGTACTGTATAAAAAGAACTGCATAGGGAGTGGTGGCAGCTGGGGCTGGCATAGGTGCTGGGGGGATGGTAAATTTTAACTTAAGGGGTGGGGGTGCACCAACATTTATCTTGCCTCTGGGCACCTGGGATGAAGTTACGCCACTGATAAGAGCAGAAAGGGAATATACTCATTACATTAATAATACATATCCCAGTGTAAGTAGGTTATAATGATATTAGGAGTCACTGAGGACAGGGCCAAAACTAGGAGGGGGCTAGGGGTGCATGTGCACCAAGTTACAGATTTGAGGGGATGAAAGAGCCCACAGTCAGTGGCTAGCCAGGTACTATAATGAGACAGACTGACTCATAATAGCACTTGCATCACAAGATCTGCACACATAAGGGGGCATGGCTTCATGGGTTGTGGTCACGCACCCTTCAGTGAAGCCATGCCCCCACTTGGGCATTCCTGCATTGCCAAGGCCCGGTCGGAACTTTGAAGTCCCCGGCACGGTAGCCAGTGAAGAACCTCCCTAGACCATCCCAGCAGATCACATCACAGCCAAGCTCTGCCTGCTAATACAAATAGTAAATTAAATCTTTTTATTTATGTGAGTGTGTGTGTATGTATATACAGATTATATATATATATATATATATATATATATATGACATACCTTCTAACTGTCCCCATTTCAGCGTTACAGTCCAACATTTTGGACATTGTACCACTGTACTACCTGCAGGCCACAGTCGCTCATGTGCCATTCTTCCGCATTGTGACAGGGGCTACCCCACAACTCCTGGTGCTCTGGCCAAGCCCCCAGCATGACAAGAATGGAGTCATGGGGCTTGATTCAGCAAGGATTGCAATTGCAAAGCTGCACGCAGGCTATAGACATATGATGTATGCATGCAGGCAGCTTTGCAATTGCGATCATTGCAGTTATGGTAATGCAGCAGAAGGCATCACGCCTCCTGTGCATTACTTATCCAAGCTGCATTGTCCAATCATGAGCCCAATTAGAACAGAAAGGGATTACACTCATTACAGTACATAAGTAATATATACCCCGATGTGAGTAGGTAATAAAGATTTTAGGGGGTTAATTTACTAAGATTCGAGTTTGGTCGAGATGACAATCTCTGGTGAGTTTAAGCATGTTTTTCATCTTGCAAATTTACTATAGGTAAACTTGGGTGAGTTTTGGGAGAGAGTTCATTTACCTCACTCATAAAACTCGGGTGAGATTGCAAACTCGAATCTTCTCACCATCTGCCAAACTCGAAAGTACTTTTCATGAAAAAGAGGCAGTTTGCAAATTTACCAAAAATTGAGATGAGAATCTCGGGTGAGATGCCTGCAAACTCTCTGCCAAATTGACATTTTAAACAATCACCTCCACATCTGCGAGTTTGGCTGAAACATACACAAATCATTTTTTTTTTCTAATTTGTTTTTAATATTTTTTAAAATAAATGATGTGAGATCCCCCCCCAAAAGACTAACTAGCCCTGAACTTGCCAGCCTGTCCTGGTTCTTAAATTTACAGGGAAAAAATGTGTAGGGTTCCATCAGGCAGCAGGGATAGAGCTGGTTTTAAATATATGGATAAAAATTTTGCGTGAGGTTCACCATATATTTAAAACCAGCCCTGGACCCTTTCTAGTGGGGGACTGATGTCAGGGGAGCCCTTGCACCGGGCCCCCCAGCCGCATCATCAGCCCTGACCGCTTAGCAGGCCAGGGATCCCTGGAGAGTTGGGAACCCCTCCAATAAAGGGGTCCCCCTCTCCAGGGCACCCCAGGCACCTCCGGGCAGTGGGTGGCGGGTTGATAGTGTAGGTGTAGTGTAAAAATAGAATTAACAACATTGTCTTAAGAGTGTAACTACAGGTCCCAGTAAGCCACCCCCACATGCTGGTACTTTGAGAACCACAAGTACCAGCATGCGGGGCATTAAGGGCCCACTGGTATGTGTAGTTCATCTGTAAAGAAATGTGTAAAAAAACACAACACACACTGTGAGAATAAAGTTTTATTACATACTGTGACACAGTCGGGATAGGGGTCCCTCTCCTAGGGTAGAGGGACTCCCTCTTTACACAAACAGCAGCTGTAGAAACAGGACACAAGTCTTTATTTTGCCAAATGAATATAATATCATTAACCAAATCCTAGCCCTACTGGCCAATAACTAAACAGTAGGTACCCTCACTACCAGGACGGTAAGGCCTACTGCCCACACCGTCAACAACAGCACGTGCACAGTACTTACAGGGTTGTCATAACAGTGTCTCTGGACATGCTAGCCTGCATGCCTACTTCCCAGATGTGACACTCAGCCACAACTACTCCTAGCTTAAATCAGCCATGCCCAGGTGCAAGCCCTAATGACCCTACTACCAGGCTAAAAAGGCCCAAGACCTGGAGTGACCTGTGGATGGAGCCCTCCATCTCCTCACATCCACACCCCCAGGACCCAATCCAGCTTTTCTCCAAAGCCAACATGTCTAGTCTGTGTTCACAAACAGACTTCTCCTGGGGGTCTTAAAACACATAGGATAGGAATCTGGGACACACATAGAAGCCACTCACCACTTCTCCAGTGCTTCTATCACAATACATACATACACATACATACTCACCTGCATCCAGATGTTCATGTGCCCTTCTCAATATAAAGTATCCATTGGAAGTACCTGAAAAATAAAACCAATACTCACTTTTTGTCCCACAAAGTTCTCCGCAGTAATCCAAAGAGGGTCCCGGACACACTGTATCAGCACGCTTCAGCATGTTGATACAGTAACGCTAAGGAGAGCTCAGGGCTTGAGCTTTAATTATTGCCGGGCCGCCAGCCAATCAGTGGCAGCTTCCATTAGCGGCCGCTCATTGGCTGGGACCCACGTGGAGGAGCCTAGGCCTGGGGTGCCCTGGAGAGGGGGACCCCTTTATTGGAGGGGTCCCCAACTCCCCATGGATCCCTTGCCTGGGCTGACTAGTGGTCAGGGCTGATGCTGCAGCTGGGGGGCCAGGTGAAAGGGCTCCCCTGGCTGTGGCATCAGTCCCCCACTAGAAAGGGTCCAGGGCTGGTTTTAAATATATGGTGAACCTCACACTAGGGGTGAGCGGGTTCGGATTTCTGAAATCCGAACCCCCCCGAGCCCCCCCGATCCGAGTCCGATCCGAGTCAGGCTCGACTTTTCCCGCCTGACTCGGATCTGAAATCGAGGCAAAACGTCATCATCCCGCCTTCCGAGTCTCGCGGGTTTTGGATCCTATATAAGGTACCCGCGTCGGCGCCATTTTCTCACTCGGCTGTGGACAGTGAAGAGGGAGGGTGGGAGTTAGGGCTGTGTAGTGTAGTGTAGTGTAGTGTAGTGTAGTGTAGTGCTGCTGTTGTCCACTACTTCAAAGTCCATAGGGGCTGGCTATGTTGTGCTGTGCTGCTGTTGTTAATAGGGGCTGTGTCCACTACTTCAAAGTCCATAGGGGCTGGCTGGACTGTGTTGTGCAGTCAGTTCTCCATAGGGGCTGTGTCCACTCCAAAGTCCTGTGCAGTGTCCCAGTCCTAAAGGAGTGCTGTAGTGTTGTCCAGGGGGTGCTCTGTCCATCAGGGGTGCTCCCCCCAAGTGCTAAAAAAATAATATATTTTCTGTGTTTGTGAATTGTGTGCGCAGTAGCCGCACGTGCATCAACAAAGTAGTGCCAAGCGTGAGCCTGTGTCATAAGTAAAGGGCCGGCTGGCTTGACCGTTAAAGGGTGCTGTAACCCCCGAAAGTACACTCCAGTCCAAACCAAAAAAAAATTATTTTCTGTGTTTGTGAATTGTGTGCGCAGTAGCCGCACGTGCATCAACAAAGTAGTGCCAAGCGTGCGCCTGTGTCATAAGTAAAGGGCCGGCTGGCTTGACCGTTAAGGGTGCTGTAACCCCCGAAAGTACACTCCAGTCCAAACCAAAAAAAATATTATTTTCTGTGTTTGTGAATTGTGTGCGCAGTAGCTGCACGTGCATCAACAAAGTAGTGCCAAGCGTGCGCCTGTGTCATAAGTAAAGGGCCGGCTGGCTTGACCGTTAAAGGGTGCTGTAACCCCCGAAAGTACACTCCAGTCCAAACCAAAAAAAAATTATTTTCTGTGTTTGTGAATTGTGTGCGCAGTAGCCGCACGTGCATCAACAAAGTAGTGCCAAGCGTGCGCCTGTGTCATAAGTAAAGGGCCGGCTGGCTTGACCGTTAAAGGGTGCTGTAACCCCCAAAGTACACTCCAGTCCAAACCAAAAAAAAAATTATTTTCTGTGTTTGTGAATTGTGTGCGCAGTAGCCGCACGTGCATCAACAAAGTAGTGCCAAGCGTGCGCCTGTGTCATAAGTAAAGGGCCGGCTGGCTTGACCGTTAAAGGGTGCTGTAACCCCCGAAAGTACACTCCAGTCCAAACCAAAAAAAAATTATTTTCTGTGTTTGTGAATTGTGTGCGCAGTAGCCGCACGTGCATCAACAAAGTAGTGCCAAGCGTGCGCCTGTGTCATAAGTAAAGGGCCGGCTGGCTTGACCGTTAAAGGGTGCTGTAACCCCCGAAAGTACACTCCAGTCCAAACCAAAAAAAAATTATTTTCTGTGTTTGTGAATTGTGTGCGCAGTAGCCGCACGTGCATCAACAAAGTAGTGCCAAGCGTGCGCCTGTGTCATAAGTAAAGGGCCGGCTGGCTTGACCGTTAAAGGGTGCTGTAACCCCCGAAAGTACACTCCAAACCAAAAAAATATATATTTTCTGTGTTTGTGACTTGTGTGCACTGTGGCTGCACGTGCATCAACAAAGGAGCAGCGCCAAGCGTGCGCCTGTGTCCCATAAGTGAAGAGACGGCTGGCTCATTTCTTAAAGGGTGGTGTAACCCACAAAGTGCACTACTCTCCAGCAAAAATAAAAAAATATTTTCTGTGTTTGTGTGCGCTTTAGCCGCACGTATATTATATATCAATATAACATAAATGGAGGACCAAACTTTCTCCGATAAAAATAAAATAGGGAAAGATCAAGAACCACTTCCTCCTAGTGCTGTTGCTGCTGCTGAGAGTTGTTCATCATCCCAGAGAGGAAGTAGGAACATCACTACTTTTACTAAACAATTGACCCTCCAACAGTCCCTAGCGATGAGGATGAAGTACGACAGCAGTCATCCTGAAGCAAAACGTATAACTGAGGCCTTGACTGCTATGTTGGTGTTAGACGTGCGTCCGGTATCCGACATTAGTGCAGTGGGATTTAGACAATTGATGGAGGTAGTGTGTCCTCGGTTCCAAATCCCGTCTAGATTCCACCTGCATGTCTTTGTGAATTGTGTGGGCTGAAGCCGCACTTGCATCCTCAAAGCAGCAGCGACAAGCGTGCGTCTGTCTGTTAAAGGGTGTTGTAACTCTCAAAGTGCTCCAAAAAAAATCAAAAATTTTTTTTTAATGTGTTTGTGACTTGTGTGCGATGTAGCCACACTTGCATCCTCAAAGCAGCAGCGACAAGCGTGCGTCTGTCTGTTAAAGGGTGGTGACACCCTCAAAGTGTGCTACACAAACAATTAAAATATTGTTCTTTTTTTTCTGTCTTTGTGAATTGTGTGGGCTGAAGCCGCACTTGCATCCTCAAAGCAGCAGCGACAAGCGTGCGTCTGTCTGTTAAAGGGTGTTGTAACTCTCAAAGTGCTCCAAAAACTAAAAAATTTTTTTTTAATGTGTTTGTGACTTGTGTGCGATGTAGCCACACTTGCATCCTCAAAGCAGCAGCGACAAGCGTGCTTCTGTCTGTTAAAGGGTGGTGACACCCTCAAAGTGTGCTACACAAACAATTAAAATATTGTTCTTTTTTTTTCTGTCTTTGTGAATTGTGTGGGCTGTAGCCGCACTTGCATCCTCAAAGCAGCAGCGACAAGCGTGCGTCTGTCTGTTAAAGGGTGTTGTAACTCTCAAAGTGCTCCAAAAAATGAAAAAAATTTTTTTAATGTGTTTGTGACTTGTGTGCGATGTAGCCACACTTGCATCCTCAAAGCAGCAGCGACAAGCGTGCGTCTGTCTGTTAAAGGGTGGTGACACCCTCAAAGTGTGCTACACAAACAATAAAAATATTCTTCTTTTTTTTGTCTTTGTGAATTGTGTGGGCTGTAGCCGCACCTGCATCCTTAAAGCAGCAGCGACAAGCGTGCGTCTGTCTGTTAAAGGGTGGTGACACCCTCAAAGTGTGCTACACAAACAATTAAAATATTGTTCTTTTTTTTTCGGTCTTTGTGAAATGTGTGGGCTGTAGCCGCACCTGCATCCTTAAAGCAGCAGCGACAAGCGTGCGTCTGTCTGTTAATGGGTGGTGTAACTCTCAAAGTGCTCCAAAAAATAAAAAACTATTTTTTTAATGTGTTTGTGACTTGTGTGCGATGTAGCCGCACTTGCATCCTCAAAGCAGCAGCAACAAGCGTGCGTCTGTCTGTTAAAGGGTGGTGACACCCTCAAAGTGTGCTACACAAACAATAAAAATATTCTTCTTTTTTCTGTCTTTGTGAATTGTGTGGGCTGTAGCCGCACCTGCATCCTTAAAGCAGCAGCGACAAGCGTGCGTCTGTCTGTTAAAGGGTGGTGACACCCTCAAAGTGTGCTACACAAACAATTAAAATATTGTTCTTTTTTTTTCGGTCTTTGTGAAATGTGTGGGCTGTAGCCGCACCTGCATCCTTAAAGCAGCAGCGACAAGCGTGCGTCTGTCTGTTAAAGGGTGGTGACACCCTCAAAGTGTGCTACACAAACAATAAAAATATTCTTCTTCTTTTTTCTGTCTTTGTGAATTGTGTGGGCTGTAGCCGCACTTGCATCCTCAGAGCAGCAGCGACAAGCGTGCGTCTGTCTGTTAAAGGGTGGTGTAACCCTCAAAGTGTGCTCCACAAACAATAAAAATATTCTTTTTTTTTTTCTGTCTTTGTGAATTGTGTGGGCTGTAGCCGCACTTGAATCCTCAAAGCAGCAGCGACAAGCGTGCGTCTGCCTGTTAAAGGATTACATCGGTGACAGCATCCAAGTAGGCATGTCAGACAGTCCGTACCTGTACTGGCAGGAAAAAGAAGAAATTTGGAGGTCCCTGTACAAACTGGCTCTATTTTACCTGAGTTGCCCCCCCTCCAGTGTGTACTCCGAAAGAGTGTTTAGTGCAGCCGGGAACCTTGTCAGCGAAAGGCGTAGGAGGTTGCTTCCACAAAATGTGGATAAGATGATGTTCATAAAATGAATTATCAACTCTTCCAGGAAGACCAGCCTCCAGAACGTACAGAGGGACCTGTGGTTCCAGCAGGGACGAATTAATACTCTGTGAGGATGAGGATGTACACACTGAAGAGTGTGAGGAATCGGTGGATGAGGAAGATGAGGATGACATCTTGCCTCCGTAGAGCCAGTTTGTGCAGGGACAGATTAATTGCCAGCTTGTTTTGTGGGGGCCCAAACGAACCAATCATTTCAGCCACAGTTGTGTGGCAGACCCTGGCGCTGAAATGATTGGTTTGTTAAAGTGTGCATGTCCTGTTTATACAACATAAGGGTGGGTGGGAGGGCCCAAGGACAATTCCATCTTGCACCTCTTTTTTTTCTTTGCATTATGTACAGTTTGGGGCCTAGTTTTTCAATGCCATCCTGTCTGCCACTGCAGTTTCACGCCTAGATGGGTCACATGTTTGTGCCGCCCACTCGTGTCGCTTAGCATAGTCATCCAGCTACCTCGGTGCAACCTTTTGGACATAAAAACACTATTGTGAGGTGTGAGGTATTCAGAATAGACTGGAAATGAGTGGAAATTAAGGTTATTGAGGTTAATAATAGCATAGGAGCAGAAAAACCTACAAATTCTGTGATTTTAGCTGTTTTTATGCTTTTTTTCAAAAAAATACAGATCCAAAACACAAAACCCAGAACCCAAAACACGGAAGGGTGGTTTTGGCAAAACCAATCCAGATCCAAAACACGAAGAAAGATCCAGATCCAAAACCAAAACACAAAACACGAAAAGTGGCCGGTGCACACCCCTAATATATATATATATATATATAACCATACGGAGGTATCGGTTTTCTGTTAGGTGTCAATACAGCACCAATATAATGGATCACAAGCCCTGAGAGTGCCACTACATTGGAGTTGACTGTTTGGATTTTTTTGGAGGTACCCAGGCTGGATGACATTTATATTTAATTGAGTGCCAGCATATTCTGTTAGAGGGGGGTGTGTGTGTGTGTGTGTATGTGTATGTGTGTGTGTGTGCATATATATACACATATATATATATATATATATATATATATACACATACCTAGTGTGTATGTATATATATATATATATATATGTATATATATATATATATACACATACACTGACAGGCAGATATATATTAGATACAAATACTATAGTTTACTTACTGACTGTCACACACTGTGACAGTCAGTATTTGTAGGCTGTTGGTACCTGTG
This sequence comes from Taudactylus pleione, assembly GCA_031769625.1. NCBI lineage: Eukaryota > Metazoa > Chordata > Amphibia > Anura > Myobatrachidae > Taudactylus > Taudactylus pleione. The sequence continues at coordinate 654,860 of JAUIMM010000546.1, forward strand.
CCTGTGTGCTGCTGCTGTTCTGTGCGTGTATGCGTGCAGTGCAGGGCCGGCGTGTACAAAATCATCCTGGAGGCGCCGAGGTGGTCCGCATACAGCCTGGAGGCGGAGCTGTCAGTAGTGACTGACAGGCTCCGCAAAGGCTTATGGAGGAGCTGCGGCGGCTGGGCATGCGCGGCAGCTCCCCCGTCTGCCATTTTTCTTTAGGTTCAGAGAGAATGCTGCCCGATCGGAGCTGAGCTCCGATCGTGGCAGCTGGGCCGGCAAAGCAGAGAGGGGTGAGTAAGGGATGCGCGGCTGCTGGCATTCGCGGAAGCTGTAATGCTGCATGATCGGAGCTGAGCTCCGATCGCGGCAGCTTGCAGCTGGGTCAGCAGAGGGGTGGGTGAGGGAAGGGCCACCGCCAGCCCCAAAAGACACATAATAAGGGACCGGCCCAGCGGGAAACTGCCCGGCATCCCGGCAGCCCAATCCGCCCCTGGCCACATCAATCTTTTGACTGCAAAAATCAACATTACACATATAACAGTATCTATGCACTTCCTCTTATACTAACTGCTGGGGGAAACATCAAATATAGGACAGTCATTGTGCATTTCCTCTTATACTGATAGTAGGAGGAAACATCAAACACAGGACAATCACTGTGCACTTCCTCTTATACTGACTGCAGGAGGAAACATCACACACAGGACAATCACTGTGCTCTTCCTCTTATACTGACTGCATGAGGAAACATCACACACAGTATAGTCACTGTGCACTTCCTCTTATACTGACAGCAGGAGGAAACATCACACACAGTATAGTCACTGTGCACTTCCTCTTATACTGACTGCAGGAGGAGACATCACACACAGGACAATCACTGTGCACTTCCTCTTATACAGACTGCAGGAGGAAACATCACACACAGGACAATCACTGTGCATTTCCTCTTATACTGACTGCAGGAGGAAACATCACACACAGGATAGTCACTATGCACTTCCTCTTATACTGACTGCAGGAGGAAACATCACACACAGGACAATCACTGTGTACTTCCTCTTATACTGACTACAGGAGGAAACATCACACACAGGACAATCACTGTGCACTTCCTCTTATACTGACTGCAGGAGGAAACATCACACACAGGACAATCACTGTGTACTTCCTCTTATACTGATTACAGGAGGAAACATCACACACATGATAATTATAGTGCAATTCATCTTATACTGACTGCAGGTGGAAACATCACACACAGGACAATCACTGTGCACTTCATCTTATACTGACTGCAGGAGGTAACATCACACACAGGACAGTCACTGTGCTCTTCCTCTTATGCTGACTGCATGATGACACATCACACACAGGACAATCACTGTGCACTTCCTCTTATACTGACTGCAGGAGGAAACATCACACACAGGACAATCACTATGCACTTCCTCTTATACTGACTGCAGGAGGAAATATCACACACAGGACAATCACTGTGCTCTTCCTCTTATACTGACTGCAGGAGGAAACATCACACACAGGACAATCACTGTGTACTTCCTCTTATACTGACTGCATGATGACACATCACACACAGGACAATCACTGTGCACTTCCTCTTATACTGACTGCAGGAGGAAACATCACACACAGGACAATCACTGTGCACTTCCTCTTATACTGACTGCAGGAGAAAATATCACACACAGGACAATCACTGTGCTCTTCCTCTTATACTGACTGCAGGAGGAAACATCACACACAGGACAATCACTGTGTACTTCATCTTATACTGACTGCAGGAGGAAATATCACACACAGGACAATCACTGTGCTCTTTCTCATATAATGACTGTAGTTGGAAACATCACACACAGGACAATCACTATGCACTTCCTCTTATACTGACTGCAGGAGGAAACATCACACACAGGACAATCACTGTGTACTTCCTCTTATACTGACTGCAGGAGGAAATATCACACACATTACAATCACTGTGCATTTCCTCTTATACTGACTGCAGGAGGAAATATAACACACAGGACAATCACTGTGCACTTCCTCTTATACTGACTGCAGGAGGAAACATCACACACAGTCACTGTGCACTTACTCTTATACTGACTGCAGGAGGAAATATCACACACAGGACAATCACTGTGCACTTCCTCTTATACTGACTGCAGGAGGAAATATCACACATAGGACAATCACTGTGCACTTCCTCTTATACTGACTGCAGGAGGAGACATCACACACATGATAATTATAGTGCAATTCATCTTATACTGACTGTAGGTGGAAACATCACATACAAGAATATAACTGTACATTTCCACTTAGACAATGCTGAAATATTTAATGGGTCAAATCTCATAGACAAAATGGCTATAGCTGGCATAAATTGTTGGCGGTTCTGGTGTTATTAATGATATACGTAGTAGTGGCGGCACTACTGGTGTATTCAATTGGGGCATTGCTGGTATTGAGCTTAATTATTAGTCACACACAATGCCAATGTTCACATATTTTAGTGATTGTTTTGTTACTGCGCATGAGTGGGTAGCACTAAACACTTGCACAGCGCATGCATTTTGTGGTGTACTCACACAAAGTCACAGTACTGTATGAAATGCATTGTATTTTGAATGTAGTGTAGTGTTCCTGGGCGGTTAGTTGGAATTGGCTATTCATACACATATTTGATTATTATGGGAATATTACGTGTGCGTCACCAAAGTGGTTGTGTATCAAGGCCTGATTCATGACCGGATGCTGTTGCGGGGCCTCAGGCAGATGTATGATTATCTGGAAACTACGCTGCCCATGTGCAGAATGGGTCCTCGCTCATTGAACCACCAAGCTGTAGCCTGATTGACATGCTGCAGCATTTGAGGGGCAGGGTGGGGGCATGCCAGGCCAGCACTACCAGAAACAGCGGCATATCCCCGTTATCCGAGAGCCAAGGTCTATGTCGGTGCATGCAGATTTCCTGGCCTAGCATGGCTGACAGCGTAAGCTAAAACTTACTCAGCTGCTGCTGGTCACGATGGTGATTCGAGGCAGTATCTATAGACATTGCACTCGGGGCATGATTCAGCAGTGCACTGCTGATCACAGTTTCCCGATGTTCGGGAATATGGGCAGGTGCCAGAACCGTTGTGAGTCCGCTCGCAAACTAGCAGCAGACTGTCAATCACTGACATTTGGGGGCGGGGAGGGGGCAGCGATAGCTGCCATTGGGGGGGTGGGAAGAGGCTTGGATTTCTGTCAGCTGACAGAGATTTCCTGGCCTCTTACTCGCAGCTGCAAAGGCTGGCTATATGACCCCATGGGTCAGGCAGCCAGCTGATGTTCTTGCAGAATATGCGATGCTGTGTTGGACAACGCAGCTCGGATATGTAATGCACAGGAGGTAAAATGCATCCTGCTGCATTACCATATTTGCAAGGATCGCAATTGCAAAGCTGCCTGCATGCATACATCATATATCTATAGCCTGCGTGCATACATCATATATCTAGATATATGATGTATGCACGCATGCTATAGATATATGATGTATGCACACAGGCTATAGATATATGATGTATGCACGCAGGCTATAGATATATGATGTATGCACACAGGCTATAGATATATGATGTATGCACGCAGGCTATAGATATATGATGTATGCACGCAGGCTATATAGCGTGCATACATCATATATCTATAGCCTGCGTGCAGCTTTGCAGTTGCAATCCTTGCAAAATCAGGCCCTTAGATCGCTGTTACAGTCAGGCGGCATCTGCATCCTACAGATACAGACCCCACAACATGACCCCTTCCACCTGATACAAAATGCTTTGCTCCTGGACTTCTCTCTTAATTGATGATTGCAGCCACCTGTGCTTAAACACCTGTCTCGTCTATTAACTACCTCACCACAGGTGTCTGCAATCATTAATTAGGTGGGAAGTCCAGGAGAAGAGTGTTTTGTACCGGGTAGAAGGGGTCATGTTGGAGGGTAGGTAGACTCCCCATGCAGTATTTAAATATATGCTGGGTGGTATTGTACAGTCTCTTCCTTGCTGCTGTGCAATACCTTCCAGACATGAATGAGGCCCTCAGACACTTAATAATGCACATTATTAATGTGCATGGGGCTGGTGCAGAATTTGATGGTGAAACCAATAGTATCCAATAAAGATGTACAAAGTGGATGTTGTGACTACAGCCACTCACAATGGGTGTCCCAGCCCTTGAACAGTCAGACGCACGGTTGTACAGCAGAGGAAGGATAATACCAACATTAGCATAAAGTCACAGATGCACTTTGAGCTAGAGATGCTAAAATGGTCAAAAAGGATAAACTCATATTGATAATATCATGTACACAAGTGGTTTTATATCACCTAATACAGAAATCACATTATTATCTGCTGCATAAATCACATATAACCACTCTAGATGAGCGCGACTGGATAAGTGCTGATTTACAGTGCAAAATAATTTTTGATTATAAAATATGTACAATATCTGTATGTGTTTTTATGGCATTGCTAATTATCGGTGAGTTCTGATTTAATTTTTTTAAAGTTATCTTTAGGTAGACTCATCCTACAAGTCAGTGACATGTAATTAGAGATGAGTGGGTCCGGTACTCAGAGACCCGCTCATTGCAATTCTGAGTCGGATCCAAGGCTGACTTCGGTTTTCCCGCATGACTCTGATTTCAAAATGAGGCAAAATGTAATTTGCTGTCTCATTCTCACGGGTTTTGGATTATATAAAGGTCACTGTCAGTCACTCAGTGTGTGTGCCCGCTGAGATTGTGTTACCAGCAGGCGCCCATCTCCTTTCTTCTTACACCAGGGTATATATTACTTATGTAATGAGTGTATTCCCTTTCTGCTCTTATCAGGCCCCATGATCTCCTCAGTGACTCCTAATATCATTATTGCATACTTACACCGGGGTATATATTACTTATGTAATGAGTGTTTTCCCTTTCTGCTCTTATCAGGCCCATGGTCTCCTCTGTGACACCTAATATCATTATTACATACTTACACCGGGGTATATATTACTTATGTAATGAGTGTATTCCCTTTCTGCTCTTATCAGGCCCCATGATCTCCTCAGTGACTCCTAATATCATTATTGCATACTTACACCGGGGTATATATTACTTATGTAATGAGTGTTTTCCCTTTCTGCTCTTATCAGGCCCATGGTCTCCTCTGTGACACCTAATATCATTATTACATACTTACACCAGGGTATATATTACTTATGTAATGAGTGTTTTCCCTTTCTGCTCTTATCAGGCCCCATGGTCTCCTCTGTGACACCTAATATCATTATTACATACTTACACCAGGGTATATATTACTTATGTAATGAGTGTTTTCCCTTTCTGCTCTTATCAGGCCCATGGTCTCCTCTGTGACACCTAATATCATTATTACATACTTACACCGGGGTATATATTACTTATGTAATGAGTGTATTCCCTTTCTGCTCTTATCAGGCCCATGATCTCCTCAGTGACTTCTAATATCATTATTACCTACTTACACCGGAGTATATATTACTTATGTAATGAGTGTTTTCCCTTTCTGCTATTATCTTTACAGGTAAATCACAGAAAATATCGGCAAATGTGACACTTGAAGGTTTGTAAAATATTCTTTTTGAATACTTTAAAATCTAGCCTCAGTGTATCTGAATTTTTGGGAAAAATACTCGGGTGTAAATGTAATTGTCTGAGTGATGGGGAGTAATGGAGGCATTGGTGAGCTTTTGGTGAGACTGCCCAATATTTTAAAGGGGCAATTATTTAAAAGGCAAAACAAGGCTGATATTATATATGCAGAATTAACATCTGGTTACAGAATGGAGGCAGAGGGCCTAATTCAGACCTGCTTGCCAGTGCTGAGCGCTCGCAAGCGGGTCGATGTTAGCTCAGTGCGCATGCGCACGAGGGAGCCAGCTCCGTCGCTCCAGGTTTCGCTACAAAGGGGGCGTGCTGTCGATGGTGAGTGACAGCACGCCCCCTTTGGTGGGCGTGCCGGGGGCGTGGCTGCCCAGACGTCTGGGGCCGGCCCACTGAGATCACAAGTGATGTCAGTGGGAGTGCTCTCGGCTCTGATAGAGCCAAAAGCACTCCAAGGCTTGCGGCAACGAGACCCTACCACAAGGGTCTTGTCGCAAGCCCAATGGTCGCGATGGTCTTGACCATCGGGACCATCTTTTTGGCCGCTCGCTATAGCTGTGGGTGGTCACCCACAGCTATGCGAGCAGCCAGGAGGCCGCTCTAAAATTAGGAAGGACAGCCCTGATTCAGAGCGAGCGCTCTGCATCAGGGCCAGAGTCCAACCCCAAACAGCTGAAATTTGAAAAGCATTCTCTCGAGGCGAGCCCATACATTAGGTGTGCTATGCATTGTACAATGCTATATTGGGAGGATTGGTTATAGTGACAGTGTATCCTTCATCAGTAATGTTGTAGAGCACATGCGGAAGAAAAGGGAGAACAAAGTACAGGGACATAAGGCAGCTTATATTTTTTCAGCTTGTGACAAACTCTCATCTGCTGAATGTGTAGAGTCTGTTGTACAACATGCAGTTCTCATACCAAGGGCTCTATTTATTACAATTATTTTTACTAAAATAAAGTGGAAAAGGGTGTTTTCACATTATTTTAGTTTCACCTAAAGGTGCTACAGGGCAATTGGAGTAGAATTCATAAAATTATTCTCCAACCCCTAAGTATCACTTGTTTTTAGTAAGCAGATCGCATTTCCCATAATTGTAATGGGAAATGTGATCCGACCAAAGTTACTAAAAATAAATTGTAAAATTATACCAGAGAAAACCCTGTGACAATAACGCCACCTGGAGGTAGTGTTATCCAGGGTCATCCCCGGTTACTAGACTCCTGCCCTGCTCTAACGGGGAGAGCAGAGACCGGAGTCGGCCCCAGTGGTCAGCTGTGTGGTCTAAAGAGACCAAACGCTGATAGTGTAAAAAAAAATTAACTTACCTGACTCCAGGGACCGGTGGTTGGGGCTCCTGTGATGTCCTCCCTCCAGTCAGCTGGTCTCCCATGCTGCACTGCGGCCCAGTCATCAGGCGATCGGGTCCCAGTGCAGTATGGGATATCACCTGACCGGAGGACATGGAAGACATCACCGGAGCCCGTATCATGCAGGTAAGTGTAATTAAGGGAGAGGGGGGGTAGCGGGAGGGTGTGCAATCATGGGGGGGCTTAGCGCATAGGGGGTAGCGGCGGCGGCCGGTCGGCGAATGCGCCGGCCACTAGTAACGGTATTTTTTTGCGAAAATACAGTGACTAGTGTGCGGATGGGAATCGCAGGGACAGAGCTTTCTCGCAAGCTTTGTCCCTGCAAGGGATTTGTAGTAAATTCCTGTGATATTGCCTGAATTTGCAATGCGAATTCAGTCGGTACTATCACACTACAATCTGCATTACAAATGCGGATTGTAGTAAATAGAGCCCCAAGTGAGGGTGTGATTCATAGTTGGGAGTGATTCCTAGTTGGATGCATGGCCAATGTTTTTGCAGATAAGTGACTTTTTGCTACTGCTCATGCATGAAATGTCTAGGAAACCTCACTGTGTGTCACAACTCTTGGATATATAATGGATGCTGGCCCATAGTTCAAGATTGGCAGGATACAGTACTGAGCCATGGAGTCTAACATACTGGTAGTATTTATCAGGGACCCCCGCACGGGGGTCATGGCCCTCACAATTGGTTCCCCAATATTGGTGCTGGTGCACTTTGGATTGGAGCAGAGTACAATGAAGGTGTATAAAGTAGTCAACAAGCCGGGTCAGAATCAAATGGACAAGATGATACCAGGGATTAGATGTTAAAAGGTCATGGAGAATAGCCAAAGTTGAATATCAAGCGTAGTACCAGGGAAAAGAAGGAATCAGGTCACAAGCAAAGCCAAGGTCAGCAACAAGCAGTAAGGATCACTAGGAACACTGGAGTATGATTCGGGAGCCTATAGTCTGGCACGGGAGTGCACCCAGGAACTTCCTTATATAAGAGGAGTGAGAGAAAGACCATGAGAAAAAAGCCATAGAGATTGTTTGTCTTGAAGCCAGCTGTAAGGTACAAGTATAAACTCTCCAATCCAATATGGCTATAGCTAGAGCAGTTTCAGAGGGTCTGATGGAAATAAATGTATTTCTGGGGGAAAGGCTGCATAGCTACTGAGAGCACAGTGAAGCTTTGGATATAGAGCCTAACCTTGGCCATGGCAGAGCTGTGAAATTGCAAGAACAGAATGAAAATCTAAAGAGAGGTCTGTTGACTGTGAAGCACCAGTTGCATAATCTCCAAATAGAAATGAATGCCAAAGAACTAAAGCTGCAGTATAAATTAAATGTGGCACAGTCTATAATAGCTGCACAAAAGTTAAGACTCACTGAATTTGAAGATATAAAAAGCAAACTTTTACAGTCTGAGAACAAATTGGCAAGCACCATGAGGAAAATTACCCAGCTGGAAGAGCAGCTGTCTGCGGCTCAGAAAAAGTTCCTCATGGTTGTGAGAAAAGCAGGAGAAGTTGATTGGCACGATTAGGGGCAGATTCAATTGGGCACGAGGTTTAGCGAGGAAAAAACCTTGCTCCCCTCGCGCTCAATTTTGAAATACAGCAGGTATGCACGCTCCTGATACCCGCAGTATCCAATAAAAAAAATAGTGGTCACAGGGTTTTCAGCTCTGAAAACCCTGCGCCGTGTAAAAAAAAAAATTCAATTTTTTTTTTACTTACCTGCCCTGGGGTTTCAATGGCTCCAAGTGGCCTCCCCTCTATCTTCTTACTGGAGAGGGGGCTGCTGGGAGTCCCGTGGGCTCCTGGGAGGCTCCAGGAGCTGGTGGGAGGGGAAAGGGCTGCTGTGAGTTGTAGTTCCCCCAGCGCCCATTCCGGGGGCCACACAGACACTGGGGGGGGGGCACACTGAACTGGGGATCACACACACGCTCACTCATACACACTTACAAACACCATACACACTGACATACTCACCCTGCTACAAAAGACCCAGCTCCCGAAGCTGGATGCAGAAGACAGTGATGCAGAAGGTAAGTAATTAATTAAGGACTAATTAAGCTAATTGGAAACTCCCAATTGCTTAATTAGTCATAAGGGGGGGTACCGCCAGGGTGCTAGAGCAAGTCCCACTGATTTTTCCTGAAATTAACGATTTTAGGAAAAATAACACTTGTTCTGGAGTAAAAAAAACACCAACCTAATTGAATAGTAAAAAACCCGCACCTGCAGGCAAATTCTAGCAGGTGCGGGATTTCTACTATTCTTGCACCCAATTGAATCTGCCCCTAAGACTGATTTCTGGACCAAAAATAGCATCCAATGTCTCCTCTAAGCCTAGTGTGATAGAAGTGCATAAACACAGGTGATGATTGCTACAGCTTAATCCTGAAAAGGCTGGCACGCAGAGTGATATGCTACTGGTGCAGTGTGTCTTGTGTGATGAGCAGCGGACGAGCAATGAGATGCTTGAACAAAGTAAGATGTTCCAGGAGAATGATGTTTGTCAGCAGCAGTTTGACAAGGAAGATGTCCTCATTAAATGTCAGTGTCCAAAAAGTGAGAGAAGTATCAAAGTTGGGAAATTTTCTAAAAGACCATCTTGCAAAAGTGGGTGAAGTACCATGTAGTGTCTTTCAGCTTAGTGATACCTGAGGGTGTGAAGTTCTCCCAAAGGGACACAGGCCCAGATTGCAAAACCGTGTCTGAAGTTGATGATAAAAAAAACTGATGAATACAGAGGGTGATCGTATCGATACCTAGTAAAAACCTCTGTACGATCCTGCCTATACCTTCTAGAATTCCTTCCTATACCTTCTAAATCCTGCCTATACCTTCTAGAATTGTCGCAATTTAGCGTAATGAGTAGCACAGTAAATAAATGCCTTTAGACTTTGAATGTGTTTCCAAAGCACAAAAAGTTATTATTCAACATAAAAACAGATGGTTACACGCTGTGATCTAAAGACAATTAGCGCAAATAAATCATACAGACCCAAGGTACAGTTATTACATACGCACGCGCTCTGGCCCAGATACCGGCATCAGCAATAGAAACCTCCATCAACAGCATCAGCAAGAAGACTCTCGACTGTGGTCAGAGAGCGCACATATATACTCTTACAGGAATAGGCAATACAATAGGACAGATTGGTTCTCCGTCACGATGCTTCTGTTACAGGACAGTTAACAGGTCAGTTCAAATGGACACAGGTCAGCCTCCGACAGCCTTTTGTCTCCTTTTTCCCGCTGCATGCAAATCTAAGCTGCTAACATTACAGAGTACATTTTAATGTTTTAACTCCCTATAGTCCATAGTTCGCAGACGCATGTTCCGATATTCTCACCGATGGTACCGGGAATCTGTGGAGACACAATAGATCAGTACAACACCAGACACGGTCTGCTTATCATGTACTAAGCCTTAGATGTCAAATAATCTTTATTACACAACATTAATAATCACTGAATAAACCTTGAATATCATACTTTAATACTAGGGAACCTTTCATGTAAGTGTGCAGTGTGTAAGTATTAGGGAATGGGGAAAAGACGCTAGTTAGCGTTGTGTGACTATGTGCTTTGTGGAGTATGCTATGGTGCGTGTCTTGCAGGGATAATTAGTTTATATGTTTTAGCGACTTTCTGTATTTATGTGATGAGGACTGTTAATTTCTTTCTATTGCGTGGGAATCGCACGACGCAAAATAGCATCGCTGTATGTAGTTATAGTGGCGAGTTTCACTCAAAATGGCGCTGGGCGGCCAGCCACAAAATGGGATCTCATTGCCATTCGCAAGATGGCGTCGCCCCGATCTAATTTTAAACAGATCCTGTCTCAGCCAATTATCCGGCTTCGACAATCGCATAACCCATGAAGAAAAGGTACAGCATGTACAGAAGTCTACAGAGAGGTGGATGACTTCCAAAGATGAGACTCTGATGTCAATATATGTTCAGAGTGATGTGAATGTGCCCAAGTCATGCACTTTTGTAGTGGAAAGCAGAACCTTACAGGCAGTTAATGGTGGCGGTCTTGTGAAGAATAGTTATCATGTATATGAAACAATGCCTTCATACAACCAGGATGGAACTTGCAATACAGCTGAATTTATCTGTAAGGAAGTGAAGTGGTCTCACATTAGAAAGCTTGAAGCAAAAAGTCCAGCTAAACTGAATATAAGAAAATTATTATAAAAAAATAAGTAATGAAATAATAATAACACAAAACTCAAACCTTATCTTCAAAAAAAAAAAAGGACCAAAAAAAGGAAAAAAGGGGATGTTATAGGAGATACCGATCATTAAATGAACATATTCAGAGGGTTCATCTCATACAAGCCCTTAGGGGCCACATTGTCTAACTGATGGATTCATCTATCCTCTTTTTTTCAGAAATAGCAGATCCCGGTCACCCCCTCTAGCCATAGGAGGAATCCAGTTAATTAGCATGTAGCGTAAAGTAGAAATCTGATTACATTCTTTCAAAAAATGCAAAGCCAGAGGTTTGTCTGGAGCCCGTGCAAAGTGAATGGATGAATAGTGTTGGGACATCCATTCTTTAAATGTTCGGATTGTCTTACCTACATACATCAGCCCACAATGGCAAGTAAGAAAGTAGATTACATGGTCAAGTTGACAAGGGAGCCTAGGCTTTAGATATATTTTATGATCGCTATGTGGGAGACAGAAAATAATTCCAGTAATCAGGGATCTGCAGGTCATGCAGCCGGCGCATTTAAAGCAACCATTACTCTGGGATAGCCAATTCCTCTTTTCTAAGGGCTCTGTGCACATATCAGATCTCAGCAGAAGGTTTTTCAAGTTGCTGCCTCTACTGACAGTCAGAAGCAGAGGGTTCTTTTTAAGTCGCTTAAATGCTGTATCAGAGGAGATCAGGTTTTTGTTATGACCTTTTGTGTGGACCTTAAATTGGTGTCACAGTGCAGATTTATAAATCACAGTATCAGTATAAGCATTTTTTACTCTGGTTTGCTTGCCCATCACAATTCCTTTCACTGGTGAGGCATCTCTCTACATCCCTATTACTATAGGCATGTTCCATAAAACTATTATGGCATTCCACTAGCTCTGGGTCTGAGTTATTCCTCAAGTCCCACATGAATTGTGAGACTGGTAGGCTAGATTTTAATTGGTCAGGATGGTGGCTTGAGGCCCACAGCAGGGTATTTCTGTCAGTCTCTTTTCTTAATAGTGTTTATCCCAGGGTAGAGCCTTGACGTTATACAGTCATATCCAAAAAGTGCATCAGATTTTCATCTATAGCAGCTGTGAAACGGATGGGTGTACCAAAATGATTCAAACAATCCATCATATCAAAAAATGCATCTCCCCTCCATATAACAAAAATGTCATAAATGTACCTCTTAAAGAAAAATAGCTAAAAAATATGTCTCTGCTCATACTGGTGCATGTACAAATTGATGTAATATGGCACCAGGTTAGAAATCATGGTGATGCCCACTATTTGTATGTAACAGTCACCCAGGTACATAAAATAGTTCAGCTCCAACACTAAATGCAAAAGTGGCACCATAAATTCATTTGGTGGTCCATCATATGGGCTGGTTAGAAGTGCTTCCTTAGCCATCTAAATCCCACCCTCATGGGGAATCACTGTGTAGAAAGAGCAGACATCAAGGGTGTAAGTCAGGCATTCAGAGGCCAATGGCCCCAACAACTTTAATTAACTGAGGAAATGTCTGGAATCTTTCAGGTAGGTATTGTTTGATTTTACAATAGGTTACAAGAAATGGTCTATGCAACGAGCTAATGACTGTAGCAGAGACCATCTTGCAGAAATTATTGGCTACCCAGGGGGGTCAGTGAGGGACTTATGGATCTCTCTACAATTGGATATACTATGGCTAACTTTGGACTTCTCTATTGTGAAGCCTGAGACTATGCACCCCAGCAGCATTGATATATATTTTATGTGAGTGCAACTCTGACTTTGGCTACATATGAGGATTATCGGCTGGTGGACCGTTTGGCTTATTGATATGATGGAATGGGAGCTTTGTATACCCGGCGGTGCGGTGGTCTGGATCTTGCTGCATATGACTGATGGGTATGTTGCTCCCTTTACCAGTGGATCTTTGAGGACACCATTGGTTTAACACTTACTGAGGTACCAGGATCTATGATGGTGGAACTCACGCTGGTAATTTGATAGATATACAGTGGTCTAAGGGCGATTTGGGGTCTGTCTTTACCAGGGACTGTTTATGTAGAGAGAGTAACTGTGTGGGAAGATGATATATTTAAAGATATACTTATGTGAGTTTGGATTGATTAAATATACTTCCTGATATGCATTTGGGGGCGTGCCCAGGGATGAGACATCTGGTATATATAGGCCTATATGGGAAGATAGTGGTACTTTCTCTGGACAAAGGACTCAGCATGGCCCAAAACATTGACATGTTTTTGGATGATGCTATGTGAATGAATAAAGGGCCTGATTCAGAGCCGGTCGCTATTTGCGCTCGCTCATCCATAAAATAGGGGTGGCTATTCAAATGAACCGTTCGCTGTTTGCGGTCTGTTCACGCCTCTAGGTCTGAACGAGCGAACAAAACTTGCGGTCTTTTTTGGGAAACTACGCCCCCTGTCCGCTCGCATCCTACGTCATGTCCGCTATTTATTAGATTAATCGAGTACATCGAACAGGGTATGAGCTGCTCGCTATTCTTGTGGTTGGTTTTTGCTACCACAATTTTGCGAGCAGTTCTGACTATAAAATAACCCAGTGACGTGGTCAGTGACGCTGCTGTTTTAAATATGAACACCCATAAAACGCCCATTTTGACCTTTAAGCACGCCTGCGATCGGATCTCCACTCCCCGTTTTCAAGCACCTTCCCCTGTTACCACCCACATACGCCTCATCCTGTCACTCAAATTAGCAGGCATTCGCACTGACTGGTGGGAGCCGCAAGGTTATTAAAGTTTACCCTGCGGTTCCCACCATTGACTACAATGGAGGGAGCCGTTCATTGGCTGAGAGACGGGAGATGGCCTCTCTCAGCCAATGAACGCTTAGCAGCGGGGTTTCCATGGTGATACCCCGCCGCTAAGCTCTCATTCGGGAAGTACCGTTCTATAGAACGGTACTAAGTTCGTGGATCGCGTTTTCGTTTTGTTTTTTTGCCAAGTCCGGGGATGCCTACTTTGGAACGAAGAGGACAGAACCTCGCATAGGAGATGGTGAGTATGTTTTTTTTCACAAGTCCCCTATGGATACTTTACCGGACAAGTGGACGATGTTACATAGGTGAGTATGTGTACATGTGTGTGTGTGTGTATGTATGTTTAATAAACGTATACTGTCACGGTGTGTGTGTCCTGTGTTTTTTTAAACATTTTTTTTACAGGTGAACTACAGGTACTAGTGGGCCCTTAATGCCCTGCATGCTGGTACTTGTGGTTCTCCAAGTACCAGCATGCGGGACAGGCTAGCTGGGACTTGCAGTTCTACTTGTAAAGACAATGTTTGATATTCTTTATTTACACCACACCACACAATCAACCCACCACCCACCGCCACCAGGGGTGGCGGGGATAGCCCCGGGCTATCAGCCTGGGCCTGGGGTGCCCTGGAGAGGGTGACCCCTTTATTGGGGGGGTCCCCAGCTCTCCAGGGATCCCCGGCCTGGGCTGACTAGTGGTCAGGGCAGATGCTGCGGCTGGGGGGCCCGGTGAAAGGGCTCCCCTGGCTGTGGCATCAGCCCCCCGCTAGAAAAAGTCCAGTGCTGGTTCTGGAACATACAGGGGAACCCTACTAATTTTTTTCCCCTGTATTTCCAGAACCAGGACCGGATCAGAGCCCAGAGCTGGTTGCGCAGAATACGGGGGACCCCTACGTCGTTTGTCCCCCGTATTTTGGCAACCAGCGCTGGTTCTGACTAGCCCGGTGCTGGTTGTGCTTAAGTACAGGGGACCCCTACGTCGTTTGTCCCCTGTATTTAAGCACACCCAGCACTGGGTTACTAATGCCCGGGCTGGTTGCTCTTTTTTGGGGGGGTGCATGCCATTTTTTTCTTTTTTTACACAGGTTTTTTTTTTTTTTTTTTTACCACAGCAGCACAGACGGGTCTCACGGACCTGTCATTGCTCTGTGCCAATCACACAGATGCATGTAGCACGGATCTCCCAGGTTCGTGCTACATGCAAATGGGCACCATAACGCTGATTGGCTTCCTGTCTGCCACTGCAGTGCCACTCCTAGATGGGCCACGTGTTTGTGCCGCCCACTTGTGTCGCTTAGCATAGTCATCCAGCTACCTCGGTGCAACCTTTTGGCCTAAAAACAATATTGTGAGGTGTGAGGTGTTCAGAATAGAGTGGAAATGAATGGAAATTAATGTTATTGGGGTTATTAATAGCGTAGGAACAAAAAAAGGCCCATTTTATGTGATTTTAGTGTTTTTTTTTATTTTTTTAAGAAAAAATCCAGATCCAAAACACAAAACCCAGAACCCAAAACACGGAAGGGTGGTTTTGGCAAAACCAATCCAGATCCAAAACACGAAGAAAGATCCAGATCCAAACACAAAACACGAAAAGTGGCCGGTGCACACCCCTAATATAAAGCACTAATCCACGGCACTCACCATTCCTAGATTTGGGGTGCAACATGGTATGTGACCACATTGTTTAAATAGAAATCACAGGGGCTCTGCACTCACCATAATAACTAACAATAATATTAAACAGTGGGGTTTTGGTTCATGAATTGATCAATGCATTTAAGCTTGCAGCCCCCGTCATGGGACCCCAGTTTACTGCAAGTCCCTACTTTATTGCTCAGAATTATAACATGGGCATAGCTATCACATTAGTGTTAAACTCAGGGTATGCTATCAAGGTTTAAAGCCCACAGCAACTTTGCTTTTAAGGTGAGGCAGTCACCAAGCATACCTGTTGCAAAGCACCTAGGAGAACAGCTGACACAAGTTAGATTAAACAGGTTAAAAGGGTGCATGAGAAAAAGTGGTCACAAAATGATTAAAAAAATGAATAAAATAAACAAAAAGCACTAATCCACGGCACTCACCATTCCTAGATTTGTGGTGCAACATGGTATGTGACCACATTGTTTAAATAGAAATCACAGGGGCTCTGCACTCACTATAATAACTAACAATAATAATAAACGGGGGCTGCAAGCTTAAATCCAATTCATGAACCAAAACCCCACTGTTTATTATTATTGTTAGTTATTATGGTGAGTGCAGAGCCCCTGTGATTTTATATATATATATATATATATATATATATATATATATATATATATATATAAAATGCACAAGTGCACAACATATCCACTTAAGAGCATAAATAATTACAAATAAAGTCGAGTATCAAAAAGTCTCTAGTAATGGCGATGTACGTGCTGAGGTCCTCTTATTAGCCTCACTACGCCCAAATAGTCATGAAACGAAAAGAAGGAGACAAGACGCATCCACGTGGGTAAAAAATAGCAATCACTTTTACTAAGTGCAATAAACTCACATACATTAAATTAAACAGTGGCCGGCTCACACTCAACCCTCCGTTGCCTCCGGATCACACCCAGGGTGATGGATATCCACGCTATACAAAGTGGCAATCCTGTCCGGCTCTCCATGCAACAAACAGCTTGGGACTCAGCTCGTGACAACACCAGGTCCAGGTTCAGACACTAAGCCACGCCCAACTAGTTTTGTCAGCCAAGGACTTCGTCAGAGGGTGTGCTCTCTACATTTGGAGATTTTATATATATATTTATATATATATAAATATATATATATTAGGGGTGAGCGGGTTCGGATTTCTGAAATCCGAACCCCCCCGAGCCCCCCCGATCCGAGTCCGATCCGAGTCAGGCTCGACTTTTCCCGCCTGACTCGGATCTGAAATCGAGGCAAAACGTCATCATCCCGCCTTCCGAGTCTCGCGGGTTTTGGATCCTATATAAGGTACCCGCGTCGGCGCCATTTTCTCACTCGGCTGTGGACAGTGAAGAGGGAGGGTGGGAGTTAGGGCTGTGTAGTGTAGTGTAGTGTAGTGTAGTGTAGTGCTGCTGTTGTCCACTACTTCAAAGTCCATAGGGGCTGGCTGTGTTGTGCTGTGCTGCTGTTGTTAATAGGGGCTGTGTCCACTACTTCAAAGTCCATAGGGGCTGGCTGGACTGTGTTGTGCAGTCAGTTCTCCATAGGGGCTGTGTCCACTCCAAAGTCCTGTGCAGTGTCCCAGTCCTAAAGGAGTGCTGTAGTGTTGTCCAGGGGGTGCTCTGTCCATCAGGGGTGCTCCCCCCAAGTGCTAAAAAAATAATATATTTTCTGTGTTTGTGAATTGTGTGCGCAGTAGCCGCACGTGCATCAACAAAGTAGTGCCAAGTGTGCGCCTGTGTCATAAGTAAAGGGCCGGCTGGCTTGACCGTTAAAGGGTGCTGTAACCCCCGAAAGTACACTCCAGTCCAAACCAAAAAAAAATTATTTTCTGTGTTTGTGAATTGTGTGCGCAGTAGCCGCACGTGCATCAACAAAGTAGTGCCAAGCGTGCGCCTGTGTCATAAGTAAAGGGCCGGCTGGCTTGACCGTTAAGGGTGCTGTAACCCCCGAAAGTACACTCCAGTCCAAACCAAAAAAAAAATTATTTTCTGTGTTTGTGAATTGTGTGCGCAGTAGCCGCACGTGCATCAACAAAGTAGTGCCAAGCGTGCGCCTGTGTCATAAGTAAAGGGCCGACTGGCTTGACCGTTAAGGGTGCTGTAACCTCCGAAAGTACACTCCAGTCCAAACCAAAAAAAAAAATATTTTCTGTGTTTGTGAATTGTGTGCGCAGTAGCCGCACGTGCATCAACAAAGTAGTGCCAAGCGTGCGCCTGTGTCATAAGTAAAGGGCCGGCTGGCTTGACCGTTAAGGGTGCTGTAACCCCCGAAAGTACACTCCAGTCCAAACCAAAAAAAAAATTATTTTCTGTGTTTGTGAATTGTGTGCGCAGTAGCCGCACGTGCATCAACAAAGTAGTGCCAAGCGTGCGCCTGTGTCATAAGTAAAGGGCCGACTGGCTTGACCGTTAAGGGTGCTGTAACCTCCGAAAGTACACTCCAGTCCAAACCAAAAAAAAAATTATTTTCTGTGTTTGTGAATTGTGTGCGCAGTAGCCGCACGTGCATCAACAAAGTAGTGCCAAGCGTGCACCTGTGTCATAAGTAAAGGGCCGGCTGGCTTGACCGTTAAGGGTGCTGTAACCCCCGAAAGTACACTCCAGTCCAAACCAAAAAAAAATTATTTTCTGTGTTTGTGAATTGTGTGCGCAGTAGCCGCACGTGCATCAACAAAGTAGTGCCAAGCGTGCGCCTGTGTCATAAGTAAAGGGCCGACTGGCTTGACCGTTAAGGGTGCTGTAACCTCCGAAAGTACACTCCAGTCCAAACCAAAAAAAAAATTATTTTCTGTGTTTGTGAATTGTGTGCGCAGTAGCCGCACGTGCATCAACAAAGTAGTGCCAAGCGTGCACCTGTGTCATAAGTAAAGGGCCGGCTGGCTTGACCGTTAAGGGTGCTGTAACCCCCGAAAGTACACTCCAGTCCAAACCAAAAAAAAAATTATTTTCTGTGTTTGTGAATTGTGTGCGCAGTAGCCGCACGTGCATCAACAAAGTAGTGCCAAGCGTGCGCCTGTGTCATAAGTAAAGGGCCGGCTGGCTTGACCGTTAAGGGTGCTGTAACCCCCGAAAGTACACTCCAGTCCAAACCAAAAAAAAATTATTTTCTGTGTTTGTGAATTGTGTGCGCAGTAGCCGCACGTGCATCAACAAAGTAGTGCCAAGCGTGCGCCTGTGTCATAAGTAAAGGGCCGGCTGGCTTGACCGTTAAGGGTGCTGTAACCCCCGAAAGTACACTCCAGTCCAAACCAAAAAAAAAATTATTTTCTGTGTTTGTGAATTGTGTGCGCAGTAGCCGCACGTGCATCAACAAAGTAGTGCCAAGCGTGCACCTGTGTCATAAGTAAAGGGCCGGCTGGCTTGACCGTTAAGGGTGCTGTAACCCCCGAAAGTACACTCCAGTCCAAACCAAAAAAAAAATTATTTTCTGTGTTTGTGAATTGTGTGCGCAGTAGCCGCACGTGCATCAACAAAGTAGTGCCAAGCGTGCGCCTGTGTCATAAGTAAAGGGCCGGCTGGCTTGACCGTTAAAGGGTGCTGTAACCCCCAAAGTACACTCCAGTCCAAACCAAAAAAAAATTATTTTCTGTGTTTGTGAATTGTGTGCGCAGTAGCCGCACGTGCATCAACAAAGTAGTGCCAAGCGTGCACCTGTGTCATAAGTAAAGGGCCGGCTGGCTTGACCGTTAAGGGTGCTGTAACCCCCGAAAGTACACTCCAGTCCAAACCAAAAAAAAAATTATTTTCTGTGTTTGTGAATTGTGTGCGCAGTAGCCGCACGTGCATCAACAAAGTAGTGCCAAGCGTGCGCCTGTGTCATAAGTAAAGGGCCGGCTGGCTTGACCGTTAAGGGTGCTGTAACCCCCGAAAGTACACTCCAGTCCAAACCAAAAAAAAATTATTTTCTGTGTTTGTGAATTGTGTGCGCAGTAGCCGCACGTGCATCAACAAAGTAGTGCCAAGCGTGCGCCTGTGTCATAAGTAAAGGGCCGGCTGGCTTGACCGTTAAGGGTGCTGTAACCCCCGAAAGTACACTCCAGTCCAAACCAAAAAAAAAATTATTTTCTGTGTTTGTGAATTGTGTGCGCAGTAGCCGCACGTGCATCAACAAAGTAGTGCCAAGCGTGCACCTGTGTCATAAGTAAAGGGCCGGCTGGCTTGACCGTTAAGGGTGCTGTAACCCCCGAAAGTACACTCCAGTCCAAACCAAAAAAAAAATTATTTTCTGTGTTTGTGAATTGTGTGCGCAGTAGCCGCACGTGCATCAACAAAGTAGTGCCAAGCGTGCGCCTGTGTCATAAGTAAAGGGCCGGCTGGCTTGACCGTTAAAGGGTGCTGTAACCCCCAAAGTACACTCCAGTCCAAACCAAAAAAAAATTATTTTCTGTGTTTGTGAATTGTGTGCGCAGTAGCCGCACGTGCATCAACAAAGTAGTGCCAAGCGTGCGCCTGTGTCATAAGTAAAGGGCCGGCTGGCTTGACCGTTAAAGGGTGCTGTAACCCCCGAAAGTACACTCCAGTCCAAACCAAAAAAAAATTATTTTCTGTGTTTGTGAATTGTGTGCGCAGTAGCCGCACGTGCATCAACAAAGTAGTGCCAAGCGTGCGCCTGTGTCATAAGTAAAGGGCCGGCTGGCTTGACCGTTAAAGGGTGCTGTAACCCCCGAAAGTACACTCCAGTCCAAACCAAAAAAAAATTATTTTCTGTGTTTGTGAATTGTGTGCGCAGTAGCCGCACGTGCATCAACAAAGTAGTGCCAAGCGTGCGCCTGTGTCATAAGTAAAGGGCCGGCTGGCTTGACCGTTAAAGGGTGCTGTAACCCCCGAAAGTACACTCCAGTCCAAACCAAAAAAAAATTATTTTCTGTGTTTGTGAATTGTGTGCGCAGTAGCCGCACGTGCATCAGCAAAGTAGTGCCAAGCGTGCGCCTGTGTCATAAGTAAAGGGCCGGCTGGCTTGACCGTTAAAGGGTGCTGTAACCCACAAAGTACACTCCAGTCCAAACCCAAAAAAAAATTATTTTCTGTGTTTAGCCGCACGTATATATCAAATCGATATAACATAAATGGAGGACCAAACTTTCTCCGATAAAAATAAAATAGAGAAAGATCAAGAACCACTTCCTCCTAGTGCTGAAGCTGCTGCCACTAGTCATGACATAGACGATAACATGCCATCAACGTCGTCTGCCAAGGCCGATGCCCAATGTCATAGTAGAGGGCACATACAATCCCAAATGGCAAAGTTCAGGAAAATGACCTTGAAAAAGACATTTAAATCAGCTGAAGAGAAACGTAAACTTGCCAATATGCCATTTACGACACGGAGTGGCAAGGAACGGCTAAGGTCGATCCCTAGTATGTTCATGACTAGTGGTTCAGCTTCACATGACGATGGAAGCACTCCTCCCACTAAAAAAATCAAAAGAGTTAAGCTGGCAAAAGCACAGCGAAGAACTGTGCTTTCTAAGAAGATATCACAAATCCCCAAGGAGAGTCCAAGTGTGGTGGTGGTTGCGATGCCTGACCTTCCCAGCACTGGACGGGAAGAGGTGGCTCTTTCCACCATTTGCACGCCCCCTGCAAGTGCTGAAAGGAGCACCCACAGTCCACTTGCTGATATGCAAATTGAAGATGTCACTGTTGAAGTACAACAGGATGAGGATACTGGTGTAGCTGGCGCTGAGGAGGAAGTTGGCGAGGAGGATTCTGATGGTGATGTGGTTTGTTTAAATCAGGCTCCGGGGGAGACAGTTGTTGTCCGTGGGATGAAAAAGCCCATCACGGTCATGCCTGGGCAGAAGACCAAACATTCCACCTCTTTGGTCTGGCAATATTTCTATCCAAATCCGGACAACAACTGTCTTGCCATATGTACCATATGTAAAGGTGAAATAAGTAGGGGTAGGGACGTCAACCACCTAGGAACATCCTCCCTTATACGGCACCTGCAGCGCGTTCATAAAAAGTTACTGTCAAGTTCAGAAACTTTGGCTAAGACCGTAAGCAGTCCAGGGACACCTAAATCCCGTTGTCCTGTTGTATCCAAGCGCCTGCAAACCACACCGTCAACTCCCTCCTCGTCAATTTCCTCCTTAGTTAGGATTGGAAGTAGTCCTGCAGGCCATATCACTGGCATGACTGACTCTCCTATCCGGGATTCCTCCGGAGGATCCTGCATTGCTACGCCTACTGCTGCCGCTGCTGCTGTTGCTGCTGCTGCTGGGAGTCGTTCATCATCCCAGAGAGGAAGTAGGAACACCACTACTTTTACTAAACAATTGACCCTCCAACAGTCCTTAGCGAGGAGGATGAAGTACGACAGCAGTCATCCTGAAGCAAAACGTATAACTGAGGCCTTGACTGCTATGTTGGTGTTAGACGTGCGTCCGGTATCCGCCATTAGTGCAGTGGGATTTAGACAATTGATGGAGGTAGTGTGTCCCCGGTTCCAAATCCCGTCTAGATTCCACTTCACTAGGCAGGCGATACCGAGACTGTACAGAAACGTCAGAAAAAGTGTCCTCAGTGTCCTGAAAAATGCCGTTGTACACAATGTCCACTTAACCACGGACATGTGGACAAGTGGAACAGGGCAGACTAAGGACTATATGACTGTGACAGCCCACTGGGTAGATGTATCACCTTACGCAGCAACAGCAGCAGCGTCACCAGTAGCAGCATCTCAGAAACGCCAGCTCGTTACAAGGCAGGCTACGCTGTGTATCACCGGTTTCAGTAAGAGGCACACCGCCGACAACCTCTTAGAGAAACTGAGGGAAATCATCGCCCAGTGGCTTACCCCACTTAGACTCTCCTGGGGATTTGTGATATCTGACAACGCCACCAATATTGTGCGGGCATTACATCTGGGCAAATTCCAGCACGTCCCATGTTTTGCTCACACAATAAACTTGGTGGTGCAGAATTTTCTGAAAAGCGACAGGGGCGTGCAGGAGACGCTTTGGGTGGCCCGAAAAATTTCTGGCCACTTTCGCCATTCAGCGACTGCGTGCCGAAGACTGGAGCGCCAGCAAACACTCTTGAACCTGCCCCGCCATCACCTGAAGCAAGAGGTTGTGACGCGGTGGAACTCAACCCTCTATATGCTTCAGAGGATGGAGGAGCAGCAAAAGGCCATACAAGCCTATACATCCACCTATGACATAGGCAAAGGAGGGGGTATGCACCTGACTCAAGCGCAGTGGAGAATGATTTCCGTGTTGTGCAAGGTTCTTCAGCCCTTCGAACTTGCCACACGTGAAGTCAGTTCAGACACTGCCAGCTTGAGTCAGGTCATTCCCCTCATCAGGCTTTTGCAGAAGCAGCTGGAGAAAGTGAAGGAGGAGCTAAGACGGAGCGATTCCGCTCGGCATGTGGGACTTGTGGATGAAGCCCTTCATTCGCTTTGCCAGGATTCCAGGGTGGTCAATCTGTTGAAATCAGACCACTACGTTTTGGCCACCGTGCTCGATCCTAGGTTTAAAGCCTATGTGGTGTCTCTCTTTCCGGCCGACACAAGCCTGCAGAGGTGCAAAGACCTGCTGGTGAACACACTGTCAGCTGAAGCGGAACGTGACACGTCAACGGCTCCTTCTTCATTTTCTCCCGCAACTGGGGCTGCCAGGAAAAAACTTAGGTATCCTAAGCAACCCGCTGGCGGTGATGCAGGGCAGGCAGGACCAAGTTTGGACATCTGGTCCGGACTGAAGGACCTGGCAACAATTTCTGACATGTCTACTGTCACTGCATATGATACTGTCACCATTGACAGAATGGTGGAGGATTACATCGGTGACAGCATCCAAGTAGGCATGTCAGACAGTCCATACCTGTACTGGCAGGAAAAAGAGGCAATTTGGAGGCCCCTGTACAAACTGGCTCTATTTTACCTGAGTTGCCCCCCCTCCAGTGTGTACTCCGAAAGAGTGTTTAGTGCAGCCGGGAACCTTGTCAGCGAAAGGCGTAGGAGGTTGCTTCCACAGAATGTGGAGAAGATGATGTTCATCAAAATGAATTATCAGCTCTTCCAGGGAGACCAGCCTCCAGAACGTACAGAGGGACCTGTGGTGGTGGATTCAAGTGGGGACGAGTTAATACTTTGTGAGGATGAGGATGTACACACTGAAGAGGGTGAGGAATCGGTGGATGAGGAGGATGAGGATGACATCTTGCCTCCGTAGAGCCAGTTTGTGCAGGGACACATTAATTGCCAGCTTGTTTTGTGGGGGCCCAAACGAACCAATCATTTCAGCCACAGTTGTGTGGCAGACCCTGGCGCTGAAATGATTGATTTGTTAAAGTGTGCATGTCCTGTTTATACAACATAAGGGTGGGTGGGAGGGCCCAAGGACAATTCCATCTTGCACCTCTTTTTTTCTTTGCATTATGTACAGTTTGGGGCCTAGTTTTTCTAACTGCCATCCTGTCTGCCACTGCAGTGTCACTCCTAGATGGGTCACGTGTTTGTGCCGCCCACTCGTGTCGCTTAGCATAGTCATCCAGCTACCTCGGTGCAACCTTTTGGACATAAAAACACTATTGTGAGGTGTGAGGTGTTCAGAATAGACTGGAAATGAGTGGAAATTAAGGTTATTGAGGTTAATAATAGCATAGGAGCAGAAAAACCTACAAATTCTGTGATTTTAGCTGTTTTTATGCTTTTTTTCAAAAAAATACAGATCCAAAACACAAAACCCAGAACCCAAAACACGGAAGGGTGGTTTTGGCAAAACCAATCCAGATCCAAAACACGAAGAAAGATCCAGATCCAAAACCAAAACACAAAACACGAAAAGTGGCCGGTGCACACCCCTAATATATATATATATATATTAGGGGTGTGCACCGGACACTTTTCGTGTTTTGTGTTTTGGTTTTGGATCTGGATCTTTCTTCGTGTTTTGGATCTGGATTGGTTTTGCCAAAACCACCCTTCCGTGTTTTGGGTTCTGGGTTTTGTGTTTTGGATCTGGATTTTTTCTTAAAAAATAAAAAAAACCCGCTAAAATCACATAAATGGGCCTTTTTTTGTTCCTACGCTATTAATAACCCCAATAACATTAATTTCCACTCATTTCCACTCTATTCTGAACACCTCACACCTCACAATATTGTTTTTAGGCCAAAAGGTTGTACCGAGGAAGCTGGATGACTATGCTAAGCGACACAAGGGGGCGGCACAAACACGTGGCCCATCTAGGAGTGGCACTGCAGTGGCAGACAGGAAGCCAATCAGCGTTATGGTGCCCATTTGCATGTAGCACGAACCCGGGAGATCCGTGCTACATGCATCTGTGTGATTGGCACAGAGCAATGACAGGTCCGTGAGACCCGTCTGTGCTGCTGTGGTAAAAAAAAAAAAAAAAACCTGTGTAAAAAAAGAAAAAAATGGCGTGCACCCCCCCAAAAAAGAGCAACCAGCCCCGGGCATTAGTAACCCAGTGCTGGGTGTGCTTAAATACAGGGGACAAACGACGTAGGGGTCCCCTGTACTTAAGCACAACCAGCACCGGGCTAGTCAGAACCAGCGCTGGTTGCCAAAATACGGGGGACAAACGACGTAGGGGTCCCCTGTATTCTGCGCAACCAGCTCTGGGCTCTGATCCGGTCCTGGTTCTGGAAATATAGGGGACAAAAAATGAGTAGGGTTCCCCTGTATGTTCCAGAACCAGCACTGGACTTTTTCTAGCGGGGGGCTGATGCCACAGCCAGGGGAGCCCTTTCACCGGGCCCCCCAGCCGCAGCATCAACCCTGACCGCTAGTCAGCCCAGGCCGGGGATCCCTGGAGAGCTGGGGACCCCCCCAATAAAGGGGTCACCCTCTCCAGGGCACCCCAGGCCCAGGCTGATAGCCCGGGGCTATCCCCGCCACCCCTGGTGGCGGTGGGTGGCGGGTTGATTGTGTGGTGTGGTGTAAATAAAGAATATCAAACATTGTCTTTACAAGTAGAACTGCAAGTCCCAGCTAGCCTGCCCCGCATGCTGGTACTTGGAGAACCACAAGTACCAGCATGCAGGGCATTAAGGGCCCACTAGTACCTGTAGTTCACCTGTAAAAAAAATGTTTAAAAAAACACAGGACACACACACCGTGACAGTATAAGTTTATTAAACATACATACACACACACACATGTACACATACTCACCTATGTAACCTGTAGCATCGGTCCACTTGTCCGGTAAAGTATCCATAGGGGACCTGTGAAAAAAAACATACTCACCATCTCCTATGCGAGGTTCTGTCCTCTTCGTTCCAAAGTAGGCATCCCCGGACTTGGCAAAAAAAAAAAACGAAAACGCGATCCACGAACTTAGTACCGTTCTATAGAACGGTACTTCCCGAATGAGAGCTTAGCGGCGGGGTATCACCATGGAAACCCCGCTGCTAAGCGTTCATTGGCTGAGAGAGGCCATCTCCCGTCTCTCTCAGCCAATGAACGGCTCCCTCCATTGTAGTCAATGCTGGGAGCCGCAAGGTTATTAAAGTTTACCCTGCGGTTCCCACCATTGACTACAATGGAGGGAGCCGTTCATTGGCTGAGAGACGGGAGATGACCTCTCTCAGCCAATGAACGCTTAGCAGCGGGGTTTCCATGGTGATACCCCGCCGCTAAGCTCTCATTCGGGAAGTACCGTTCTATAGAACGGTACTAAGTTCGTGGATCGCGTTTTCGTTTTTTTTTTTTGCCAAGTCCGGGGATGCCTACTTTGGAACGAAGAGGACAGAACCTCGCATAGGAGATGGTGAGTATGTTTTTTTTCACAGGTCCCCTATGGATACTTTACCGGACAAGTGGACCGATGCTACAGGGTTACATAGGTGAGTATGTGTACATGTGTGTGTGTGTGTGTATGTATGTTTAATAAACTTATACTGTCACGGTGTGTGTGTCCTGTGTTTTTTTTAAACATTTTTTTACAGGTGAACTACAGGTACTAGTGGGCCCTTAATGCCCTGCATGCTGGTACTTGTGGTTCTCCAAGTACCAGCATGCGGGGCAGGCTTGCTGGGACTTGCAGTTCTACTTGTAAAGACAATGTTTGATATTCTTTATTTACACCACACCACACAATCAACCCGCCACCCACCGCCACCAGGGGTGGCGGGGATAGCCCCGGGCTATCAGCCTGGGCCTGGGGTGCCCTGGAGAGGGTGACCCCTTTATTGGGGGGGTCCCCAGCTCTCCAGGGATCCCCGGCCTGGGCTGACTAGCGGTCAGGGCTGATGCTGCGGCTGGGGGGCCCGGTGAAAGGGCTCCCCTGGCTGTGGCATCAGCCCCCCGCTAGAAAAAGTCCAGTGCTGGTTCTGGAACATACAGGGGAACCCTACTCATTTTTTTCCCCTGTATTTCCAGAACCAGGACCGGATCAGAGCCCAGAGCTGGTTGCGCAGAATACGGGGGACCCCTACGTCGTTTGTCCCCCGTATTTTGGCAACCAGCTCTGGTTCTGACTAGCCCGGTGCTGGTTGTGTTTAAGTACAGGGGACCCCTATGTCGTTTGTCCCCTGTATTTAAGCACACCCAGCACTGGGTCACTAATGCCCGGGGCTGGTTGCTCTTTTTTTGGGGGGGGGGCACGCCATTTTTTTCTCTTTTTACACAGGTTTTTTTTTTTTTATTTACCACAGCAGCACAGACGGGTCTCACGGACCCGTTAGTGCTCTGTGTCAATGACACAGATGCAAGTAGCACGGATCTCCTGGTCCGTGCGTGCATCTGTGTCATTGAAATACACAGCAGCACAGACGGGTCTCACTGACCCATCTGTGCTCTGTGTCACTGTCAATCACACAGATGCATGTAGCACGGATCTCACGAGTCCGTGCTACATGCAAATGAGCACCATAATGCTGATTGGCTGAGAGCCGTGACAGACGGCTCTGTCAGCCAATCAGCACTTTGCCCATTAAAGGCAAAGGCATTTTTTTTTAAATGGCCGCTCGAGGCAAAACCTCGAGATCCGACAGCAGATCTCGAGGTTTTGCCTCGGGAGAGGGATCCGGGGCAGACAGGGAGATCCGAGCTTGGGCTCGGATCGCCCCGGATCCCCGAAGTTCGGGTGGGTTCGGTTCTCAGGGAACCGAACCCGCTCATCCCTAATATATATATATATATGCAATACAAAGATACCAGCGTGCTAGCACTTCTAGCTGTCCTTATATTAATATCACCAAATATATATCCAGCATAAAAAAGTCCTCCAGAGTGTAATTTAGGAGATTGCACTAGGATCCTTTGAATATGGTCCGCAGCTCCCCTTTGACTACCCAGGGATTCACTGGGTTAAATGGATCTATGAAATATAAGATGACAAAAGGGGGCGCTCTATAGTGCATGAATCAGTTTATTCACAGAAAGTGCTTGGCCTGACTGACGCCACACGCACCCAGGCATCCGCGGACTGGCATGGAGCTCCGGTGGTCACCGAGTGCGGCATGTGAGCGGCATTGCACTTCGGCTAAGGGACTGATGGGACTCGTGGCTGAGACGGGGTTTGCCGATGTGGTGCAGTATTATCATGTGGTATCCAGCCCACAGAGCTTTTCAATGTGGTACGAGAACTACAAGCTTCTAACCAGGAATTATATGTTTTTTACTTTCTGTGAATAAACTGATTCATGCACTATAGAGCGTCCCCTTTTCTCATCTTATATTTCATATATATATACACACAATCTAACATTACACACCACATACTGTATATAAGTCCAAGAGTGCATGGCACATAATGGTGCTTTCAATATAAATCAATGAGCCAGCACATCAATCCATATATGCAAAAAAAGTCGTTATAAAAGGTAGCAGCATGAATGTATACAGTGATGTGTTCACTCATTTAACCCACTAAAAAGGAGCTGCAACATTAGTAAGCCAGGGTCGTAAAACTGCCAGTGCAGACATTCAGAGGGAGAATGCACATCCTTCAGCCGACAGCCGTTTCGGCGTGACATACACAGAACAGGAGAAGACAAGTAGAGTCTGTGATGGTCATCAGGAACTTATGGTACAGAGCATGGTAACAGGCTAATGAGTTTTGAGTAACCGGTGAGTTATATATACACTGAATAATGGGAGACATGAGAACTGCAACAGATGTCCTTAATCACAAGATGCATACTGTATATTAGAACTGACAGATAATGCAGATACAGGAAATAATAGAGCTGGAATGGCAGGTCCAAAGCAGAGGTGATCCTTGAGCAAGTCCACAGGTATCCAGGCGCTCTTCAAAACAAGAACTATATCTCCAATAGTGTATTACAGAATTTGGAAGAAATGTATCACATGGTGTGTCCCTAAAGATCTAACCAAAGCAACTATTCACCCTTCCATGACATTAGGATGGATTCAGTAAAAGTCTTGCATGATCCAGACTGAAGGTACAAGTATCAGTAATGAGTGTCTCCTTGGATGCCAAATTGGCCTCAGAAGAATTCATAATTTTTGTCTTCCAAGCAGCGAAGAGGACATCTCCATTTATTAGATCCTTTAGGACCTAGTGTTTAATGCTCTGATGGACACCCCAACTGAATTAGCATAGGAAGTTTCTCTGAGATGGATGACAATGGAGATGTTTCCAGTGGCAGTTTCTTTAACATGGTTGGAGACTTACACAAGCAATTGTGCAAGGAACCCTTATATTATATATGCTAGGATAACTTTTATGGAGCTCTATTGGAATCCCATGACAACTGATATCAAATTCTACAGAAAGATCCAGGATATTAAGATTGCCCAACCCCCTCTTCCTGCTGCCATCAGAAGAGCATTAAAGCACTGACTTTTTCATTGCTATGTCATATCCTGAATCCTGAATGGATCATAAATATAATGGGTTAACAGACAGGTTTCCAGTAGGGTTGCAGCCACTCCCTAAAGTACTTTTCCTAGAAAAAGAAGCTTTCATACCAGTCTGTACGCTCTGTAGTTAGTCATGCAATCCGAATCTAAAGGTTTTTTATTTACTTTTTTACATTATTTTAAATAAATAGAGCTGTTATTAATTGACCATCTTCATACAGTGCAGACCCCTGGACCACAGTTTAGCTTTTTCTTAAATACTCCGAATGCAGCTAGTGAAAAGCATGACTCATACTGACTTTCCATAGCACTCCACCAACAGGATGCAATCATTTTACTTGGCCATTTTCTCTATAACTTCCATTGCAATTAAATACCTGTATACATTCTATACTGCTAATAGAAAATTGTTGCTTCCAGTTATCCCTAGAGATGGAAGGTTTGTAACAGCCAAGACCACGCTCTACATTAGGCCTGGCCAAAATGTGGCTCTCCAG
Organism: Taudactylus pleione; assembly: GCA_031769625.1. Lineage (NCBI taxonomy): Eukaryota > Metazoa > Chordata > Amphibia > Anura > Myobatrachidae > Taudactylus > Taudactylus pleione. The sequence goes on from JAUIMM010000546.1 coordinate 684,906, forward strand.
CTGTTGTGAAACTACACATCCCAGCATGCCCTGGTACAGATTTAGAATTCCCTAATAGCACAACTGTGGCAGGGCATGCTGGGATTTTCACAACAACTGTAAGTGACAGGTTGGCTAGGCCTGTACTAAATCATGGCCTTTTAAAGCAGAAACTGTTGTTAGCTAGGAGTGCTGCCTCCACAAATATGTTTGTGTAAGTAATGGCCATTTTATTATCAAGTGCATATATCTAGTTCTGATTTTTTGGGAATATTTTCTCTACATTGAAAACATTTCTTGTTTTAACATACAAGCTGTTTTTATATACTTGTTGGGCAAAGCCTCATTGACTCTAAAGAAATGTAATTTAGGTTCTGCTTGTAAAGGTATTTACTATTTTATATATATTTTTAAATCCTATACAGACTGCAGATTAAGATACATGGATCAGATGAGAAGGAAATACCATGTTCTTAAACATCATGATAAAAGATTAGGGAAAGGTCTGAATATGAAGAAAGAATACACCAGTCTTTTACTGATAAAGAACCATCGGGATGAAGGGGAGAGACAACATGAGATAAAATCTTCAGGCCAGAGGCATCTACAGATTATGGCAAAAAGATCATCAGATGAGTATTCCCCAATCACTATAAAGGCTCTATTTGATCCTGATGATGATGGAACTATTCCCAATACTGTGGTGTTACAGGGACCTGCCGGGATAGGGAAGACTCTGACATCCCAGAAGATCATACTGGACTGGGCCTCTGGGGATCTGTATAAAAACAAGTTTCAGTTTGTGTTCTACATAAGCTGTAGAGAAGTCCACACCATCACTGGTAACATAAGCCTGGCTGGGTATATATCCAGCTACTTTGGTAGGTCATGGCCATCTGATTTATTGCAATCAATCTTCCTTACCTCTGAAGAAATTCTATTTATTGTTGATGGTTTGGATGAAATAAAATGGCTATCAATGAATATTACAGAGATTTGTGATGATCCATTTCAGGAGGTCTCAAAAGAAATCCTTCTAAAGAGTTTATTGAAGAAAACACTGCTCAGTGACAGCTCACTAATCATCACCACAAGGCCGTTCTGACTGATGAAGTTGGTAGATGTTATTGATAGTCTTCGATATGTGGAAATTCTGGGGTTTACAGGGATAGACCGTGAAGAATATTTCTATAATTTCTTTGAAACCAAAGAACAAGCAGACCTGGCTCTTCGTACAGTTAAGGACAATGATACTCTATTCACCATGTGTGCTGTCCCTATAACTTGCTGGATTATATGTTCTGTAATGAGACCACTAATAAAAGAGGGATTATTTGTGATTAATTCCAGGACAGCCACATCCATTTACCTATTGTACATAAAGAGTTTAATAAAGTATCATGGAAGGGACTCTGTCCAGCCTATAAGCAGATGTATAAAGAAGCTGTGTGCTTTGGCCAATGAAGGAGTTTGGGACCAGAGAATCATATTTGAAGAATCAGATCTTGATAGATATGGACTCTCAATGTCAGAGCTGGAGTCTGTGTTTCTGAATGAGAACATCTTCCACAGGGACACTGACACCCGCACCTGCTACAGCTTCATTCATCTGAGTGTACAGGAGTTCTTTGCTGCTCTCTACTATGTCCTGGATGATATATCTGTGAAAGAACCTTATATTGACTTAAAAATTAGTAAAGTAATACAATTACTGGAGGCATCAAAATATCAGCTACATCTGAAATTAACTGTACGATTTTTATTTGGTCTTTCAAATGAAAAACATATTCCGGAGACTCAGTCATTTACTGGTTGTCCCATTTCCTTCAGAGAAAAAACTGTCTTGGAGGAATGGCTAAAGAAAAAGTCACCAAACTGCCATAATGAGATACTATGCTACCTGTACGAGACACAGGATGAGGACTTTGTGGAGAGAATGATGTCTCACTTTCTTAATGTGGATATTGATGGTACACCAGAGAACCATGTGAACATTGGTTACCAAACTGTAGCCTACTGCTTGGAGAGAAGTACAATACAACATACTGTTTCTTTTTATCAATACACAATAGGACCAGAGGCTCGGAATGATCTATCTAAAGCACTTTCTAAGTGTTCACAACTTAGGTATGTATTTGACACATTGCCGAGAATATTTTTTTCTTGTGGCCCGTAGGAAGCAATCAAAGGTTTGAACCTAATATAAGTTGTAAGATACGTTTTATTTCACCTAATTTTGTAGTTGAGAGGACACAATGGGAACAGACAGTCCACAGAACTTTGGTAGGTCACAGTTCTGGGCCTGAATGACAGTTGTATACTGTATATTTGATCTATTTATTTTCTATATGCATATTGAGCAAATTCAACCTACTTTATCAGCAAGTAGTGCCACAATATAAATGGAGATTTCTTCAACTTACATAATTTGGAGCATGGTGTGAATGGGGATCTCAACTATTTTACTGATGCTTGCTATCAGTGGCGTAAGTTCATCCCAGATGCCCGGAGGCAAGTTATAGTTTGGTGCCCCCCTAAAACAAAAGGGAAAATGAATATGGTGCATATCTATCTCTCTCATATCTTTCTATCTGTATATCTATCTATCTATCTATCTCATATTTATCTAATATCTTTCTATCTCATAACTATCTATCTATCTACCTCATATCTATCTGTATATCTACCTATCTATCTTTCTATCTATCTCATATATATCTATCTACCTATCTGTATATCTATCTCATATTTATCTATCTATCTATCTTATATCTATCTATATATCTATCTCATATTTATCTATCTATCTATCTTATATCTATCTATATATCTATATGTATATTTAGCTATCTATCTATCACATATGCACAAAACTAATATAGAACAGCCTTAAGTGAGGTGAATATATTGTGGGCAATGGAGGAGGTGCCCCTTCGGTGCTGGCGCCCGGTGGCAGGTGCCTCCATTGTCTCCCATAGTTCTACCCCTGCTTGCTATCTATACTTAGTAAGTTGTAATGTATGTGTCGGTACATAGATTTTCTTTTGGGAGAAATGTACTCCTTGTGACTGTGTATGAACTTTTGAGACAAAAAAACTATTTTGTAAATTGTGTTTGTCTGTCTGTTCGTTCCGGCATTACGCAATAACTATGGGATGAATTTGGATTGCGTTTTCAATATTGTATAGCTTAATCACCTAGAAAGGAACTGAGGTATGTAAAATCTCAATGTGACATCATGGAGAGGAGCAATAAAGGAAAAAGCAGATGCTTGACACTCAGCACATACAGGCCCTCATTCAGAGGCGGTCGCTAGAAGTTAGCGCCCTCTCAATGAGGGCAGCCACTTCATTTTTCAAGTGCGGCCTCCTGGTCGCTAGCTAAGCTGTGGGTTACCACCCACAGCTTTAGCGACCGACCAGGTTGATGGTCGCGATGGTCAAGACCATCGTGACCATCGGGGCTTGTGACGAGACCCTAAGGTTGGGTCTCGGCAACCGCAAGCCCCAGGGGCTTCCCGCTCTGATCGAGCAGGAAGCTCCCCACTGACATCACTGCTGATGTCAGTGTATCTGCCCACAAAATGGCAGGCGTTCCGTTAGGAATGCCTCCGTTTGTGTAGCCACCCCCCACCCGCCTACAAAACGGGGTGAGCTGTCGATCAACATCGAAAGCCGCCCCTTTTGTAGTGAGCTCCGGAGCGAGAGAAAATCTCTCTCGCACACGCAGTGCGGCCGCCGCGCGTGCGCAGGGCCTTAACATCGACCCAGTTCCGAGTGCTCAGCGCTTGCGACTGGGTCTAAATGAGACCCACAGTGTGCAAGCTCCTCCAGCCAAAAATGACAAATTGTAAAGCCATGGCCAAAAGTTTTGAGAATGCCACAAGTATTGATTTTATTATAGTTAGCTGCTTCAGTGTTTTTAGACCTTTTTGTCAGATGTTACTATGGTATACTGAAGTAAAATTACAAGCATTTCATAAGTGTCATAGGCAGGGCTGTAGCTAGGGTAGTGCGGCCGGTGCCATCACACAGGGCACCACAGTTCAGGGGTCGCTGTTTGGGCCTGTCAAATTTCTGTTTATTATCATTCTCACTTGTAGCTTCCTCTTATTTCATCCCCAGCATCTCCTGGCCTCTCCTATCTCTTCCCTGGCCCTTCCCCATGAAGCCATGGCCCTTTTTTTGGGTGCATTATGTCCCTTTGAAAAATGAGGGGGGCGCCAATGCTCTTTCTGGCAAAGGGCACCAAAAAGTCTAGTTACGACTTTGGTCATAGGCTTTCATTGACAATTACATTAAGTTTTTGCAAAGAGCCAGTGGCCCTGATTCAGAGGTGCTCGCAAAAAGCCGGCACCTATTTTTTTTAGTGCGGCCCCCTGGCCGCTCGGTACGCTGTGAGTGAGCGGCCAGGTGATGGTCACGATGGTCGACCATCGGGGTTTGCGATGAGACCCTTGTGGTAGGGTCTCATCTGCCGCAAGCCCCAGTGTGCTTTTGGCTCTAACAGAGCCGGAAGCACATCACTGACATCACTCGTGATGTCAGTGGGGCCGCCCACAAATGGCAGGCGTTCCTTCAGGAATGCCTCCATTTGTCCAGTCACCCCCCCGCCACGCCTAACAAACGGGGCGAGCTATCAATCAACATCGACAGCCGCCCACTTTGTTGCGAGCCCCGGAGTGAGGGAATTTCTCCCTCGCACCGGGGCTTGCGCACGTGCACTATGCACGCCACGCGTGAGCAGTGCCTAAACATCGAGCCGCTTACGAGCGGCTCAGAATCAGGCCCAATATTTGCAGTGTTGACCCTTTTTTCAAGACCCCTGCAATTCACCCTGACATGCTGTTAATCAACTTCTGGGCCACATACTGACTGATGGCCGCCCATTCTTGCCTAATCAGTGCTTGGAGTTTGTTAGAATTTGTGGGCTTTTGTTTGTCCACCCACCTCTTGAGGATTGGCAACAAGTTCTCAATTGGAATAAGACCCTGATTCAGAGCCGGACGCTCTGAAAGAGCGCTCGCTCTGAATCAGGGCTTTTTTTTTTTTTTTGGGAGTGACCTCCTGGCCGCTCGCATAGCTGTGGGTGACCACCCACAGCTATAGCGAGCGGCCAGGTTGATAGGCTTGCAACAAGACCCTTGTGGTAGGGTCTCGTGGCCGCAAGCCCCAGAAAGCTCAGCGCTTGCGACCGGGTCTGAATCAGGCCCATAGGTCTGGAGAGCTTCCTGGCCATGGACCGAAAATTTTGATGTTTTTTTCCTCGAGCCACTTAGTTATCACTTTTGATGGAGCACCTGGCAAGGTGCTCAATCATGCAGAAAAAGGCATTGTTCATCACCAAATGTTATGATAAAGGATGCAATCTTTAGAGCAGTCCCGCAAAAGCCTTGAGGGATGGTACACTTGGCAAGCTATGGCCGTTAACAGCCTTGAGGGGCGATAACTCTTGGCAGGTTGCGGCCTTTGGGGCCGTTAGACAAGATGCAGCCTTTGGGCTGTGTAGCAGCCTTGAGAGCTGGTGAGACTTGGCTGGAAGATGCTGAGGTGTGCTAATGCCACCGGGATGACACTAGCAGTTGTACACAAGATAGAGTACTCAGGATGCTGAGGTGCTCTAAGTGCCGTGGAGATGACACTAGAGGCAGTACACAAGATTGCGTACTCAGGACGCTGGGATGTGCTAAGTGGCACCGAGTTGACACTAGCGGCAGTACAGGATTGTGTACTCAGGAAGCTGGGGTGCGCTAAGTGCCACCAAGTTGACACTAGCGGCAGTACACTGTTGTGCAGACCATGCCACCTAGATGATAAAAGCGGCAGGTAACTGGTATGCAGACCATGCCGTCTGTATGACACAAATGGCAGGATAATATACAGAATAGACAGGAGACTGGGTACTCGACTGCAACAGGAGACTAACCACTAGAACCAGAAACACGTGAAACGCTATCACCGGCTTCAGAGCAGCCTTCGCGCCAGAAGGAAAAAACCACAGGAGCCAATCCAGACAGACCAGGGATGATGGACAGCTGATAGTAGTTCAGTTAACGGTCACTCGGTATTCGCATTAGCGGCTTGTGACACCAAACTGTTCTTGGATAGTTGGGAGAAGTTGCTCTTGGAGGATGTTTTGGTACCATTTTTTATTCATGGCTGTGCTCTTAGGCAAAATCATGATTGATCCCACTCCCTTGGCTGAGAAGCAACCCCACACATGAATGGTCTCAGGATGCTTCACTGTTGCATGACACAGGATTGATGGTAGTGCTCACCTTTCCACCTCCAGACAAGCGTTTTTCCAGATGCCCCAAACAATCTAAAAGGGGATTCATCAGAGAAAATAACCTTAATCCTCAGCACTCCAATCCCTGTACCTTTTGCAGAATATCAGTAAGTCCCTGATGTTTTTCTTGGAGAGAAGTGGCTTCTTGACACCAGAAATTCAACTTTGGGAATAGGGGCATATGTATCAAGGCTTGATGTGAGATAAAATTGTGAAATATAGATCACCAACCAATCAGCTCCAAACTATCATTTCTTAAACACAGCCTGCAAAATGTAAGTTAGAAGCTGATTGGTTGGTGATGTATATCTCACAATTTTATCTCACATCAAGCTTTGATACATATGCCCCATACAGTGAGAAATAGCACTTAACTGTGAACCTGGACAAACCATGTTGCAATGCAAGGGGTATAAATACATAAATGTTTTGTGCATGTGGGATAAATACTGGCTGCTTTTGAATGTAGCCCACAAATACTGCACAGCTTTATTATTACTCAACAATTTAGATGTCAGTTTGGACACCTCCCTCCCAAATCTAAATCTCTCTGCACATTTTAAATCTGCCCCACCTGCAGTGCAGCATGGTTTCACCAAGATTATCAGTTCAGTTGAGTAAGATATCTCACTCTGGGCCTGATCAGAGCCAGACGCTCTGAGAGAGCGCTCGCTCTGAATCAGGGTGTGTTTTTTTTTTTTTTTGTGCAGCCTCCTGGCCACTCGCATAGCTGTGGGTGACCACCTACAGCTATTGCGATCGGCCAGGTTGATGGTCGTGATGGTCGCGACCATCACGACCATCGGGCTTACAATGAGACCCTAGTGGTAGGGTCTCGTTCCCACAAGCCCGAGTGGACTTCCTGCTCTAATAGAGCAGGAAGTCCACCTACTGACATCACTAGTGATGTCAGTAGGGCCGCCCCCAAATGGCAGGCATTCCTTTGGGAACAGCGACAGCTGCCCCGTTTTGGTGCGAGACCCGGAGCGACAGAGCGCCCGTCGCTGGCCGGGTCTCGCGCACGCCGGAGCTGGCTCTGGCATACACATGTGCACTGGCCCAACATCGCCCCGCTTGCGAGCGGGGCTGAATCAGCCCCTCTATTCCCAAAGCTGAATCAGGCCCACAGTGGGAGCAGGGTGTCATTTTAGTCCTATCAAAATACTGCAGTTGAATAGTGTAAATCCCTGGGGATGTCTGTTACTCCCACCTTCATCTAATAATAAAATATAAACTCCCCAATACAGGAAATATTATAAAGAGACACTTAAAGCGGCATTCCTGCACACAGTTATTAATTTTAATCACAATTTCTATCTTTATTCACAATTCTTAGTATTATTTTGCAGTCATTTTAATTAACGGCTTTTTAATATATATAATAAAAGTTATATTTTATTAATTTCTCTCTCTCCGTGCACCACAGTATACAAATTCTGGTCTTTGAAATTTTGTCACACCGATGCCTACACTGGAAGGATAACACACTATTTAATTTATTTTGTACAGTGACAATGATGCCTGCAGTCATGCTTCCCAGACTACTGTCCCCAGATTTATCAACTATTAAACTCTAAACCTAAACTTAACTAACTCCTAATGGCTCCCTGATGGCACACTCTCTTCTTCCGCATTTCTGTGTGAAATGGTGGCTGTGAGGGACATTTATATGCTATCCAAAACACATATGAGCCGATGCCAGTAAGATGATGTTTTTCCTCATTTTGGGATCCAAAGTTTGTGGAAAGACGAAAGCCAGGACTTGGAATCACTCAAACCCCCAAAGTTTAATAGGGGAATTCAATATGGAGCGAAAACTCAGTTTTTGCGTTAATATCGCACCTATGACGTCATTATCGCAGGTTTTAGTTTTACACTGTATTCAATTTCAAAGACTTTTCGCAGGTTCAAAAAGTCTTTGAAAAAAAACGGGGATAACTTTTCACCACTGAATAGGTGGCGAAAAAAAGTGCAGAATTGTGGTTTAGGGGTGTAGGCTTAAAAAAAATAGCCTGCACCCCTGGGAATGACATTTTAAAAAGAACTGTGTCAAAAAAATAAATAAATAGGGACACCCCAAAAAATTAATTTAAAAATTGAGGTGAAAAAAAAAAAAAATGGGAAAAAAGTGTTTAAAAATAGGGAAATAGGTTCAGGGCTATTCTGCAAGTATGTGGCAGGTGTATTCTAGAATAGATTATTAGCGGCAGGTGCATAGTTGCAGAATTTTTAAAAACTTACTTTAGGGACATAAAAATATGCTAGTACCCATTTTCATGTACCCCAAATTTGATGGGACCACTTAAAAAAACGAAAAAAATAACCTAAGTGCTCTTCTGCGTCACTTCTTCAATGTCGGGAAAAAACACCTGCTGCGGCTATTTAAATCCCCGACTTTCATTTGCAGGCTAAAACATGGGTACCCATAGTGATCCCCCATGTTTTTACAACTTTAGGGGGGTCCTACAATTTTTTCAAGGAAAATTTTGTTTTTTTACGCAAATCCCACTTCGCACCTTCCCGTTTTTGTAGATTTGATATTGAATACGGGGATAAAGCGGGCGCGCGCCCGATACTTTATCCCAGAATAATCTCTGATATGGAACGTAAACTTCGACAGCGAAGTTTACGTTTCATATTGAATACCCCTCTAAGTGTGTTCAGTTTCCGGGAAAACCGAACCACTCATCTCTACAAATGATAGCAAAATAACCAGTTTAACAGCCCACATACTAGAGAATAAAGCCCCAACATGCAGGACTCTGTGTGTCAGCCTGATGCATCCCCATGTCCAGCCTAATAGCCTTAGATAGCAGCTGTCTATACTCACCTCCCCCACTGCTGACAGTTATGACCATTCCTGGGATTGGCCAGGGCCGGAGTAAGGCCCACATGGGCCTGGAGCTGAAAATGTTCAAGGGCCTATACTGAGAAGGGGAAGAGCTGTGATCAGTGCTGTGTGGGTGTGGTTAGTCACCTTGGTGTATACACCCCCTAAACTATAACCACAATGTCTCTCTAACTACATAGAAAAAGAAAGATTGCAAAATGTTGTTGTTGTTTTTTTTTGGGGGGGGACTAGAAAAACTATTTAAATACTTAAAATTTATGGGCAGTTAGGCAGCTGGTAATCATTCTGTCATATTGATGGGCCTATTTTTATGTGGAGGCCTGGAGCTGTAGCTCCATCCGCCCCATTGTTAATCTGGCCCTGGGATTGGCCAGTGTGCCAGAGACTGGAGCCTTACAATTTTCACAATTACCATTCCTACCTAGTAAATGTCATCATCCTGATCACATACACACTGCATTTGAGGTACAATATCTGCTCATCTGGACAGATGAACCTCATTCACCACTCCTGTTTTTCGGAGCTGATCTGACTGGTTTGTGAACAACCATCGGCCCAACGAGCTGTGCACACATTGTGCAATAATCAGACCACCCTGCTGCAAATTGACTGATAGGTCAGAGTATTGCACAGTGGGTACCTGGCTTTATATATTGTAACAACATAGAGGATACTAATCAGCATATTTCCTTTACTGAAAAAAAAATATATAAAATGTTAGATCTCACCTGTAGATTACAGGTCACATCCATGTTTTAAAGGTTATATAATATATTATCTTGGGCTATGCTGTAAGATTTAATTTTATTATTTACAGTAACATTGTGTCTGTGTTTTGTGCAGGTTCAGTTGCTGCAGATTTCCTGTTACAGAGGACGTGACTCAGGCTGGGTCCAGTTTATCTGGATTGTTTGATCAGTGTCAGATGGAGATACTAGAGTAAGTAGATTATATTGTAAGACCAGGAAAACAACATAATATAGCAGCCCAGTTCAGTAACATAATGAGACCATAAATAATAAGTCAGGAGTGTAACTACAACTTTGTGGACCTTTATAAAAATGTTAAAGGTGACCCCCATAGCTCCTAGAGTGACACCTCTCTCTACTCAGTGCTCCACCAGAGTGAGTATGCCTAGTTCTTCACGTAGTCAGTGACCGGATCTTTGTGCTGTGAGGTGTGATCATCAGTGGCAAACGCAGGATTTCTAGAGAGGGGTTTCCAAATGCTGGATTGTGAGTGTGGCCAGCCCATGAAAAGGGTATAATTAGCACTTATCCAGCTTTAATATGCATTATACAAAGTATAATTGTGTTGCATAATTCCGGCGATCACTGTAAGCCACTAGATACAGCAGTAGGTCCATCCTGTCTGAGCTGAGTGTTTTTATTTCAGATGTGGGCACCATTCCAGAGCAAGTCTGGGGTATCATCAGAAGAATCTAGCACTGCCCTGAACATATATGTACATACTGGTCTCCTTATGTACTGGATAGTATATTATTATATGGTATTAATAATTAACCCATAGCAGTACACCTCTAAAGCTGGCCACACACTAGACCAGCTTTCATCCAACCATCCAACTAGTTGATTGGTTAAAATGAAAATCTGGTAACGTATGGGAGTAACTGATGATCAGCAATTTGCTCCTAAATGCCAGAAAACAGATGAAAATGGACGTCAGACAAGTTTTGTGAAATGTTTGATCTAAACAATTTGTTCAAACAACAGTTTTTGTCCATTTTCCAGCATTTTGGAGCTAATTGCTTATTGTCATTTGCTTTCATACCTTATCAGATTTTCATTCCAACCAATCAACTAGTTGGATGAAAGTTGGTCTAGTGTGTGGCCAGCTTAACAGTGCATGTTTTCCACATCTCCTAGTTGGTGCACAGTTATATTTATTACTGGCTGACACATTTTAAAAGATCCACAGTTGGTGCTAATCATTTCATTTGTGATACTGAGAAGAACATGCAGCACTAGTATCATTGTATTATATTACTATTTCTATTGTGGTCATGGTGTGTGCTGGGGAGGGGGGTTTCCAGGCAGACGGACCCCCCTCCCCCTGCGTTTGATCATAGGTGCAGTGTCAGAGTGAGGTGGGATTTGTAGTTGTGTGATGAATCCCACCCCACTCTCACATTATTATACTGGCCAGCACATGTGACTATAGGTTTGGTATATTATGTCACCATTCATCATATCGGCATTCACCATGTCACCATTGATAAAATGTCAACATAGTAAGAATGCTGACAATGTGCTTTTGCAGTATGTCTATCCCTAACACTATACCTAAAGTCTACATTATCCATGTGTTGACATTTCAACCACATTGACATAACTGTACACATTCTGGTATTGACAATATGAATGTTGGCATTATAAATAGTGACTTGCTGACTGTAAACCTGTGACCACAATTCTAGGTCACTCCTTGGGTTACCACTTATTTTATCACTTATTTCTGAATTCCCAGCCAGGGTGTAACCAAGACTGCAATAGGCTTACAACCTCTTTATTTGCCATTAGAGCCCCTTATGCCCATTTATATGTCATCAGATAACCTCGTGCCCCTATATATGCGAGACAGAGCCCCATGTCTATTTATAAAAAAGAACCATTATTTTCCATTTAAATGGCATGAGACCATCACTACGGGCCATATTCAATTTGGGATCGAAAAGTCTGTGCTTTTCTGGGGATTAAGTATCGAGCGCGTGCCCACTTTATGCCCATATTCAATTTAAAAGTATCTAAATCAGGAACCGGCAAAACCTGGATCGGCAAAAAGTCGTACATTTTCGGGTTTTGTTCCTAGGAACCCCCTAAAGATGTCCAGACATGGGGGTTCAGTCTGGGTACCCCTGTTTTATCCCGACATTGAAGAAGTGATGCAGAAGAGCATTTAGCTTTTTTTTTCATTTTTAAAAGTGGTTCCATCAAATTTGGGGTACATGAAAATGGGTACTAGCATAATTTTAAGTCCCTAAACTAATAGCCTAGAAAACACCTGCAGCATACTTGCAGAATACCCCTGAACCTATTTTGCTTTTTTTAAACACGGCTCCCCTATTTTTTTTTTTTTTTTTTTTATTAAAATTTTTTGGGGGGTGTCCCGATTTTTTTTTACTTTTTTTGCACATTTCTTTTTAAGGGGGCATTCCCAAGGATGCAGGCTTTTTTTTGTAAGCCCCCCCCCCATAAACCCCAATTCTGCACTTAGCAAAAAGCTGGTGAAAACGTAACCCCGTTTTTTTACATTGACTTTTCGCACTGGCGAAAAGTCAATGTAATTGAATATGGGGATAATTGAAAGTGGCGAAAATCACATCATCTGCAATTTATTGCCGATTCCAGCATTTCACCAGCTAATTGAATACGGCCCTAAGTCTCTTGACAAATTTGAAGCATACAGTATAACCATCTCTACTTTTCAATAATCCCAGTCAGATGTGATGATCTGAAGAACTGTGTTTTTATTGTACAATAAAGCAAATTGGTAAAATTTTGAAAATAAATCATACCGTACATACCTACCCTCCCGGTTTTCGCGGGAGACTCACAATTTTTCGGGTGACCCCCTGCGCCCCCGGAAGGGTAGGCACTTCTCACGCATTCTGCCCACTTCATAGTGAAGTGGGGAGAATGGGGAGAATTTCCATGGTGATCGTGGGTCCCCGTGTAGGGGGCAGGGCTTAATGAGGCGCTTCTCAGTGAATCGCGTCACTTAGCTCCCCCCCTATTTAAATTTAAGCCAATCACGTCAATTTACCTAAAAAAGGGCAGGGCTTAATGATGCAAACCGTCAGGCCATGCCCCCATCACAGCCCACCTGCTTCTCCTACCAAGGCTTCTCCCAAGGAGGAGAATGCAAAGGAAGGCAAGTATGAAATAACCGATAGAATGCAATTACAGCATGCACTGATGTGATAATACAATGCAAACATACAGGATGCAGAAACATGAACACAGTATACCAACATTAATGAGTCACATATCTAATACTATGCTGGAATACATACTCTATCAGCATATCTGCATATCTATAATGGCAAATCCAGGGATATTAAACTCACCATGGAATGTTGGCTGAGAGGAGCACATGTGTGTGGATATCTGGCTTACCATGTGAGAAATTAAATGGCTGCCTCTAATGATTACCCAGAATACTGGCCTGAGAACTAAGTTAAGGTGGCCTGGCAGGTTCACAAATAAACTACTACTCGTCACAACCAGGGCTGAGAGACTAGAGATCATGGTCCTTACCAGTCTGGGCCCTCCGGTGGGGGTGCAGGCTTCTGGAGGTCAGCGCTGGGCACAGGATGGTTCCGGAGGGTGATGAGAGCGGTCTGGAGACAGGTGAAGGTGAGTGAGACTGGCAGCACTTCCGCGCTGCAGACTGCTGGGCACTGCCATCTTGGATTTAGGTTAGGAGACTAGGTTTGGCCAATCCGGTCACAGCATGTCCTGGGAGTTCTAGCAGCCAATCCTGCACTATCTTTTGGTACTTAAGGGCTGCCTGGAAGTCCTTTAGTTGCCAGTGCTATTTCTCTGTGCTCCCATTCATGTCAGTGCTATTGTTTGCAATTCCAGCTAAGTTTTCCACCACTCTTTTTGTTCCATGTCCTGTCTCATACCTCTCTGACTCCTGATTGCTAGAGCGTGTCTCCTGATTTCCTCCCTCCGCTGGTTCTCCTACCGTCCCCGATTCATTGTGTTCCGCCGGTGTCTCAATGCCAGTATTCTCACTCCATGTGCACCCTACTATCAAGTCTACTTCATTTCACCAATTTACCATTCAGGAATTATACCACTCTGAGACCGACTGCATTCCAATACCAAAAAGCAATGTTATGGACACCTGACTCCACCCCAGGTAATAATTCTAATCAAGTTGTGACACTACTGTGCTGACCACTAGATAGGGTCGATATCAATTTGACTGTAATCTGTAATCAGCACTAAGATGTCTATGCTTAAGGCATTAGATACAGTATAGACATGTGCAGAAGGCATGACACTCCTCGCTGTGTTACGGTTCTGGTATTCTGTAGATCTGGCATGCAGGGCTGGCCACAGAAATCTTGGGGCCTGGTACACTGATGTCTCTAGGGATCTCCCTCTACTACCTTTGACCCCACTAACCTCAACCCCCACAACCACACATCCCACCCCTGCATCTACTAATATATGAATATTGATATAGATGTACAAACTCCAGCTCTGAAGAGTGGTATAGATGCCCAGGTGCCTTCCCGATGGTTGGGTATGGGATGCTGGCACTCGTGATCCTGGCGGTCAGATTCCCGATGCTGACATTCCGATAAGGTAAGTATACAGAGACCTGATGATGGGTATCCTAACTTACCCGCTCTCCCTACCCCTCCCTCCCTTTCCGGTGCCTGAATCTAACCTCCCCCCTAGTGCCTAAACCTAACCCCTCCTCCCCACAACCTAACTCCCCTTATTGACTGACCCTAGCCCTCCCCTAGTGACTATTCTTCATGCTAACCCTCAACCTAACACGGCTACTTACCTTCAGGATGCCGGTGGTCGCGATGCCAGCACCAAGATTCTGACATGTATCGAGATTCTGGAGCCTGTATTTTAAGCGTCGGTATCCCATGTACTGGGATATTGAATGCATTCCCTTTATGAAGATAATAAACAAATGCAGAAAGGATGGACGGCACTCAAGGGAATTTTACAAGACAAAAATCACACTGTCACAGCATAAGTGTGTCTGATGTTGTTCTGCAGGGTAGGAAGGAGGGAAGGACAGAATGGCCAGCTCAGAGTCGTGCAGCATCATCAGGTCAGTCATTCCTAATATGGCATGCACTAGATGACAAGGATAGTCAGGGGAGGGGACACTCGCCGGAGGGAGGAGTTACCAGGTGGGAGAGTTTCCCGGGCGTCAGCAGCACTGTAATGCCATTTTCAACACTGGAACCTCAGGGCCCTTCTAAACCTTGGGGCCTGGGATGGGGGTGCCCTTAGTACCCCTCTGTTGCCAGGTCTGCTGGCACGGGCCCCTCGGTAACAACTGAGGAATCCAGGAAACAGGGAGGCTTCAAGATACCATGACTCATAGGTAATTACAGGCACTAGCAGGCTAGAGACACTAGGACTCATGGACCAGGGCAATGTAAGGGTACTGAACTAGAATAGAAACCCAGGTCACTGGGCAACCTCTCACCTAATGGTCCTAGGACCATCAGGCCAGAGAACTACTCCAGTGACAAGAAGAACCTGAACTCAGAACAGTATAGTACTGGTAGTGTGGACCTGGGAACCAAGCCAGGAATCGGAGAGACACTTTAGGCACACACAGTACTGAACATCTTGATATTAAAAGACTGTGACCCGATCATGCCCTCCAGACCTGGAACCCCAACGCTAACTGTCAGCCCAATACAAAAGCACACAGTATAGGATAACCAATACTGTCAAACTAGATTATGCAGTAACCCTCTGTAAACACAGAGTGTAGTGATACTTGCAACACAGTCCAGATGATGCCCGTACAATGCAGATTGGAATCTATGCAAGTGATATGATGTGTGGCAGTACCAGATGATATGTCCCACAGGTACACTTGCAGAACTGGAGCTGGAGATAAAAGCGGTCTGTGCACAACGTGGGATGCAGTGCTGATAGATGGTACAAAGCAGTTGATGGAATGCAGACAGCAGTGATCAGTCTGTGTGCGGCGTGGAGGCCGTGTCACTGAGAGGTTGTACACAGTGTTAGATGGGATGCAGATGATGGGAGTCAATCTGCATGCAGCATGGAAGCCGCTGTGCTGAGATGGTATACAGTGGCGATGGTAAACAGTCACGGTGGTTATCTCTATGTGGCATTGAAACCGCAGTGCTGAGAGGCAAACAGCAATGGTACAAGTGGGTAATGGATGAGTCTTAGCAAGTATAGTATCCACAGGAGAAAGCTCTGGAAACACAGGAGAAACTGAGCCTGGAATGATCCACAGGAGGGAACACAGTTGTTCAGGCAATGAGTCATTCTTAGACATGGAAATATATAGGGAGCAGTAACAGATAATTGGTCAGGCTGACCACGTGAGCAGCCAGGTGAGAGGTAATCACTGGGATAGTGTAATGGAGGTTTTAGACACGGCAATGAATGAATGTTTAATCCTGTATGGGTGGCTAAGACCATGAATCGTGACAGTCTGGTATCACTGTTACCATAATTTAAACTCTAAGAAGTTAACAGTAAGAACAGTTCAGACACTGGTTTGAAAAACAACCTAGTCACTCCTTGTTTGCAGATCTTGAGCTCGGCCTTATGGACCTCCCATCCTTGCTTGTGAATGTTTTGGTGACAAGACTTAAAGGCCACTCATTATGTTGTTGTTAGAATCTGTGGTTAGCAGATTATCTTGGTTGCAGGTCCCAGTTTTAGCTGCTACTAGAACTTTGCATTTAATCCTGTCTGTCTGTGTGCTGATCACATATGTTCTGTAATTGTCTGCCTGTGTGCAGTATCAGCTGCACACTGGTCTGTCATTAGAGAGGCTTGCAGGACTTTCTCTGATTGGACCTTGTATCTGTTAAATTACAACCAGCCCTTCACTCCATGCCGGTGATAGAGTTTTTGTGTTTCTGGTTCTGGCTTTGTCTCCTGTCTTGCAGTTGAGCTCCAGTATTCCTGCCTCCTGCATACTATCTACCTGCCATTTGTGTCATCCAGGCAGCACATTCCAGGATACTATCTACCTGCCGTTTGTGTCAACCCAGCAGCACAGGCTGCACTGCAGCGTCAGCTGCTTGTGTCAACCCAGCGGCACAGGCCGCACTGCAGCATCAGCTGCTTGTGTCAACCCGGCGGCACAGGCCATACTACTGCATCAGTTGCTTGTGTCAACCCGGCGGCACTGGCCACACTCCAGCAACATCAGTGCGCAGTCCCGCGCTCCTACACCAGTGACTTTGCTTTTGTTATCTCTGGCTTCTGGGACATCTAGCCAAGTTACTCTGGCCCTCAAGGCTGCCACACAGCCCAGTGGCTTCTTCATATTCAAAAGCCCAGTGGCTTCTTCATATTCAAAAGCCCACTGGCTGCATCTTGCCAAGTTATACCAGCCCCCAAGGCTGCTTCACGGCCCAGAGGCCACTTCTTATTCTCCAGCCCACAGGCTGCATCTGGCCAAGTTATACCAGCCCCAAGGCTGCTGCACAGCCCAGAGGCCGCTTCATATTCTCCAACCCACTGGCTGCATCCAGCCAAATTATACCAGCTCCCAAGGCTGCGGCACGGCCCACTGGCCACAATTAGCCAAGTGATACCAGCCCTCAAGGCAAAAGGTCGCTTCATCATCTATGACCTTTAGGCCCAACAAGCCAAGTCTTCCTCCAGCTCACAAAGCTGTTATATGGCCGCATCCAGCCAACAATTCCAGCCCTCAAGGCTGTACCTGGACTATACTGCAAAGAGTCACACATGTGCCCTAACAGTTGTGACTGGCAATCTCTGATGAGCACAATAGCACAATGTCACCAGGTTTTAGGTTGGGTTTGGTAACTTGCCACTTGCCCATTGACTGCAAGGTAGAGATATACTGTCTTCCACCTGTCCCAAAAGGTGTTTGCAAGGCTTTAAACTTGTCTCCGTTTAAATTTCAATAAGACCTTGGTGTTGAATTCTCCAGAAGTAGAATAGATATTCCTGGTCTTCTGAGTAAGAAGAGTAGCAGGAGAAAGCAGAAGTGGACCTTCTGGGTCATTCCAATCTGCCTTGTATGGTAACTCAGGCCCTCTGAGCCATGAGGTGTCATTAAGGAGACTGGCTGAGATGGCTCTTGCAGTGTGGTCTGCAGAATTGTGAGCAGTAGATACATAGTACCGCTGCTTTGGATTATTTTATGTCCTGATCCATAGCACCCGATTGATGACATAAACATGAAATCATCTGGTTTCATTGCAAATGTAGCCTAACACTATTGTACTTTACTGTCTGTCTAGAATTCTGTTTCTGAGAGTTCAATTGTCAACTCTGATGAAATTAGTTCAGCTATTTCTACAGCTAATACTGCAGCACAATGTTCAAGTCTGGGCACGGTGTGCTCTGGATGTGGTGCCAGCTTTGCTTTGCCCATGACAAATCCAATGTGACTTTGGGCTCTATTTACTACAATCCGCATATTGGCCCTGATTCAGAGCCGCTCGCTCTGACCAGAGCGCTCGCTCTGAATCAGGGCCCTCCTCCATTAAAATGGAGCATCCTCCTGGACGCTCGTATAGCTGTGGGTCACCACCCACAGCATATACGAGCGCCTAAAAAGATGGTCGCGATCGTCTTGACCATCGCGACCATCGGACCTGCGGTCGGGTTTCCCAGCCACAAGCCCTGGAGTGATTTTGGCTCTATCAGAGCCAAAATCACTCCCACTGACATCACTAGTGATGTCAGTGGGGCTGGCTTCAGACGGTAGGCGTTCCCATGGGAACGCCTCTGTCTGGCCGCCACGCCCCCGGCACGCCCACCAAAGGGGGCGTGCTGTCAGTCATCATCGACAGCACGCCCCCTTTGGTGCGAGACCCGGAGCGACAGCTTGGCTGTCGCAGTCCGGGTCTCGCGCATGCGCACGACAGAGCTCCCTCCATCGTGCGCATGCGCAGTGGGGACCATCGACCCACTTGCGAGCGTACTGCCGCTTGAGAGTGGGTCTGAATGACCCCCATTGACTGCAGATTGTAGTGTGATATTAACGACTGAATTCTGGCAATATCACAGGGACAGGGATTTACTACAAATCCCTTGCAGGGACAGAGCTTGCGATAAAGCTCTGTCCCTGCGAATCCCCTTCGGAGCCTTATCACGGTATTTTCGCAAAAAATACTGTGACAAAGTGCCCGCGCATGTGCCTACCGGCCGCCGCTGCTACCCTCCCGGTGCTAAGCCCCGCCCTGCCCCTGGGTGCTGAGCCCCGCCCCCATGATCGCGGACCCCCCGCGACCCCCCCTTCCTTATTTACACTTACCTGCATGATCCGGGCCTCCGGTGATGTTCTCCATGCCCAGGTCAGGTGATCTCCCATACTGCACTGGGACCCGATCACCTGATGACCGGGCAGCAGTGCACTATGGGAGACCAGCTGACCGGAGGGGAGTCATTACCGGAGACCCGATCACCGGTCCCTGGAGTCGGGTAAGTAAATTTTTTTTTTTTTACCAATTTTTCTTTCTTTTTTGCAGTAATCAGCTTGCGGTCTGTTTAGACCACACAGCTGATCACTGGGACCGACTCCCGGCTCTGCTCTCCCCGTTAGAGCAGGGCAGGAGGCCGGTAACCGGGGGAGACCCTGGATAACGCCACCTCCAGGTGGCATTATTATCACAGGGCTTTCCCCGGTATTTTTTTCACATTTATTTTTAGTAACTTTGGTCGGATCACATTTCCCATTACAATTATGGGAAATGTGATCTGCTTACTAAAAATAAGTGGTACTTAGGGGTTGGAGTAGAATTTTACGAATTCTACTCCAATTGCCCTGTAATTTCTATACGTGATACTAAAATAATGTGAAAAGGGTGTGAAAACACCCTTTTTCACTTTATTTTAGTCAAAAT
Source organism: Taudactylus pleione (assembly GCA_031769625.1). Classification (NCBI taxonomy): domain Eukaryota; kingdom Metazoa; phylum Chordata; class Amphibia; order Anura; family Myobatrachidae; genus Taudactylus; species Taudactylus pleione. The sequence continues at coordinate 704,627 of JAUIMM010000546.1, forward strand.
AATGTTAATAAATAGAGCCCATAGTCCTTTAATGTCCACATTTTTAAGATATGTGACAGCAGCAATTGCTTGGTTTGAAGCATCAGAGAATACATGTAGCCTCTGGGTTTGTACTTCTGTAGAAGTCACAGGAGCATATGGACATGTAACGTAAAGGTTGGTTAAGGCAGACAAATAAATAATTTTTCCACTCTTCCCACAAATCACTTTTCTGTGGAGGCAGTGGGGCATCCCAGTCAGATGAGTCACATGTTAGGTCTCTGAGCTTTACCTTGGATAGTGACAGGTGTTGTAAATCCTAATGGGTCGTACAAGCTATTTATAGCCAACAGGATACCTCTGCAAGTGAAAGACTTTTCTTCACTGTTCACTTGGAAGGTAAAAGAGCCAGATTGTAAGTGCCATAAGAGTCCAAGGCTACATTAAGCTGGTGGAGGATCAGTTCCTAAATCCAAATCCCTTTAGTCACTGGTATAATCTTTGGAAGGGAGGGCTTCCATCACTCTTTTTCTGTTGGAAGCCTGAGATTAGGACATACTAGTATGTCCTGAGCTCTTTTGAGGATGCTGATTGTGGTCTCATCTGTTGGCATAGATTTTAAACAGTCATCCACATAGAAGTTTTTCTACAAGTTGTCTAATATCAGAATCATACTCTAGCTCACCCTTCTGAGCTGAACAACTGAGGGCCTGATTCAGACCAGGACGCTAAGCTGCATTTGCTCGCTATGAGCAATGTTCGCCCATCTGTGCATGTGTATGCATCGCAGTGCGCAAGCCAGTCACTGCGTCTGGAAATCGACTATTTTGAGTGACAGATTGTGCCACTTGTGGGTGGTAACAGGGGAAGGTGCTTGTGAACAGGGGAGTGGTTCTGCGAAAGCAGGCTTGTCTGGGCGTCCAAACGGAGTTTAATGGGTGTGCATAATTAGCATGGAGGCATCATTGTACTTGTCACTTGGTGGATTTTCAGGCTGCATTGAACGTAGTGCTTGCGTTGGGGTAGGGGCTACCTCAAGCACTGCATACAGCTCAGATGGCTCTCGATATTACCGATTATTCATACACTTCCTCAAAATGATGTGTGTTAAGAGAGGAAAGTGGGCGTCTTTATACACCAGCGTACACTCACTGCCGTCGCTCTATAAGACATAGAGGGCATCCTTCGGCCACACAGTGTGATCACGGAATTTGCATACCCGACCCCTTTTGGGAAAGGACTGTTACCAAAGATGTATACCCTCATGTAGTACACTGCAATATCTTTAAAAGGGTCATTGTCTCTGAGCCCAAAGAATCTTAGGAAGATTCTTTCTTTCTCTCATGAGGAAGCAGTAGAACATGTTGTTGAATGTCGGCAGTGAAGGCAATATAGTCCTTTCGGAAATGGATGAGTACTCCAAGGAGTTTGTTGTTAAGGTCTTGTCTTGTCAGGAGAACATTATTTAATGAGATGCCTTCAAACTTGGTACTGGAATCAAACATGACTCTAATCTGAACTGGTTTCTGTCGGTGGTATACTCCAAACATTGGTAAGTACCAGCAATCATCTGTGTCTTTAAGAATGGGAGCTGTCTCAGCATGACCATTCTTAAATATTTTGGCCATGAAGGAGAAGAAATTATCTCTCATCTCTGGTTTCCTTTGAAGATTGCTCTTAAGCGAAGAGAAGCATTTAAATATTTGTTCTCTGTTGTTAGGTAAGCATTGTCTGTGTGTCCTAAAGGGTAGAGATGCAACCCAGCTGTTGCCATTGTCGTTGACTAGTCCATTCTTCATTATTTCCAAGAATACTGTAGTTTGTCCTCTATGGACATCGCCACTTGGTCATCTTTTTTTGTTCTTTGGAAGACTGTTAAAGATACTACATAGAAACCTCTATACGATCCTGCCTATACCTTCTAAACCTCTATACGATTCTGCCTATACCTTCTAGATCCTGCCTATACCTTTTAGAATTGTCGCTATTAGCATAATTAGTCATACAATAAATAAATGTCTTCTGACTTTGAATGTATTTCCAACGCACAAAAGGTTATTATTCAACATAAAAACAGTAGGTTACATGCTGTGATCTAAAGACAATTTAGTGCAAATAAATCATACAGACCCAAGGTACAGTTGTTACATACGCACACGCTCTGGGACCAGATACCGGCATCAGCAAGAAACCACCGTGAACAGCATCAGCAAGAAGACTCCCGATTGGGGTCAGAGAGCGCACATATATACTCTTACAGAGAGAAGCAATACAATAGTCAAGTTTGGCATGATTCCATTGGTTCTCTGTCACGATGCTTCTGTTACAGGGCAGTTAACAGGTCAGTTCAAATGGACACAGGTCAGCCTCCAACAGCCTTTTGTCTCCTTTTTCCCGCTGCATGCAAATCTAAGCTGCTAATATTACATAGTACATTTTAGTGTTTTAACTCTCTACAGTCCATAAGTTGCGAACACATGTTGCGATCTTCTCACCGATGACATCGGAAAGCTGTTGAGACAGAGTAGATCATTACAACACCAAACATGATCCGCTTATCATGTACTAACCCTTAGATACCAAATAGTCTTTATTTCACATCATTAGTAATAAATGAATAAACCTTGAATATTACACTTTGAAGCTATGGAACCTTTTATGTAAGTGTGCAGTGTGTAAGTGTTAGGGGTTTGGGAAAGGACGCTAGTTAGAGTTCACCATGGTAAGTGACTATCTGTATTTATGTAGTAAGGACTTTTAACTTGGGGAGGATGCGTACGCATGAAACTAATAAACAGCGTTCGTACGTGGGGTATTATACATTCGCTAACGTGCGTATTTAATGTGTATGTGAGATTTGATGAAATATGCGGTCGCATGATACTAATAATAGCATTGCCGTATGTACTTAAGTGTGAGTTTCGCTAAAATGGCTCTGGGCGACCATTCACAAAATGTCATCTTGTTGCCATTCGCAAAATGGCGTCGTGCAGGTCTCATTTTAAACCGATCTTGTCTCAGCCAATTATCCAGCTTCGACACTGTGCACCCCAGATGTTCTTGGTAGTTGTCACAGATGTGGTTGTCAATAGGAGAGTCTATGACAGTACAATGTGGTAATTCCTTTATGAAGAAGTGATTGTGACATGGCTAGAATAGAGAAGGGCATCTGTTTTCTAAAGTACAGGTAAGCATGCTGTTGAAAGAAGTTGGTCTTTAGACATACTTTCCCTATTATAACCCATCCTAGATCTAGTCGTTGAGCATAAGGTGCATTGTGTGGACCATCAATCTGACTTTGTGAACTCTTAGGATATCTTTCCTGATGAGTAGCATTATCTAGGCATGTGGGTCCAGTTCTGGTATCAGATGTGCTATGCATTTCAGACCTATTATCTGGGATCTCATTGCATTCAGTGATAGTTGGTAAGGGAAGACATATTTACCCATCTATGAACTTTATAACTAGTAGCTCTATTTCCTTTTGTCTCAAAACTCCATGTACAAGTCTTTAAGGAGTAAAGAGTGATGGGGCCTTTGATATTAAAGGTCTCAAACAAGGTTGATCTTGCTAGGGACTTGTTACTTTGGTCATCTAATATTGCATAACATTTGACAGCTTTGTCTGGATGGTCTTTGGAGTAGACTCTGACTAAACAGATTTTGGAGCAAGATCTTCCGCTAATAGCATCTTTCTAGACTTTAATACATTGTGAAGTTATCTCTGATGTTCTTTTAAAAATGTTTTGCGGTTCTCCAGAAACTTTTCAATGAAGGCTCTGCATTTCAGGAGAGGATGCGGTTTGTTATGCAGAGGACACTGCTTGGCAGGATCTTTATCTTTGATCTCTTGGTAAGTAGAGCAGGTAGACCTGTGGAAGGAATCTGACTAGTGCACATTGGTCTTGTGAACTGTGACCAATGGTTTGCACGGGTTGGGTAAGATAGGGGTTGCATTTGTCAGGGTAAAGGCAAAACTAGGATCATTCCTGGTCTTAGCTTGCTGGTGTACAAAGTCCACATAGAGAATGGTGGAAAGGGCAGCTTGTTCTGCTGCTTATATTTGGAGCCATGGAGGACCCATTGTTCTTGTAAGGTTTCTTTTGCACTATAGGGTTAATGACTCTGGCTGTGTCAAGGAAGGTAAGTCCTGGTAAGTCTTCATTACAGTTAGCTACTTGCAGTTCCATTAGAAAGTCTTCTTAATTCTCTAAGCCTCTGATAGCCTTTGTTAGGTAACCTAGGGAAATCATCAATTCTATGGAACAGTGCACGTTCTATTATCTCTGATGAGCCATAGCACTTATTAAGTCTATTACATATCATTTTAAGGCCATTATCAGGGTGGTTAATATTGATTACTCTTATCCTTCTAGCATGTTTGGAAGATTCATTCCAAAGCCATTTAATTAAGAGGTCTATCTCTTCACTATGTGAATGGCCTAATCCTCTGATTACATTTTGGAAAGAGGATTGCCAGGCTCTGAAGCTCTCAGGGTGATAATTGAACTTTGAAAGTCCATTTGTCTCTACCTCACATTTAGCAAGAAACTTAGCAAAGTCTAATGTGTCCTGATTGGCTCTAGGAGATCCTATTGGTGCATTAACATGACGAGTAAGTGGTGTGTAGTCATACCTGTAGGGGTTATCTGGTTCCAGCTGGCCTGTATCATACTACTTTTGTTTGCAGGAGGCTGTGCCTTTGTTGCAATTTGCATATTCAGACCCCTGGAGTGGGGGAGAGTTGTCCCTTGTGGTTTCACTGTGTCTAAAATTCTCTTGCATACAAATTTGCAATTTTCACTGACTTCTGGTGGTTTTGCACAGCGTGTTTGGCTTGTTTTGCTAATGTAGTCTGGTCGCGTACCTTCTACTGGTAGAGGTTTGCTGCCTATTTTGGAAACTTGATAGACATATTCTGATGTGCGTTGTAGTGAATCCTGGGATCCAACCTCTGAACCGAGTGCATTAATGGTTCCTTTCATATCTGAGTGTTCTGCAGTCTCCAAGAACTCTGCCTTAGCTATAGCAGCTGCTGCTTCTTTCTCTGCAGCGAGCTTCTCTCTAATTGCTTCTAAGCATTTTTTCTCCATATCTTTTTGTGCATCCAGACGTGATTTTTCCATATCTCCTTCTGCATCCAGACGTGATTTCTCCATATCTCTTTCTGCATCCAGACGTGATTTCTCCATATCTCTTTCTGCATCCAGACGTGATTTCTCCATATCTCTTTCTGCATCCAGACGTGATTTCACCATATCTCTTTCTGCATCCAGACGTGATTTCTCCATATCTCTTTCTGCATCCAGACGTGATTTCTCCATATCTCTTTCTGCATCCAGACGTGATTTCACCATATCTCTTTCTGCATCCAGACGTGATTTCTCCATATCTCTTTCTGCATCCAGATGTGATTTCTCCATATCTCTTTCTGCATCCAGACGTGATTTCACCATATCTCTTTCTGCATCCAGATGTGATTTCTCCATATCTCTTTCTGCATCCAGATGTGATTTCTCCATATCTCTTTCTGCATCCAGACGTGATTTCACCATATCTCTTTCTGCATCCAGATGTGATTTCTCCATATCTCTTTCTGCATCCAGATGTGATTTCACCATATCTCTTTCTGCATCCAGACGTGATTTCTCCATATCTTTTTCTGCATCCAGACGTGATTTCTCCATATCTCTTTCTGCATCCAGACGTGATTTCTCCATATCTCTTTCGGGATGGCCACAAGGCCACAGGTCACAATCCCAACGAAAGAGTGATGGCAGGGGATGTACGATAGGCATCAAGATACTGAAGCCTATCATAATCCTGATGCTGGAATCCAGGACGGCGTGAGACCGAATGAGGTAAGTCCGGCCCGCCCATCTTCTTAGCCACAGGGGGGTGGGTTAGGTTTAGGGCACCCTGGGGGGACTTGGGGTTAGGCACCCCCCAAGGGAGGGTTAGGCTAGGGGAAGGGGAGGTTAGGGTTAGGCACCATTAGGGGGGCATTATGGTTAGGCACCCCCCAGGAGGGTTAGGTTTAGGGTGCAGGAAGGGGGGTTAGGTTTAAGCACTAACGGGGGGAGGTGAGGGTTAGGCACCATTAGGGGGGGCATTATGGTTAGGCACCCCCCAGGAGGGTTAGGTTTAGGGTGCAGGAAGGGGGGGTTAGGTTTAAGCACTAATGGGTGGAGGTTAGGGTTAGGCACTAGAGGGGGAGGTTAGGGATAGGCACCCCTAAGGGAGGGTCGGTGTTAGAGGGGGAGAAGGTTAGCAATAGCTTCATTACTTATCTCATCAGGATCTTCACCCATTCAGCTGCTGGCGTCAGGATTTACAGCAATACAATCCCATTCCATCTCTTTCTGCTTCTAGATGTGATTGCTCTGCCTCCAGATGTGATTTATCTGCCTCCAGATGTGATCTCTCTATATCTCTTTCTGCCCCCAGATGTGATTTCTCTATTTTTAATTGCATCTCTTGCTCAGCAAAGTTGGCCCGTACTTTTGTGTATTCAGCTTTTGCATGTGCAATAGTGGCTGCATTACTGACAGATGATGATCTTGAGGAACCACAGGTTTGGGACCTTGTTTTGTATGAAGATGTAGTTTTCTATGACATGGTGATGGGATGTAGATGATTGACTGTGTAGAGTCTGCTGTATTGCTATATGCTGGTAACTGTGCTGACAATGTAGCAGGTCTCTGAGATGTCAGGGTCTTGAAACTGTTGTAAAGGTGCTTGACTGTGTAGGCAGGGGCGTATCTACCCATTGGCCAGGATGGCACTCGCCAGGGGCGCCAACCAAAGGGGGGGCGCTACCCGGCAGTGCCACCAGTAGCCAAGGGGTGGACAAGTCCCTCAGCCCCACAAGTGTAGGGCAGACCGCAGTGAGAGCGGTCTGCCCTACACCGTTTACAAACACACAGCCACCAGCGGCGGCTGTGTGTTTGTAATAGCAGCCAGCTAATGAGAGTCTGCCTGACTCTCATTAGCTGCTGCGTCGGCGGCGGAGGGAGCCGGCTGGAGCTCACTAATGAGCTCCGTCTTCTGGCTCCCCCCGCAGCATGTGATGGGAGAGACATCATGACGTATGATATCTCTCCCATGCAGGAGAAGAGCGGGCGGGACTGAGCGGACAGCGGCGGTCTTGTCAGAAGCGAGGATCAGGTACGTTTTTTTTTTTCTTTCTTTGTGTGTGTGTGTGTAGGGGGGGCACTGAAATAGGGGGTGGCCGGTCTGTATAGGGGTGGCCACTACTGTGGGCACTCTATAGGGGGGGCCACTACTGGGGGCAATTTATGGGGGGGTGCCTGCTACTGGGGGCTCTGTATATGGGTGGCCACTACTGGGGACAATTTAGGGGGGTGGCCACTACTGGGGGCACTGTATAGGGGTGGCCACTACTGGGGGCACTTTATGGGGGGGTGCCTGCTACTGGGGGCACTGTATAGGGGTGGCCACTACTGGGGGCACTGTATTGGGGGGACACTTTACTGGGGGCACTGTATAAGGGGGCTACTAATGGGGGCAATGCAGCATAGGGGGATTGCTTCTGGAGGGTTACTACTGTGGGCACTGTATAGGGGGGGAGCGCCAGTCCATTACATTGCCAGGGGCGCTTTGATCCCTAGATACACCCCTGTGTGTAGGGACTGTTGTTTTGCTGTATGCAGGTGGCTGCACTGACAGTGTACAGGTTTCTGTGAAGTCAAATGGCAGTACTCCTATTGCTGAGTTGCCACAGTTACTAGACTGTTTAGAAACTGTTGTACAGTACCATTGTATGCAGATAGCTGTGGCTGGCAGTGTAACAGATCTGTAAGTCAGCATATGTGTTTCCCATTTGCTGACAATGTTTGCTGACAAAGTCTGAATATAGTATGCATCACACTTGCTGACAGCCCAATGTTTTACTGTTTTGTCCCTCACTAAGGGGTAAATTTACTAAGAATCGAGTTTGGCCGAGTTTTGTTTTATTTAAACTCGATTTGCATCGCCAAAACTCGGGTGAGTTTTTTTTTTTTGCAAATTTACTAAGAAGTGAGTTTAGCTGAAAGTGAGTTTTTCGATGGTGAAGCAAATCGAGATTTCTTCCCAGAGTTGCAAGTGAAGATTAGATTACTCACCTGAGATGCAGTGTTTTCTCTCTGCAAATCTCTCCCGAGCTAGCAGCCTGCACATATCAGTGAAATGTGTTTGCTGCTTGTGTGTTAGGACCTTTAAAAAAGGGTTATTTTTATTTTAGAAAATGACATGAGGTCCCCCCCAAAAAGACTAACCAGCCTCGGACTTGTCAGCCTGACCTGGTTCTTAAATTTACATGGAAAAAAAATGTGTAGGGTTCCAATGTAAATTAAGAACCAGCACCAGGCAGCAGAGACAGAGCTGGTTTTAAATATATGGATAAAAATTTAGCATGAGGTTCACCATATATTTAAAACCAGCCCTGGACCCTTTCTAGCAGGGGACTGATGCCACAGCCAAGGGAGCCCTTTCACCAGGCCCCCCCAACCGCAGCATCAGCCCTGATCGCTAGTCAGCCCAGGCCATCCATATATTTAAATCCAGCTCTGTCCCTGCTGCCTGGTGCTGGTTCTTAATTCACAGTGGAACCCTACACATTGTTTTTCCCTGTAAATTTAAGAACCAGGACAGGCTGGCAAGTCCGGAGCTGGTTAGGCTTTTGGGGGGGGACCTCACGTCATTTAAAAAGAAAATTAAAAAAATAACAAGAAAAAAAAATAAAAAAAAGACCATGATTTGTGTATGTTTTAGCAAACTCGCAGATCTGGAGGCTAGTGTTTAAAATGTCAATTTGGCAGAGAGTTTGCAGGCATCTCACCAGAGATTCTCATCTCGATTCTTGGTAAATTTGCAAACTGCATCTTTTTCATGAAAAGTACTTCCGAGTTTGGCCGATGGTAAGAAGATTCGAGTTTGCGATCTCACCCGAGTTTCACGAGCGAGATTAATGAACCCTCTCCCAAACTCACCTGAGTTTGCCTTTAGTAAATTTGCGAGATGAAAAACATGCCTAACCTCACCCGAGATTGTCATCTCGACCAAACTCGAATCTTAGTAAATTTACCCCTAAGAGGGGTATTCAATATGAAACGTTAACTTCACTGTCGAAGTTAACGTTTCATATCGGAGTTTTTTTCTGCGTTAAGGTCTGGTGCGCGATCCCGCTTATCACCGTATTCAATATAAAATTAACGAAAACGGAAAACTCCGAAGTTGGATTTGCGTAAAGTTATGAATTTTTCCTTAAAATAATTGTAAGACCCCCCCTAAAGTTGTAAAAACATGGGGGAACACTATGGGTACCCCCGTTTTAGCCTTTAATTGAAAGTCGGGGATTTAAATAGACGCAGCAGGTGTTTTTTTCCCGACATTGAATAAGTGATGCAGAAGAGCACTTAGGTTATTTTTTTCATTTTTTTAAGTGGTCCCATCAAATTTGGGGTACATGAAAATGGGTACTAGCATATTTTTAAGTCCCTAAAGTAATTTTTTTAAAATTCTGCATTTGTGCACCTGCCGCTATAATTCTATTCTAGAAAACACCTGCCGCATACTTGCAGATTAGCCCTGAACCTATTTCCCTATTGTTAAACAATTTTTTCCCTTTTTTTTTTTTTTCACCCCAATTTTTAAATTAATTTTTTGGGGTGTCCCTATTTTTTTTTTTTTTGACACAGTTCTTTTTTAAATGTCATTCCCAGGGGTGCAGGCTATTATTTTTTAAGCCTGCACCCCAAAACCCCAATTCTGCACTTTTTTTCGACACCTATTCAATGGTGAAAAGTTATCCCCGTTTTTTATCAAAGCCTTGTCAAAACTGCGATTTGAAATTGAATACGGTGTAAAAGTAAAACCTGCGATAATGACGTCATACCTCCGATATTAACGCAAAAACGATGTTATCGCACCCATATTGAATACCCCTGTAAGTCTCTTGACAAATTGAAGTATACAGTATAACCATCTCTACTTTTCAATAATCCCAGTCAGATGTGATGATCTATAGAACTGTGTTTTTATTTTACAATAGAGAAAATTGGTAAACCTGTGAAAATAAATAATAGAATGTAATTACAGCATGCACTGATGAGATAATACTATGCAAACATACAGGATGCAGAAACATGAACACAGTAAGCAAACATTAATGAGTCACATAGCCAATACTATGCTGGAATACATACTTTATCAGCAGATCTACTGTATAATGGCAAATTCAGGGATAATAAACTCACCATGGGATGTTGGCTGAGAGGCGCACATGTGTGTGGATATTTGGCTGACCATGTGAGAAATGAAATGGCTGCCTCCAATGACTACCCAAAATACCATCCTGAGAACTAAGCTACAGATGTGCCCAGCTAGTTTGTTGCCCAATATGCTATGAAGCACGCGACATAAGGTGCGCCACACACCCTGCCATGAGTCGCGCCATGAGTCGCGCCACACAGAAAGTTTGTTATTGTGGCGTCGCTTAGCCAAGGAAAAAACTCAACATGTAATACAACTTTTTGTCCACCAGGTGTCACTTTTCCTAAACTATACCGTACATGCGTCTGATTTCGGCACAGTCCCGGACTTAGACATTGTAGTGATTTTATGGTTTTAGGAACTACAGTACAGGTGTAGCATCGGGTTGAGGCGTGTGGGCTAGGGGATTAATGCCTAGCCTCACTGCTTCTACCATCTTCTTGTCCCACGGGTTCGAGACCTTGAAAAATATATATTTTGTATTTTTTTTTTTTTTTTTTAAATCTTCAGTAATTCAGTGTAGCACTATGCCATGGCATATGGAAGATCATTGCACTGTGCATACCCAGTTGTCTGTATTATATACTGACTGTGCGGTTGCAATTTCACACTTGTGCCACTCTCTGTGCTCTCCCAGACTTGGACCCTATAGTGATATAATGACTTCAGTAACCGGTAGTGGGCTCTGTATGAGAGATAGGTGTTTGTATTACAAACTGATTGTGCATTTCAAAGCGCAAATTTGCGCCAATGTATGCACTCTGGTGGCTGCAAAGGGATCTCATGTAGCGCTATGCCATGGCATATGGAAGATTATTTCACTGCGCATACCCAGTTGTCTGTAATACATGTTACTGTACTGTAGGTTTACTATACAAACAAGCCATGTCGACCAATAGTGTGTTGACCTTTAGTCCATGTAGATCTAATGACCCTGTCAATCAAATCTCTGCCAGTCATGTGAGTGTGTGGTAACAACTGTCAGTCATCGTCAGATATCCAACACCCTACAGTGCAGTGTAAAGTATGTCAAAGTAGTGCATTGTATTTGTTATTGTACTGTGTACTGTAATTCATGTCATTGTACAGCAATACTGTACTTACTGCGCCTGAGACGCCTCCTGATTCACCCTAGCCTAGGCCTGTCCCTGCACAGCAGGTCGGACCAGCGCCGTTGCAGGGCCTTGATGGTCCTGCGGCGCCCATAGCACTCATATATCACTCGGCTCACCCTCCTGTAGGCACGCTCTTTCTCCTGGTTAGTGGCAAAACTTTGGTCTCGCCACTGAACCAGGAGAAAGAGTTCTTCAAGAGAAAAACGCCTTGCTCTCGATGCCACGTTCTAAAGCAAGTGATGCACGATGCATACCGCACAATGCCGCACAATGCTAAGTGTGTCCCTCGATACGGCAGGTGACTGTGCTGTACTGTAATGGTAAAGCAGTGTGGGCATCACGGGATCGAAGCTTGGAAGGCTAAAATTTGTCACAGAAAGCACTTGGTGGTGTGAGAATTCTGTCATTTACTGTATACCAACACACATACAGGTATCAATGCACAAACAGCATTGAATAAATATAAAGCATTTGAAGTTCAATATTATTAAGTACAGTAAGTTTACTCCAGTACAGCTGTATTTTAAATGAAACCACAATGGAGTAGACATTGTATTGTTTGAATTGTACAAAATGCAGTGACGTACAGGTAAGGGCAGACCTTGAGCTGACTGCTTACAGTACAGTATATGGATTAACAGAGTGTCCTTTATTATGGTAATGAGAGGCTCTTGTTTGCTTTGGGGGAAGGGACCTGATGCACTGTGTGTGACTCCCAACCCACTGGGCATGCGCAGTGCTGTGATCTTCCATAAGCCATGAGATAGTGCTACATAGCCTATGGCTTGGCTCCACTGGGCATGCACCAGAGATAGATCCCATTGTAACCTAAACCATGGCACACTGTAGCGCTACATGACATCCCTTTGCAGCCACCACAGTGCAAACATTGACGCAGGTTTGCGCTTTAAATGCACAGTCAGTTTGCACTACAGAGACCCCTTCCTCACACAGAGCCCACTGTGAGTTTCTGAAGTCATGAATACACTATAGAGTCCAAGTCTGGGACAGCGCAGAGAGTGGCGCAAGTGTGCAAATGCAACCGCACAGTCAGTATGTACAGTAATACAGACAACTTGGCATGTAAAAGTGTGGGACAATACTGACATTGACACATTCATAGCAGAACATTGGGTGTCCTAGCAGATGGGGGACGGTGCCCTGGCAGCGGTCACCATTCATAGCCTTTTCAGGACCCAAGGGCAGAGCTGCCTGCTTACAGTAAATGGATTAACAGAGCATCCTTTATTATGGTAATGAGATGCTCTTGTGTGCTTTGGGGGAAGGGACCTGATGCACTGTGTATGACTCTTGACCCACTGAGCATGCACAGTGCTGTGATCTTCCTTACGCCATGGCATAGTGCTACATAGCATATGGCTTGGCTCCACTGGGCATGCGCCAGAGATCGAACCCATTGTAACCTAAACCATGGCATACTGTAGCACTACATGACATCCCTTTGCAGCCACCACAGCGCAAACATTGGTGCAAGTTTGTGCTTTGAAATGCACAGTCAGTTTGCACTACAGAGACCCCTCTCTCACACAGAGCCCACTACGAGTTACTGAAGTCATGAATACACTATAGATTCCAAGTCTAGGACAGCACCGATGTTGATGCATGTTTGCGCTTTAAACGCACAATCAGTTTGTACTACAGAGACATCTCTCTAGTTTCACTATACTGTAGTGTCCAGAGCCGACAGTGCAAAAAATATATATTTTCCAGTGCTCAAACCCAGGATGAGCATTGTTGTAAAGTGATCACCTAACCACTAGCCCAAAAGCCAGCTACAGTATACCGTATGAAGAACTGCACATACAGTCTTCCTTTACAAATATTATACAGTACTAGTTCATCCCTTCTCATTGAAAGCTGTGCGTGCATCTCATTAATCTACAGTATTGGCTATACCGTGATAACAACTCGGGCAACTACACAGTTATGTACAATTTGTGTACTAATTTGCGTCCCAATTTGCGTCCCATTCTAAGAGCTTACAGTACTGATATTAAAAATATTGGTTGTGCGAACATGCAAATACTGTACAGTGCGTGAATGTGATATCCATCCAAATTAACAGTATGGTATTCAGTACAAATTACAACAGTAGAGCACTCGCCACCCAGCGGTTAAGCACTGTATTACATGCAGTAGCGTATCCTTCGTTGAAGAATAAGAATTCCAGCCATCACGTAATGTTCCATGGCACGAGACAGAGGCCTGAACGCCACGCCATGAACAACAAACTAGCTGGGCAGATCTGTAAGGTGGCCTGGGAGGTTCACAATTACACTACTACTATGCTAACCACTATATGGGGTCGATATGAATTTGACTATAATCAGCAATAAGATGTCTATGCTTAAGGCATTAGATATGCAGAAGGCATGACACTCACATTTCCCTTTATATGGCATCATACTCCCACATGTCCCTATTTATAATAGAGCCAGTCATGCCCCATAATATGGTTATGGTGGCATTAAAGCCCTTCAGTCATGCATCATGCTTCTATCAGTCTGAGCTCCTCATGGGCTTTTTATGCTGTCATGATGTGGTCCCTGGCTCCAGTCCTTACTTACTTTGTACACACACTGTGACTAGCTGTAGGTACCAGGCTCAGCTCTTAATCCTAAATCTCAGATAAATGATTGATGCTAACAGCACTGTTATTAACCCCTTTATTGCTGAGGGTCTTCTTATTTCATTGCTGAGCACATTTTGCGCTTACCACATTCCAACACAAATATCACTAACTGTTCATATGGAGTACCCATATTAATAGAATAACCTACAACAAGATACAGATATGGCCATTACACTTGTCACTATCTATATATATCTATTGTGATATGATCAGGGTAGGGGGTCCCCTTCCTGGGGTAGGTAGACACCTCCTTACACACAGCAGCCAGGAAACGGCATACTAGTCAAGGGTTTTCATGCAAGCTGGTTGGCACCAGGTTTTATTGTGTGACACCAATAATCAAACAATGAAACATAAAATAAATCCTAGCCCGTCTGGGCACTAACTAGACAGGTAACTCCCTCTCTACAAGTGGCAGGGCCTACTGCCTTACCACAAACACAGTACTTACAAATGTCACAGTGTCTCAGAACAAACCTCAGTGTCTGTTCTTCCCGGGATGTGTGAGACACTGAACCAAAATCTTACACAGCTACTATGAGCCACTTCCAGGTATAATCACTAATTAGCCTGCTCTCAGGCTGAAAGGCCCAACACCTGATATGGCCCTGTGGATGGAGCCCTCCCTTCTCTCTCACATCCACACCCCAGGGACCCATTCTCCAGCTTTTACCAAAAGCCGACACTCAAATCTGTCTGGTAAAACAGACTTTTCCTGGGGGTTTAAAACACATATGATAGAAATCTGGGACACACATACACGCCATCCCTAACTTCTCCAGTGCTTCTATCACACTATATATATATAATTGATGCATTTGCTCCTGCACTCTTCCTTTCATGGATTCCAACTTTTGGGGTGCCACACCATTATATTCCTTTCCTCAAACTAAACAAATCTTAAAATCCACGAAAGAGTGGCCACTCTCCAGTTTATATATCAATAATTTATTTTTATTTAATTTCTTTTCATCACCACCACCCAGTGTATTGACATGGATTGCAAATCTTGACTCACATCAAGCAACCAAGCTAGACTTATATCAAGACATACTTTTGCCAAGCTTGTATAAAGCTTGTCAATTCAGCAATTCAGCTTAAAATAGGGAAATATGTTACTCATGTTGTCATGTCATGTCCATCGACCTTGGCCCCCTCTCAGATCGTTCAAGACAAGCAGCTAACCACCTCAACGCATAATCCCTTGCCAATTAGATTCTCCTCCTCTGGCTTACCTGCACGTGTCTCCTTTAAACACGCTTCATCACTCATTTGTGCATCTCACTCAGCCCCTTCTGTGCGCCCGGTGTGCGTTCC
The DNA here is from genome assembly GCA_031769625.1 of Taudactylus pleione. Lineage (NCBI taxonomy): Eukaryota > Metazoa > Chordata > Amphibia > Anura > Myobatrachidae > Taudactylus > Taudactylus pleione. The sequence continues at coordinate 719,966 of JAUIMM010000546.1, forward strand.
ACTGCAATGCGCATGCGCACCAACTGCTCTGTTGCCTAAGCAACCACAGACCTCAGATCGTGATACCTCCTCCTCATGCGGCTCACGCTTTGAGCCCACCGTGTATTCTACTGGAGTGTGCATGCGTTCCGGCTACACTTTTGCCTGAGCAACCAAAGGCTTTGGGCCATGCCAGATTACACTGCCTCCTTCTCTCCCTGGCAATGACATATATCACTATTACTGTAAATCATAGATGGGAACTATATCTTAATCCATGCTTACTAAAATGCAAGCGACCTGACTTCTGGAAACTCAGTGCAACAAAGCCACAGGATTAACAAAGTGTAAACACCAACCCACAATTACTTATCTCACACACATTATTATTTTAGACTGTATATCACATGCCAAAAAGCATGGAAAATAACCTAACAACAATACAATATACCAATGTTAATATTAATATTATCCCTACTGCCAGAATACAAACCAAAATATATTAACCTACAAAAAACATATAAAACTAATGTCCTGATTTAACCCCTTCGGGGTTATGGTGTCCAATAGATAGATCCACCGTGCCTCCTTCTGTAATAGGATCCTATTCCAGTCACCACCTCGCTCAGATTTTGGAACACGATCAATTAGAATTGATCTTAAACTTGCAACTTGATGCCCATTCTGCATCCAATGGTGAGCTACAGGCTTGTCACTGTGTCCCTCCGCTATGGCCTGCCGGATGGAACGCCTATGATTACCCATCCTTTCCCTAAATGTTGTAGTCGTTTTGCCAACATAATACAGGCCACACAGGCACATTAAGACATACATGACATAAACGACAAATGTAGATGTGCATGTCAACCAATATTTAATTGTAATCCTCCTGCCCATGTGCGGATGACCAAATTCTGTATCAGTGAGCATGCCCCCACATGTGGTACAACCCACGCATCTGAAGCAACCAGTTCTTTTAGATTTTAGCCAAGTTTCTCTTTTATCCTTCTGGAAATTTTTCATGGGCTTCATCAATAGTTGCTTCAGGTTGGGGCCTACGCTACAAGAGGGGTCCTTTCCAGCCCCTTAAGTCCAGAATCACTGCGGATTAGCGGCCAATGTTTCCTCACAGATTTGGAATATTTTGTGGCCTTAGTATTGAACTGGGTGGTGAACACTAATCTATCCACATCTCTCTTTATTCCCACAGGTTTCACATTTCTGCACATCAGTCTCGCCATCTTCAGACATCTACTGATGATGTTCCGTCTATATCCCCTCTCTAGTAAGCGAGTAGCCATCTCTGCTAATTGTACTTCAGTTTTATCATCCTGGGTGTTATTTCTGATGACCCGAACAAATTCAGAGATGGGAAGTCCTTCTTTTAGTGCTCTGGGGTGGTGACTAGTGGCATACAATGAAGTATTCCTATCTGTGTTTTTCTTGAACAGGGTTGTACCCAATGTGTTATTGATCTTTAAGATATGCCTGCTGTGTGCCAACTAGTACCCCCTGCAAGACCAGCCACCACCCCTTTCAGATAAGCAACTTTTTTCTTTTTTCACTTTAAACCATATGTAATATTTGTGCTTCACATTTATATGAATAAAACTGGATGCTAATTACATCACATTGTGGACACCATTCACTTATAAGGTTGCTGTCTAAGTGCATATGTGGGGCATTCTGGAGTCTGAGGGTTCCCCGAGGCCACTTCATCACTCTGAACTGTGTTTGGACAATGGGATTCTGCGTTATACGCTTATATAACAAGAGTACATAGGGTACGGGCAATAGCCAATTGTTCTCTATTTTATCCAATTGTATCACAAGATACCACACTATTGGGCGCTTGTCCTTTCTTCTTTTTTACTTTATCCCTAGATTATACCGCCTAACCTAATGGTGACTAGGACTGAGCTGCCACTTCTGATAAGAAGGATTCTAGTTTGAAATACTAATTGTTTTGGAATACGAAACCAGAATTAGGATCAAGCGCCACAGTTCTATTTTTTTATATATATATATATATATATATATATATATATATATATATATTATATATATATATATATATATATATATTATATATATATATATATATATATATATATATATATATATATATATATATATATATATATATAAAACACTATATTGCTCAACTGGGCTGAATAGTATTGGAAACAAAGGGGTATATTTCCTGATGTTCAATTTTTAGTTTTGGGTGATTTCACATTTGGTTTTTAACCAGTAAATCCCTTAAGTTCCTACCCCTTTTATAACCTGACATAAGTCTCTTTTTTTGCAATCCTGGGAGTTCACGATCCCATTTGACTATGGGCCATAGTGCATTAATTGCTCTGAGTTCAATGGGACTGGTTATAGTATAATCTGTCACAAAAGAAATCTTGTTGGAAAATGTGTCTTGTGGCTCAATAATTCATATCTGGGGATTGTTAGAACTTCTTATTTGATTTCTCTAAGGCCTCTCAATTTGTATCCCCTCTCTGCAAATTTAGTTATTATCCAGTTAAGAGCTTCTTCCAATTCTTCCCGATTACTCATGATTTGCACAACTGATGTGTTTCAGTAGGGTGTTTCTGTACATCTTCTTACTATAGATAGAGGTACTAATGATGTTATTGGCCACTTTTACTGTAATGTCCAAAAAATTGATGGTATTAAAGTTGTGCTGGTATGTGAATCATGTTGATTCATGTTGGTTATCAATTGAAGTAATTCAGCTTCTGTCCCCAACCCGAGTAGAAATAGGCTGTTTATAAAGCAAGTATACATGATGATATGCTTAGAAATTTGTGGATCTGAAAAGAAAAAGAGGTCCTCTAGTTCGAACATGAACATATTGGCATACGATGGGGCCACATTGGACCTCATCGCACAGCCTGTTTGTTGTAAAAAGAACTGACCATTATGTAGAAAGTTGTTTTGTTTTAATGCCAGCTCCAAGAGATGCAGGTATAGGGGAATGTGAAGGACTTAAAAATGATTTTTAAACAAGAAGGTTCTCATGGCTGCCAAGCCTTGGGTATGCAGGATTACTGTATATAAGTTTTTCATGTCCAACATGCAAAGTATTGTGTTTGATACTTATTGTGCAATCACGAGAGGTTGTATTAGACATTCCAAGAATTGCAAGACTGGCTGGAATAGAGATCCCCTGGCAGATATGATGGGTCTGCCCGGAGGATTTGTACTGTCTTTGTGCAACTTTGGCACTGTGTAGAGAATTGGGACTGCCAGGAATGGTTGTAATAAAGCTAAGTATTCTGTTTCTGGAAGAAATATGCTTTTAATAGTATGTTAATAGTATTGCATCCAGATTTTGTTTATAGATATCTGTGGGGTCATGGCTAAGCCTGACATAGGTGAATTGTTTGTCATTCTCTTGTATAAATGTATCCAAATCCTGGAGCACTATGCCTCCCCCCCCTTATCAGCTGGTCTTATTATAATTTGACTATTGTTTTAAAAAGTCTTAATGCTTGGGCCTCTGCTTTGGTTAAATTAGGGTGAACTTGCCATTGAGACTGATGGTACATATGTACAGGTTTGTCTAACAGATGGGAGAATGTCTTTAATGATGCATTGCTGTATGGTGGGCCAAATGTAGATATCTTTTTTTTCAAGAGAAATTTGTTTTGAGGAAGGTCCCGGTCTATCTCTTTATGTTGAAAATATTCTGTAAGTCTCAAAGATCTATTGAGTCAATGTAATTACATTTTCCACTGAAGTCCTCTATGAGCATTAGACGGTGTAAAAGATAATCCCTTATTAACCACCCTGGTCTCCAAAGATGTCTATATATGGGAAGATAAGCTAAAGATTAATTCTTCTTCCTGTTTGTGGGAGTTTTTGAAATCTTTCATTTTGGCCTCCACGTCTCTTGGGCTTCCTCCTGGGGCCTTTGATTTGGCTCTGGTGATTCTGCCTAAAGGGGCGGCTTTGGTGGTTACACCAAAATCCAGACATCTGAATCCACAACATTATAGTTGCTGTCACTATTCGAAATTGCGTGATCTTTCCATGTTCTAGGTTGTCTTCTATCTCTCCAAGATGGTCTTTAATACTGTCGGATTTTTGGATAATTTGGTTTGGTTTCATTAAGCCAGCGATATAGTCGTACTTCTTCATAATCTGTTTGGACAATATTCAACTTTTTTTATCATCCAGAACTGTTTAATTTTAGATTTGTTAATGCAAATTATTTTCTCTGGTGTTTTGCAATGTTTTTCCTGCCTCCTCGATCACTAGTAGCATTAAATCCATGCTACATTTTTTAAGCACTGCTATCCATTTTTTGCAGAATTCTGCGTTATTGTGGCCATTTGTGGGGGTATTGCGGATTCTAAAACCCTGAAGTATTAATTTGGACCAATAGTAGTTAATAGCGAGGAGCTGTGTAACAAAAATTCTATTTATTTATTTTTTAGTAGTAGCAGTTGGTGATAAATATCCTCTGCTGTTTGTTCATCTTGAAAATCCATAGCAGCTTTTTTTTAAAGAAAATGGCTGATGCTTGTGCATCTGTAAAACTTAAGGTTACACCCACTTGATGTTGTATGTCCGCAAAATTGTAGTTGTACCCAACGATCCCTGTGTTGTCCATGTTATTAAGCATCCTCACTTTTAAATAGACAAAGTACTGCCGTACTGATCCAGAATTAGAGATGTTCAGCTGAAGGAAGCACTTGTGATGTCCTTGATTGAGAATATAATAGATAAATCAATAATAAAGCTTTGTCAATTAAATGAAGAACATTTAGGGCTGCCTGTGACAGTCCAGTTGCATATACTGGTGTGGTTTGGCACTCAGGATGCTTGGTAGATGTTTGCAGGTTTCCTTCCCAAGAAGGTAACAAATGTTCATATACCCTTTGTGAAGCCTGTAAAAGCCCCACTATGGTAATAAAGAGGCGGCACTCCTTCTCCAAGTTCAAATAAGTGTATTGAAGTTAAGATGACATATTACACACAATCAATGATGGGAAAGGAAAGAAAACTCTTTTTTGTTGGGGGCACAAACTTATCAAAAAATATATAAAAAACAATCTTTAATGTTATCAATAGAAAAAATACGACAATACATGGACGTTACACACACATAACAGAAATCACATGTTTCTGGATGTAAAATAATCTTCAACACCTTGATATGTCAAAATGGATTCCATCCAGTAATACCTCAATGTCTAAACTCTGTAAAGACACCGTAATGAAGGGCAAACATATATAGAGTATTTATTCAGGCATAATCTTCTAAACCGCAAATGACCTTATAAGAGAATTAACTACTGTCGTTTATATGTACTCTCATCAAATTCTCCTCTGCACGATGATTCGAAGCAATGAGATTTGAAAGCAGATGGATGCATGACTTTATTTATTCTCTCTTTTCACAATACCTGCTACTCATCTATATTTTTTCTCACTGTTATAATTGCACCCAAGGAGGGGAACACTCATTAAGATCATTTGATGCTATTTAGCAGATGAATTAACAGCAGTATCTCACTCCACGATCTGAGCAGTTCTTTTATCCATACTATTTCTTTTGTCATTTTTTTGACACTTATACCACCATATATTATAGGTCATTGTTATGTGTGTGTAACGTCCATGTATTGTCATATTTTTTCTATTGATAACATTAAAGATTGTTTTTTATATATTTTTTGATAAGTTTGTGCCCCCAACAAATATGGCTGCTGATCACATACTAACAGAGATGCAAGAGTGTCACTAGAGGTAGAAATTTAATTTCCCTACTAAACACACAAAAAATCATGGATGTAGGGACATGGAGCCGTGGACACAAACTGGACCATCTGTGGTCACCTCCACACTGAGGTTAAGATAGTTAAGCTGTTTTTTACTTCTATGTTATGAGTCTTTATTGTAACATTTATTAAACTGCATGTGTGTTTTAAATCATATCACCTGATTGGAGGCTCCTTTCTTTGTATTTTCCATACATGTTTGAATTGACTATGGAACTGAATGGAACCTGATGTGGACAAGAATTAACCCATATTGAGCTGTGAATATATACAGTTGGTACAAGGCATTTATATCTTTGGTACTGGAATTTTGTCTTTAGCACGAGTGGAGTGCTTTTACACAAAAGTTTGTTCACAGTTTTCTTTGCACATGAGCCCATTAGTATTCGTAAAATGGTTACACTATATTTGTTTTGGGGTTTTTTTCTGAGATATACATCGTGAGGGTCACTACATGAAGACACCTCAGGAATTTACACAGAGACGTCATGGAATTTTGGTTTGAACAATTTATTGAACATTGTTTGAACTGGTACACTGAAGGTGCCGTTCCTTAATTTTTTTTCTCACTATTTGTTTGATGATTTACTGAATAAATCATTCCTGGGAAGAACTGGCGGCCACCATTAATACGGAGTGTTCACTTTTATTACTATTATTACTAATGTAAGTCGTGTTTTATATTTACTTTTGTATGAGCTTTGTGCACCACTTACATCATTATTTATTTATATATATATATATATATATATATATATATATATATATATGGTACATATATATATATATATATATATTATATATATATATATATGTATATATCAATGTCATCACATTCAATCCCAGAGATATCAAAAAACGAGACCAACACACCATCAGCTTAACAAAAGAAGTGGAATGTATTGAAATACAGCCATGCTTATCGGGAAAATATATATGTCACATCTGCTATGCAGTAAAGTTCCTATAGTACTTATTAATGCCTGGTGAATGGTGACCATATGTAAGTATTCAACAGGAGCCCGACGGCCGTTTTGGTGGTAAACCACCTTCATCATGAGCACAAAATAAATGTCAAAGCATGGTATTAAATAGGGAGCGTGGCACCAAATCAGACAAACATACGTAGATCTCACTTGTCATCGGGAGGCCAGGCCACATACTGGCCACTGTGCCCTGGAAGCAGCAACACAGGGAGTCCCGTATACTTAGCCGGCCATGCAACCAAGCATAACAGATCTGCCCAGGGGGAGGGACATGCTGCAAAGGAACCAATAACAGTGCATCTCTCAGGGGCGGAACCGAATGCAATGTTGCCAAGACCATCAAGGAAAAACCGATAGCTGGAAGCACGTGACCTACATTTTTACCAGCAGCATCATGTGCTCTAAACCAATAGTATATCAGACCGATATACAGTACATGTTGCCATAGCAACTAGCATAGGTAAACATAGACAAGATCTAGCAGTGTGAGTGTCTGACAGGGACTCCCTCAAACATTAGCAGATGTTTTTCTGAAAGATGAAAGACAAAAGATATCTATTGAAAATTCAGGTGGCTCTGCTGAAAGATATCTGTCATGTACATGACGGATTTTTGCAAAAGACGAACAATGAATTATATCGCAGGACTTCATTCTGGGAGTGGATTTTTTTCTCTGCAGCGCTCTGTAGCTGCTGCTAATATCTTTCATCGTTCGTCGTTTACCGCATATAAACTGCCAGATATTTCTAATATCTGGCAGCGATATGTGATAATTGACCAACATGTTGGAGAGACGAAAGATTAAATTTATCAGCCGTGGGAGTGCACATCTGTCATCGTTCAGGGCCTATCCATTAGCAGATAATTTGAACGATTGAACGATATATCGTTCAATCATTCAATTTATTTGCTAATGGATAGGCCCCTTAAAACATGGAATAAAGATAAAAACAACACTCTAAAGTCCAAAAATAACCTAATCGCAATACTAAAAAATGTGGATACATAATATACATAGATTAGACACCAAGGAAAAAACTAAAGAGACCTAGCAAACAAAAAATGAATATAGAAAATATATATAGTATATAAGTAATAATGGGCCTGATTCAGACCCACTCGCGAGCGGCTGTCCGCTCGCAAGTGGGTCGATGTTATGCACTGAGCATGCGCACGACGGAGGGAGCTCCGTCGTGCGCATACGCCAGACGCGACGAGCGAAGGAAAGTCCTTCGCTCGTTGTGTCCGATCAAAGGGGGCGTGCTGTCAATGTTGATTGACAGCACGCCCCCTTTGGTGGGCGTGCCGGGGGCGTGCCTCCCTGACGGGGGCGTTCCCACGGGAACGCCTCCCGTCAGAAGCCGGACCACTGACATCACTAGTGATGTCAGTGGGAGTGATTTTGGCTCTGATAGAGCCAAAATCACTCCGGAGCTTGCGGTTGAAAACCTCAACTGCAGGCTCCGGCTCGCAATTTCGATGGTCGCGATGGTCTCGACCATCGCGGCCATCAAAATGCACGCTCGTATAGCCTGTGGGTGGTGACCCACAGCTATACGAGCGTCCAGGAGGACGCTCCATGAAAATGGAGCCCGGCCCTCATTCAGAGCGTGCGCTCTGCTCAGAGCGTACGGCTCTGAATGAGGGCCAATGTTCAGCAGCCCTCATTTGCATAAATATCTTAAGGGCTTCAGAGGAAGACATTAAAAGACAAATCCTCATTAAGACAAGAGAAGAAATATAAGACTTGCGCATAGGAAATTCACATTAAACAAAAGTGTCTCATAAATATAATTAATTTAATAAACAGACCAAAAAAAGGTTACCAAATAAATAACATACAATCTAAAATAAATTTATATAGACATCTCAATAAAGTATGAAAAAATAAAAATAAATAAAACAGTAAAAAATACCAGCAGTCTGCTAAACCAGGGATACCACTAATATATATATATATATATATATATATATATATATATTTATATATATATATATATATATATATAATATAAGAAATTGTTCAAATGCTCATGAGTCAAAAAATTAGCAGGGTGTCATGGCCCCACCAGCGGCAGTGTATCTGGACTGAAGTATGAATGGATTAAAACTGTGAGTATGAGTGAGAAAGTCTCTCTATTAGCAGCAAATGACAACAGGTGTACAGTTCCTCCGTAAGGGATAAGGTTCCAATGTTAACATGCAGACTTGTAAAATCAAATAATTAGAGACTCACAGTTTTTATCCCCTCCGTCTGTCTCCGGAGTCCCGCTCACGGAATTGAGCAATCCGGCGCTTGTTATAGCGGAGAGGAAGAGCCCAAGGTCCAGCTCACAGAATTTGAGCAATCCAGCGCTTTTTGTAGTGGGGAGGGAGAGCCCGGAGTCCCGCTCATGGAATTGAGCAATCCAGTGCTTGTTGTAGTGGGGAAGGAGAGCCCGTTGATGAGAGCACAGATGTGTAGCAAGTCCGTCCGAGCGTCCTCGGAGACTGTGCTGGGCAATACCTCCACCGGCGGCTGTAGTGCAGTTAGCGGGATCAGTCAAGAGATGAAAGGATAGTTCCATCCTCCAGTATGTGTGGTAATCAGGTAGTGGAACCCTTAACGCATTTCATAACGTTCGCATGACTTTCTCAAAAGGTGTGGCTCCAGACCTCAGGTGTACCCTTTATATATATTTTTTGTGTTTTTTGTCAAATCCTCATTAAGGCCCATTGGTTGTAGAGTCCCCAATTTATAGATCAATTCACATTCCTTTTTGAAGGCGTTTTCTCCCACGGCCACCACCCCTTCTAAGGGGCTTGATCTAATTCAGGTGCATAAGATGAAAATCTTTAATAGCATGTCCATAGTCCACATAATGTCTGGCCACCTGTGGTGTGCTGTGATCTATTGATGTAAAGGCCTTATATATATTGTGGTGAGAGGGGTCCTCGCCAATCTGAATTACCCACATTCTTGTGCTATCAGCTCCCTCTAAGCCTGTGCAGTTTGCAGCAGCAATGGAGATTCTGTGTTTTCAAGATTGCACAATCCCAGCAGCAAGTCATTACTGAAGACAGAAAGAGTTTAAAACTTTCATTCACCCAGTGCTCTGGGCACTGATGCCGAATAGCAGCCAGCGAGTAGGCCCAAGTGTTATTAGTGCCAGGGACTGACTTAGTAGCTGTGCTAGGAAGCATGGCAGGAGGTGGCTTTATTCTATGGTAGCAGATTGAAATCTAGAGACTTTGGTGCTGAGTTATTTAAGTACACCTGTTTATTTAATTTCTATGCCTTCTAATTTAGGCTACTATGTGAATTTGCTAAAGAACAGTGTCTACTTCCAACGTTCCTGTCATGTGTCATTTCTCCAAACCTGTTTCAATATATATATCAGCTACATGTTTTATTTTTTTTCATTTCAGTTATGACTTAATGCTCTGACGTTTATAACAATAAAAATAATCTAATCTACATCCCTCTTCTCTCATCAGGTTAGAGAACTGCGGTCTGACCTCCTCCTGCTGTGATGATCTCTGCTCTGTTATTACTACAAACCACTCTCTGACCAGACTGGACCTGTCACACAATTCTCTGCAAGACTCAGGAATAAAACTTCTGTGTAAGGGACTGAGACATCCAGCCTGTACCCTACAGGATCTTTGGTAAGAGCAGTCTTATTAATTATATATCTGACATCTACAGTAAGTACAAGACATAGGGCTCTATTTACTACAATCCGCATATTAAATGCGGATTGTAGTGTGATATTACTGAGTGAATTCGCATTGCGAATTCAGGCAATATCACAGGGATTTACTATAAATCCCTTGCAGGGACAGAGCTTGTGATAAAGCTCTGTCCCTGCGGATCCCATCCACACTCTAGTCGCGATATTTTTGGAAAAAATACCGCGACTAAGAGGCCGCGCATGCGCCGACCCACCATCGCTGCTACCCCCCACCGACGCTAAGCCCTGCCCCCCACGATCGCGGACCCCCGCGACCCCCCCTCCCCCCCGCAACCCCCCCCTTCATTACACTTACCTGCATCCTCCTGGCCTCCGGTCATCTTCTCTGGGCTTCCCGATCAGGTGATCTCCCATACTGCACTGGGACCCGATCACCTGATGACCGGGCCCCAGTGTACTATGTGAGACCAGCTGACCGGAGAGGAGCCATCACCGGAGCCCCGATCACCGGTCCCTGGATTCAGGTAAGTAAAAAAAAAAGTTTAATTTTTTTTTTTCTTTTTTTTACAGCAATCAGCTTGCGGTCTGCTTAGACCACACAGCTGATTACTGGTACCGGCTCCCGCCTCTGCTCTCCCCGTTAGAGCAGAGTGGGAGCCCGATAACCGGGGGAGACCCTGGATAACGCCACCTCCAGGTGGCGTTATTATCACAGGGCTTCCCCCGGTATTTTTTTACAATTTATTTTTAGTAACTGTGGTCGGATCACATTTCCCATTCCAATTATGGGACATGTGATCTGCTTTACTAAAAATAAGTGATACTGGGGGTTGGAGTAGAATTTTACTAATTCTACTCCAATTGCCCTGTAATAACTACAGGTGAAACTAAAATAATGTGAAAAGGGTGTGAAAACACCCTTTTTCACTTTATTTTAGTAAAAATAATGTTAATAAATAGAGCCCATAGGGAACATGAGAAAAAAATCATAGCAATGTGACTAATTATCATTTCTTTTATGTTAGATGATGTCATCTGAGTTTAGATGATGTCATCTCCAAGCACCACTGAAGCCGCCCCAATCGGCTGGCATGTGGCACCTGGATCGTGCTATTTACACTGCAGGGTGGCATGGGAACAACCCGTGGCCAACCCTGCAAACTACCCAAGCTGGATCTCTGGGTCCCTGGACCCGGGTGGATCCAATTACACTGACAAAACCGTGGGTTGATGTGCATCAACCCAGGATTTTTAGGTTGGTGTAAAAGGGTTATTAGTGGCATAACCTCCCTGGGCATGGGCTGTGTAGATCACACAATACCATAACTTTGGGGGCCTTGGTGCCAGACCCTGGCCCTTGTTTTTTTAACGAACTATTCTATAAGCACCCAACATGTATTAGACTCTATCTAATGGTTTTTGACATTCTATGTTCATTATTTTCTAAAATGCTTATGGGAATATCCAATTAATTGTGAGTTTGCCAAAAATATTGCACCTGCGGCAGAGGGATTTTGCCTGCAAAAAATCCAGCAACAAAATTTTTTAATTTGATACCGTGGGTCTCGAGACCGCACATACCCATGGTAATATAGGTTGTAAGGTCCGTGTAATTTTTTTGCAGGCAAAACTTTGTGGCCAATTGGATATGCCTCCTAGTATCACTATCATTATTTACTGCTCAGGGTATTGGGGGAGATTTATCAAGCAGTGTAAAGGGAAGTGGACAACATTTCAAAATATAGACATTCAGAATGTAAACATATACGTTATGTGTTATGGTGACATTGTACATGGCAACATGTTTCTCTACTGTTATAGTCCTAGCCCTAATCACTGCCTAATCCTAAATCTATAATGACAACATAATGAAAATGGTGACATTATGCCCATGTCAACATTGTGAATGTCAACATGTTCACTATCGACACAACATCCATTCTGAATATTGACACAATGACTACATACCAAAGTGGACAAGGGGAAAATTAGCCCATAGCAAGTTACAACTGTGGCAGAGAAACTCATCTGCAACAGTTCAAGCAGCTAAAAGGTGCCTCGGGACCTGGTAGAACCCATTGTTTCAGGCTTACAACCTGGGTTTAGTCCTGAGTCCGGGTTTTCTTGGGAACAGGGATGAGCTTTGCCTCAGCTGCTCCAGGAAGTGACTTCCCCATTTAGCTGGAGTAGCTATTGTTACCAGGGCTCCTGATGCCAGCAAGTGGCCAGGTGATAGACTCATGAAAGCTTCATGGTGCCCCAGCCACCTTCCAGAGGGCTATGGATAGAGTGTTAAAGCCTCACCAAGGTTATGCAGTTGCATGTCTTGACAACATTGTCATTTTCATTCAAAATTGGGAGGACCATTTTCCCAAAGCAAATGAGGTCCTCGGGTCTCTCCATACCCACGGCTTTACCACCAACCCAGAAAAGTGCGCTGTTGGTATGAGCGAGGCCCGGTATCTAGGGTACATAGTTGACTGTGGTCAGGTGAAGCCACAGATTAATAAAGTGGAGGCGGTGCTTACCTGGCCTAAACCCACTTGTGAAACCCAACTACATACCTTTTTAGGCTTGGTAGGCTACTATCAAAGGTTCATTCTTAATTTTGCATCGAGAGCTGAAGAAGAACAGCCCAGAGGTAGAACATGCCTGGAAGGACTTAAGAGGAGCCTTATGTTCAGCCCCAGTTCTACAGGTATCAGATTTTAGAAAGAAATTTGTGTTACTAACAGATGTTTCAGAAACGGGCCTGGGAGCTGTTTTGGCTCAATATGTGAAGGGAGAGGATAAACCCATTCTATATCTTAGCCGCAAGCTCTTACCCTTGGAAAGGAAATATGCCACAGTAAAATGGGAGTGTATGGCTATAAAATGGGCAGTGGAAACACTATAATATTACCTTCTGGGGAGAGAATTTCTGTTTGTAACGGACCATGCCCCGTTGCAGTGGATGCACCGGAATATGGAGCCAAATGGTTTCTGGCTTTGCAACCTTACCATTTTTCAGTTCAACATTGGCCAGGCAAAATGCATGCAAAAGTGGATGCTCTCTCCAGATGAGACATTAAGTTTGTACAAACATAAGAACAGATGGTGAAGCTGAGGGGGGGGGGGAAGGAAGGCTGAAATTAGTTTTTCTCCGAATCGTGACAATAAAGTTAAAAGGAAAGAAGGTAAATGCATACATTTCCCTAAGATACAGGAAGATTCACCAGATGATAAGAAGCTTAGGGGAAAGGTGTGTGGCAGAGAGAATCAGGTGCCACAGTTCAAGCAGCTAAAAGGTGCCTCGGGACCTGAGAGAACCCATTGTTTGAGGCTTACATCCTGGGTTTAGTCCTGAGTCCTGGTTTTCTTGAGAGCTGGGATGGGCTTTGCCTCAGCTGCTCCAGGAAGAAATGTAACCAGTGCTCCTGATGCCTGCAAGTGGGCAGGCCATAGACTTGTGAAGGCTGGCATTAGGGAGCCCCTGCCAAGCAGGGTAAACAACAGGACCTGTGGTAGTGGTGTTTGTGAAGATACCAACAACTTGTCTGTTGTAAGATGCTGTGAGAAAAATAAAGTGCACTCTACCATGCAAATCTTCTGGTGTCTGTGCTCTTTCCAGCCAGAGTCTTCCACACAACCAATCTGCTACTTAGCTTTTAAAATTCTTGAAATGATAGATAGAAGCTGTTTGATTGGTATTGGCAACTTATTCACCTGTCTGCTTCTCCAATATCTTTACTGCTTGATACATTTCCTCCTCGATCTCTTATATATGTTTGTATGCACCAGTTTGATATAAACCTATACTACTTCATGCAAGACCTAGGGACAATGAAATACTGAAGAGCACAAAGTGCTTTAAATGAAATAGGGGCTGTGATTGGTGGAGGCCAGATGCAGGTCTTTGGGGTGATTAGGAGGAATTTGTATGAAATACTGATGGCTGAATAGCTCGTGGTTCTCATACTGACACTAGAAGCCCGAAAGTTCAATATCACAACTGGGGCTAGTAAGTAGCCTAACCCTCCCCTGTCCCTCCCCTAACTTTAACCCTCATCTCCCTTAGTGGTTCCTAACCCTAAAACTCCAAGGGTGATGCCTAACCCTAAGTCCCCCTGGATGTGCCTAAACCTATACCCCACGGCAGCACCGTAAACCTAACCCTCCCAGGGGGGTGCCTAACCCTAACCTCCTCCTGGTGGTGCCTAACCCTAACCCCCCTCCTCATAGTCACACCCTTACACTCCCATGGGGGTGCCTATCCCTAAGCCCCCCAGGGGTACCTAAACCTAACCTTTCCCCCTGCAGCTAACACTTACCTGTCCCCACTTACCTTTGTTTGGGATGCAGGCTGTTGGGATTTTGGCGTGGGGCTGAAGATAGGTGTCAGGATTTTGACACTTATGTTAAGACCTGGGTCGGAATTCCAGTTTTGGGTAATCTCACTGCATTCCGATTAGGAAGGTGGTGGAATACATTACAGATGAAGGATGGCCTAGGCGCAGGGGTGGGCAATAAGTGTCCCTCCAGCTGTTATAGAACTACAAATCCAAGCATGCCTTGCAACAGTTTTACCATAGCCAAATAGCAAAACTGTGGCAAAACTACAACAGCTGGGAGGCCACTTATTGCCCACCCCAAGCTAGCATGTGCACTGACCCCCGTGTTGTGGTTTTGGATCTGGATTGGTTTTGCCAAAACCTCACCTCCATGTTTTGCTTTTTGGTTTTGGAACTGGATTTTTTCTTAAAAAATCATAAAAACAGCTAAACTAACATAAAATGGGCCTTTTTTGTTTCTACAGTATTATTAACATCAATACCATTTATTTCCACTCATTTCCAGTCAATTTTGACCACCTCATAGCTCACAATATTGATTTTTTTTATCTGGTTTAGGGCCAAAAGGTTGCATCCAGCTAGCTGGCTCAAAACTGAGTGATAAATAGAGTTGAGGACTGTGCAAAGATGATGGTTGGGGTACCCCTTGAGGATTGAAGAAATGATAGATGATAATTGATACAATAACTGGTGGAAGTAAGAATTGATAGTTGATAGTTGGCGCAACCACTGGCTGAAGTAAGAAGAGTTGATACTTGATAATTGGTGCAGCCCCTGGCTGAAGAATTGATTATTGGTGAAGCCCACTGACTGAAGTAAGAAGAGTTGATACTTGATAATTGGTGCTGCCCCTGGCTGAAGAATTGATTATTGGTGCAGCCACTGACTGAAGTAAGAAGAGTTGATACTTGATAAATTGGCACAGCCCCTGGCTGAAACATTGATAGTTGGCGCAGCCACTGGCTGAAGTAAGAAAAGTTGATATTGATCATTGGTGCAGCCTCTGGCTGAAGAATTGATAATTGGTGCAGCCTCTGGCTGAAGAATTGATAATTGGTGCAGCCCGTGGCTGAGTAGTAGTGGAATACAGAGCTATGATTAGGAGAACCAGCCTTGAGGGCTGGAACTCTTGGCAAGTTGCGCCCATTACAGCCTTGATGGCTGGTGAGGAGTGATGACAGGTGGCCTTTGGGCCATGAAGCAGGATGCGGTGTAGCAGCCTAGGGGGCTCAGAAGAATCCTTGGCTGAATGTCATTGTTGTGCGACTTGTGCCACCGGGTTGACACAAGCCAATAGAGCAATTACAGTCGCACAAGAATGATTGTATCTCTACTCAAGAAGAGAAGTCAGAGACCCTCATATCATGTACAGTATCAAAAGAATCCAATAATGCAAATGAGGGGTGCTACCACAGACATCTATATTATGTATGGAGACAAAAGAAGAAAGATGAAATGTCGTAAGTGATGCACTAATTATTTAAGACGTAACTTTTAATATTTTGCAGGCTACTACCAATATAAAAGGAAGAACAGCAAACATTCATAAAACATAGAAGTGTGTCTCAAAGATAAAGAAAATGTGATTTAAAAACTAAATGCGCGCATGTGTCTGCCTCTCTATCATATCACAATAAACAATGGCTGATGTTATCTCGTGATTCTCATCTATATTAATCCCCCGATGTAAATTGGGATTTAAATTTACATGTATTATGGTTACAATATATGTGCACTTTCTTGCTACAGGGTATCCACAAAATCATATATCATTAAACTCATTGATACTATCGAAATGCAGCCAAATAATCAGTGTGTTTGTATTACTGCATAAATAATATACAAAGACCCAGAATGCACTGCTTTATACTTGCATGATCAAATGCTGAGGATGTAATAAAAATCCCTTTGCTTTAACTGATCCAGCAAACCTTGGGTTGAGTTAGAATTTATAATACTGGAAAGTATACTTCTATAGTTTATTAGAAATATACAATCTATTCTTTGTACACCCAGACACCCAGTGGGTACAAATCCTCAGGGAGTAGTTTTTTCAATATGCTGTGGTGATTGAGGTGAATTATATTCCACTATTAGATATCTATCTCAGTATCACATTGTCGAAGTCGTATAATGCATGCGACCGCAATTCAACTATTATCAGACGATTTGGTCATCCGCTGTACGATTTATGTTGGTACAATCCACGATGCACCATTGCGTGCGCACGCACCCAGTGTGTGCACGTATCCACACATTCGCACAAAACTAAATAGTGAATAATATACAACAGTCTCACACTGACAAACACAATATTCATGCAGGGTTTAGTTAGTAACAAGAAACAGCTTCTGTATACATGTCTGAGAAAAGTAATTAAAAAAAAATACACCAGGATACTGTGAGTGTTTTACATATAAATTGAGAAGCCCTGCATACAGACAAGTATGGCTGAGGCAATTGAAATATAACTCAGACACTGATATGCACAATTGAATTTGTCTGAATGAAGAGTCAGAAACAATGATCAGAGGTTTGCTTAAGATGTACTGACAAGTGTATTCTAAATAGGCAGAGGAAAACCTTTGAATTAGCTATCAGACGAAGTGGCGACGGCAGTCAGCTGGGGGACTCCACCCTGCTTGAAAGTGAACCTAGCTGCTTGTAACACCTTGCACTGTAGTTTTAAAATATGTTAGAAAGGGATAAAAAATAAATATTAATCAATCATAAATACACTGAATTGCATAACACACACATATAGACTTTATAATAAGCACTCTACACATAAAAGCACCACGCATATTAGCAACTTTACGCAAGATTCTCTTACACTAACACATACACAAATTTCCTAAAAGGTTCATTAGTATAATGGCTAATATTAGAAGGGTTATTCGTTATTGTATAATGTTATAAAACGCATGTATTTGATATCTAAGGCTTAGTATGCAGTAGCCACATTGTGTTTGGTGCTATTCTAAACCACATTTTATTTGCAGATCTCTGGTTCCATCGGCAAGGAGATCGCAACATGCATCTGCAAGTTATGGATTACCGAGAATTATGTGTTAGAATGTACTTTGTATGTAGTGTCTATTGATTAGTTAAAACACACACAAAGAGCCATTGGAGGGCTGAACTACCATTGTACCAACTGACCTATGACACAAGAACCAAGAAGAAGAACAAATAGGATTATGCCAACTCGTTTCTATTGTATTGCCTAATCTCTGCAAGGGTTTATATGCAAGCACCCTGGATATGTTAGTTAGTCATCATATTCTTTCTGTTGATGGAGGCTTCACCTTTGATGCCAGAAATCTGGATCCAGAGCACCTGCGTAATGTATTGACTGTACCTTGTTTATGTATAATCTTTTGCGCTAATTGTATTTTAGATCAAGGCATGTAACTATCTTCTTTTTGGTGAATAATATCTTTTTGTGCTTTGGAACCACAATCAAAGTCTGGAAAGCAATTATTTCTTGTATGACTTATAACGCTAAATAGACATAAATAAACATTTTGGGTATAAAGGTTATTAGGAATTGATAAATGGGGGCTCATCCAGTGAAATCACGCTACCACTCACACGGTAACACATGGTAATCGGTCTCTCACCAAAAGGGTGGACAGCACCATAAGCAGGAAAGAACGCTTTGCCTTCGAATACCTGCTACCACTTTGTTGCTAAGAGACCGCTATCCGTTATTGTGTGAGTTCAAGGAGCGCTGATTAGAATCCAGGGACAAAGAAGGAAAAAGTTTGTTTTCCTTCGTTGATAAAATTTCATGTTAAAAGGGGAAGTCGCACAATAGCGTACGCATATTTTCTGTATTGCTGCCACGTGTTTAAACAAAGCCATTGAGATTGCATTGTAATATTGGTAGCATGATAGCATTGTTTTAAATATCTTAGTCGGTGCTGCCATATGTGGGAAAACGTTTATTTTTCTACGCAGAAAAAGGTGTGTAACAGTGAACATGTGTTGATAGGGGTAACATGTTCCCTAGCTAGGGGTATCATAGGACCCTTAGGGGCTAGGCGCCTGGTGTCGGCCTAGTGGTTTGGTAGTAGGTACCGGAGTCTATACACACAGCAGGTGTAGTTGTTGTTGTTTGTGTTAGGTATCGACTCTCAGTGTGATCGCAGCATCCAGTGATCAGTTAGGGTTATTGGGCATTGTGATTGAACTGCATGGTTGTGGCATATCGTGATTGTGAACTGAGTTGTGGTGGATGAAATCACTGAAAAGGATAAGTGTTATTGGAATGCTTAAATTCTACCAGTGCAAATTACTCAAAAAGGGCTTAGGTGTATGGAAGCAACCTGGTTATTCTTACATAGGTGTGTGGGCGCGGCCTGTTAAATCGTCCACAGGTAAGTGAAAGTAGCCTTGACATTCTTTCACCGATTTAAATCTCTATTGAAAAGTTTAGTGTTTTATTTTCCCAAGATGGGAGCCAAGCAAACGGTAGAGATGTTAGATGATGTGCTGCTCTTGGAAGCGCCAATAGGTTTGTCATGGCATATAATGCACACAAAGTACGGTGCGTCTGCAACTGCATACCGTGATGCATGGGTTAAGATGATGAGAATGAGTGTGAAACCGTTTCCCAAAGTTGGCAGCTTTGATAAGGAGATATTGAGCAATGTCCGAGATCGCATCTGTATGGTGAAGAGTAGAATATAATGACTGTTTAAAGTTGTGGCAGCATGAGGGGAACATGTGGCTTAGAGGTGGGCACGTGACGGAAACTAGCATCACGCTCACGCCACAAAAGAGCGCGCACACACGGCAAGGTAGCATTGCCGAAGGGAATGTTAGTAACGCATGTTCACCACCTCCGCCCTATGTGGATGGGGATAAAGGTACAGTCAATCTCAAAAATCATTAAAAAAAATCGTAATAAGTAACTTATACCCTGATTTAAGTCACCCACAGGAAAATGTAATTATAGATGATGATGAATCCACCATAAATTCAGCCATTGCCCAAGCTTTTAATCTGCAACCAGCAGGGGCAGAAGTTGAAACTGGTGAGAGTAGTGGAGAGCGTGGCAGGAGGGGGAATATTATTAGCACTTAAAGAGTAAGTCCATCAAATTAAAAAAAATGTGTTTTAAGTCACTTCTAGGACATTGCACCTCTAAGGAAATGTAATAAGTGTGGGTAAGTCATTGTACATGTTGGTAAAATCAAGTATCATTGTTTACAGTAAACATTGAGATTAAGAACTGAAGCACACTAACCCCTGCAGTATATCTGCAGTGAAACTATACAGGGCATGTTTTTAAAGCAATGGATCTGATATGTAGATGATTTATTGTTGTGCTCTGATTTTGTTAATGTCATGTTTAATGATACTAAACTGTCATGCTTCATTTCTCATAAACAGGGCACAAGGTTGCAAAGGACAAACTAAGGCCATGCCAAACCTGGGTCAAATACTTGGGACTTTGTCTAAACCCAGGGGCTACAACATTACCGTTAACAGCTGTTCCAATAACAGGGCAGACGAAGCTGCAAAAAGGGGCAGCAGGTTTAAGAATAAATATGACGGTTGATCATAGGGGGGGTTTTCAAACTGGTGATATGCAGATATTAATTGAGATGCAAATTTGTGTTCCATTCCGGAAAAGGCAGTCTGGAGATCAAAGGGATGTGAGCTAGAGTCCTCTGGACTATGGAGAGATGGACAAGGTAAGCCAGTGGCTCCCAAGGCATATTATCCAAGCTTGGCTGAGGCAGTGCACGGTCTGACTCTGACCTACTTGAGGGAAAAAACATTGGGAAAACAATACCGTCCGAGTCATCACACATCCTTCCGACAGACGGACCTTTTCAGGTAATACAAATTGATTTCATCCAATTACCACCCTGCAGGAATCTTAAGTATGTATTTGTTTGTGCAGATGTGTTTTCTAATTGGATAAGAGGCACATCCAGCTGCCACTAATACTGTTGTATTCACTGACAAAGAGGCTGTACAGGAGTTTGTATGCAGATACAGTATCCCTAGAATTATTGAAAGTGATAGGGGTACTCATTTCACAGGTGATGTCTTCCAGAACATGTGTAAGTTGATGGGTAATAATAGCGTCAGGACCACCCCCAGGCCGCCTCTTAATCTGTCCCCCTTTGAGATACTGTTCGGTAAGCAACCTCATTTGATTGTAAGTCCACAGGATGATTTAAAGGGTAATAACGAGGTTACTGTGAGGTATCTTATAAAAATGAGTAAGCAATTGAAACAACATCAGCAGAAATTGAAAATATTGTCACCTGATATGCCTGAGACAAACTGTCATGATGTTGAACCTGGAGAATATGTAATGATCTGTAATTTCTTGCATTCAGGTTGTTTGACTGACTGCTGGGAAGGACCATATCAGGTGCTGCTGACAAGTACGACATCTGTGAAAGTAGCCGAGAGAGATACCTGGGTCCATTCCAGCCACTGCAGAAAGGTTAATCACCCGGAGGAGATACAAGGCGGAATCAAGGCAGATAACGTGGACCTGTCAATTGTGAGCCTGTTCCAGGAGAGTTGGTTACTGCAGTGGAACACCTGAGCTAGAGAAATATACAGACCACTATTCCAGCAATGGAGCGGCGGGCTGTGATTATGGGGGGTCTTTCTTCCTGGGTTTTTCTCATTTTAGTTTGTCTTGGGATGTCTCATTTCTGTAACGGTAGGCAGAGGATGGAGAGAGAGGTCGATGGTGCTATCGATGGAGTGGAGTTGACAGAAGGAGCCATACAGACACAAGGGCGGTATCTGACCAAACCAGTACAGTAATTGTTAAGAGATCTGTTAGCCTGGAAACTCGGAGACAGTGTGAAGGTTTATTGTCTGAGGGATATTGTATTTGTGAGTTTTGTGGGTCCCTAGTTGATGAGAGATGCATCCAACGGTGCCAGCCTAAGTATAACCAGTATTAGGGTGGGTATCCTTTAGAGGATTATCATACCATGATGGGCAAAGTCTTAAACCAGACTGACTGTTGGGTGTGCTCTCACGTGCCTCAAGGACAGCATAATATAGGTTTAGTGCCATTTCCATTAAATGTCTCTGAGGTTTTAAAATGGCAAAAAGGGAAGACACTGGATGGAAAATTTCTTATGTCCAAACCACCGCATTTTAAACTCCACCAGTACCTAGTAGATAGATCACTGTTATGTTTAAACATCACCAACTTCAACAAACCAGGAAGTTGGGAGGTGACTGGGAGTAACCAGATGATGACCTTTTCACTAAGAGCTGATAATGAACCGTTAAATCTTGAACTTTTACGCACAATAACGTTAAGTGGGAGACACTTCCGGTATCAGTACACACGTAATGACACTAAAGAAATGGTTGGTAGGGTACCAGAAGGGTACTATGCCAGGGTTATACAACCATAAATGTGTGTTAGTCAGATGGGAGAACCTGAGATAGGATCATTTGCTAGAGAAATGTGTTTTATGAACATGATGCATTCTATTCCTTATGTTCTCCCCGATGATGTGTATTTTATATGTGGAAGAAAAGCGTATAAGTGGCTCTCTCCGAGTTCAGAAGGTTTATGCTCTCTGGGAAGTGTACTTCCAGAGGTTATGACACTTACACATGGAAAAATGCTTGGTATCCATAAGAATACACCATGTCCATATCTTCATACACAGTATGAACACCAAGACAAAAGAAACATGATATCTGGTGATGTACATAAAGCCACACAAATGATTAGTGAAACAACTGGCTTTCAAATCTTAGTAGCATTGGATCCCACCAGGATCACTCCCGGGTACTCTGAATTTCAGATATGTACAAGATCTTGCCAAATTGATAGATAATATCACCGAGATGTATGATGACACTTTTAGGTACACGGGTAAGGAGTTACAGGCCTACAAGAAAGAACTTGTGCAACATAGGTTAGTGTTAAATTATTTAACAGGTGTCACTGGTGGATACTGTGTGACTCTAGTCACACAGTTTGGTGTCAAGTGTTGTACGTACATCAAAAATAACACTAATGACCCCAAGGAGGTGATAGACCGGAAGATGGATGAGATTCTGCAGCTGAAATGGGAATTTCGTAAGAACCATAATGCTTCAGTGGCTAAAGTAGAGGAAAAGGTAGAAGAGTGGTTCTCTTGGTTGAACCCTGTAAAATGGTTCTCCGGTATAGGAAAGTGGGTCCAGGAGTTGGTTGCTAGTGTAGGTAAACTCCTGATTCTCATAGCGGTTGTCATCTTAGTAATTGGCTTATGTGTCAGGTGTGTTCCTACTGTGATGAAGTGTGGAAAAGGTACTTCTAAAACGGAGAATGAAATCATGATGGTGGTTAGTAGCAATAATAAGGATACAAATGTAAATGACACACTGTATTACAATCCTGAATTAGAGTGTACAATCAGGTGATTGCTTAGGATTGGTCATGTATGATAAAATATTGCAAATGTTCCTTTAAACATCCTAGTTAATGTAGTCTCCATTTAACCCACTCCACTCTTATAGGTTCGATGAGATCCCACATCCTGCCCATGGTCCCAAATAGATCCGCTGAGCTCTTATAAGGGTTGTTTTACCCCTTCCTGAGGCGCATTACTAATGAATCAATGACCTAACTGTGTCATACCGTACAGGACATTAGATAATAATTTATTATGCATGACTAACTAGGATAAAATTGTGATAGCGTCTTGTTTGCTATCAAAGGGTGGACTGTCGAAGTCGAATAATTGCATGCGACTGCAATTCAACTGTTATCGGACGCATTCACATATTCGCACAACACTAAATAGCGAATAATATACAACACTCTCACACTGACAAACACAATATTCATGCAGGGTTTAGTTAGTAATGAGAAACAGCTTCTGTATACATGTCTGAGAAAAGTAATAAAAAAAAAATACACCAGGATACTGTGAGTGTTTTACATATAAATTGAGAAGCCCTGCATACAGACAAGTATGGCTGAGGCAATTGAAATATAACCCAGACACTGATATGCACAATTGCATTTGTCTGAATGAAGAGTCAGAAACAATGATCTGAGGTTTGCTTAAGAAGTACTGACAAGTGTATTCTAAATAGGCAGAGGAAAACCTTTGAATTAGCTGTCAGACGAAGTGGCGACGGCAGTCAGCTGGGGGTCTCCACCCTGCTTGAAAGTGAACCTAGCTGCTTGTAACACCTTGCACTGTAGTTTTAAAATATGTTAGAAAGGGATAAAAAATAAATGTTAATCATAAATACACTGAATTTCATAACACACACACATAGACTTTATCATAAGCACTCTACACATAAATGCACCACGCATATTAGCAACTTTACACAAGATTCTCTTACACTTACGCATAGATAAATTTCCTAAAAGGTTCCTTAGTATAATGGCTAAAATTAGAAGGGTTATTCATTATTGTATAATGTTATAAAACGCATGTACTTGATATCTAAGGCTTAGTATGTAGTAGCCACATTGTGTTTGGTGCTATTCTAAACCACATTTTATTTGCAGATCTCTGGTTCCATCGGCAAGGAGATCGCAACATGCGTCTGCAAGTTATGGATTATAGAGAATTATGTGTTAGAATGTACTTTGTATGTAGTGTCTATTGATTAGTTAAAACACACACAAAGAGCCATTGGAGGGCTGAACTACCATTGTACCAACTGACCTATGACAGAAGAACCAAGAAGAAGAACCAATAGGATTATGCCAACTCTTTTCTATTGTATTGCCTAATCTCTGCAAGAGTTTATAGGCAAGCACCCTGGATCTGTTAATTAGTCATCATATTCTTTCTGTTGATGGAGGCTTCACCTTTGATGCCGGAAATCTGGATCCATAGCGCCTGCATAATGTATTGACTGTACCTTGTTTATGTATAATCTTTTGCGCTAATTGTATTTTAGATCAAGGCATGTAACGATCTTCTTTTTGGTGAATAATATCTTATTGTGCTTTGGAACCACAATCAAAGTCTGGAAAGCAATTATTTCTTGTGCGACTTATATTGCTAAATAGCAACATTTTGGGTATAAAGGTTATTAGGGTTTGATAACATATAGTTCCTTTATTCGTCAAGGGAAGTATCCAGAAATGAATTTTCACAATCATACTTTAATACATCTTCCAACAGCTTATAGAATGATTCTCTCCTATCATGGCAAGTGAAACTGAGAAATATGTAAATGTATCACTCTCTGCATGAGCAATGATGTCACTCTATACTGATCATTGCAGTTCAGGCACAGTATCAGCACTACCAATGTCTGCCCTTAACCGGGATTCACGTGCACAAACAACACATATTGGTCATATACAATAATAAGACATGAGGTCAGGTCACATGCGCTGCTACCGACACAGCGTTTCACTACACTGGCTTTGTGGTATCAATGATATTAATGATATATAATTTTGTAAATACCCTGTAGCAAGAAAGTGCACATATATTCGTATTATACATTCTAGGAAAGTAATCTCCTATGCCGATCACTGACAAGGTTCCTGGCTGCACTGAAAACTCTTTCAGAGTACACACTGGAGGGTGGGCAGCTTAACTACAGCAAAGCATGTTTGTGTAAGGGACTCCAAATTGCCTCTTTTTCCTGCCAGTAGTGAAACGGACTATCTGACATGCCTATTTGGATGCTATCCCTAAAATAATCATCCACCATTCTCTGTATCAGACAAAGTCACAGTAGGCATGTCACTCATTCTAGGCAGTTCTTTCAGCCCCAATCATTCATTTTTGCTGACTGATCAGCATTGCCACCAGCAGTGGGTCTCTTAGGAAAATGTAGCTTTTTTCTGGCAGCTGAAGGAGGAGATGATGCCGTGTCACGTGCCGTTTGAGCTGACAATTTTTTCACCAACAGCTCTTTGCAGCTTTTCAGATTTATGTCAATTGGAAAGAATGACACAAGGTATGACTTGAACCTAGGATCAAGTATGGTTGCCAAAATATAGTGATCTGATTTCAAGAGATTGATGACCCTTGGATCCTGGTGAAGTGAATGAAGAGCTTGATCAACCAGTACAACATACTTAGTGGATTCACTCCGATTCAGCTCCTCCTTCAGTTTCTCCAGCTGCTTTTGGAAAAGTCTGATGAGGGGAATGACCTGACTCAAGCTGGCAGTGTCTAAACTAAATTCACATGTGGCAAGTTCAAAGGGTTTGAGAACCTTGCACAACACAGAATTTATTCTCCACTGCACTTGAATAAGGTGCATTCCAGCTCCACTCCCTATGTCATAGGCTATAATGTAGCCTTGGATGGCTTTTGCTGCTCCTCCATCCGCTGAAGCATATAGGGGGTAGAATTCCACCTAGTTACTACCTCTTGCTTAAGCTGATGGCAGGGCAAATTCAACAGTTCTTGATGGTTCTGCAATCTCCAACATGCAGTTTCTGAATGTCGAAAATGTCCAGAAATCTTTAGGGCTACCGACAGCATCTCCTGCATGCCCCTGTCATTTTTAAAAAAATGTTGCACCACAAGATTAATTGTGTGAGCAAAACATGGGATGTGATCAAATTCGCCAACACGTAATGCTTGCACAATAGTGGTGTCATTGTCAGAAATCCCAAATCCCAAAGAGAGTCTAAGTGGGGTAAGTCATTTTCCAGTGATTTCCTTGAGCTATTTTAAGAGGTTCACAGCGGTATGCCTCTTAGTTTACCCGGTGATGCACAGAGTAGCCTGCCTCTGAATGAGCTAGCATTTGTTAGATAATGATGCTGCTGCTGTTTGCACAGTTGGAGGCAATACACCTACCCAGTGGGCTGTCTCAGGGCCTGATTCAGAGCCGGACGCTATTTGCGCTCGCTCGTTCAGAAAAAGGGGCCGGATATTTAAATAGAGCGCTCGCTCTTTGCGGTCTGTTGATGCCTCTATGTCTGAACGAGCACACGAAACATGCGCACGCTATTTTGTAAAGATGCCCCCTGGCCGCTCGCATCATACGTCATCTCCGGTATTTATTAGATTAATCGAGTACATCGAAAGGCGTATGAACTGCTCACTATTCATGTGGTAGCATTTTCCTACCGCAATCATACGAGCAGTTCAGGCTAAAAGACAACCAAGTGACGTGGTCGATGACGCTGCTTTGTTAATTATGCACACCCTTAAAACACCCGTTTTGACTGTTTGGCACACCTGCGTTCGGATCTCCACTCCCCGTTTTCAAGCACCTTCCCCTGTTACCACCCACAAATGCCTCATTCTGTCACTCAAATTAGCAGGCATTCGCTATTTTGCGAGCACACGATTTCCGACCTCACTGACTGGTTGGCGCATGCACATTACAACCCATACACATGTGCAGATGTGCGAACATCGCTCGGAGCGAACGAGCGGCCGCTTACGAGCAGCTCTGAATCAGGCCCTCAGTCATGTAATCTTTAGTTTGCACTGTCCCAGTTGTCCAAATATCTGTGGTTAAGTGGACACTGGGACAACAACAATTCGGAGGACATTAATAAGATTTTTTTTAATGCCCTTGTACAGATTGGGAATTTCTATTCTAGAGAAGTGGAATCTAGAAGGCACATGGTAGCTGGGACACAGGACCTCCATTAACTGGGTAAAACCCATTGCATTAATGGCGGATACTGGATGCACATCTAATACCAGCATAGCTGTCATGGCGTCAGTAATCTGCTGTGCAGCTGGGTGTTTGCTGTCATACTTGTTCGCCAATGCAAAGGACTGTGTGACAGTCAATTGTTTGGTTGAACTTCTTGTACTAAAAGTAGTCTTCTTCCTGGTCACCTTCTGGGTTGAAGATCCACTCATAGCAACAGCAGCAGCAGGCTTAGCACTCAAGGATCCTTCTGAGGAACAACGGATAGAAGAGGAGTTAGTCCTTATGATATTGGATGCAGCACTACTTCCAATCACAAATGAGAATGTTGATGATGATGCAGGTGTTGGTGGTGGATATTGCAGGCACTTAGATCCAGATAGAAGGGAGCAGCTTGGTAACACTGAACTGATTGTTGTTTGTTTTTTTGTCCCCAAAGTTTCTATACCCTCTCCAATTTGATGAATGCCAAGATGGTTAAGGTCCTTACCTTTACCAAGCCATTTGTAACCATTGCCATATAACAGTGAGTAAAGGTTGTCTGGATTTGGGTGGAAATTATTCCACACATGAGATGTGGATTTCTTGGTCCTTTGTCCAGTCATGCCAACAATGGGATTGCCTAATTTATAGTTTTTTTACACAAACATTCTCGGCATCAACATCCTCATCATCATCAACATCCTCATCATCCTTGTTGTTATCGCCAACTAGATAAATATCCTTCTCATCCTCCTCATGCAATTCCACAGAAGCATCCTTGATTTCTACGTCAGCATGTTGAATTGTGCTGCTCATCCCCACAATTGCAGAAAGCACAGAAATGGTGGAAGGAGGATCCTCTTCAAGTATAGTATTAGAAAGGTCAGGCTCACAGATGGCAACCGCGGTCACACTTTGACTCTCCTTGGGGATTTGTGATTTTTCCAAGCACACAGTTCGTTCCGGTGTCTTACATGTCTTAATAATTTAAATTTTTTTTAACCTCTCCTACAATCACAGGGGCTTAAATCATCACTAGAACCATCAGTCATAAATAATGAAAAAAGCTGGCTGGTCAGTGGCACCTAAATATTATTGTAACATTCTGCATCACATTATTTAACACTGTCTCCTGCACCATTCTACAATTAAGCTTCTAGATTGATCTTTTATCTCATTAACTGAGCTTTGTAAAAGCTATTTCAGTTCAGATAGCATACCAGCTATTGTTCTCTATTATCATCCTGATGGACAAAGAACCCAGGTGTCCCAGAGGCAACAAAAGGGGAAAAGGATGAGGGAGAGAGACTCCTCTAGTCACCAGCCGTAACTCTCTGGCATCTGGGTCTGGTGCATGCGGGAAGTAGCCAGGAAGCCGATGGATGGAATCCTGACCGCCAGCTTCCTGACTGTCTAATCCTGGCAAGGGTTGAATGACAGGCGTCTAAATACTTTTGTGTGTTCTCCTTTGGTATCTTTTTATAATTCAATTCTAACAGATAATGATATACCTCCTTACTATAATTCAGCAATGATAAAAATATTGCCTAAACCAGGATGGGATCTGACACTCCCAGCATCTTATAGGTCAATATCCCTACTAGACGTGGACTACAAATTATTTATGAAAATAATCTCAGATAGAGTGAAAGTGATATTACCCTCAATAATTGCATCTGATAAAACTGGTTTTATATGGGACCGTCATTCAACAATAAATATATATACAGAAAGGGTTGGCAGTATTACAGTCGGCTAAGGTAGCTATTGGTAGTCACCAACAGGCTATTATATCCATGGATGCCGAAAAGGCATTTGACCTTGGGATCATCTTTATCATTCCTTACTTAAATTTGGATTTCCACATCAATTTATTTAAATTTTGTCTACTTTTGTCTACTTTGTACACTTCTCCGGTCACCAAGGTATCCAGCTATGGTCATGTATCTGATTTGTTTAGTGTACTTAGAGGCACTCATCGGGGTGTCCACTTTCCCCACTCCTTTTTGCAGTAGCCTTGAAGCCTCTGGCGATTGCCTCATGGGGCTCTTCTGAATTTAATGGTATTTGTATATGCACAGACAAGCTTAAAGTATCTTTATTCACAGATAACATGCTATTGTTTGTCTCTGATCCAATGGGTTCCATCCCAGCCATAATGTCTTTATTATCTGCATTCGGATCTTTTGCAGGTTATTCAATTAATCTTAATAATCAGAATTTGTGCCGGTGGGTAATATTTCTTCTATAGATCTACAACACCCTGTTTTTTGTCATCTTGGTGTTAATACAACATACTTTAAATACCTGGGAGTTAATATTCCCATAGTGCTATCATCAATATATTGTTTAAACTGTTTATTAGTTATTTATTAGATGGCCAAATTGCTGGATGCTTGGAAACTACTCCCTTTGTCACTATTGGGAAGAATAGCTTTAGTTAAAAGTGTGGTGTTTTCCAGAGCCATAACTAGGCTTTTGGTGCCCTGTGCCAGAGAGAACATTGGTGCGCCCCCCCCCCCCCCACCTATTTTTCAAATCGGGACATAATATAGTGCACCTGAAAAAGGGGAAGGACCAGGGAAGAGATAGGGAAATCCAGGAGATGCTGGAGATAAAGGAAGAGGAAGCTAAAAGTGAGAATGATAAACAGAAAATTGACCGGTCCAAACAGCGCCCTCTGCCCTGTGGTGCCCTGTGCCATGGCACAGTTTGCACCACCCTAGTTACAGCCCTGACACTATTAGTGCTTTGTCACATCACTCAGCATGTTACATTGTACATAAACAGCAATTTAATAGTGAAACACCCCTATGATCTAGAGACTATTGCATTATCTTTCATTGGAAAACGCATGGTAGATTGTCTGATACAGAACCCCATGTGACAGGCGCTTGTCATGTGACTAAAATGTAATGGAGACACACGAACTAAGCAATAGTCAGCAGCAGACTCTGTTATGTCTAACAGAACTCTAACAATACAGTGTCATGGAAACACGCTGACATCCATGTTACAGGCACTGTAGCCCCGCCCAAAGCCGTCACACATTATCACCTATCCACAGCATTGCCAGTAATGCTGTTTTGTGGAATACATGAAAAAATTCCATACCTAAAAAAAGGACCTAAAACCTTTGTACATAGACTGAAGCAAACTATATTTAGATCAGTAAAGTTACTGATTAAGGGTCAAGGATAACTGCTACACTATACAACACACAGGTTACTATTAGGGATGTGCACCGGACAATTTTGCCGGATTTGGATTTGGTTCTAATTCGTCGTCCCTCTTTGGATTTGGATTTGCCAAACTGCGGTGACTGGATTTGGATTTGGATTTTTTTACAAAAATTGACAAAAAAAGCTAAAATCACATAAATTGGGCTTTTTTTTCTTCCTATAGTATTATTAACCTCAATAACCTTAATTTCCAGTCATTTACAGTCAATTTAGACCACCTCACAGCTTAAATTATAGTTTTCACCATTATTGGCCAAAGGTTGCAGTGAGCTGACTGGTTACCAAGCGACAAAGCAGCGGCACAACGACACAGACACCACAGTATAAAGCACATCTATGACACATTGTCAGACAACAGTGGCACAAATGAGAGGTAGTGCACCCACCCAGTGGGGTACAGCCAGCAGAATCACAGTACTTGTTTACAAAGTGGACTACGCCCCTAGGAGTCACAGTGCACAATCTTATTCACATTACACCGCACATAGTGCCCCTGATTCACATTACTCCATAAAGCAGTGTCTCTTATTTATGTTGCAACACACAGTAGTGCCCCTTTTACACAACGCCCACATAGTGACCCTTTTACACAATGCCCACAGTAGTGACCCTTATACACAAAGCCCACAGTAGTAATGTCCCTTATACAATGCCCAAAGTAGTAGTGCCACTTATACAATGCCCCCAGCAGTGGTGTCCCTTACACAATGCCCCCAGTAGTGGTGCCCCCTATGCAGTCCCCTTAGTAGTAGGGCCCCCTATGCAGTGCCCCCAGTAGTAGTATGCCCCCCAGTAGCAGTGCCCCCATTAGCGTGCCCCCAGTAGCATGCCCCCCAGTAGCAGTGCCCCCATTAGCAGGCCCCCAGTAGTATGCCCCCAGTAGTAGTATGCCCCCCAGTAGAAGTGCTCCCAGTAGTATGCCCCCCATAGCAGGCCCCCAGTAGTTGTGCCCCCATTAGCATGCCCCCAGTAGTAGTATGCCCCCCAGTAGCAGTGCCCCCATTAGCCTTCCCCCCATTAGCAGTGTCCCCAGTAGCAGGTCCCCAGTAGTAGTGCCCCCATTAGCATGCCCCCAGTAGTAGTATGCCTCCAGTAGTAGAATGCCCCCCAGTAGCAGTGCCCCCAGTAGCAGCCCCTCAGTAGTAGTGCACCCATTAGCAGGCCCCCAGTAGTAGTGCCCCCTTTTGCAGGCCCCCAGTAGTAGTGCCCCCATTAACAGGCCCCCAGTAGTAGTATGTCCCCCAATAGCAGTGCCCCCATTAGCATTCCCCCAGTAGCACCCCCTTACAAACACACAAATAGAAAAAGAACAATAAAAAACTTACCTGAATCCCCACTCCTGCCGCCGTCCGCTCTACTTTGCTCTATTACACGCGGAGGGAGCCGGAAGACGGAGCTCATGAGTGAGCTCCAACCGGCTCATTCCGTGCAGCAGCCGATGAGAGTCTGCCTGACTCTCATTGGCTGCTATTACAAACACACAGCTGCCACTGGCGGCTGTGTGTTTGTTTCTGTGTAGGGCAGACCGCTATTACAGCGTTCTGCCCTACACTAGAGGAGCCCTGACGTCGGATTCTCTCGTGACATTCGGCCCCGAACAGGGATCCGAGTCAGGCGGGGAACACCCGAACAGGGTTCGGGTGGACTCGGATCCCCTATGTTCGGAGCGGTTCGGATTCCACTCATCTCTAGTTACTACTCATCTCAGTGACACAAGATAAGGCTTTGCTATTAAATTTGGGATAAAATAACAAACAGTTGGTAAGTCCCCATAGGCAGCAGCATTCCAGCCTATTATGCAGTCACACAATATTAGCATGTCAGCGCTACTTACCTCAATGCCACCCTGGCAATGCAGTCTCCTTGACTGCCCATGATGCTGAATCTGTGCCCATCAGGTTGGTCTTCTTCACCCCAGGAGCTCCCAGGCTGGGAAGGTGGTATCACTTGTAGCTTTTTCATCCTAACTCTCCCCAGGGACAGGTGGCTAACCTCCATCCATCAATGGCAAATTTTTCCCCAAAGTAGGGTAGCAGCAGCAGATCTCCGTGCAGCAGAACAATAGGTATGGCAGTACTCTCCGGTGCTGCTGCTGGCGGAGGGTGTGCATGGTGCACTGCAGCATGTGTCACTGTAGGCTTCCTTCCTGCAAGGTGTTACACTACAACAGACGGGGAGGGGGTGGACCACACAGTGCAGGCAGCTGCAGCGCTGCCTGCTGTCATGTGTATTAGTAGCGGTGCACCCAGCAGAGAAAGAGCCGGGCACACCGCTACTATTATACATTGCAGCAGACAGCTGAAGCACATGAGAGGGGGTGATCACTGGTGGAGGTGGTTGGTTCTGCCGACAGAGCATGTGTGCTCTGTGCGAGCTCACCAGCCGCACCACTCTAGTTACTGCCCTGGTGTTTCCTAAACACTCTTATCTTATTCAAATGTTACCTATCTCCATAACCTTAATGGTTGTGAAAATATGCACTAGAATGTTCACTAAATTTTTGTGAAAAGGGGGTTACCCATGCATTGCTCTTGCTAAATTGCAACTCCTGTACTCTAAAGGAGGGTTAGGGTTGCCTAATATTATAATATTTACAAGAGTAGTTCACTTTTGCTATATTAGTGACTGGTTATTAGATAGGGAAACATACAGTGTTGGACTGGGACATGAAAGGCCCACCAGGGAAATGCAGTGATTGGGGCCCACTGAAATGAGTTGACCATCTACTGTTTATCGTGTACTGGTTTCCATGTTCTCAAGACCCACTACCCCATACAATACACAAAAATTAAGATACAGATGTGTCCACATACATCTATTTTCAGATCGTGTTGAATACTATAGCCCATTTAGCATAGTCCATGCATATTAGCTGTGCCAAAACACTAATCCTAGGTACCTAGTACACTTTAAGCAAAGTAAGACATAAAATGGAGAAAAAAGTAGCACAATGGAGGAAAAAGTATGCGGTTTGGGTAAAGGGGCAAAATAAGGTTCGATATAAGTAATATGCACAATGCATCGTTATGCTTAATCTGTACCGATTACTTTACTGCAAAAATACTGAAGGCCTTATTTATCAACGATTGTATCATTTACAACGGATGCTAAAACTCATTGGCTAGAGCACCGTTATCATACACAATCAGCTCCCAACTGTCATCTGTTTAAAAAATGACAGTTGGGAGCTGATTGGCTGGAGCACCATTTATCATACACAAGTTTAATCACTCGTCGTGAGTGATAAACTCAGTGATAAATAAGGCCCTAAGTACCTCTAATCCCTTACTAAAATAGCTTTCAAATATTACTACCCCCTGACACTATACCTCCTGCACTGAAATCCTCATCACTACTACCCGGCAGTACACAACACCCACTAAAGTCTACTTTGAAATTTAATTTCCACCCACAGATATTAATTCAGAGCTCCATTTAAAGAGCAATTCATTATCCCTCTAGTACTTGCTAAAAAGGTTATGACATCTTGTTCAGATTTTAGCAAGCAGCATTACAGCTGATTATTACTCTGTACATATGCCAGCAGCATTACAGCTGATTATTACTCTGTACATATGCCAGCAGCATTACAGCTGATTATTACTCTGTACATATGCCAGCAGCATTAGACTGCCAGCTACTCAGCAGAGGATGCTGTGTTGGGGAAAGACACTGCTGGACATCCCTGTACAGGTAAGTTATGTTAAAAACAGGTGGCATATTTGTACGTATCACAATGATACTAAACAAAATATGTCACCGGTAATTGGTATCGTTGTTAAAGGGAGTCCTAAGATACAGAGGGGGAGAAGAGCAAGAGACAGGAGAGAGTCAGGTAACACAGAGAGGGACAGGAGGGGGATGGGAAAAACAGCAAGACAGGATGAGAAGGTAGAGATGGGTATATATATACTAGGGGTGTGCACCGGCCACTTTTCGTGTTTTGTGTTTTGGTTTTGGATCTGGATCTTTCTTCGTGTTTTGGATCTGGATTGGTTTTGCCAAAACCACCCTTCCGTGTTTTGGGTTCTGGGTTTTGTGTTTTGGATCTGTATTTTTTTTAAAAAAAGCATAAAAACAGCTAAAATCACAGAATTTGTTGGTTTCTCTGCTCCAATGCTATTATTAACCTCAATAACCTTAATTTCCACTCATTTCCAGTCTATTCTGAACACCTCACACCTCACAATAGTGTTTTCATGTCCAAAAGGTTGCACCGAGGTAGCTGGATGACTATGCTAAGCAACACGAGTGGGCGGCACAAACACGTGACCCATCTAGGAGTGACACTGCAGTGGCAGACAGGATGGCAGTTAGAAAAACTAGGCCCCAAACTGTACATAATGCAAAGAAAAAAAAGAAGTGCAAGATGGAATTGTCCTTGGGCCCTCCCACCCACCCTTATGTTGTATAAACAGGACATGCACACTTTAACAAATCAATCATTTCAGCGCCAGGGTCTGCCACACAACTGTGGCTGAAATGATTGGTTCGTTTGGGCCCCCACAAAACAAGCTGGCAATTAATGTGTCCCTGCACAAACTGGCTCTACGGAGGCAAGATGTCATCCTCATCCTCCTCATCCACCGATTCCTCACCCTCTTCAGTGTGTACATCCTCATCCTCACAGAGTATTAATTCGTCCCTGCTGGAACCACAGGTCCCTCTGTACGTTCTGGAGGCTGGTCTCCCTGGAAGAGTTGATAATTCATTTTATGAACATCATCTTCTCCACATTTTGTGGAAGCAACCTCCTACGCCTTTCGCTGACAAGGTTCCCGGCTGCACTAAACACTCTTTCGGAGTACACACTGGAGGGGGGGCAACTCAGGTAAAATAGAGCCAGTTTGTACAGGGACCTCCAAATTGCTTCTTTTTCCTGCCAGTACAGGTACGGACTGTCTGACATGCCTACTTGGATGCTGTCACCGATGTAATCCTTTAACAGACAGACGCACGCTTGTCGCTGCTGCTTTGAGGATTCAAGTGCGGCTACAGCCCACACAATTCACAAAGACAGAAAAAAAAAAAGAATATTTTTATTGTTTGTGGAGCACACTTTGAGGGTTACACCACCCTTTAACAGACAGACGCACGCTTGTCGCTGCTGCTTTGAGGATGCAAGTGCGGCTACAGCCCACACAATTCACAAAGACAGAAAAAAGAAGAAGAATATTTTAATTGTTTGTGTAGAACACTTTGAGGTGTCACCACCCTTTAACAGACAGACGCACGCTTGTCGCTGCTGCTTTAAGGATGCAGGTGCGGCTACAGCCCACACATTTCACAAAGACCGAAAAAAAAAGAACAATATTTTAATTGTTTGTGTAGAACACTTTGAGGTGTCATCACCCTTTAACAGACAGACGCACGCTTGTCGCTGCTGCTTTAAGGATGCAGGTGCGGCTACAGCCCACACAATTCACATAGACAGAAAAAAAAAGAACAATATTTTAATTGTTTCTGTAGCACACTTTGAGGGTGTCACCACCCTTTAACAGACAGACGCACGCTTGTCGCTGCTGCTTTGAGGATGCAAGTGTGGCTACATCGCACACAAGTCACAAACACATTAAAAAAATAGTTTTTTATTTTTTGGAACACTTTGAGAGTTACACCACCCTTTAACAGACAGACGCACGCTTGTCGCTGCTGCTTTAAGGATGCAGGTGCGGCTACAGCCCACACATTTCACAAAGACCGAAAAAAAAAGAACAATATTTTAATTGTTTGTGTAGAACACTTTGAGGGTGTCACCACCCTTTAACAGACAGACGCACGCTTGTCGCTGCTGCTTTAAGGATGCAGGTGCGGCTACAGCCCACACATTTCACAAAGACCAAAAAAAAAAGAACAATATTTTAATTGTTTGTGTAGCACACTTTGAGGGTGTCACCACCCTTTAACAGACAGACGCACGCTTGTCGCTGCTGCTTTAAGGATGCAGGTGTGGCTACAGCCCACACAATTCACAAAGACAGAAAAAAGAACAATATTTTAATTGTTTGTGTAGCACACTTTGAGGGTGTCACCACCCTTTAACAGACAGACGCACGCTTGTCGCTGCTGCTTTAAGGATGCAGGTGCGGCTACAGCCCACACAATTCACAAAGACAGAAAAAAGAACAATATTTTAATTGTTTGTGTAGCACACTTTGAGGGTGTCACCACCCTTTAACAGACAGACGCACGCTTGTCGCTGCTGCTTTAAGGATGCAGGTGCGGCTACAGCCCACACAATTCACAAAGACAGAAAAAAGAACAATATTTTAATTGTTTGTGTAGCACACTTTGAGGGTGTCACCACCCTTTAACAGACAGACGCACGCTTGTCGCTGCTGCTTTGAGGATGCAAGTGTGGCTACATCGCACACAAGTCACAAACACATTAAAAAAATAGTTTTTTATTTTTTGGAACACTTTGAGAGTTACACCACCCTTTAACAGACAGACGCACGCTTGTCGCTGCTGCTTTAAGGATGCAGGTGAGGCTACAGCCCACACATTTCACAAAGACCGAAAAAAAAAGAACAATATTTTAATTGTTTGTGTAGAACACTTTGAGGGTGTCACCACCCTTTAACAGACAGACGCACGCTTGTCGCTGCTGCTTTGAGGATGCAGGTGGAATCTAGACGGGATTTGGAACCGAGGACACACTACCTCCATCAATTGTCTAAATCCCACTGCACTAATGTCGGATACCGGACGCACGTCTAACACCAACATAGCAGTCAAGGCCTCAGTTATATGTTTTGCTTCAGGATGACTGCTGTCGTACTTCATCCTCATCGCTAGGGACTGTTGGAGGGTCAATTGTTTAGTAAAAGTAGTGATGTTCCTACTTCCTCTCTGGGATGATGAACAACTCCCAGCAGCAGCAACAGCACTAGGAGGAAGAGGTTCTTGATCCTTTCCCTATTTTATTTTTATCGGAGAAAGTTTGGTCCTCCATTTATGTTATATTGATATATATACGTGCGGCTAAAGCGCACACAAACACAGAAAATATTATTTTATTTTTGCTGGAGAGTAGTGCACTTTGTGGGTTACACCACCCTTTAAGAAATGAGCCAGCCGGCTCTTTACTTATGGGACACAGGCGCACGCTTGGCGCTGCTCCTTTGTTGATGCACGTGCAGCCACAGTGCACACAATTCACAAACACAGAAAATAATTTTTTTTTTGGTTTGGACTGGAGTGTACTTTCGGGGGTTACAGCACCCTTAACGGTCAAGCCAGCCGGCCCTTTACTTATGACACAGGCGCACGCTTGGCACTACTTTGTTGATGCACGTGCGGCTACTGCGCACACAATTCACAAACACAGAAAATAATTTTTTTTTAGGTTTGGACTGGAGTGTACTTTCGGGGGTTACAGCACCCTTAACGGTCAAGCCAGCCGGCCCTTTACTTATGACACAGGCGCACGCTTGGCACTACTTTGTTGATGCACGTGCGGCTACTGCGCACACAATTCACAAACACAGAAAATAATTTTTTTTTGGTTTGGACTGGAGTGTACTTTCGGGGGTTACAGCACCCTTTAACGGTCAAGCCAGCCGGCCCTTTACTTATGACACAGGCGCACGCTTGGCACTACTTTGTTGATGCACGTGCGGCTACTGCGCACACAATTCACAAACACAGAAAATAATTTTTTTTTAGGTTTGGACTGGAGTGTACTTTCGGGGGTTACAGCACCCTTAACGGTCAAGCCAGCCGGCCCTTTACTTATGACACAGGCGCACGCTTGGCACTACTTTGTTGATGCACGTGCGGCTACTGCACACACAATTCACAAACACAGAAAAATATTTTTTTTTGGTTTGGACTGGAGTCTACTTTCGGGGGTTACAGCACCCTTTAACGGTCAAGCCAGCCGGCCCTTTACTTATGACACAGGCGCACGCTTGGCACTACTTTGTTGATGCACGTGCGGCTACTGCGCACACAATTCACAAACACAGAAAATAATTTTTTTTTAGGTTTGGACTGGAGTGTACTTTCGGGGGTTACAGCACCCTTTAACGGTCAAGCCAGCCGGCCCTTTACTTATGACACAGGCGCACGCTTGGCACTACTTTGTTGATGCACGTGCGGCTACTGCGCACACAATTCACAAACACAGAAAATAATTTTTTTTTTGGTTTGGACTGGAGTGTACTTTCGGGGGTTACAGCACCCTTAACGGTCAAGCCAGCCGGCCCTTTACTTATGACACAGGTGCACGCTTGGCACTACTTTGTTGATGCACGTGCGGCTACTGCGCACACAATTCACAAACACAGAAAATAATTTTTTTTTTGGTTTGGACTGGAGTGTACTTTCGGGGGTTACAGCACCCTTAACGGTCAAGCCAGCCGGCCCTTTACTTATGACACAGGCGCACGCTTGGCACTACTTTGTTGATGCACGTGCGGCTACTGCGCACACAATTCACAAACACAGAAAATAATTTTTTTTTTGGTTTGGACTGGAGTGTACTTTCGGGGGTTACAGCACCCTTAACGGTCAAGCCAGCCGGCCCTTTACTTATGACACAGGCGCACGCTTGGCACTACTTTGTTGATGCACGTGCGGCTACTGCGCACACAATTCACAAACACAGAAAATAATTTTTTTTTGGTTTGGACTGGAGTGTACTTTCGGGGGTTACAGCACCCTTTAACGGTCAAGCCAGCCGGCCCTTTACTTATGACACAGGCGCACGCTTGGCACTACTTTGTTGATACACGTGCGGCTACTGCGCACACAATTCACAAACACAGAAAATATATTATTTTTTTAGCACTTGGGGGGAGCACCCCTGATGGACAGAGCACCCCCTGGACAACACTACAGCACTCCTTTAAGACTGGGACACTGCACAGGACTTTGGAGTGGACACAGCCCCTATGGAGAACTGACTGCACAACACAGTCCAGCCAGCCCCTATGGACTTTGAAGTAGTGGACACAGCCCCTATTAACAACAGCAGCACAGCACAACACAGCCAGCCCCTATGGACTTTGAAGTAGTGGACAACAGCAGCACTACACTACACTACACTACACAGCCCTAACTCCCACCCTCCCTCTTCACTGTCCACAGCCGAGTGAGAAAATGGCGCCGACGCGGGTACCTTATATAGGATCCAAAACCCGCGAGACTCGGAAGGTGGGATGATGACGTTTTGCCTCGATTTCAGATCCGAGTCAGGCGGGAAAAGTCGAGCCTGATTCGGATCGGACTCGGATCGGGGGGGCTCGGGGGGGGTTCGGATTTCAGAAATCCGAACCCGCTCACCCCTAATATATACTAGAGGCCCATTTACCATTATATATTTACAGTTTAATCAATGATTCTAAAAGACCTCGGACCATCATCTTTCGCTGCCTCAATTTTGCACACAACACTGTACTCTAGTCGGCAGCCTGCAAACTAAGCCGTATTGATTGGCAAAATTGTGGTTTACTAATTTTTCAGGATTACTCTGCAGAGGTGACTAGGGCCCATAAGGAGATGACTCCACTTTGCTCCAAACTAAGGCCCTCATTCAGAGGCGGTCGGAGGATGCAAGCGGTCGCTCAGAAACTGGGCGGCCGCTTGCATCCTGACTGCCCGCCTCTGTCTCAGTCGTTAGGCTGTGGGTTTACACCCACAGCTCTAACGACCGCTAGAGTGATGGTCGCGATGGTCATAGACCATTGCGACCATCGTGGCTTACGACAAGACCCTAGTGTAGGGTCTCACTTCTCGTAAGCCCCGGAGAGCTAGTGATGTCAGTGGGGCCTCCCCCAAATGGCAGGCGTTCCCATGGGAACGCCTCCGTTTGGGCTGCCACCCCCCCGGCCCGCCTTCCAAACGGGGCGAGCTGTCAATCAACATCGACAGCTCGCCCCCTTTGGAAAGAGACCTGCTGCGACCAGCGCTGTCGGTTGTAGCGGGTCTCACGCTTGCGCACGAAGGAGCCGGCTCCCGCATGCGCACTGGACAAACATCGAGGCGGCCGTGCAGTCGTAGACCGTACGGCCGCCTCTGAATGAAGCCCTAAATCTCAGAGGAAGTTTGCATTATAGTTTCCAGCGAAATTGAGAATCTTTCAAGGCACAGAATATAAGGACTTCACTACAGCGGAGGATGAGGCTGCATTCTTAGAAGAAGAGGCGATGGAGAGTGCAGCTACTTCTACCTAATTCGTTTTTCAATAACCGACAGATGTGTATTCACTTACTGTTATGTTTAGCAATTTGTCTCTCTCTTAGATCCTATGATTGATTGTATATACTTCCTTATGGGTGACTGCTTTTCTGGGAATGATTTTTATCACTGGAAATGTTATATGTTATCTATTTGTCTTAACATTAGTTAAATCATTTTATCTTCATAATATATGACTCTTACTATTTGAGTCAGGGTTCACCTATAATAGGCTCTGTGACTGTGCTTTCTATGTGCGTTCACCTGATTTGGATGTAATTACCCTCAAATTAAATCTGAAAGTCTGCAGTTAAAGCACATCTTGTTTGTTGCATTTCAAAGCCATTGTGGTGGTGAATAGAGGCCAAAATATGAAAATTCTGTCAATGTCCCAATATTTATGGACCTGACTGTATGTAGACTTAAATCGATTCATCAGAAATTTGTGCAGACAGAGGTATTCTGCAAATAAAAATTAGTAAAAATAGACTCTGAAAATAAACCTATACTTCTAGATGATGGTGATCTACATGCTTTGAATACTCTAGAAGAATTACTAGAGGAAAATAGTGATGGAAACCATATGATAAAACTGTTCGATATAAAAGAAAAGGAGCAACATTTTAAATTAAAACCTGAAGTTTTCCCCATAACTAATAAAATAACGAGTATAGAATGCTTTTATAAAACAACTTTAAATTACTTTAAAGAAATGTGTTCCAAATTTAGATACAAAAACCCGAATTTAAGTAGGTGGATAAGAACAGCCCTTTGTGAACTGAGCTCGGATAGCTCAATAGTCATAAAAGAGGCTGATAAGGGGGGTATAGTCATCCTCAATCGAGATGACTATACCCTCGAAGCCCGACATCAACTAAATGACAAAACGTTCTATAGAATACTGGATCAAGATCCCTCATTCCAATTTTTGGAGGATTTCAAATCAATGTTAAATGGCACTTTGGATAAAGGAGTCATCTCTAAGGAGATTCATTGGTTCCTACTAGTCCCTTTTCCTGTCACTCCTATTTTTTATTATTTGCCCAAAATACACAAATCTCTCACTGCACCACCTGGGAGTCCTATTATTTCTGGAATTAATTCCTTCACTTCTAATTTGTCATATTATGTTGATTCTTTTCTCCAACCCCACACATTTCCTGAATTTAATAGAAGGAATTAATTGGAACTAAAAGTATGCTTTCTCACACTTGATGTGAAAGCGTTACATACACATATCCCACACGAGTTAGGGAACAATGCAGTATTAAAATGTATTTTAGAAGATGGGACCCTACAGGTTCAACATCAGGATTTTATTCTTAAAGCTATTCATTTTATTTTGACTCACAATTATTTTATTTTTACTGACACTTTTTACTTACAGGTGCTTGGGATGGCCAAGGGAAGCAGGTTTGCCCAGAGTTTTGCTAACCTCTACATAGGGGACTTTGAATCCCGACATGTGTGGGGGGGCAGATTCGGGGGGAGCCTGGTTTCCTATGGCCGTTATATAGATGATCTTTTTATTATTTGGGATGGGGATCATGTTTCAATTCCAATCACTTTAATCTTTCATTTACCTACACTTATAGTAGGAACCGTGTTAATTTCCTAGACCTGACCCTGCAAATAATTGATAATAAAATCACCACAATAAATTACTGTAAGGAAGTGAATTCCAATAATTATTTAAATTTTCACAGCTGCCATTACCTCCCTTGGAAAATCAATATACCCAAGGGGCAACTAATGGGGATTAGATGCAATTGCTCACAACTTGCAGATTACAAAGAACAGGCACGAACCATGTGCAAGATTTTGAGAAGAGGGACTATCCTCCAATAAAGCACAATAAAGACCCATCTGGCATGTAATTTGTAGGGATACAATTAGTAAATATAAATTGGAGAGGGGTGGACTACACTAAGAAGATTAATAAGGAGGAACTTAAATGGATGTACACCCTGAAAACCCTGGCACCCTATGGCCTCAATTTGGACAATGAGGGCAAATCATTTATCACAGGTTAAGACACGTATAATGTCCATCATGACCCAAGTGAAATATGGGGATACCACATTTTAACTTTGACTGAATGACATATTGTCCCCCTCCAAGACACAAATTTTTCAGAGCCACATATGAAGTATGAGATACACCACTGTGAGTGTATTTGTTTAAAACATACATAATGCCTAATATTGGTGGCATAAAACAGGCATGTGCAACGTTTCCTTTATTTTGATTCACCTTCTTTTTTCCCTATACCTTCTTTGCCTTTATTCAGCAAGCAAGGATATCCTTTCATACAGTAAGAATACACAATAATACTTCTCTATTTATTTCTATAGAACCGTTTATTCATTCATTTATCCCTTTTGCCCACACTTATTTGCCAGTTCTAGACATAGGACATGCCCCCAAATAGGAGGGAGTATTAGTGGTGGACACTCATGGATGACCTCATACTGCCCTATTTATACCTGCCCATTTCCAATATGGCGCTCATTATCACTCCCTCAGGAAGGCCGAATGGCC
Source organism: Taudactylus pleione (assembly GCA_031769625.1). Classification (NCBI taxonomy): domain Eukaryota; kingdom Metazoa; phylum Chordata; class Amphibia; order Anura; family Myobatrachidae; genus Taudactylus; species Taudactylus pleione. Next base: position 763,284 of record JAUIMM010000546.1, read on the forward strand.
GAGACGCATAGGAGGACATTTACACCACTACATCCCTCACAGGATATCTTCAGGAGAAAGTCTCCTCACCAATGGGTGAGTCGAGCACGCAGCAAGCTCCAGCACTTTAGTCCTTCAGGCTCGCGGGATCCTTCAATACTGCCGAGCTGGAAGTGACAGAGGTTCTAGGACACACTGCAGGGATCAGCTGGAAGTGTTACATCGCATCGCTACATGCCGGCACTCACGAGCAGGACCACCGGAGCCGGGCACTATCTGGTTCACGACATCTCTCAATGTCGTGCCACCGATAGTAGCTAAGGCCAGATGCACACCGTACAGAGATACCAGCTATTAGCGCAGGCGCGCACCCATCACCAGCAGGTCTGGATCATCATCAAGAAGAAGATACAGTGACAGGACTTGCAAAGACAGATGAGGCCTCATCAGTATCAAAGGACTTCTGCCATTGACTTTTACATCTTTACCCTGGACTAGTGACTTTTAGTAAGGGTCAGGGACGCCTGCCCTTACACAGCCTATCTACCACTACCTTCCTCTCCCCATCACCATTCTCCCACTGGCGCATTACATCTACCCTACAACAGTTTGCACTACATGTGCTCCCCCCCTGAAAAGTATTGCTGAGCTTCACTTATTTTTATTATTATTATTATTATTATTCTAATCAATAAATTAGATTTAACATCATTCTCTGTGACATCCATTTGTGTATAACCTTACTCAGGCATAACTTCAACTCTCCATCTTAGATACATTTGTTCACGTCCTCTAAATTAATCGATACACCACAGGCACAGGTCTATTATATTGTATGCTACCACATACAATCTTGTAAGTGTATCCTCCACTATTGTTGGAGAAAAGCATGTAAGGAAGTAGCCAGTATGGATAGGACACACTTACTGCAACCTAAGAATAGAGAAAACCACACTTCAGATAGGAAAAGGAATTTTGCCTTTGTTTCTACCTATAATGAATCCTCGGGCAGGATTGATCAAATTATAAAGAAAAATTACCATATGTTGAAATATGATTTGTTACTTAAACAAATCCTTCCAGAAAAACCTACTGTTGTACATAGAAAAAATAAGTTCCTAAAAAATATATTAGCACAAAGTGTTCTCAGGTCCGAGATAAAAAAACATTCAGAATCCGGTTTGGGGTGGTTACCGGTAAAACCGTCAGGTTTTCACAAGTGTGGGATGCATAAATGCATCACGTGCCAACATACAAACAAAAAAAGAACTAATATTGAAGGGCAAGAAAGAAGTTTCAGAATCAAACAGTTAATTAACTGCAACACTAAGTACGTGATATATTTGCTCACATATGGTTGTGAGAACATTACATATGTAGGTAGAACAATAAGAAGCCACCGTGAAAGATTTCTAGAACACAAGGAGGAACATTCTGAGAAAAAAACCTATTACATAGTATCTCAAGGCGTTTTGTAGATATACATGAGGGCAAGGTTACCTCCTTAAGAGTAACAGGGCTAGAAGCTATTCCGTCTACGCTAAGAAAAAGGGATTGTTATAGGACCCTGTGTAAACAGGAGATTTTTTGGATCTTTAATATGATTAGTTTGTTCCTAGATGGTTTGAATGAACAGATAGAACTTAACAACATTTTCTGAGTCTCATGATTATGAAACACTCCTTTTCTTCTCCCCCCCTTTTTTTCTTCCCTCCCTCTTTTCCCCGTTTTACTTCTCTTCTTCCTTTATGAGCTCGGTTGCACTAGATGAAGGCTTATTCCTAAATCATTATTTTGTTCCTTATCCCCCACCTGGAATTCATAATAATTCCTGTCTTCATATTTAAAAATCCCTTTGGGCAGATGTGGAGATATTATATTACAGTAGGTGTCCCTTTTCCCTACTAATCCAATTATTACCACCAAACTTAAACTGTATATATTTTTGAATTAGTATGGCATGTATGTCCGTGTGAATATTGGTTCCACAATGGAAAGTTGATAAGCTGGATGCTTACATGCATATATATTTTCTACGATATTCTTTCTCTGATGTGATTTATATATGTATAAACTCCTTCCTACAACAATTGGTTACTAACCTGGGGTATAGAAAATGTTTAAAAAGGGCCTCTTCTATAAATACATAGCCCTTGAAATAATAAATATAAGTAAAAATTATATTTAGAAGGATAAAGGAAAGGTGTATATATACTGTACATATTTGTATTACTAATTTTATTGACGGATATATGAAAGTCTGTTTAATAAAATTTAGTAAACTGGAAAATGTAAGACCATTTAAATAAGGTGTATAAGGTGTATCCACCCAAAACATTTATATCCAAACAGTGATAATATGAACCAGCAGATTATAATTGACTATGTGATATAAATCCCATTTGAATAGAGATCATGTATAAACTAGTTCATGCACTTTATACTTTCTCCTTTTGAAATCTCTCAATAATATTCTAAATGGTTGCACTCAAGCCAAATAGTTTTAATTGAATGAAAGCTGTATTATATCAACTTAATTAAGAATGCTACTTAAGTATCTGGATATGACCACAATGTATCCACCTCGAAAAAGATGTACATGTGATGTCGAAATGCGTTGGTGTTTTTCTTACATCCCTATGATCCCGAGGACATGGCTCACCTCGGCTCCTGCCTGTTACTGGGGGATTCAGTGGCTGCCTGCTGACAATGTTCGGCTATACAAGCCTCCAAGTGCCTACTGCTATAGTCCCTACTCATGGAAAAGAGCCCAGCCACCAGTTAGTCTGGGGAATAGACTTGACCCTGCCACTGAACTACATGGCAGCACATAGAGTGAGAGATGGGATGGCTGGACATGGCCCTGGGCCAACTTTAAAGAGCCTGCTTTTACCATGTTAGCAGCTAGAGCTATAAATGGCACGGAGTGGGGCATTCCTCACCGCAGCTCACGCGGCCCTAGGATTCCTAAAAATGACACTCACCAGTATCAGTTGCTCCCCGCTGGTCGGGTTGAGTGCAGTGCCATCCAGGTACTAGGGTACCTCAGCCACTGACACATACCAATACAGGATTGGAGCCTACAGGTAAAAAACATCTATTGAAAGGATACCTTTTAATAACTCCATAGGTTATTCAGCCATACTAACATTCAGTGACTTTGATAAAAAGACTGTATCCTACCTCTCCAGAGAAAAGAGAATATTTATATATCCAGGGATCAAGTATTGAATGACATATGTCTAATAATATATATATTATTTAAGGTCATTATTACTAGCCTACTAAAATATTTTTATTTGCTGTCAATTGCTAAGATTATGTGTGTGACTGTTTTATTAATAAATGCTATATATTGTTTCTGACACATTGGTTTGAGTTCAATAACTGTAACCTCCAGGCTCTGTGACTGTGCTTTCTATATTTATGTTTTTACATTTATGAGGGTGACTGCCTCATTCAGCTGCATTGAGACTAGAAGGATTTTTTAACTCTATAAAGCACCTGGGTTTTATACCTGTTTGTTCACCTATAATATATTTGTTTATTTTCATAGTGTTCAAAATATATTGTTTGATATTGATATATATTAATTCCACTATGTCCAGCTCCTTCTACAGTTGGTTCCTGACAGAATAGTTTTCTATCATATTTGTTTATATTTTACTCTTTTTCTCTCCCATCTCGCCCATCCACCTCTCTCTTTCCTACCAAACCCTTTCTATCCATTTTCATACAGTCATGCAAATTGGGTGTTTATAATTGTCTTTTATGATAACTGGATTAGATTATGGCATATGGGCGACCTGGGTCTGACTTTTGCTGTGTTTTATACCTACTCTATGCAGTATGACGGATATTAACATTTACTCCTGGAATGTACAGGGCATAAACTCACCAGCTAAAAGACGTAAAATTATCTGTTATTTAAACCTCCAAAATGTAGATGTTTCTTTTTTACAAGAGACACATCTAACTGACTCAGAGCATCTAAAACTCTCTATGCTGGGACACCACGTTTTAGCCTTCTCCTCATTTAATTCTAAATCCCGTGGTGTGGCAATTCTTCTAAAGAAAAATATTCCCATAGAGAATCTGACGGACGTTATGTTTTAATTACCACTGAATTGTATGGAATGTCCTTTCATTTTTGCAATGTTTATGCTTCGTCTATATACTGTATGATAGATAATTTTTTATCTCCCTTGTCAATTTATTGTATCCATATTCAGACACACAACTTATAATAGGAGGAGATTTTAACCTAATTATTTCACAATTTATGGACCGACAATTGCAGACATCAGCCACGTTTAGTCAATGTAAAATAGGGATTCAGTACCTCCTGAAGCACATACATCTGGTTGATATTTGGTGCCTTCACCACCCAATTGATAAAGAATTTACCTTTTTTTCTGCACCACATTCTACCTTTTCTAGAATAGACGATTTCTTGCCCTCAAATTTTTTAGTCCCCAGAATTAAGGTATTTGGTATTGAACCCCCAGGCTTGACAGATCATTCCATGATTTGGATTAACCTTAGCTCTACAACTCCCACAGGCAATCACTTCCCGTTTTCCCTAGCTTCATCTAACAAATTTAAAGATGTTTTGCAGTCAGCTGGGAATGACTTTGCCTTCTCTAGCTCCCAACATCTTACTGACCCTTCTCTATACTGGAAGACTGCCAAAGTGGTAATTAGGGGGACAATTCTTTCATTTATTTCTCATTACAATAGACACCAGTCAGAGATGACTTTTTCACCTTGACCCAGGCATATGAAAATTTATGTCAATTACCCTCATCTTCCAACAAAACTAAATCTGAGGAATGTAAAGTGGCTTTTGAAACATTGGTGCAACAGTTTTGGGATCATAGGGTCCACAATAACATTTATGCATTTTATTTACACAGTAACAAAAATAGTAGACTACTATCCAATTTACTACATGGAAATAGAATTAGTTCAACTATTTTGACTCTGACTGATGATGAAGGCACTTTACAAAATACAGGCACGGCCCTTCTAGATTTACTTCACCCTTTTTATTCCAAATTATATACTCTGAAGATTCTATTGATATAAAGAATAAAGCTGTTTTCTGGAGTAAAATTGTTCTCCCACAGTTATCAGTGGAACAAATTCAAACTTTAATCCAGCCTATTACTGATTCGGAAGTCTCCACCACCATCAAAGGAGAATTTTACAAAATGATCTGTAGTTACTCCCCTCAATAATCTCTAAAATTGTTTTCTCTTTGGTAACCCCCTCCCTAACTACTTTATTGAATCTATAATAAAAGTGCTACCTAAACCAGATAGAGACCCAACCCTCCCCGCCTCTTACCGTCCAATCTCATTACTAAATGTTGACTATAAACTTTTCACTAAAATCATTGCAGATCTGTTTAAACTGATAGTACCTTCTTCATTCAGATCAAATCGGTTTTATATCGGAATGTAGCACAGTTTATAATATCCACAAAGTTTTAGCTGTATTGCAACACTTTGACAAAATTCATAAGGACAATTTATCTATTCTTTTATCGCTAGACATGGAAAAAGCATTCGACCTTGTGGTGTGGGATCATTTATACGAAACACTCCGTAGGTGTCACAAGCCGCCGCACTGCCAATGCTGTGCGGTGTGCCGGACAAGCTTTCGCTGAAGTCTCCTACTTCCAGATGTTAGGATCTGTGGTAGCAGCATATTGTTTGCAGTTCCAGTCTTAGTTGCTGCTGGGACTCTGCACTAATAACTGCCTGTCTGTGTGCAGTATCAGGTGCACACATTGATTATCCTGTCTGTGCACAGCCCAGCTGCTCATAAGTCTCTCATTAGGGAGGCTGGCTCTGTTTGGGCCCTGTTTCTGTTAAATTCCAGCCAGCCCTTCACTCCATGCCGGTGATAGTTTTGTGTTTCCAGTTTGTGACTGTGTCTCCTGTACGCCAGTAGAGTTCCAGTGTTCCAGTCTCTCCATTGTTCCAGTTGTTATATATTTCTCCTGCCATTGTGTTCCATCCAGGCGGCACGATCTGCATTCTACCTGCTATGTGCTACATGAGTCATCCAGGCAGCACAGCGTGCATTTCTGTGCTCAGCCGCGTGTGTCATCCTAGCGGTACAGAGGGCACCCCATGGCGCATGTTAGCGTCCGTTGTCTTGTGTCAGCCAACAAGGTGACAATTAGCCGCACCTTAGCATCCTCAGAGTGCTATACTGCACATCCTTGCCAGTGTCAACCCGGCGACATTGCCCGCACTCCAATGTCCTCAGAACATTATTCAGTAAATCAAAGCCAGTGTCAACATGGCAACATTGGCCACAGCTTAGCATCCCAAGGACGCAATCCAGTATTGTATCACCAGTGTCAACCCGGCAACATTGGCTGCACTCCAGTGTCCTTGATGTGCATTTCCGTGTGCCTGCACCAGTGTCACCCTGGCAACATGTTACCTCCCTGTACTCACCTGGTCAGGGACTTAGCAGCAGTCAAAGCTGCCTCCACAGCCCAAAGGTTGCATCTCACCTTCGGCTCTCAGGCCACTACTAGCCAAGGCCGACCAGTCCTCAAGGCTGCCTCCACAGCTCAAAGACTGCATCTCAGCTCCGGCCCTCAGACTGCTAATAGCCAAGGTCAACCAGCCCTCAAGGCTGCTTCCTCAGCCCAAAGGCTGCATCTCACCTCTGTCCCTCATACCGCAACTATCCAAATTTAACCAGTCCTCAAGGCTTCTTCCACAGCCCAAAGGCTGGATTTCTACTACACCCACTGGCTATAGTAAGCTAGTTTTATCACAGCCCTCAAGGGTGCTGCACAGCCCAAAGGCTGCCTCATCTTCATGCCCTACAGGCCGATCCTGTCAAGACATCTTCCAGCTCTCAAAGCTGAAGCATGGCTGCATCCAGCCAAGAGTTACCTGCACTCAAGGCAGTAGTTAGATTACACCTCAAAGTCACCCTTTTGGCAAAACATTATCACTGGCCACACACATAATACACTGAGGATAGTTCCCTTTGATCTCCTGCTATGGAGCATACTCAGAGCCTAGCCCAGGTTCTGACCACACAGGTTCAGCTGCTTACACAGCAGGTGCAGGAACTCTCTCTTTGGGTAGAAGAGACCCAGGGTACGACTGTTCCTGCTATGACTGAACCAAAACTGAACTTGCCTGACCAGTTTTCCAGAGACCAAAGGAAGTTCTTGAATTGCAGAGAGAGTTGTAGACTCTATTTTAGGCTCCGTCCTCAGGCTCACAGTTCCAACAGATCGGGATTGTCATGTCCTTATTACAAGGGGATCCACAGATATGGACTTTTGGTCTTCCTTCCACTAGTCCCGCACTTCAGACCTTTTGATACCTTTTTCACTGCTTGGGGTTTGCTTTATGATGACCCAGATAAAGCGGCTATGGCAGAAGCAAATCTAAGGTCTTTAAAACAGGAGAACAGGATGGCTGAGGACTACAGTCCTGGTTTCTGCAGATGGGCACTTGATACTGGCTGGAATGACCCAGCCTTGTGTAGTCAGTATCGTTGGGGGTTGTCAGATAATATCAAGGATATCTTGGTCCAGTATCCTTCTCCTAATTCTCTTGACAAACTCATGTGCCTGGCCATCTGTGTTGATCGAAGACTCTGGGAGCGCCGGTTAGAGAAGAGTTGGTCTTCCTTTTCTTTACTCAACTCTGGGAAACCAACACAGTTGGGAGTATGTCGTATTTCCCTTGATGAAAAATTCAGTAGGCGTGTGTTGGGGCTGTAGCTGTGATAGAAATATTGCTCGAGTCTGTCCTTTGAAGTCAGGAAAAGGCAGGGTCTAGATAACTTAGGGGAGGTACATGCAGGCACTGCATCCATCTTCCCAGAGAATTCAGTTCTCATCACTGCAGTCGTCACCCTGTCCAACAGTCAAGTCTCTGTTCATGTATTTGTCGCCAGCGGGGCTGCGGAAAACTTCATGGACATCTCCTTCTTCAAGACCCTAGGTCTCAATCCGGAGTCCTTGGCTTCACCTATGTCGGTGATCAGTCTAGATGGGACCAGTCTGTCTAAACTACCGGTAACCTGTCGTACGCCACTCTTGCAGTTGTCCATTGGAGCTCTCCATTGGGAAGAATTGTCTTTTCTGCTCCTGCAGTGTCCGCTGGCTCCAATTGTTTTAGGGTTACCATGGTTTAGATGTCATAATCCCATTATCCAGTGTCAAACCAGGGAGATTCTTGAGTGGGGATCGATGTGCTTTTCTCAATGTCTGTCCCATCCATTTCAGTTAGTTGCCACTGTCTCATCCAAACTGTTGTCTATTTCTACTCCTTACAAGGAGCTTGCCGAGGTTTTTTCCAAGAAAAAGGCTGCTGTCCTGCCACTACACCAGGCCTTTGACTGTGCCATAGATCTGTTATTTGTTACCTGGTATGCCTTATATATTTCGGAGGATAAGGCCATGCAGGAATACATTCAGGAAGCCCTGGATAAGGGATTCATTCGACCCTCAAAATCTCTGGTGGGAGTGGGGTTTTTCTTCATCAAGAAGGAAGATGGATCCCTTAGACCCTGCATAGACTTCCAAGGACTGAACAAGATCACAGTCAAAAATGCGTATCCCATACCACTCATCTCCATGCTCTTTGATCAACTGTGAGAGGCTTCCATCTTTTCTAAGATAGATCTTAGAGGCGCATACAACCTCATTTGGATCAGGGAAGGAGATGAGTGGAAAACGCCATTTAATACTCATTCGGGACATTTTTAATATCTTGTCATGCCATTTGGCCTTTCCAATGCCCTGCTGTTTTTCAAGATTTCATTAATGAGGTGTTAAGGGATTTATTGGGAGTCTGTGCCGTGGTTTATCTAGATGACACCCTCATCTATTCCATGTCGGTTGAGGAACATCGTGGGCATGTGCGCCAAATCTTGCAAAGGCTTTTGGCTAATAACCTATATGCCAAATTAGAGAAGTGCAACTTTGAGGTGAAGGAGGTGTCATTCCTGGGCTATGTTATCTCTTCACAAGGTTTCTCTATGGACCCTGACAGCCCTCCTGGATTGTGAACAAACCACAACACTGAAGGCCATCCAGCGATTTTCTTGGTTTCACCAATTATTATCGTAGGTTTGTAAAGTCCTTTTCAATTGTGACGCCCATCATGGAGTTAAAGAAAAAGGAGCTGAGTTCGTGAAATGGTCATCTATGGCTATTCTGGCTTTTAATACCTTGAAAGAGGCTTTCATGTCCGCTCCTGTTCTCCGGCACCCCAATCCAGAATTCCTGTTCATTGTTGAGGTTGATGCTTCTGAAGTTGGAGTGGGTGCTATCCTTTCACAAAAGGATATCAAGGATGGCAAGCTTCACCCATGAACCTTCTTTTCCCAGAGATTTGATTCCGCTGAAAGAAACAATGTCGGCAACCGGGAGCTTTTGGCCATCAAGTGGTCCTTTGAAGACTGGAGGCACTGGCTAGAAGGGGCAAATCATGTGGTGACCATTCTCATGGACCATAGAATTCTGGCCTATATTGAGATGGTTGAAAGATGGAATCCGAGACAGACCCGCTGGGCCTTGTTCTTTACCTATTTTAAGTATGTGATATATTTCAGGCCAGGGTCTAAGAATATTAAAGCGGATGCTCTGTCTCTAAGCTTTTCCATCAGTCATCTCCCAAGGGTCTCTGAAGAGAGCATTGTTCCGGCTTCTAGAATTCACTTTGCAGTAAATATAACTCTGGCAGATTCTCTTACTTCTTGTCAGTCTGAAGCCGCTCAGGAAACACCGTCAGGAGTGCTCTTTGTTCCTGAGAGACTGCACAAGGACATATTGAAGGAATTCCATTCCTCAAAAGCGGGGGGTCATCCTGATCTCACCAGAACTCTAGAGCTGGTGTCTCGTTCTGTCTGGTGGCAGTCCATGTCTCAAGACATTCATGAGTTCATTTTGGCATGTGATGTCTGTGCAAAAATAAGACTCTCTGGACTACTCCTTAAGGGTTACTGTGTCCTCTTCCTATGCCTTCTAAGCCATGGTCCCATATTGCTACTTCATTGTCGTTCGGTCGGTCTCTTCACGTTGTTCTGTCATCTGGACTATCATGGATCAGTTCTCCAAAATGGTGCACTTTGTTCGCTTGAGCAAGTTACCATCTGCTAAGGAATTATCTGCATTATTTCTTACCCATGTCTTCAGGCTCCATGGACTTCCAGTGGATATTGTCTCAGACCATGGTACGCAGTTTGTTTCCTGGTTTTGGAGATGTTTCTGTGCCAATCTAGGGATCAATGTTAGTTTGTCTTCAGGCTATCATACGAAGTCCAACGGTCAGATGCAATGGGCCAATCAGTCCTTGGAACAGTTTCTCCGCTGTTTCATTTCCAAGTGCCAGGATGATTGGGTTCCACTGCTGCCTTTTGCAGAATTTGCATATAATAACTCCTGCGATTCTGCCTCCACTATCTCTCCTTTTTATTGCATCTATGGGAGTCATCCAAGGAGTAATTCACTCCAGCTGTCAATGACGGGAACTCATTCTTCTGTTTCCAGACTACAGCTGGTATGGAAGAAAGTACATCATGGCCTCCTGCAAGCATCCGGTCAGTCCAAGGTGTGGGCGGACATGCATCGGAGACCGTGTAATTTCAGAGTCGGTGATCTGGTGTGGCTATCTACCATGAATATCAATCTGCACCAGAGGTTGCAGAAATTGTGGCCAAAGTTCATCGGGCCATTTCGCATTATTGCCCAAATCAATCCTGTAGCCTTCAGGCTGAAGTTACCAAAGACCCTTAGAATTAATAACACATTTCATTGTTCTCTCCTCAAACCAGTGTTCTTTTCCTTCAGGTTCACTTCTAGACATCCAGTCAGACCTCCACCAGTTCTCGTCCAGGGGCGCCAAGAGTTTGTGGTGGAGAAGATTCTGGACTCTAGATTTTCTCGTGGACATCTTCAGTTCCTGGTCCACTGGAAAGGGTATGGACCAGAGGAGTGTTCTTGGTTTCCAGAAAGATCTCTGCATGCTCCCACCTTGCAGAGAAGATTATTTGAGAACTCTCCAAACAAACCAGGCTCTAGGGGTTCCTTAACCCCTCGTCAAGGGGCGGGGTACTGTCACAAGCCGCCGCGCTGCCAATGCTGTGCGGGGTGAATGCCGGACAAGCATTCACTGAAACCTCCTCTTTCCTCTTGTTAGGATCTGTGGTAGCAGCATATTGTTTGCAGTTCCAGTCTTGGTTGCTGCTGAGGCTCTGCACTAATTACTGCCTGTCTGTGTACAGTATCAGGTGCACACATTGTTTATCCTGTCTGTGCACAGCCCAGCTACTCATTAGTCTCTCATTAGGGAGGCTTTCTCTGGTTGGGCCCTGTTTCTGTTAAATTCCAGCCAACCCTTCACTCCATGCCAGTGATAGAGTTTCGTGTTTCCAGTTTGTACACCAGTAGAGTTCCAGTGTTCCAGTCTCTCCATTGTTCCAGTTGTTATATATTTCTCCTGCCATTGTGTTCCATCCAGGCGGCACGATCTGCATTCCACCTGTTGTGTGCTGCAAGAGTTATCCTGGCAGCACAGCGTGCATCTCAGCGCTCTGCCACGTGTGTCATCCTAGCAGTACAGAGGGCACCCCTGGGCGCATGTTAGCATCCGTTGGCTTGTGTCAACCAGGCGACATTAGCCGCACTTTAGCATCCTCAGAGCGCTATACTGCACATCCTTGCCAGTGTCAACCCGGCGAAATTGGCCGCACTCCAGCATCCTCAGAACATTAATAGTAAACCAATGCCAGTGTCAACACTGTGACATTGGCTGCAGTTTGACATCCCAAGGAGCGCAATCCAGTATTGTTATACAGGTGTCAACCCAGCGACATAGGCCGCACTCCAGTGTCTTTGTTGTGCAATTCAGTGTGCCTGCACCAGTATCAACCTGGCGACACATTACCTCCTTGTACTCACCTGGTCAGAGACTTAGCAGCCCTCAAAGCTGCCTCCACAGCCCAAAGGCTGCATCTCACCTTCGGCTCTCAGGGCGCTCCTAGCCAAGGCTGACCAGCCCTCAAGGCTGCCTCCACAGCCCAAAGGCTGCATCTCACCTCCGACCCTCAGGCCGCAACTAGCCAAGGCCGACCAGCCCTCAAGACTTCTTCCACAGCCCAAAGGCTGAATCTCTACCACATCCACTGGCTACAGTAAGCTAGTTTATCACAGCCCTCAAGGCTGCTGCACAGCCCAAAGGCCGCCTCATCTTCACGGCCTACAGGCCCATCCTGCCAAGACATCTTCCAGCTCTCAAAGCTGAAGCACGACCGCATCCAGGCAAGAGTTACCTGCCCTCAAGGTGGTAGTCAAATTACACCCTCAAAGTCACCCCCATGGCATAACAATAGGTTTGGGTTTCCCCCCAAATTGTAACTTTAATCCAATTACTACTTTATTGTTACTTTAATCCAATTTGACTTACTCTTCTCATATTCTGACCAATAATCTTTTGTCACCCCCAATTTCAATACAAAGAGGCACCTGTCAAGGATGTCCTCTCTCCCCATTGTTGTTTGCAGTTGTCTTGGAACCTTTAGCCATTACTCTTAGAGCTAATACTTCATTCAATGATATCCAAGTAGGTAACATTGAACTGAAGCTTTATATATTTGCCGACGATATGCTCCTCTTTATTTCTCGACACACATCGTCTCTTCCCGCATTACTGGATGACATTTCCTGTTTCAGTTATTTTACAGGATCCAAAATTAATGTTATGAAATCTGAAGTTCTCCCATTGACTCGCCCAGACCTGCCCAGGGTCTGGGCTTACCAGATATTCCAACTTTTTCTTATGCTGCAGCTTTTCGATATATCTCCAAATGGTGGCTAAATCAATCCAATTTCACTAACCTTAGACTAGAGGAACAATTATTTGCCCCCTTCTCCCCTGCAGCTCTTCTACACATCCCACATGCAAAACTTCAGAATGGCATTATCTATAACATTTTCTTCAGGGATACATATAAAGCCTGGTCTGCCATAAACAAACACCTAAATTCAAACCTAACACTACACACTTCACTGCTATTTTTATTTTATTTTGTGTGGTGCCCTGGGGTGGTGTGGCTAGGGTGTGCAGTCCAGGCCCCATTTCTCCATAATTTAACCTATCTCTCTCAATCTCTCACTACAAAATTTGGAAACAAAAAGGGATTGCCACAATCATAAATGTGCACAACCCTGGAGGCACTCTTTACTCTTTTCAACAACTCAAAGATATATACAATATTCCTAACTACCAATTTTTTTATATCTACAAATATGACATTACATTAATAGCAAATCTCCCTCGGGCTCCTGTATTTCGCTGTTCAATCCGTCTACCCATTCACCATTATATTCACTTTTTACATTGATTTCTTATACTAAGTATAAACTCAGATATCTGTATAATGATTTGCTACCTACTAATGTTACAGGCCTATGGAAACGAGTTTGGCGATCTTGGTCCCAGGATTTTTCAGAATTTGATTTTATGGAACGTATCATGACCATGATTCCAACTATTATGAAATGGCTACGCTCTGCCCAACTGCAGGAAATATATATTCAATTCTTAAATAGGGCATATATATCACAAGCCCAATTAAGCCATATGATACCAAATGCATCGAGTACCTGTCCGAAATGCCATGCAACATCAGCTAATTTTCTACATAATGTCTGGCAATGTTCTAAAATCAAAAAATTTTTGGTATAAAGTGTATGAATTTATTGTTCAAAATGCTGGGAACAAGTTACCATTTTCTTGGGAATTGTTCCTTCTAGCAGACTTTACCTCCTGCTCCCCAACATATGTCCCTTCTAAAGTATTACCTTTTCTCACAATATTGGTCTCTCTAGCCAGGAAACTGATTCTACGGCATTGGGTTTCCAAAGCTGGGCCTTCTTTAGAAATACTTAAGTTGGAATTGATTAATATACATTATTTTGATAGACATACAGTATTATACAATAATGAAAAAGGTGTTCTTACATTTTATAAAAATTTAGAAATTTACCTTACATTTTTACTGCAGGCCACATCAGATCAGATTATGAAGATATTTGAAAACACCACATACTCCCTATTAAGAAACGTCACTTGAATATCTTCCTCAAATAAATGTTTTTTAGTTTATATAACACCTACAGCAATGACAAGATTACTGATTTTCTCTTTCCCTCAACCCTCTCCTACTTTTCCAACTTTTCTCCTGATTTCTCTCTCTTCTCTCTATTTATATTTTTTAGTTTTTTTGTCTCTCTTTGATTACCATTGATATTGTTATTGAGTTTATAGGGTTTTTTTAACAATTAAAAATAAAATTCATAAATAATATATAGAACACAGTTTTTGACTGGAATAAATATTACAATTTTATTAATATGGCTTATTTCAGATATTTTCTTATGTTTTCAAGCTATACAATAATAATATGGGCTGCATATTTTGTATTCTAGTTTAAATGTTTTTCTATATTTTCAATTTACTTATTGTTATAATCCAAGCTGTATTTACGGGTTCACAAATTATTTGTAAACATAATATATTTATATATCTCTCTGATGTATGTCTTTCAGAATTCAAAAATATATATATATTTTTTTTAAGTAACCTCAAAAATTACGTAAACTAGTTATATGCTTAAAGGGTTAATTTATTTGATGGTACATCACCTACAGTACCATTACTATGCTTATATGTTTTATATCGCAGAATTGTACATTGCCTACCATCACTATACTTATATGTTTTATATTGGTGTATTATACAGTACCTCAGATTCCATTAACATGCTTATATGGTTTATATTGGTGGATTATACATCACCAACCATCCATTACTATGCTTATATGTTTTATATTGGTGTATTGTACATCACCTACTATTACTATGCTTATACAGTTTATACTGGTGTATTGTACATCTTCTGCCATTACTATGCTTATACAGTTTATATTGGTGGATGGCACATCACATACCATTACTATACTTATATGTTTTACATTGCAGAATTGTACATCGCTTACCATCACTATGCTTCTATGTTTTATATTGGTGTATTATACAGTACCTCAGCTTCCATTAACATACTTGTATGTTTAATATTGGTGGATTGTTCATCACCTACCATTACTATGCTTATATATTTTATATTGGTGTATTGTACATCACCTACCATTACTATGCGTATATGTATTATATTGGTGTATTGTACATAACTTACCATTACTATGCTTATATGTTTTATATTGGTATATTGTACATCACCTACCATTACTATGCGTATATGTATTATATTGGTGTATTGTACATCACTTACCATTACTATGCTTATATGTTTTATATTGGTATATTGTACATCACCTACCATTACTATGCTTATATGTTTTATATTGGTGTATTATACATCACCTACCATTACTGTACTTATATGTATTATATTAGTGGATTGTACATCACCTACCATTACTATGTTTATATGTTTTATATTGATGTATTAATATCACCTACCATTACTATGCTTATATGTTTTATATTGGTGGATTGTACATCACCTACCATTACTATGCTTATATGTATTATATTGATGTATTATACATCACCTACCATTACTATGCTTATATGTATTATATTGGGGGATTGTGCATCACCTACCATTACTATGGTTATATGTATTATATTGGTGGATTGTACATCACCTACCATTACTATGTTTATATGTTTTACATTGGTGTATTGTAAATTACGTACCATTACTATACTTATATATTTTATATTGGTGGATTGTACATCACTTACCATTACTATGCTTAAATGTTTTATAATGTTGGATTTATTCATTTGTGAAAATACTTAGGGGTTGTTGTTTCAAACAGTGAAAACAGTCACCCTTTCAGCTCCAAGATAGCATTTATCAAGTACGATATATTAAATCAGTGGTTCCCAAATTTTTTTGAATCATGGCTCCCTAATGTTTCTGTATTTCTTCCGTGGCACCCCTGGGGCAAAAGTTTCTTATTGAGAAATTCAGCAAAAAATAAAAGTAAAAAAATTGATTATGCCTATGTCACCCTAATTTTCACTTACAGTATGTAGTGTTTGACAGGGCGGCACTTGTACTTGCCCACATATTTTTTGATTAGCTGCCATTAGCACTGGTATTGCCTATTATACGACTAAAAATCATTTTATTTGTTACTGGACCACCAATCCGTGGCACCCCTGGGTGCCCCGACACCCAGTTTGAGAACCACTATATTACATAATAGGTAGAAGCTGATTGATTGCTATGGGCAACTTCTCCACTGTTCTACTCCCCATTCTTTTCACTGCTTGACACATCAAGTTATTAATGAAACATTTGATAAATAATAAATTTGGCTGCAGCTTATGGAAAGTCATTTGAAAATATTTACGGGGCTGCATCTATATTCAGTGAGTTAATAACAAAACTCTCCATGACATAATTACACCTACAGCCTGATATATATATATATATATATATAATATATATAGTCCAATGTCGAGTGGCACTCACAAATTTATTAGTATCAAAGTTGTTGGGGTGCATATTTCTCAGGCAGAAAAAACAACAGAGTCCATCCATAGTTTCGCCATCATATAGTCCATAGAATCAGAAAGCACTCACCAGTCTTCTGAATGTAGACAAAAACATATTTTTTATTACTCACATCATATAAAAGGAAAGATGTCGACGTTTCGGACCATAGCTGGCCCTTTGTCAAGACCCAAAGCCCAGAGACCAGAGTATCAAAGAAGCATATTCCACCACCTGCCCAACAGGGCCTATAAATGCCAGAGGCATCCCAAATAGACACACCCTCCCACTTAACACCAGGAAGTAAAACACATCAATATCTATCACTAATAACTGTGTCTATAGATTGAAATCACCGAATACAGGGCATCTATTTAGGTTAACATTAGTATACACCAAAGAAGACATGGATCTATTATCACTGACTATTTGCTCAAATCATTAGAAACCTTCATACCATCATTAGCATGCATTCCACAGTTGTGGAGCGCACCACCGGAAGTCACAAATTCCTTTTAGCATAATGGTGTAGGTGAAATAACTTTCCTCACCTAACCCATGCTCGCAGGTTCTATGTTGGTTAAACTCCACTGAGCGGTGATAGCTGTCACACCACCCGTAACACACAAACACATGACAGGCAAAAGCACAGCACCATAGCTCTGCCCACAGGTTTGCGTCATCAAGGGTTACATGCTAGCCGAGCGCTAGAGCTCCAACGTCACCCCTATCACCAATAATGCAGACAGCCTGCGTTCCATTTATATCACTAGAGCTTGTATATCTATAGTGACTATGGCTCCAAGGGCACAGCCATCGGATCAGTGTCTATATGGGATGCCTCATAACACCCACATCCCGAGCAGGAAAAAGAAGTGACATACAGTATAATCATTTTTTAAAAAGGAACTCTAAAAAACACAAGTAGATATCCCAATGTAAACAAACACTTACAAAAACAGATTAAGCAAAGGTAGCTGCACTTAACGGAGCTAACAATAGGGAACACTGGGACACAAAAATAAAAAACAAAAATAAACAAAGATAATCATACCAAAAAAATAAATCATAACAATAAAGTAACTCAAAAAGATGAATTGTCATACAAATATATTGAGAGGATTCATCTCATTGAGTCTCCTTGGGGCCACCATATCCAACTGGTGAATCCACATAGCTTCTCTCTTCAGTAGTAGTAGATCCCGATCACCTCCATGGGCCGGTGGAGGAATCCAGTCTATTATCATATAGCGTAAAGTATTCAACTGATGATGCTCCTTTAGGATGTGGAGGGCCACAGGTTTGTCTGTGGAGCCAATGCTATATGCAAGATGAATAGAGGACCGATGCTGAGACATACATT
The DNA here is from genome assembly GCA_031769625.1 of Taudactylus pleione. Classification (NCBI taxonomy): domain Eukaryota; kingdom Metazoa; phylum Chordata; class Amphibia; order Anura; family Myobatrachidae; genus Taudactylus; species Taudactylus pleione. The sequence continues at coordinate 781,210 of JAUIMM010000546.1, forward strand.
CTTTTAATGTCCTGATGGTCTTCCCCACATACATTAAGCCACATGGGCATGTGAGGAAATAAACCACATGGTCATGATTACATGACAACCTATAGTTCAAAAATATCTTGCGTCAACTGTGGGGTGACAAAAGAATTTCCCTATAATTAAGGATCTGCATGTTGTGCATCCCAGGCACTTAAACCAACCTTTATTTTGTTTCAGCCTATTGTCCTTCTTAGAGTTTTCAGGACGCATATCTGGTCTCAATAGGAAGTCTTTTAAATTTCGGCCTCTGCTAACACTCAGTAATGGAACTTCATTCCTCAAGCATTTAATCGCTGGGTCTGTAGATACCAAAGGCCAATTCTTTTACTGGTTCTCTGAGTGGCCTTTAGATTCATATCACAATGCATTCCCAAGATAACATCTCAGATTTACTGTTTTTTTTATTCCAATCTGTTTATCTCCAACAATGGCCTTAGCCCTGGTGAAGCACCTCTCTATCTCTTTGTCCTTATAGCCCCTGTCCAAGAACCTATTATGGCATTCTATCAGCTGCATTTTTGCTCGGTCGGGATCCAAGTTGTTTCTTAATACGCTAACAAATTGTGACACTGGTAACTTAGACTTCAGGGTGTTAGGGTGGTGGCTTGAAGCGCTCAAAAGTGTGTTCCTATCAGTGTCTTTTCTGTCTTTTCTGTGGCTTAGGGTTGACTCATGTCGCGACACCGTCACATCCAAGAAATTCATTTTAGAAGAATCAACTGCCACTGTAAAGCGGATAGGTGTGTCTAGCTGGTTTAAAAATTCCACCATTTAAAAAAAAAAGAATCCTCATCACCCCTCCAAATAACAAAAATATCATCAATAAATCTTTTAAAGTAAATCAACTGATCAGAAAAGTGCGTTCATACTGGTGCATATATATATTTGCATTTGAGGGTGACAGGTTGGAACCCATGGCAGTCCCTGCCAACTGGATAAACCAGTCACCCTGATACATAAAATGGTTTCATTCCAGAACTGCACGTAACAATGTTATCAAAAACTCTATTGGTGGACCAACATACGGTCCTGTTAGCCGTGCCCCTCTTACTGCCTCGATCCCCCCTTCATGAGGGATCAAAGTATACAATGAACATCATCAGTTGAATACTTTACGCTATATGATAATAGACTGAATTCCTCCACTGGCCCGTGGAGGTGATCAGGATCTACTACTACTGAAGAGAGAAGCTAGGTGGATTCACCAGTTGGATACGGTGGCCCCAAGGGGACTCAATGAGATGAATCCCCTCAATATATTTTTATACCAAATCATATATTTGAGTTACTTTATTGTTATGATTTATTTTTTGGTATGATTATCTTTGTTTATTTTTGTTTTATATTTTTATTTTTGTGTCCCAGTGTTCCCTATTGTTAGCTCCATTAAGTGCAGCTACCTTTGCTTAATCTGTTTTTGTAAGTGTTTGTTTACATTGGGATATCTACTTATGTTTTGTAGAGTTCCTTTTTAAAAAATGATTATATGTCACTTCTATTTCCTGCTCGGGATGTGGGTGTTATGAGGCCTCTCGTATAGACACTGATCTGATGGCTGTGCCCTTGGAGCCGTAGTCACTATGGAGATTCAAGCCAGCTTGCACTCCAGTGATATAAATGGAACGCAGGCTGTCGGCATTATAGGTGATAGGGGTGACGTTTAAGCTCTAGCGCTTGGCTAGCGTGTAATCCTTGATGATGCAAACCTGTGGGCGGAGCTATGGTGCTGTGCTTTTGCCTGTCATGTGTTTGTGTGTTACCTTTGGTGTGATAGCTATCACCGCTCAGTGGAGTTTAACCAACATGGAACCTGCGAGCATGGGTTAGGTGAGGAAAGTTATTTCACCTACACCATTATGCTAAAAGGATTTGTGACTTCCGGTGGTGTGCTCCACGGCTGTGGAATGCACGTTAACTAACCCCCCTTCCCCTAGCCTAACCCTAACCCTCCCAGTAGGGGGCCTAACCTAAGTTCCTCCCAGGATCCCCTAACCCACCCCCAACCGTGACTGTCCGCACCCGGCACCCGGCACCCGGCTTACCTTCATTTGGTATGCCGGGCATCGGGCTCCCATTGTAGGGAAAATGATAGCCATTGAGATTTATGACTTACTGGTAGGGTAAGGTAAGGTTTCTGACAAGAAATTAGCTAATGCAGATCCCTCATCTCTCATCAGGTTACAGTACTGTGATCTGACCTCCTCCTGCTGTGATGAACTCCGCTCTGTTATTACTACAAACCGCTCTCTGACCAGACTGGACCTGTCATACAATGCTCTGCAGGACTCTGGGATAAAGCTTCTGTGTGAGGGACTGAGACATCCAGCCTGTGCCCTACAGTATCTTACGTAAGAACTGTCTTATTATTTATAATTCTGATATCTCAGTACAGGTCATAGACCACACAAGGCACAGACACAGGACAATAGCTACTGGCTCTTCTCTTATGTTATCTGAGTATATTTTATGGAAATATTATTCTATTCATTGTCAAGATACAACCATTGCTTTTTTATTATCAGAAGAGTGTTTTGTATAAGTTATTAGCCTATTACTAGTCATATTATAGACAGATTAGACAGAAACTCTTATTTTTTGTTCATATTTTTTATATATAAAAAAACATTAAAGCAATTGTAGAACTGCACAAATGGAAAATATAGCACAAATTCTGCTGTGTGATGTCATGTCTCGGTCAGTGTCTCCGTTGTTGAACAGTGGACATCCAATAAAAGGTGATGTTTCCTGCTGAATAGAAATTAGATATATAACTACTCTTACTTTTACAATCATTTTATAAAACTAGATCTTGTTCTGCTGAACTGAGATAATTTGACTCTGTGTATTATGGGATCTGCAGTATTGTGCATTAGTTTGCATAATGAAGATGATTTCTCAGGCATCTCCTGTGTTAAGCTGTTGTTAAAGTGTCTTGTTGCCTTAATCATTTGGAAATAGCCATATTTGCATGATGTAAGGCTTGATACAAAGGCCCTCATTCAGAGCCGCAAGCTCTGAATGAGGGCCGGGCTCCATTTTCATGGAGCGTCCTCCAGGACGCTCGTATAGCTGTGGGTCACCACCCACAGGCTATACGAGCGTGCATTGTGATGGTCACGATGGTCGAGACCATCGCGACCATCGAATTTGCGAGCCGGAGCCTGTGGTTGAGGTTTTCAACCGCAAGCTCCGGAGTGATTTTGGCTCTATCAGAGCCAAAATCACTCCCACTGACATCACTAGTGATGTCAGTGGGCCGGCTTCTGACGGGAGGCGTTCCTGTGGGAACGCCCCCGTCAGGGAGGCACGCCCCCGGCACGCCCACCAAAGGGGGCGTGCTGTCAATCAACATTGACAGCACGCCCCCTTTGATCGGACACAACGAGCGAAGGACTTTCCTTCGCACGTCGCGTCTGGCGCATGCGCACGACGGAGCTCCCTCCGTCGTGCGCATGCTCAGTCCATAACATCGACCCACTTGCGAGCGGACAGCCGCTCGCGAGTGGGTCTGAATCAGGCCCAAAGTTAGTAAATGTCCAGTGATGACATAATGCTGAGTGTGAGGCTGTAACAATAAGAAATTACCTAATGCAGATCGTTCATCTCTCATTAGGTTACAAGACTGTGATCTGACCTCCTCCTGCTGTGATGATCTCCGCTCTGTTATTACTACAAACCGTTCTCTGACCAGACTGGACCTGTCACAGAATGCTCTGCAGGACTCTGGGATAAAACTTCTGTGTGAGGGACTGAAACATTCGGCCTGTGCCCTACAGGATCTCCCGTAAGATCTGTCTCAGTGTTACAATAACTGTTCTTTCAGTAGAAGTCTAATGGTGTGTACACACGGTATGACATTCATGAACAATATGATTGATAATGATATCATTCATATTGTTCACTTTTTTGCAGTCACTAACCTGACAATGACCAATGATGCGCATTCCCGCATGAACGATAACGATATCTATGGTCGTCCGTACATGTAGGCCAACTTGTACGACATTGTCAACTTTGCCTGGTCAGAGATGTGGCAGGATGACTTCACTGAAAGATATCTTTCAAGTCGTTGGTGGTACATATCGTACCGTGTGTATGCACCTATAGACCACTCAAGGCACAGACACAGTAAAATAGTTACTGGATCTTGTGTTATCTGCATATATATTTATGGAACTATTGTTCTATTGTTAAGGTACAAATATTGCTTTTTTTTTTATAATTATTTTCCTTAAGGACAAGTTTTATATAATAGTTATTAGCTTATTACTAGTTACATTATAAAATACAGGTGAAATCACTGATATCTCCTGTGTTAGGCTGCTATTAAATAGCCTTTTCATTTATAATGTTATTTTATTTATTTAGACTTAACCATCTCACTACACGAAAAAGATCAAGATAATCTTCAGTGCACTAGATGGGTCAATATCTCTTTATATATTTTCCCAATAATCCTTTTAAAATTTCTCAACACAACAGTCGATTTATTGATTAGACTTAACCATGTTTGCGTGATGTAAGGCTTGATAAACAGTGAGTAAATGATCAGTGATGACGTCATGCTGAGTGTGAGGCTGTAACATTATAAGAAATTACCTAATGCAGATCCCTCATCTCTCATCAGGTTATGTAGCTGTGATCTGACCTCCTCCGGCTGTGATGATCTCCGATCTGTTATTACTACAAACCGCTCTCTGACCAGACTGGACCTGTCATACAATGCTCTGCAGGACTCTGGGCTAAAACGTCTGTGTGAGGGACTGAGACATCCAACCTGTACCCTACAGGATCTTATGTAAGAACTGTATCATTGATAATATAACTGATCTCTCAGTACAAGGTATAGACCACACAAGGCACAGACACAGGAAAATATCTACTGGCTCGTCTCTTCTGTTATCTGAGTATACTTTTATTGAACAATTGTTCTACTCGATATAAAGATACAACCATTGCTTTGATTTAATATATATTTTCCTTAAGGACAAGTTTTATGCATTAGTTATTTGCCTGTTATTATTATTAGTTATAGTATAAAATACAGGTGATATCACTAATATCTCCTGTATTAGGCTATTGTTAAATAGCCATTACATTTAGAATTTTGCCTTAATCATTTGTTAATAGCCATCTTTGCATGATGTAAGGCTTGATATAAAGTTAGTAAATATTCAGCTATGACATCATGCTGAGTGTGAGTCTGAAACATTATAAGAAACATAGGCAAACGCAGGGGGGGGGGTTCCGTCTGCCTGGAAACCCCACTCCCCAGACCACACCATGACCGCAATAGAAATAGTAATATAATAGAATGTTACTAGTGCTGCATGTTCTTCTCAGTGTCACAAATGAAATAAATATCACAACCTGTGGATCTTTTAACATGTATCAGCCAGTAATAAATAACCTGTGCACCAACTAGGAGATCTGGAAAACATGCACTGTTAGAGATATACTGATATAGAGCCCAATATGTTCATATATGTCCAGGCCAGTGCTAGGTTCTTCTGTTGCTCCTCCAGGCTCCTGGGCTTGCTACAATAGTCTGGAATGGTGCTTACATCTACAATAAATGCATTCTGCTCAGGCAGGATGGCCCTACTGACGCATCTAATGGCTTACTGTGATTCCTGATCTATATATGCTGGAATTATGACACACAATACACTATGTATGACACACATAATGGGTTACTGTGATCACTGGTCCTGTATATGCTGGAATTAATCCACACAGTACACTTTGTATGACGCTTATTAAAGCTGGTTAAGTACCAATTCTGCCCTCTTCATTGACAGGCTACACTCGCTCTAAAATTAAGTATTTGGAAACCCCCCTCTGGAAATCCTGCGTTTGCCACTGAGAAATGACCTAATGCAGAGCCCTCATCTCTCATCAGGTTACAATGCTGTGACCTGACCTCCTCCTGCTGTGATGATCTCTGCTCTGTTATTACTACAAACCGCTCTCTGACCAGACTGGAGCTGTCATACAATGCTCTGCAGGACTCTGGGATAAAGCTTCTGTGTGAGGGACTAAGACATCCAGCCTGTGCCCTACAGGATCTTATGTAAGATCTGTCTCAGTATATATATTTAACTGTTATCTCAGTACAGGTCATAGACCACACAAGGCAAAGACACAGGAAACTAGCTACTGGATCTTTTCTTATGTTATCTGAATATATGTTATGGAAATATTATTCTTTTCATTGTGAAAATACAAACATTTATTTGTTTTCTTATATTTGTTTTCCTTACGGACAAGTTTTATGCAATAGTTATTAACCTATTACTAGTTAAAAGTATAAAATGCAGGTGATATCACTGACATATCCTCTGTTAGGCTGTTATTAAAGATCCCGTTATATAGATTTATGCCGCCCTTAATCATTTGAAAACAGCCATGTTTACATCCAGTGGTGTAACTAGGGTATTTGGAGCCCAGGGCAAATTTGAAAAGGGAGCCCCCCCCCCGATATGCACCTTAACCCAGTAGTACCCCTTATACAGTACCCCCAGTATGCAGTTGTGGTCCCTCTTATGCAGGCCCATAGTAGTGCCCCTTATACAGTATCCCAGTAGTAGTCCCCCTTATACAGCCCCCAATTAGTTTCCCTTACTCAGTACCCCGAATAGTGGCCCCCCCAAATGCAGTGCCCCATGTAGTGTTTCCCCTTATGCAGTGCCCCAGTAGCAGTCCCCACAATGCAGTGCGCCCAGTAGTGGTATCCCCTTATGCAGTGCCCTTTATATGGTGCCCCCAGTAGTAGTCCCCCCCCTATGCAGTGCCCTTTATATAGTGCCCCCAGCAGTAGTCCCCCCCATGCAGTTTTCCCAGTAGTGGTCCCCTTATGCAGGCACCCTGTAGTGATCCCCCCTATCCAGTGCCCCTGTAGTGGCCCTTCCTATTATTGCCCCCAGTAGTTGTCCCCCGAGTGCAGTGCCTCTAGTAGTAGGCCCCTTTTATAATGCCCCCAGTGGTAGTTCCCCCCCAAGTAGTAGTCCCCAGTAGAGGTTCCCCCTCCCGAGTAAGTGCCCCCAGTAGTAGACCCCCCCCAGTAGAGGTCCTCCCAACAATGGCACCCCCAGTAGTAGCCACCCCTCCCCCAGTAGAGGTCCCCCAGTAGTAGCCACCCCCCTCCCCCGTTGTGCAGATAGGTTAAAAAAAATATATATATATATATATATATAATATATATATATGTATATATAAAAATATACTTACCTGAATCCACGCTGCTCCTGCTCCTGTCTGTGACTCCGCTCCCGCCCGCCAGTCCGCCCGGGCTGGTGCGCTCAGCATTATGGGACAGACGTCATGACGTCAGTCCCATTACCCACTGCAGGAGCTGGACGGAAGTCCGGCTCTTGCAGTGGGTGCTGCAGCAGTCAATGAGAGTCTATCTGACTCTCATTGGCTGCTGTTTAACACACGCATCGCCGCCAGCGCTGGCGGCGATGCGTGTGTTATGCACAGCCTGAGCCCACCTCCTAGCGCTATTGGGCAAGCGCTCAGGGGGAGGGAACGGGCTCAGGTGTCAGGCACAGGACCGGCGCTGGAAGCCTAGCGCCGGTCCTGTGTAAACGTGTAGCGCTGACCGCACTCATTGCGGTCGGCGCTACACTGGCTAACTAGGGCAGGGCACGCACCCCGCTCGCCCTGCCCTAGTTACACCACTGTTTACATCATGATGTAAGGTTTGGTATAAAATTAGTAAATGTCCTGGGATGACATCATCCTCAGTGTGAGGCTGTAAAAAACTAGCTAACACAGAGCCCTCATCTCTCATCAGGTTACATTACTGTGCTCTGACCTCCTCCTGCTGTGATGATCTCCGCTCTGTTATTACTACAAACCGCTCTCTGACCAGACTGCACCTGTATGACAATAATCTGCAGGATTCTAGAATAAAACTTCAGGAGTGTGTGAAGCCGCCTCTGCAGCTTCTGATGTAAGATTATTGAGTTACATCCACAAAAATGTGTTATATGCAAAAGTACATCTATATTTGTACTGAATGGGGGTGTTTCAGAGTCTTGTGCAACTCGCCCCCTAAGATAATTGTTGGTCTCGGCCTGTATTCATAGATGAGTGCACCCATGCGACTGCTCCACTCTTATCTATCCCTTTGTGAGAGTAGCCTCCATCACTAGCAGTGCACATTCACACCAGTACTATTCTCGGTGCAAGAGACAGATCTCTATGTATGCCCATCTGTATTGCCCTCCTATATGCCCATGATACGTCTGCAATCAAATGACATAAATCACACGTAGTTGCGTATGCTCAGCTCAGTGTAACATCCATCTACAAAATGGATGTTATGCCGGGTATACACTAGACGATATGTTGTCCGATCCCAGAGATCAGAGCAACATATAGGGCACATCGTCTCGTCTCATGTGTGCCCGCTATGTAACTGACGATGCACACTGCCACGCATTGTCAGCAACATCATGCGTCAGCGGCGGTAGGCACATGCAGGCATACCACCCAGTCCCGTCACTTACTCAGGCTTGCCTACCCTCCCGATTTAGCCAGGAGACTCCTGATTTTCGAGTGCCGCTCCCGGCCCCCCGGAAAAGCAGGCAAGCCTCCCGGAAGCCTCCGACCCTCCCGTCCTCCCCCCTGAAAAGATTAGAAACCCACGCAGCGGGGGAGTCGAGGCCCCACCCCCTGCTTCACACTGCCGAAAATAACGGCATTGTGAAGAGGGGCAGAGCCACGATGACGCGGTTGTGCGGCTCCACCCCCAATGTACCACCAACTGGCTGGCCCGCCCCCGGCTCCACCCCCAATGACCGCCCCCCACCCCCCCGCTGTTAGCCGACAATCAGCTCCCTCCCAGAAGGCTGGAGCTGATTGTCGGCAAGTATACCCTTACAGTTACCTAGCCCTCTATATGACAGTACTGCTAGGTCTCCTATGTAATCTATACATACAGTGTGTGGTGTAATGTCAGTGTTATACTGAGCGGTTACATGTAAGCAGGGTCTCTCCCCATACACTTACTGTTACCTAGCCCTCTGTATGACAGTACTGCTAGGTCTCCTATGTCATCTATACATACAGTGTGTGGTGTAATGTCAGTGTTATACTGTGCTCATACATGTAAGCAGGGTCTCTCCCCATACACTTACTGTTACCTAGCCCTCTGTATGACAGTACTGCTAGGTCTCCTATGTCATCTATACATACAGTGTATGGTGTAATGTCAGTGTTATACTGAGCTCATACATGTAAGCAGGGTCTCTCCCCATACACATACTGTTACATAGCCCCTCTGTATGACAGTACTGCTAGGCCTCCTATGTCATCTATACATACAGTGTGTGGTGTAATGTCAGTGTTATACTGAGCATATACATGTAAGCAGGGTCTCTCCCCATACACTTACTGTTACCTAGCCCTCTGTATGACAGTACTGCTAGGCCTCCTATGTCATCTATACATACAGTGTGTGGTGTAATGTCAGTGTTATACTGAGCACATACATGTAAGCAGGGTCTCTCCCCATACACTTACTGTTACATAGCCCTCTGTATGACAGTACTGCTAGGCCTCCTATGTCATCTATACATACAGTGTGTGGTGTAATGTCAGTGTTATACTGAGCACATACATGTAAGCAGGGTCTCTCCCCATACACTTACTGTTACATAGCCCTCTGTATGACAGTACTGCTAGGCCTCCTATGTCATCTATACATACAGTGTGTGGTGTAATGTCAGTGTTATACATACTTACCTACCTTTTATCATCTCTTCACGAGAGAAGCCCGGGTAAGAGAAGCAGCAGGGAGCCAATGGGGGCGGGGCCTAATGATGTGCGTCATCAAGCCCCGCCCCTGCACGGCAAAACTGGCGCTATTGGGTAAAATTTGTGTAGGGGGCGGGGCCAAATGCTGTGATTCATGAAGAATCGCATCTTAAGCCCCGCCCCCTTCACGGAGACCCGCGATCGCCGCGGGTATTCTCCTCATTCTGCCCACTTCACTAGCAAAGACGCATGTAATCAGGCGATTAATTCGCATTGCGTATTTATATCAGTGTTAATATTAGCAACTGCGGTGCATGCGTTCTAGCAGAATAGCGATCGTTGCTGAATCCAGGACCTATATTTAATATGTAGAATTTGTCTTGGTGTGTCATCTACTGGATTAACATGTATACTGCAACTTCATGAGTCAAGATAAGCTGCCTGATTCTATATATCAGAGCCGGCTCTAGGGTTGTTCGACCAGTGCGGTCGAACAGGGGCGCCACCCATAGAGGGCGCACCCCTCCCCAACATCTCGATTTCAGTGGGACAGTACTGTTCCGCTGTTCCACCCATGGGCCGAAGTGGCCCGCAGGTGGTCAAATTGGGAGGTTGGGGACTCCCACCACAGCAGCTGTGCGGTAGGAACCGGACCCCTGGAGTGTGAATGGATGCTGCGCGCATGCGCGCGGCATCCATCCACTGACGGGAGAGGGCTGGGGGAAGCCCAACCAGTGACGGAGGGCTGGGCTTTACCCCCAGCCTGTCGTTATTTGAAGGCGTGCCATGCGGCCACGCCTCCAAATAACATCACTTAGGGGGCGTGGCCTAGGGAAATGAAATAGCAGGGCGCAGCGTACCAGGCCTGCACAGGGTGCTCAGATCCCTGGAGCCGGCCCAGATATATAGCTATGTATTTCTATATGCATACATATATAACTGTTTGCGTTTAGGGTGTGCGAAATTTATATACATACATACAGTAATTTTGGACTTGAGGAGCCTGTGCAAATTCCAATAATTTTTATTTTGTCTCCATAGTTCATAAACAGTCCCTAAAAGTATATTTGTCCCCAAAAATTTATTTAAACATCTAGTCATTGGCTTCACACACTGCACACACCAAGTGTCAAGCATCTGTTTTTTTCTTTATTGCACCTCTTTCTAGGTGACTAAGCTATACAATATTGAAAACCCAATATAAATTCATCCCATAGTTTTAGCAAGCTGACAGACGTACAGACAGAAAAACAAACAAAAATTCCGAAAAACATTTTTGGTCTCTGTAGTTCATACACCGTCCCAAAGAGAACATTTCTGCAAAAATGTAAAATATTCTATATACAGACAAAACACAACTTTATTATAGGTATAGATGATATTCTGCATAGCAGTTAGGTAATATAAACTTTATGGAATTTGAACAAGGTCTATTTCTCCAACCAATTAAATCATTATCATTTTCTCATGTAGTTACTGAAATTATTTTTGTCGGCTCACGCAGGTGGTGATCAGAACAAGGTGGAGAATCTTGAATTTGACAATTAAAGAGCAATAACTTGATTGATATGATGATCTGAGGATGACAGACACAAGGACCAATTACCGCCAGACTGATGTGATGATCTAAGGATGACGGACACAAGAATCAATCACCAACAGTCTGGTGTGATGATCTAAGGATGACAGACACAAGGACCAATCACCGACAGACTGATGTGATGAGCTAAGGATGACGTACACAAGAACCAATCACCGACAGACTGATGTGATGATCTAAGGATGACAGACACAAGGACCAATCACCGACAGACTGATGTGATGATCTAAGGATGACGTACACAAGAATCAATCACCAACAGTCTGGTGTGATGATCTAAGGATGACAGACACAAGGACCAATCACCGACAGACTGATGTGATGATCTAAGGATGACGTACACAAGAACCAATCACCGACAGACTGATGTGATGATCTAAGGATGACGTACACAAGAACCAAACACCGACAGACTGATGTGATGATCTAAGGATGACGTACACAAGAACCAATCACCGACAGACTGATGTGATGAGCTAAGGATGACGTACACAAGAACCAATCACTGACAGACTGATGTGATGATCTAAGGATGACGGACACAAGAATCAATCACCAACAGTCTGGTGTGATGATCTAAGGATGACAGACACAAGGACCAATCACCGACAGACTGATGTGATGATCTAAGGATGACGGACACAAGAATCAATCACCAACAGTCTGGTGTGATGATCTAAGGATGACAGACACAAGGACCAATCACCGACAGATTGATGTGATGATCTGAGGATGACAGACACAAGGACCAATTACCGCCAGACTGATGTGATGATCTAAGGATGACGGACACAAGAATCAATCACCAACAGTCTGGTGTGATGATCTAAGGATGACAGACACAAGGACCAATCACCGACAGACTGATGTGATGATCTAAGGATGACGTACACAAGAATCAATCCCCAACAGTCTGGTGTGATGATCTAAGGATGACAGACACAAGGACCAATCACCGACAGACTGATGTGATGGTCTAGGGATGACGTACACAAGAACCAATCACCGACAGACTGATGTGGTGATCTAAGGATGACGTACACAAGAACCAATCACCGACAGACTGATGTGATGATCTAAGGATGACGTACACAAGAACCAATCACCGACAGACTGATGTGATGAGCTAAGGATGACAGACACAAGGACCAATTACTGACAGACTGATGTGATGCGCTAAGATGATGGACACAAGGACCAATTACTGACAGACTAGTGTGAAATGACGTTCTATGAATAATTATGAGTAAGCATTAGACTAGGCAATCTTTAGGGTATATTTACCAGAGTAAAATGAGAGATCTTAGGGATTCAGATTTGAAACCTCTGTAAATGTAATTTACGATTTAACCTGGCTTACATGTTGATTTATTGTTATATTATTTTTTTCTAAGCAATATTTTTAGTAAAGCTTCTAACTTCTTCAGTTCACATGTGCGGACATTCAGTTATTATTATTACTCATTATTTATTATTTAATTTAAACGCTAACAATTTGTTCAGTGATCGTAAGTTAACATTTGTCCTATTAGTTATTTTGTATATGTTTTATCATATTTTATGGTCAATACATTTTTATATATAATTGACAGCTATTAGGATATTGTACCATTATATGGTGGTGTTCCAAGGACAGACACTGATCCTTTATTTATATTTCCTATTTTAGTTCTGCCCTGAACATTCTAATCTTCACACAACAGCACTACTGTAACCCACATATTGATTTAATACATAACGACATTGGTTCTTCTTACAGATCTCCAATACTAAAATATCAACCATAATATAATCAGGCCATGCCCCAGTACTAATGATGTGTGAGGCTCCCACTAGGCCATGTCACTTTCCCAATACCTCCCAATGAAGCCCTACTGAGCTCACATCACTGACAGGCCTCATCTTCTACACTAACTCCACTGATGATACCTCCACTGTTCCTGGTGCCCTTACAGCAGTGGTAAGGGAAGATGCTACCTAAATTATACACCTATGGGAGATACACTGAGGGACAAAAGGAGTTAGAACATAAGATCACTGCCTTTAAAATAAAGAATGAGACTTGTCTTACTGCTACAGAAGCTGCTATGCTGTTATGCACCAAGTGATAGGGCAAATTATCTCCTGGCAAATATAGTCAGAGGCCAACTGGTTGGGAACAGAACTCAGGAGAAAAACAACAAAATCTCTAGCCCATTAGAGACATCCAATATGTTGCCGTTGTTATGATGTACCTGAGTAATTGCATAATACCCCTAAAACCACACTTCAGAGGTCTTCGGCCTTTCTCATAGAGGAACAGGAGGATGAAATGATGACTGTGATGCCTAAAGGCATTAGATGAAGGAACAAAGGGCCTGATTCAGAGCCGGATGCTCTGACCAGAGCGCTCGCTCTGAATAAGGACCCTCCTACCTAAAAATGGAGCGGCATCTTGGACGCTCGCATAGCTGTGGGTTACCACCCACAGCTTATGCGAGCATCCATGATGATGGTCGCGATGGTCAAGACCATTGCTACCATCGGGCTTGCGACGAGACCCTTGCGGTAGGGTCTTGTTGCCGCAAGCCCTGGAGTGATTTTGGCTCTATCAGAGCCAAAATCACTCCCACTGACATCACTAGTGATGTCAGTGGGGCCGGACCCAGACGGTAGGCGTTCCCATGGGAACGCCTCCGTCTGGCAGCCACGCCCCCGGCACACCCACCAAAGGGGGCATGCTGTCAGTCACCATCGACAGCACGCCCCCTTTGGTGTGAGACCCGGAGCGACAGCTTGGCTGTCGCTATGCGGGTCTCGCGCATGCGCACGACGGAGCTCCCTCCGTCGTGCGCATGTGCATTAGGGCACCATTGACCCACTTGCGAGCGTCCTACGCTCGCGAGCGGGTCTGAATTGGGCCCAAAGTCTGTATTCAGAATAATTTGTAGTGGTGGAAGTAATAGAGTAATGATGACTGGAACCATTTTAGAATGACTTCATCATCACTTGATGAGGATAATAAATGTCCATAAGAATAATAGATGACAATGAAGACTTTAATAATTATGACTGGTGATAACCAATGATGATACTTTATTTGAGTTGATCAATAGGAACCAATGTTGGCATTCGATAGTGACCGATGGTAATGCTTTATTAGAGATGATCAGTAAAAACCGATGGTGATTCTTTTTTAAAGATGATCGATAGGAACCAATATTGATTCTTGATAGTGAATAAAATGGTGATGACGCGCTGTTAATCAAGCAGCTGGTCAAAGGGGTAGTCAATCCCTAAGTAATATATAAAGAGACCAGCGCTCTATAAATTGTTCAAAACATGATGGACAGTTTAAAAGTGAATATATATAAAAATGTAATCAATAGGTGATACACATAAAATTAACATTTAGTATCCAGATCTGTAATAGTAAACGTGCATGTATCAGTCACATTTAAAATTCAAAACTCTGCACAGAATGGATAGTGCAATAGAACTCCCAAAAAGACTCCAACTGGAGATAGGACCCCCTCCTATGTGTCCAAGGGTAATATTAGCAGCAAAAAGATTTACCAGTCAGTGGTCATACAGTATGTTCTCAAGGTTTCCTTTAGCATCCACTGTGCTGTGTCAAGGTGAATGAGATGTAATCCACATGAGGTCTTTAACGCTGCAGTCCAGAAAAATCCTGTCAAAGGAGTTAATAATGGTCCAAAATGAATGCAGTGGGTCTTTGGAGCGTGAAGAATAAGCCTCTCAACGCGTTTCGCTGGGTATGGTCCCCCAGCTTCCTCAGGAGTATAGGCAAGGATCTTTGGGAGTTCTATTGCACTATCCATTCTGTGCAGAGTTTTAAATTTTAAATGTGACTGATACATGCATGTTTACTGTTATAGATCTGGATACTAAATGTTAATTTTATGTGTATCACCTATTGATTACATTTTTATATATATTCAATTTAAACTGTCCATCATATTTTCAACAATTTATATAGTGCTGGTCTCTTTATATATTTGATTCTTGATAGGAATCTATGGTAAGACTTTATTAAAGATGATCGGTAGGAACCGATGCTGATACTTGATAGGAACCGATGGTGATTGAGCGATAATTCCAAAGATGATTCCAGACTCCAGTAGATGAAAATGGAGAGATAATTCCCGATGGAAACTCCAGACTGCAGCAGATGAAATGAGAAGAATTCCCAATGGCAAATCTGGAATGCAACAATAGCTAATGGAGTCTTGATAGAAGATGAAGATAATCGCATTGGACGGACTGAGCCATTCAGAAACAGCAATTGAGGGAGCTCTGCATCAAGAGCTGTTACTACAATGGAAGTGCCTTTGTACTGGCAACAGAGGCCAGTCAGTGAAAGGAATTTATAGGACTGGATCCCGGAAGATTGGTCGTGCAGTCAGCAGTCCAGCAGGACATGCACTGAGTGGAAGACTGGACTCATGTGAGTCCAAAGTGGCTGTAACCATGTCCCGGCTGTGGAGAGAAGTCCAGTATGCAGCCTGCACACTAACAACCTGGAGAAGCCTGCCTGGAGTAGAGAGCCATGAAGCTCCATGCACACATGCAGCAGCTGTCAAGATACTACACGCAACCTGGATTGTCCTCTGTGCCAACCTGGATTGGGCACCGGAGTGGTAAGAAAGCAGTTTCCACACTGTGGATCGTGACAGAAACTTAGCAAAAGATGATGCAGAGATCATGAGACCATACTCAGACTGGATAAGCACACAATGATTCCAGATATCAGCAGCACAGAGTATTCACCTGGCACAAGGATCATCAGCCTAGCACCAAAGCATGAAGCTATAACTGACAAGGAGGAAAATCCTGACGGCTTTTTAACACAAGTTGAAACAGAAAAAAGCAACCGAACCAGTCTTATAATGTACCATCCAAAAATAACTGTTTATAAATTTTATATAGATTGGAGGGGTGCTAGCCACTATAGTTATACATGCAATATGAAGGAAAAAAGATAGTTGTATGGTGCACAAATCAATATATAGGTTCATAAAATTAAACTTTTATTAGTTCTAAATAAAACAAAATAATTGCAAAAATATGGTGAAATATTTAAATTTTTATTGTTTATACAACCTGTGTCAGGGTTTGTGTGTTTAAATAAAACAGAGATTTAGATTAATAAGTCACAAGAAATAACTATCAGAAAATATGTTTCCCGTTACATTAAAGCAACTGTTTCAAAATACTGCATCAAAACTTCAACAATTTTACTGTATTCACACTGTCCTTATTCCATCTAGTATCCAATTTATTTTGGTTACAGTGTATTATCAGTCAATTAACTAACACATAACTAATTTCTGTTTTCTTATTTAAACTGTGTCTATTATAATGTATTAAACAATGATCCCTCATCGTTCAGATAAATTATTCTGTTTATTTAATATGTGTATAACAAATATCGTTAAAGTGTTTATCACTAATACCCCTTTTCCACCTAAATTCTGGGTCTGACCCGGAGTTGGAACAAAGTTCCTATCCGGATCAGACCTGGAATTTTGCCGGCGCCGACTTGGGATATTCCAGAGTCAGCGCCGCTCACACCGCAGTCTGGTCTGCATAGACCCGGCTATTGCGGAGTGAAAGTGGACGCTTGGAGATGACGTCATCTCCAAGCGCCACTGAAACCGGACCAATCGGCCGGCTAGCAGCGCACTCCAAGTCTTCGTGACTCGGAGTGCGCTGTTCTCATAGCAGGGTTTCACGGGCTACGCCCGTGTTAAACCCTGCTAGTTACCTGGGTTGGATTGCCGGGTCACTTGACCCGGCGATCCAACTCTCTCCCCTTTTACACCAGGGAGCTGCCCGGGTTAACCCTTCAAAAACCTGGGTTTTAGCTCCGGTGTAAAAGGGGTGTTATTCACTCGAGAGGGAGACACATTAGATTTTTCCTGGGTTTGTTACAAATGTGACTTAATTACATTGTCACAATAACTGTGTGTAGCAATTGATATTAAATATTCTGTAGTAGTTCTACACTGTGCTAATGTATTACAGTGTCAAACATCAGCTGATAATTACATCAGCTGATAAAGCTAGGTAAAACACATCCCCAGCACACTCCAACATATGTTTCACCTTAGCTATTCATAGAGGCCCTGATTCAGAGCCGCTCGTAAGCGGCCGCTCGTCGGTTCTGACCGATGTTAGCACATATGCGCATGTGTACGGATTTTAAAACGCATGCGCGAACCAGTCAGTGCGGCCGAAAATCGTTTGTTCGCTATATAGCGAATGCCTGCTATTTTGAGTGACAGGAAGAGGCGTATGTGGGTGGTAACAGGGGAAGGTGCTTGAAAACGGGGAGTGGAATTAGAACGCAGGCATGCTTAAAGGTCAAAGGCGTTTTAAGGGTGTGCATAATTAATCCACCAGCGTCATTGACCACGTCACTTGGTTTTTTTTACCTCAGAACTGCTCGCAAAATAGCGGTTGTAAAAACCAACCACAAGAATAGCGAGCAGTTCATACGCTATTCGATGTACTCGATTAATCTATTAAATAGCGGACATGACGTATGGTGCGAGCGGCAAGGGGGCGTATTTTTCAAAATTATAACCGCAAGTTATGCTCGCTCGTTCAGACTTAGAGGCGTGAACAGACCGCAAAGAGCGAACGGTTCATTTGAATAGCCACCCCTTGTTTTTGAACGAACGACCGCAAATAGCAAGCGGCTCTGAATGAGGGCCAGAGTCCTAAACAAAGACTTGCTTTAATGCATGGAATGCTTGAACCACTTGTGGTGACCAGTTAGCGATATCTGCTTCCATTTTGGTTAAGTTATTTATAGGAACTGCCATGATAGAGAAATTGTGAATAAAATGCCTACAGTAATTTGCAATATCTGTATTGGTTTCAAATTAATGGTTGGACCCATTTAAGAGTGGATTGGAGTTTGCTTTGGCCTATGGAAAAATCTTTGGAGGTGATGATATATCCCAACAAATAAGCTTTTTCCACCTCAAACTCACATTTCTCAAGTTTGGCAAACAAAGGTTCCTCTCAAAGTTTCTGTAAAACTTGCTTCACATGAAGACAATGTGTCTTCATAGACAGAGAAAATATCTAGAGATCATCTAAATAGACAACCACAAATTTTTCAAGATACTCAAGTAACACATCATTGATCAGATCTTGAAAAACAGCAGGTGCATTGGAGAGACCAAACGGATTCATAGTTTCCAGAGTTGGTATTAAATGCCATTTTCAATTCATCCCCTTCCTTTAAATGGATCACATTATAAGCAATTTGCAAATCAATTTTTGAGGTGATCAAACAATACAGATATTAGACATAACTGATAGATATTTTTGACTGTGATTTTATTCAAGCTTCTAAAATCCGCACAAGGCTGAAGATCTCCATTTTTTCAACAAATAAACATACTGCAACTACAGACTTAGGGGCATATTCAATTGGGAGCAAGGTTTAGCAAGGAAAAAACCTCACGCCCAATTTTGGATTACCGTGGGTATGTGTGCTCCTGATACCCGCAGTATCCAATTAAAAAATAGTGGTCATGGGATTTTCAGCGCTGAAAACCCTGCGACATGTAAAAAAAAAAAAATTCTACGTACCTGGCCAGGGGTCTCTGCAGCTCCCGGTGGCCTCCTCTCTATCTTCTCACTGGAGAGGGGGCTGCTAGGAGGTTCCAGGGGCAGGTGAGATGGGCAAGGGCTGCTGGGAGATGTAGTTCTCCCAGCGCCCATTCCAGGGGGGTACACAGACATTGGGGGGCATACACACAACACTAATACACACACTCACTCCTACACACTTCCAAACACTCACACACACTGACATACTCACCCTGCGGCAGAAGACCCAGCCTCCGACACTGGGTGCAGAAGACAGCGCTGCAGAAGGTGAGTAATTAAAGACTAATTAAGCTAATTGGAAACTTCCAATTGCTTAATTAGTCCTCAGGGGGGTGCCGCCGGGGTCCCAGAGCAAGTACCACTGATTTTTCCTAAAAAAAAAACGATCTTAGAAAAAAATAACACTTGCTCTGGAGGTGCAAGAATAAAAACCTCCCAATGCTCACGCACCAAATAGAATAGCAAAAATCCCGCACCTGCAGGAAAAACTTTGCAGGTGCGGGATTTTTCCTTTTCTCGCCCTCAATTGAATATGCCCCTTAGAATGTCTAAAAAACATTACTCAATATTCTCTTGAATATATTATATTCCTCCATGGCTTTTGTTTCTGGGACATATAGAGCAATATAGCCTTACTTTAGGCAATTTAGCTCCAGGAATTAATTCAATAGTGCAATCATAATTGAATGGGGAGGTAATGTATCAGCTCAGTTTTTAGAAAGTGCATCCATAAACTCATGGTATGTGCCAGGGTCTACCACACGACTGTGGCTGAAATGATTGGTTCGTTTGGGCCCCCACAAAAGAAGCTGGCAATTAATCTGTCCCTGCACAAACTGGCTCTATGGAGGCAAGATGTCGTCCTCATCCTCCTCATCCACCGATTCCTCACCCTCTTCAGTGTTGTGTACATCCTCATCCTCACAGAGTATTAATTCGTCCCCGCTGGAATCAACCACCACAGGTCCCTCTGTATGTTCTGGAGACTGGTCTCCCTGGAAGAATTGATAATTCATTTTGATAAACATCATCTTCTCCACATTTTGTGGAAGCAGCCTCCTACGCCTTTCGCTGACAAGGTTCCTGGCTGACTAAACACGTTCGGAGTACACACTGGAGGGGGGGCAACTTATGTAAAATAGAGGCAGTTTGTACAGGGGCCTCCAAATTGCCTCTTTTTCCTGCCTGTACAGGTATGGACTGTCTGACATGCCTACTTGGATGCTGTCACTGATTTAATCCTCCACCATTCTTTCAATGGTGACAGTATCATATGCAGTGACGGTAGATATGTCAGAAATTGTTGCCAGGTCCTTCAGTCTGGACCAGATGTCCAAACTTTGTCCTGCCTGCCCTGCATTACCGCCAGCAGGTTGCTTAGGATACCTAAGTTGTGTCCTAGCAGCCCCAGTTTGCGGGAGAAAATGAAGGAGCTGTTGACGTGTCACGTTCCGCTTCAGCTGACAGTGTTTTCACCAGCAGGTCTTTGCACCTCTGCAGGCTTGTGTCAGCGGGAAAGAGAGACACCACATAGGCTTTAAACCTAGCATCAAGCACGGTGGCCAAAATGTAGTGGTCTGTTTTTAACAGATTGACCACCTTCCAATCCTGACAAAGCGAATGAAGGGCTTCATCCACAAGTCCCACATACTGAGCCGAATGACCTGACTCAAGCTGGCAGTGTCTGAACTGACTTCACAAGTGGCAAGTTCGAAGGGATGGAGAGAAACTTGCACAACATGGAAATCATTCTCCACTGTGCTTGAGTCAGGTGCATACCCCCTCCTTTGCCTATGTCATAGGTGGATGTATAGGCTTGAATGGCCTTTTGATGCTCCTCCATCCTCTGAAGCATACAGAGGGTTGAGTTCTACCGCATCACAACCTCTTGCTTCAAGTTATGGGAGGGCAGGTTCAAGACTGTTTGCTCACACTCCAGTCTTTGGCACGCAGTCGCTGAATGGCTAAAGTGGGCAGAAATTTTTCGGGCCACCCAAAGCGTCTCCTGCACGTCCTTGTTGTGTTTCAGAAAATTCTGCACCACCAAATTTATTGTGTGAGTAAAACATTGGACGTGCTGGAATTTACCCAGATGTAATGCCCGCACAATATTTGTGGCGTTGTCAGATATCACAAATCCCCAGGAGAGTCTAAGTGGGGTAAGCCGTTGGGTGATGATTTCCCTCAGTTTCTCTAAGAGGTTGTCGGCGGTGTGCCTCTTACTGAAACTGGTGTTACACAGCATAGCCTGCCTTGGAACGAGCTGGCGTTTCTGAGCTGCTGCTACTGGTGACACTGCTGTTGTTGCTGCGTAAGGCGATACATCTACCCAATGGGCTGTCACAGTCATATAGTCCTTAGTCTGCCCTGTTCCACTTGTCCACATGTCCATGGTTAAGTGGACAGTGGGTACAACCGCATTTTTTAGGACACTGAGGACACTTTTTCTGACGTTTCTGTACATTCTCGGTATCGCCTGCCTAGTGAAGTGGAATCTAGACGGGATTTGGTACCGGGGACACACTACCTCCATCAATTGTCTAAATCCCACTGCACCAATGGCGGATACTGGATGCACGTCTTACACCAACATAGCAGTCAAGGCCTCAGTTATCCTCTGTGCTTCAGGATGACTGCTGTCGTACTTCATCCTCCTCACTAAGGACTGCTGGAGGGTCAATTGCTTAGTAAAAGAAGTAGTGGTGTTCCTCTCTGGGATGATGAACGACTCCCAGCATCAACAGCAGCAGCGGCAGCAGCAGGCGTAGCAATGCAGGATCCTCCAGAGGAATCCTGGATAGGAGAGGAGTCAGTCATGCCAGTGACATGGCCTGCAGGACTACTTCCGATCCTGAATGTGGAGGAAATTGATGAGGAGGGAGTTGACGGTATGGTTTGCAGGTGCTTGGATACAACAGGACAAAGGGATTTAGGTGTCCCTGGACTGCTTACGGTCTTAGCCAAAGTTTCTGAACTTGACAGTAACTTTTTATGAACGCGCTGCAGGTGACGTATAAGGGAGGATGTTCCTAGGTGGTTAACGTCCCTACCCCTACTAATTCCACCTTTACATATAGTACATATGGCAAGACAGTTGTTGTCCGGATTTGGATAGAAATATTGCCAGACCAAAGAGGTGGAATGTTTGGTCTTCTGCCCAGGCATGACCGTGATGGGCTTTTTCATCCCAAGGACAAAAACTGTCTCCCCTGGTGCCTGATTTAAACAAATCACATCACCATCAGAATCCTCCTCGTCAACTTCCTCCTCAGTGCCAGCTACACCAATATCCTCATCCTATTGTACTTCAACAGTGACATCTTCAATTTGAATAACAGCAACTGGACTGTGGGTGCCCTCCAGCACTTGCAGAGGGCATGCAAATGGTGGAAAGAGCCACCTCTTTCTGTGCGTTATTGGGAAGGTCAGGCATCGCAACCGCCGCTACACTTGGACTCTCCTTGGGGATTTATGATATGTTCTTAGAACGCACAGTTCTTTGCTGTGCTTTTGCCAGCTTAACTCGTTTGATATTTGTAGTGGGAGGAGGGCTTCCATCATCATGTGAAGCTGAACCACTAGTCATGAACACAGGAAAAGACCTTAGCCATTCCTTGCCACTCCGTGTCGTAAATGGCATATTGGCAAGTTTACGTTTCTCCTCAGATGATTTAAATGTATTTTTTAAGGTCATTTTCCTGAAGTTTGTCATTTGGGATTTTATATGCCCTCTGCTATGACATTAGGCATCGGCCTTGGCAGACGACGTTGATGTCATTTTATCATCTATGTCATGACTAGTGGCAGCAGCTTCAGCACTATGAGGAAATGGTTCTTGATCTTTCCCTATTTTATTTTTATCGGACAAATTTTTGTCCTCCATTTATGTGATATTGATATATACGTGCGGCTAAGGCGCACACAAACACAGAAAAAAAATTTTTTGGAGTGCACTTTGGGGGTTACACCACCCTTTAATAGACGAGCCAGCTGGCCCTTGATTTATGACACAGGCGCACGCTTGGCGCTGCTACTTTATTGATGTACGTGCTGCTTCTTTGTTGATGAACGTGCGGCTACAGCGCACACAATTCACAAACACAGAAAAAAATATTTTTTTATTTTTTTGGAGTGCACTTTGGGGATTACACCACCCTTTAATAGACGAGCCAGTCGGCCCTTGATTTATGACACAGGCGCATGCTTGGCGCTGCTACTTTGTTGATGCACGTGCGGCTACAGCGCACACAATTTACAAACACAGAAAAAAATAATTGTTTTTTGCACTTGGGGGAGCACCCCTGATGGACAGATCACCCCTGGACAACACTACAGCACCCCTTTAGGACTATAGCCTTTATGGGACACTGCACAACACAGCCCAGCCAGCCCCTATGGACTTTGGAGTGGACACAGCCCAGCCAGCCCCTATGGACTTTGGAGTGGACACAGGGCCTGATTCAGACCCGCTCGCGAGCGCTCGCAAGTGGGTCGATGTTGGCCCAGTAAGCATGCGCACGATGGAGGCGGCTCCATCGTGCGCATGCACGAGACCCGGATAGCGATGGGCAAGCCGTCGCTCTGGGTCTCACTACAAAGGTGTCGATGTTGAGTGACAGCACGCACCTTTGGTGGGCAGGCCAGGGACGTGGCTGCCCAGATGGAGCGTTCCTATGGGAACTCCTACCGTCTAGGGCCGGCCCCACTGACATCACAAGTGTTGTCAGTGGGTGGACTTCTTGCTCTGTAAGAGCAAGAAGTCCACTGGGACTTGCGGAAATGAGACCCTACCACAAGGGTCTCGTCGCAAGTCCGATGGTCAAGACCATCGCGACCATCATCCTGGCCGCTCGCACTAGCTGTGGGTGGCCACCCACAGCTATGCGAGCGGCCAGGAGGCCGCTCTAAAAATACAATAGGCAGGCACTGATTCAGAGCGAGCGCTCTGAAAGAGCGTCCGGCTCTGAATCAGGCCCACAGCCCCTATGGACAACAGCAGCACAGCACAGCCCAGCCAGCCCTAATTCCCACCCTCCCTCTTCACTGTCCACAGCCAGAGTGAAAAATGGCACCAACGTGGGGACCTTTTATAGAATCCAAAACCCATGAGATCCGACAGCGGGATGATGACGTTTTGCCTTGATTTCAGATCCGAGTCAGGTGGGAAAACTCGAGCCTGACTCGGATCCGACTCGGATCGGGAGGGCTCAGGGGGGTTCGGATTCCATAAATCCAAACCCGCTCATCCCTATTAACAACTGGTAGCAAGATAATGACTGCAAACAAAATTATACTTTTTTAAAGTGATACTTAATAAAGGTGATGCAGAGATCAGGAGACGATAGATCAGTCAGGATAAGCCCACAATGATTCCAGGTATCAGCAGCACAGATTTCTCACCAGGCACAAGGATCATCAGCCTAACACCAAAGCATGAAGCTATAACTGACAAGGAGGTTAAAGCCTGACTGCCTTTTAATAAACACCTTTAAATCAGGAAAATTGGTTCACAAAAAAAACTGAGGCTAAATAACAAACTGTAGACCTGATTCAGCAAGGATAGCAATTGCAAAGCATCACGCAGGCAGCTATCGACATGCCTGGTCCCACCCGTGTGCCGAAGTGTCTCGCAGTGGGGAGCACAAACCGCTGCTCTACTATGCAGAGCAGCGGGTAAGCAGGAGGAGAACATAAGCCATGCGCATGGCATCTTTTCATCAATGTAGGAGAGCCTGGGGGCTGCCCAGCATCTCGGAGAGTGCTGGGCATGCTCCCATAGTGATGTAAATGGGGAAGCTGAGAGGCTCCGCTCCTTTTTCCCAAAGCGCCGGGCCCTTTTCGGGCATGCATTTACAGCACGCTAACTGTCCCTCTTTCGGGACCAAAAATTTGGGAGTTATGCAGCACTGTGACCATCACCACCATTGGTGAGTGCTACCATAAGTTCTGTGTCATGCCAACAGTAAAGCATCCTGAGACCATGTGGGGTTGCTTCACAGCCAAGGGAGTGGGATCACTTACAATATTGACACCTTGCATAAACTTAATGTAATTGTCAATAAAAGCCTTTGGCACTTATGAAATGCTTGTAATGTTACCTCAGTATACCATATAACATCTGACAAATATGTCTAAAAACACTGAAGCAGCAAATTTAGTGAAAACCAATATTTGTGCCATTCTCAAAAGGTTTGGCCATGGCTGTATATATAATGCAACCCAGCAACAGATGCTCTGTTTAGAGAGAACTCAATGTAGTTAGCTCTTTATTCCATGCATATTCATTTTTATTGTATTTTTTTATGTAATAAAGTGCTTATTAATTATACCCTTTGAGACTACCTATGTGATGTAGATTTCTAGTTTTAAAGGAATTGTACAACCTTCTCACTGGTAACAGCAACTGATCATAAGACGGCACAATGGGGGTGATGCAGCAATGATCGCAATTACAAGGCTGCACGCAGGCTGTTTTACAATTCTGTCCTTGCTAATATGCAAATAAGCAGGGGGTGTATGACAGCCCCTGCTGCATTTGCGATCCCAGCACTGTGATGGAGGTTGCAAGCTGAGATCACCATCTTGACCATTGGTGAATGCACGTGTGCAGAATGGGTCCAAAAATCAGGAATCTGAGATCAGCAGTGCACTGGTGAATCAGGCCCAATGAGCGCCATTGTCAGGAGGCTCTTTATCTTTCCTTACACTAGATTAGTATTTTTGTCCCAAAGGAAATGGTATAAATCGCAAATTAAGCACAACGATGAGGGTCACGGCATGGGTCAATTGTTTCAGACCTCTGTCTGTTGGCTTTTTTACCCAGATTAGTGAATAAGCCACACATTTCAGCTGCATGCATGGCCAGCATCAGTAGTCAGGGTACCCATGCATTGTACTTATGTCTATACTTGCCTAACCTACCAGAAGAGCTGGGAGGCTCACGAAAATCAGGTGATGCTCTTGGTCACCCAGAAAGGAGGGCAAGTCTCCCAGAGGCTGGAGCCACCCTGCAGTATATGCCCGCTTACTGATGATGAAAATTCACATTGAATCGCTACAATATGGCTCTGCCCCTGCTTCACAATGCTGGTAATCATAGCAATGTATAACAGGGGTGAGGCTACAATGACACAAATGCATCATCAAGGTCCCCAGAAATGCCTGCCATGACACACACTCCAACAGTGTCGACCTGGCTGCCCCCTCCCGGAGTGGGCACCAAAAGGTCAGCAGGTATGTTTTTGTTGCATTAGTGATGGGTATAACATGCACTGCTAAGTCACAAAGTCTGTGCTGCTCCTGATATATGTGGACACATCTGTAGCATTACTTTGATTCATTAGACCATCTGAGCATGTAATAACATAAACTGCTGATGGGCTGAAAACAGTTCTGGCTAATCACATAATGACGTTCCCTTCTTATCCGCACATAAATGATAACACAATATCCTACACTTCCTGGTTAAAGGTCATCATTTATTTAATTGCATAACTAGATAAACTTGTGGCTGAGAAAGCATTGCAGACAATCACCTTGGTATAAAGCTAATGCTGGGCATACACTATACAATTATCTGTCAGAGATCAGTCCAATCTGGCTGGTTGCAATGAAAATCTGGTAGCAATTGGGAGCAACTGACAATTGACCATTTGCTCGCGTCACTGGAATATAGACAAAAATGGTCATTCAGACAAATTGGTTAAATCAAAAAGATCTCCTAGCAGGTGCACAGGTGTAGTCATTACTGGCTGACACATATTAATAGATCCACAGGTGGTGCTAATTATTTCACTTGTGATACGGAGGAGATCTGTAAATCATGTACTGTTAGGGGTCCATGAGGGCCGGAGTTGGGAAACTGGACTACACACAATCCCCAGCCTATTAATGAAGGGTATATCATAACCATAACTCCTAATAGCACTATTATTTGCCACACTGTATAAGGGACACTGTATTAGGGACACTGCATAAGGGGCACTGTATAAGGGTGCATTACTGGGGGCACCAAGGGGCGCCGAGAGGGGGGGGAGCAGGTACAATTTACCAAGGCCTGGGCCTCCAGAGGGGCCCAGCGGGGGGCTGAGTCTGGCGCCATCCCCCTTCCTTCCTCCCTCCCTCACGGCAGCCCAGCACACGGCGTGTGTTGGGATGCAGTGGGTGATTGCCCGCGGTTGCTAAGCTGCAGCCAAAACAATCTCCTATGCCTTAGGGGGGGAGCGAACACACTGATTTGCACTGGGCTGAGGGGCTAGCAGTGCTCCTCCATGGCAGGTGCTGCAAAAGTAAGTTTTTTTTCAAGGGGGCATGGCCAAGCCACCCCCCCCCCTGCGTGATTAGGCCATGCCTCCTCTTTACTGGGGCCCGGTGGCACTCTCTACGCCCCTGGGGTGCATTACTGGGGGCACTGTATAAGGGGCACTACTACTTGGGGGCACTGTATAAGGGGGACTAATACTGAGGGCACTGCATAAGGTGGATTGCTCCTGGGGGCACTATATAAGGGGCACTACTGGGGGCACTGCATAGGGGGGACCACTACTGGGGGCACTGCATAGGGGGGACAGCTACTGGGGGCACTGTAAAAGGGCCACTTCATAGGGGAACCACTACTGGGGGCACTGCACAGGGGGGACCACTACTGGAGGCACTATATACAGGGGCAACCACTACTGGGGACACTGCATAGGCAGGACCACTAGTGGGGGCACTGCATAGGGTGAACTACTACTGGGGCAATGCATAAGGGGCACTGCAAAGGGGGGACTGCTACTGGGGTCACTGCATATGGGGGACTACAACTGGGGGCACTGCATGGGTGGACTACTACTGGGGGCACTGCATAGGGGGGAACACTATTGGGGGCACTGCATAGGGTGGACTACCACTGGGAACAATGTACAAGGGGCACTGCATAGGGGGACCACTACTTGGGGCATTGCATAGTGGAGACTACTACTGTGGGCACTGCATAGGAGGAACACTATTGGGGGCACTGCATAGGGTGGACTACTACTGGGAGCAATGTATAAGAGGCACTGCATAGGGGGACCACTACTTGGGGCACTGCAAAGGGGGGGACTACTGCTGGGGACCCTATATAAGGGGTACTGCATAGGGGGGACCACTATTGAGGGCACTGCATAGGGGGACCACTACTGGGGGCACTGTATAATGGGCACTACTGGGGGCTCTGCATAGGGAGACAACTACTGGGGGCACTGCATAGAGTGGACTACTACTGTGGGCACTGTATATGGGGCACTGCATAGGGGGGACCACTACTCAGGGAATAGCATAGGGGGAACCACTACTTGGGGGCACTGCATAGGGGGGACTACTACTGGGGGCACTGTATAAGGGCACTGCATAGGGTGGACCATTACTGGGGGCACTGCATATGGGGGACTACTACTGGGGGCACAATATAATGGGCACTACTGGGGGCACTGCATAAAGGGGACTACTACTGGGGGCACAATATAATGGGCACTACTGGGTGCACTGCATAGGGGGGACTACTACTGGGGGCACTGCATAAGGGGGACTACAACTGGGGGCTCTGCATGGAGGGACTACTACTGGGGGCATTGTATAAGGGGCACTGCATAGGGGGGACTACTACTGGGGGCACTGTAGAAGGGCACTGCATAGGGGAGACCATTACTGGGGGCACTGCAGAGGCTGAACCATTACAGGGGCATTGCAGAGGGGTCAGTTATGGGACATAATTGTTTGAGGATAGGGGCAACTATCTGACATAATTAATGTAGGAAGAGGGACAGTTATGGGGCATAATTATAATTGTGGGATGAGGGAGGCCGTTCTGTGACTTAATTAATATTGTAGTGTGAGGCAGTTATGGGACATAATTGTGTGAGGAGGGGGTAGAGTCTAAATACCGCAAAATTGCTTATTGGCCCTCGGCCTTCATTGAATTTTTTAATGTAGCCCACACAAAGGTCTTAGAGGTTGAAGAAACTGACAACACAAGGAAGTGTTGTAACTATCAGGTAATAATTACTCTGTGACCTTCATCCCCTGGGTTGGGCTGTGACTATTATGTTATTGTATTTTACCTGTATTATTCATTCCTTCCTGTTCATATAATTTCAGCTCGTTTTGTGGTTAATCTTCACATATTTCTCTCACATATTTTATCAATGGAGTGAATAGAAAGCTGTGACTGTGTCACCTCATCATCGTAACTCCTCAGGTAAGACTCAGGGGCCTATTCATCAACACTAAAATAACGGTTTTAAGGACATTTTCCTTAATTACACTTTTTTTATTATTCATGCAGACACTTAACACAGGAGATATCACTGATAATCTGCGTTAATTTCCACACTCCTCATATATTAGTGTAGGGATACGGAAATTAGACTATTCATCACATTCCGAAAATTATGTATTTTCTGAATTTGATGGTGTTACTATACGCCACTCTGAGGTGGCGTATAGCGGGTTACACTTACTAACTTTCAGCTGGGCAGGTCCTCCTTCGGTTCCCTCCATCAGTCTGGTCCCTGCCTAGGCTCTGGCTGCAGCTGTGAGAACAAAATAAAGTTTTAAAAAAAAAATCTTCAGCCCCCTCTGGCTGGCCGTGCTCTCCGCTGCAGACCTGGACCAGGCGGGAGGTCGGGGTCCGCGGCTACAGCCGGCCAGGTAAGTGAAGGGGGGAGAGGGGGGGTGGACGCAGAATTATCGCAGCTGTAATCAGTGGTGCGCATGCGCCACGTTTATGAACAGAACAGCGCATGCACAGCACTGATTACAGCTGCGGTAAGGTAGGTATAGGCAGGGAAAAGTGTCTATTTCCCAGCAAGCTGTCATCGCAAACATGACAGCTTTCCGGAATAGATACTTATGGAGAGGAGGAATTAGGTACAATTCCATGCGAGTTCTAAACCTAATTACCTCCAGAGAATTTTTAGTTATGATGAATAGGCCCCCTAGTCTTAAATGTTTCCTGAACTGTCTTCTAAATAAAGATACTTTATTAAATTCTATAAGGCAGTGCTTCCCAAACTCGGTCCGCAAGGCACCCTAACAGTCCAGGTTTTAAGGATATCCATATTTAAACACAGGTGAGTTAGGGTCTGAGGGCCTGATTCAGACCCACTCGCGAGCGGCTGTCCGCTCGCAAGTGGGTCGATGTTATGGACTGAGCATGCGCACGATGGAGGGAGCTCCGTCGTGCGCATGCGCCAGACGCGACGAGCGAAGGAAAGTCCTTCGCTCGTTGTGTCCGATCAAAGGGGGCATGCTGTTAATGTTGATTGACAGCACGCCCCCTTTGGTGGGCATGCCGGGGGCGTGCCTCCCTGACGGGGGCGTTCCCACGGGAACGCCTCCCGTCAAAAGCCGGCCCACTGACATCACTAGTGATGTCAGTGGGAGTGATTTTGGCTCTGATAGAGCCAAAATCACTCCGGAGCTTGCGGTTGAAAACCTCAACCGCAGGCTCCGGCTCGCAATTTCGATGGTCGCGATGGTCTCGACCATCGCGGCCATCACAATGCACGCTCGTATAGCCTGTGGGTGGTGACCCACAGCTATACGAGCGTCCAGGAGGACGCTCCATGAAAATGGAGCCCGGCCCTCATTCAGAGCGTGCGCTCTGCTCAGAGCGTACGGCTCTGAATGAGGGCCTGAGTCAGCAAGGATTGCAGGAAGCTTTGCAGTTGGGATCCTTGCAATAATGCAAATGCAGCAGGAGGTCTATGACCATCGCGACCATTGGTGGTAGATGGTTGCAATGGTGGACGGCGCTGGGTGGCCGGCCAGCTATATACGCCTCAGCTTACTCTGGCTGGCCGGCTTGCGAGTCCAGGAGACTGCGTACATCTATGCAGTCCCTGGGCTGGCCACTCCCGGAAAATGGGGTGTACACACCCCGTTTCCAGGAATGCCGGCCGCCCCTGCACTGCCCCTTAAATGCCTCTGCCTGTCAATCAGGCAGAGGCATTCAAGGGTCTGCGTGCGATTAAGCAGGACTCACTCCCGATAATCAGGAATCTGCATTGAGCAGTGCACTTGCTGAATGAGGCCCCTAATTACTCCTATAGGGGTCTATTTACTAAAGTGTAGGTTTTAGAAGTGGAGATGTTGCCAATAGCAACCAATCAGATTCTACTTAATATCTACTGTATCTTGCACCTTCTAGAGGATAATAGCAAGAACTTATTGGTTGCTATGGGCAACATCTCCACTTATAAAAAGCTACACTTTATATACTCCTTAGTCTGTTTGATTTAATCATCTGGGCTCAAACATGGATATACTGTAAACCTGGACTGTTAGGTTACCTTGAGGACGGAGGTTGGTAAACCTTTTTATATGGGGTTATCATTATTTTTTTCAACCAGGTATTTGGCTTTTGTATGTGTAATTGTCTCTGTAATAGGTGAGCAATGAAAGATGGCAAAGAGATTGATGAAGTAACTCACATTTTCCTTGAATGATCTTCCTCCTATTTTGTACCAGGACAAGTGTCAGCTGTGTGATGGCCACGTCCTCCTTACTGAGTGAGTGACAGCTTTTATATCAATCATTTATCGCTAATAATAATAGTGACTGAATACAATGGTGCATACTGTATGTGCCCATAGACAGCCCATATTGGAGTGTAAGGGGGGAACTACTATTATTATGCAGGTAATATACTGGCTGCTCCTGCATGTAGCTCACTACACATATGGAACAGCTTTATTTTTATACTGTGAGTTATAGTTACGATAGAACATACAGCATACTGTATACACCTTTTATTAATCAGTCTGTATGCACATCTTGTATTATGGTTTTACTGGTATATGCTGAGGATGTCGGCATTCCTATTGTTGACATTGGTATTATCAGAATGCTGGCATTGTTTAGAGCACAGGTTCTCAAACTCGGTCCTCAGGAACCCAAACAGTGCATGTTTTGCAGGTCTCCTCACAGAATCACTAGTGAAATAATTAGCTGCACCTGTGGCTCTTTTGAAATGTGTCAGTGAGTAATGACTACACCTGTGCACCTGCTGGGTGACCTGGAAAACGTGAACTGTGTGGGGTCCTGAGGACCGAGTTTGAGAACCACTGGTTTAGAGTTAAGGTTTAGTCACAAGTCTATGGAAAAAATCAATGTCAACATGACGACTGCTGATATTCACTACGCCGACATTTGACTTGTCAATAAACTGCCCATGCTGACATAGTGAATACTGATGTACAGAACTTGTTGACATTCTGAGGGATCCAAATTCTCAATGTTCATTTTTTTTATACCA
This sequence comes from Taudactylus pleione, assembly GCA_031769625.1. Classification (NCBI taxonomy): domain Eukaryota; kingdom Metazoa; phylum Chordata; class Amphibia; order Anura; family Myobatrachidae; genus Taudactylus; species Taudactylus pleione. Next base: position 813,510 of record JAUIMM010000546.1, read on the forward strand.
CACCCATATTACCAAGGTGATAATTGCACTGTTATCTGGATTTACTGCAAACGTGGCTGATAGTCGATAACACGTGACCAACACAGAGTTTGGGCAATTTGTCCTTTATACACAGGTGACTGGGTGTAATGTCTGTATATTATTTATTACTCTATGATATTTTCTCCATTGTTCTCCCATAAAACAAAGTATTCCCATGTCTGAGAGATACATTGTATATCAGATAGTCTAACATATGGGTTTCTAATTATTTGTACAATTGAGTCTCTAGATGATGATCAGATAACCTGTGACCCTCTCCCTGCTGTGCAACAACAGAATAAGACTATTTCATTGTACAACTACAAGCAGGGCCAGATTAAGGCTTGTGGGGGCCCTGAGGCAACTAATACCCCTTTTACACCAGAGCAAAAACCTGGGTTTTTGCTGGGTCTACCCGGGTCGCAGCTCAGTGTAAAAGGGTCCCTGAAAAATAACCTGGGTCAAGTGACCCTGCAATCCAACCCAGGTAGCTACCAGGGTTGGACCCAGGATGGACCCAGGTAATAGTGCAGTGTAAACGGTGCAACCCGGGTTATCTGACCTGGGTCATGCCTAAAATGAGCGGATTGGTGGTTGTGGAGCAGTCACCTCCCACTTTTTATGACCTCACAGGTTTAGCAGGGCAGACCTGAGTTCAGTGTGAACAGGGCTGACCTGGGAGTAACCCAGATCAAAGGTGCAGTGTAAATGGGTCTGACCTGGGTCTGACCAGGGTTGGAACCATGTCCAAAAACCCAGGTCAGACCTGGGTTTTTGGTGGAAAAGAGGTATAAGGGAGCACAATCAATAAAATTGCCATGGCCTCACGCTGCGACTCCTACTGCCCCTTACCTTGTATCTGGTCTCTCCACTGACTTTCAAGGTCGCAGCATACTACATCATGTCCACAACACTGCTGGGGACCGACTGCCAGCAGCATAGCAGACATGATCTAGTACACTGCCAGGGGCAAATGCAGGATTTTGATTAAAGCATTAGAGACAGAATGAGGGAGAGAGAGGGAGAGACAAAGGACAGGATGCATCAAAGGTAGAAATGTCCCCAAAATGCAGGATTGACCACATTTCTCATATGTGCCAAGCCCTGAAATGCCATGCACTCCAAGGCTTGGTTGCGAACTTGCGATGGGTAATGCCATCTTCCTGATGGTGTTATCCTATAGAAGCCTATGGGTTTCTATCAGGAGAGTGCTGAGAGGGATCCAATCAGATCCCTCCCAGCATGCGTGCCTGTGCGTTCGCATGCAGTTACAGGGGCGTGAATAAATGAATCTCAGCGGCGCCGCACACAGCTGGGTGCCTCTTTGCTTGCAGGAATCTCTCTAGTCCTGTGGCAGGGTCAGGTCTACCGTTAGCTTGCATGCAGCTTCGATGGCACTCGATGTTCTTGATGTTTGCGCTGTCATTCACGGTAAAGGCGGGCTGCTTCTTGTGCTGGGAGTGCCATGCGTATGCAGGGATTAGCATATTCTCTCAGCGGCGGGGTCCATGCGTTCTATCACTTGCTTTCCTTGCTGAATCAGGCCCTTAGTTTCCATCACTAATTAATGTCAGGGGAACATCACACAGCAGTGTTGGTTAGTGCATATACGGAAACTTTTAGTTTTTGGAGTTTGCTGAATAGTAGGAGGCCCCATTGGCCCCTAATAATGAATGGGCCTGTTTTTTAAAAAAAACATAGTGCATAAACTAGTGTTTCTGTATGTGTGATGGGCCCATTAGTGATGTTGAATAGACAGGGGCATCTTAAGTGAGGGGCACCCTCCTCTCTCCCCGGCGGCCGGCAGCCAACTATTGCGGCTGGCCAGCTACCGCAGAATCAGTAGACTCTGAGAGTGCCCAGAGTCTACTGCGCATGTGCAGAATTTTCCGGTGTTCTGTGCAGTGCTGACACCCGACGCAGGTCCACGGACAGGTGAGTTTAGATAATATGGGTACAGGGTGTGCGGTGCGGGGCCCCCCTGGACCCTGGGGGCCCATGTGCCCCACACACCCTGCACCCATTATAGATACGCTCCTGTGAATAGGCCGCTAATTTTAAAATGTTTACTGGGCATAGGCAAACGTAGGGGGGGTTTCCGTCTGCCTGGAAACCCCCCTCCCCAGACCGCAATAGAAATAGTAATATAATAGAATGTTACTATTGCTGCATGTTCTTCTCAGTGTCACAAATGAAATAAATAGCACCACCTGTGGATCTTTTAACATGTATCAGCCAGTAATAAATAACCTGTGCACCAACTAGGAGATCTGGAAAACATGCACTGTTAGAGATATACTGATATAGAGCCCAATATGTACATATATGTCCAGGGCAGTGCTAGGTTCTTCTGTTGCTCCTCCAGGCTCCTGGGCTTGCTACAATAGTCTGGAATGGTGCCCACATCTACAATAAATGCATTCTGCTCAGGCAGGATGGCCCTACTGATGCATCTAATGGCTTACTGTGATTGCTGGTCCTATATATGCTGCAATTATGAAACACAATACACTATGTATGACACATAATGGGTTACTGTGATCACTGGTCCTGTATATGCTGGAATTAATCCACACAGTACACTTTGTATGACGCTTATTAAAGCTGGTTAATTCTGCCCTCTTCATTGACAGGCTACACTCGCTCTAAAATTAAGTATTTGGAAACCCCCCTCTGGAAATCCTGCGTTTGCCACTGACTGTTATTAATAAATGCAAATATACACAGACTGTCAGTATGGAATGTCTTACAAAAATGTGTTAGAATGTTACTCCCAATTACTCTCTTCCATGGGACTTACATTTAGGTGCTTACATGCACCCTCCTGCAGCTATTACTAAGTGCATTGCTTGTTCTTTCTGACTTTACCACGTCTTAGTCTTGTATTTATATTATGTGCCAGATACTCATTTTCTTTGGTTACTCCATTGACTGCAGTATGTCATAGGACAACACAAATAAACTTCTGTGTCTGATGATACAATGACAGGGCTGAAACACCCAGAAGGAAGCCAAGAAGATACAGTAATGTACTTGGCAAGAGTTGTAGGAGGGTGTGTAGAAGCCAATGAAGTAAATCTGTCAGAAGGCTGTGATGGCCGTTTCTATGTGTAACAGTTATAGGACATTACTGTGTTCTCATTAGGTGCACAGGATGAAAGGAGCAGGACCCTTGGAGATATTCTGTATGAGGCTCTGGCAGATCTGATGCAAAATGACTTTAAACGATTTAAGGACAAGTTATCTGATTTCTCCTATGGAGGGCGAGGCCCCATCCCCAGCGGGCGTCTGGAAATGGCAGATTATGTGACCACAAAAAACCTTCTTATAGATGTTTATGGAGAGGAAGCTGCTTTGAATGTGGCCATAAAGGTCCTAAAACTGATCAGTCTTATGGGACCCGCATAGGATCTCCAGAGCCAAGTGACACAAAATGGTGAGTCCCAGGAGATGGGGGCAAAGAGGGCTGGTTCACCCACGTGGTTTGTTCTTTTATACATAAGAGTAAAACAATTTACATAATCACAAGTGCACTCAACAATGGCATAATGTACTATTAGGCTTATTTAGAGTTGGAGGTGTGTGTGATTTGTCTTCAATTCCGATCTGCACTGGGATATATTTTACTTATGTAATGAGTGTATTCCCTTTCTCCTCTTATCAGGCCCATTGACTCCTAATATCATTATTACCTACTTCATTGGGATATATATTACTTATGTAATGAGTGTATTCCCTTTCTGCTCTTATCAGGCCCATGATTTCCTCATTGGCTTATTATATCATTATTACCTACTTACACCAGGTTATATATTACTTTTGTAATGATGTATTCCCTTTCTGCTCTTATCATTCCCATGATCTCCTCAGTGACTCCTAATATCTATATTACCTTCATTACACCAGGGAATATATTACTTATGTAATGAGTGTATTCCCTTTCTGCTCTTATCAGGCCCATGATCTCATCAGTGACACATAATATCATTATTACCTACTTACACCAGGGTATATATTACTTATGTAATCAGTATATTCCCTTTCTGCTCTTATCAGGCCCATGATCTTTTCAGTGACACCTAATATCATTATTACCTACTTACACGAGGGTATATATTACTTATGTAATGAGTGTATTCCCTTTCTGCTCTTATCAGGTCCATGATCTCCTCAGTGACTAATATCATTATTATCTACTTACACTGGGGTATATATTACTTATGTAATGAGTGTATTTCCTTTCTACTCTTATCAGACCCATGATCGCCTCAGTGACTACTAATATCATTATTACCTACTCACACTAGAGTATATATTACATATGAATGTATTCCCTTTCTGCTCTTATCAGGCCCATAATCTCAGTGACTCCTAATATCATTATTACCTACTTACACCGGGGTGTATATTATTATGTAATGAGTGTATTCCCTTTCTGCTCTTATCAGGCCCATGATCTCCTCAGTAACTCCTAATGTCATTATTACCTATTTACATCGGGATATATATTACTTATGTAATGAGTATATTCTCTTTCTGCTCTTATCAGGCGCGTGATCTCCTCAGTGACACATAATATCATTATTACCTACTTACACCGGGGTGTATATTACTTATGTAATGAGTGTATTCTCTTTCTGCTCTTTTCAGGCGCATGATCTCCTCATTGTCTTATTATATCATTATTACCTACTTACACCGGGTATATATTACTTACATTATAAAATAAGTTTATTTCCTTTCTGATCTTATCTTTCAGTTATATCACAGAAGATGGCGTCAGATGTTGCACTTGAAGGTTAGTAAATAGTATTTTTGAATACTTTGAAACTGTTTCTCAAGCTCCAAAATTATGGTACAGGTTATAAGGAAATCCATGCTTGCCACAGGTGACTTTATTAGTACATCAGTCAATTTGATTTAACCATCTGTACTATATAACCATTATGGATATCCTTAAACCTGTACTGTAATGGCGACGTTTGGGAAACTATTCTTTAAAATGTAGCCAAGATATATCTATAATTCTAAAAAAAAAAAATCACTGGGGGTATATGTAATAGGCTGCATGATGCAGTGATATCTGCTTCTGACGAGTCTGCCTGATGTTTTAATGGGGCCATCATTTAAAAGGCAAAACCTTTTATCTATTACTAATAACACTGACTTGGTTTAATAATTCATTACCTTTTCTCTCCTTCATAACAGCCATTACAATTAGTAGCTCCTCTGCAGGCTTGGTAGGGGCAGGGCCGTAGAGAGCTGGCCCAGGCCTGGGAAAGGGGGAGAGGCCTAATCATGGTAGGCATTACCACGCCCCCTTAGGAAAAAAAAGAAGCTATTTGCAGCTCCACAAAGTGGTGGTGCACACTGGGGAGGGGGTACAAGAACCGTAACTAGACCTTTTGGTGCCCTGTGCCAGAAAGAGCATTGGTGCCCCCCCATTTTTCAAAAGGATATAACGCACCCAAGAAAGGGTAATGGCCCATGGGGAAGGGCCAGGGAAGAGCTAGGGGAGGCCAGGATATGCTGGGGATGTAATAAGAGGACGATACAAGTGAGAATGATACAGAAAATTGACAGGCCCAAAAAGCGCCCACTGGCCTATGGTGCCCTGTGCCATTGCACCGGCCACACAACCCTAGTTACGGCCCTGGGGGGTACTGTAAGCTCCTCTTCCCAACGCAAATTCAGGGGTGGGCACAATCAGTGCGATTGCTCCCCCCACAGGCAGAGAAGACGGGCAGTCTCCCACTTCATCCCAGCACACAGCAGTGTGTGACGGGCTTCTGACAAGTAAGATGGAGGAGTGATGGCATCAGACCAACCAGACAAGCCTGGGCCCAGGTAATTAGTACCCGCTCTCCCTCTCTCGACAACCCTGGGTAGTGGCAGGATAGATGAAATAAGGCCCCAGACCAGCTCCTCCTCTAATACCTCTCAGTACCTGTTACTAGTAAGGTAAATCAGGATTTATTTTCCTTTGTAGTGAAGGGGCTAACCCCTGGATCCTAGATATGCTTTATCCATGGAAGCATGCTGAGAACTGTGCTGGCTACATAGGGAGTGCCAGTCTGCTACCTGCACATTTAGTCCTGGTTATGAGAGTTCAATGAGCACGCACCTCCTGGAAGTTCTGAGGGAAAGTGCCAGACATGAAGGACCAGGTGCGAGGTAGGACAGGACTCACCTTATACTAGAGATTTGCGCCGACCCTTGTGTTTTGGTTTTGGATCTGTATTTCCTCTGGTTTTGGATCTGGATTGGTTTTGACAAAACCGCCCTTGCATGTTTTGTTTTTTGGTTATGGTTTTGGATCTGTATTTTTTTATAAAAAAATCATAAAAACAGCTAATATCACATAATTTGGGCCTGTTGTGTTCCTACAGTGTTATTAACCTTAATAACATTACTTTCCACTCGTTTCCAGTCAATTTTGACCATCTCACAGCTCACAATATTGTTTTCATCCAGTTTAGGCCCAAAATTAGCACCAAGCTAGCTGGCTGACTAAGCTAAGTGGCAGCAGTGGGTGGCACAAACACATGGAAGTTCAACTTCCAACATGGAACATCAGGAAACAAATGTTTTTATTATTCTAGAGCGGCCTGAGGGAGTTCATGTATGCAGTTGAAGGCGGGGACAGGAAAGGTTGATTGGTAGTAAATTTAATTTCATTTTTTGATTCCGAAGTAAATTTATGAGGTAGAAGGGGAGGGTAGGAGAGGAGGCATTTACAAAAAATATTTTGCTCATTCACATCAGTCCTTGCCTCAGATGAATCTTTGAATGTCATGCCTGCTGATGCTGGGAGTGGATTTTCATCCCAGAAGGGGACCAGGAAGACTTCTAGTAGTGCTTTCCAAAACAATTGACTGCTAAATAATCCTTTGCAAAGGTTCCACTTGAAAAGTATTTCCCAACCTGTACAAGGACATTAAAAAAACATAGTTAATGGCCTCCAAACTGCCATTGTACCCACTGTCCACTTAACCAGCACAGATATGTGGACAAGCAGAACAGAGCAAATGCAAGATTTCAGATTTATGGTTTTATGGATTTATGGTTTTACATTGTGTCTTTCTTGAGAATCCTGCACCTGCTTCTGCTGCTAGGAGTGGATTTCCATCCCAGAAGGGGACCAGGAAGAGTGCTTTCCAAAACAATTGACTGTTAAATAATCTTTTGCAAAGAGTCCACTTGAAACTTTTTCCCAACCTGTACAGGTACATTAAAAAAAACATAGTTAGTTAGTGACCTTCAAACTACTGTTGTACCCACTTAACCAGCACAGATATGTGGACAAGCAGAACAGAGCAAATGCAAGATTTCAGAGTTAAGGTTTAAGTCTTACGTCTTACGTTGTGGCTTTCTTGAGAGTTCTTGAGCACCATGCCTGCTGCTTGGAGTGGATTTTCATCCCAGAAGGGATGAAGATGTTGTTTCTTCTTCCCAACAGACACAGATGTGAAGAGATGTAAAGAATTGTTGATAAGCAAATTGTCAGCTCAAGTAGCATGTAATGCTGCGATGGCTCCTCCTTCAGTTTCTCCAGCAAGTGCATTCTGCTAAGAAAAAACTAAACTTTCAAAACACCCACTGGTGATGCAGTTGAGTCAACACAACCAGGTTTTGACATCTGGTCAGATTAGACTCAGAATTGCCTACAATTAATGACACCTCTACCGTGACTCCATCTGATATGGTCACCATCCAAAGAATGGTTGAGGACTATTTAAAAAATTTTAATGATAGCATCCAAATAGGTATGTCAGACAGTCCGTTTGACTACTGACAGGTAAGAAAGGTAATTTGGTTGCCCTTGCACAAACTGGCTTTGCATTACTTGAGCTTTACTCCACTGTGTACTCAGAGTTTTCAGCACAGCTGGGAACCTTGTCAGTGATTGGCCTGAGACTATTTCCCAAAAATGATGTCCATCAAAATTAACTACAAATTCTATGAGAAAGACCTTTACTGTGAATTACGTGCAAAAATTACAGAGGCACCTGTAATGATGGATTCCAATGGGGACAAATTAATATTGTGTGAAGAAGATGATGTATACATCACCCCAGATTCTACCATCATTCAAGCCTATATCGTCATCCCATCCTGTGTTGTGTATAAATTACTGCTGTGCTTCCTGTTAGATAGGGGATTCATTGTCCACTTTAGTGAATGTGAGCTCCATTTTAGTCCATATCACCATACCCCATACACATCTTCTGACCTAGGCTACAGGAGGAGCAGCTGCACTCTGGAATATGGTTGCATGAAGTTGTCCCACTAATGCGCAGAAATTCAGGTAGAGGGAGTAGGGACATTATAATCAGAGAACACAGTTTTATTCCATTTTTTAAACCATATCATCTATTTTCACCTTTTGAAAATATGTTTATGTGAATCTCAGCTGAGGCATTTGTGATGTCATTATATTTAATATATAATGCACATTATTTAGCACATTGTTGTGGTCTTGTAGTCGGCGTGGAAACTAATAATTTATTCATGATTGAGGAAAGAAGTGAAAAGTTGCATATTTTGTATTGTTAACTTTGTGTTATTAAATTGTAAAATTGTGAAGATTGCACTTACAGTATCACAAGAGTTTTTTATGAATAAGAAAAGAATAACACACTGTGCTATCACTTACAGTGTGACAATTTTTTTTACGAATACACTGCGTTTTCCACTAACAGTGTCACAATTTTTTTACACCTACAATGCATTTTCCAGTAGCAGTGTCAAAATATTTTTTACGGATACACTTTGTTTCCATTTAGTGTCACAATATTTTTTACGAATACACTGCCTTTTCCACTTACAGTGTGACAATATTTTTTACGAATACATTGCGTTTGCACTTAGTGTGTACATTTTTTTTTACAAATCCACTGCGTTTTCCACTACATCACAATATTTTTTACGAATATACTGTGTTTGCACTTAGTGTCACAATTTTCTTTACGAATACACTGCCTATACACTAACAGTGTCACAATATTTCTTACAAATACGCTGCCTTTTCCACAGTGTGATAATATTTTTTACAAATACACTGTGTATCCACTAACAGTGTCAATAATTTTTATGAATATACTGCATTTTGCCCTTACAGTGTGACAATATTTTTACGAATACACTGCATTTTGCACTTATAGTGTGACAATATTTTTTAAGAACACACTGCATTTCGCACTTACAGTGTGGCAACAAATTTTACGAATACACTGCATATCCACTAACAATGTCAATATTTTTTATGAATACACTACGTTTTGCACTTACTGTGTGACAATATTTATTTACGAAAACACTGCATTTTGCACTTACAATGTGACAATATTTTGTATGCATACACTGCGTTTTGCACTTACAGTGTGACAATATTTTTTACGAATACAATGCATTTTGCACTTATATTTTTTTACGAATACACTGCATATCCACTAACAATGTCAATATTTTTTATGTATACACTGCAATTTGCACTTACAGTGTGACAATATTTTTTATGAAAACACTGTATTTTGTACTTACAGTGTGACAATATTTTTACACATACACTTCGAATCCACTAAGAGTGTCAATATCTTTTATGAATACACTGCGTTTTGCACTTACTGTGTGACAATATTTTTTACAAAAACACTGCATTTTTCACTTACAGAGTGACAATATTTGTTACGACTACACTCCCTTTTCTGCTTCCAATGTAACAATATGTTTATTTTTACGAATACACTGCGTTTCCAGTGTCAATATTTTTTATGAATATGCAGCCCCTGCCCCTGGATGGACACAGTCAGAAACCCAAGGATGGACACAGCAGCCCCTGCCCTAGATGTACACAACAATACCTGACAATGGTAGCCCCTCGTGTATGAAACAGCAGCCCTCCTGGATGAAACAGCAGCTTTGACAACCCGGGACTCAACAAGCAAATGGCGCCGATCACTGTGGGGAGGGAAATTTATACAATGCAAAACCCGTGAGAATCCGACACAGCGGGATGATGACGTTTTGCCTCACTTTGAGATCCAAGTCAGGCGGGAAAACCTGAGCCGGACTTGGAACTCCCTCGGATCTGTAAGTTCCGGTGGGTCCGGTTCTCTGAGAACTGGACCCGCTCGTCTCTACTGCAGCTTATACTATTGTATTGACTGTTCCCGAATACTAAGTGCTGGCATAATATTTGCAGGATCAACATCTGGATACAGAATGAAGTCTATCACCAAACAGTTGAAAAGCACCCTTTGAAGGAAAGCTCTTAAATTAGGAGTTGCATTGCATTGTGTACTGCTATCTTGGGGGGAGGGTTGGTTATATTGATGGTGTACCTTCCCACCTAATTTATGATTGCAGCCACCTGTGTTGAACTAGGTAATTGATGAGACAGTTGTTTCACCACAGGTGGCTGCAATCATCCATTAGGTGGAAAGTCCAGGAGCGGAGCATTTTGTACCTAATGGATCGGGTCATGTTGGAGAGTTTGAAATTCGCTCAACTTAGTGTACATGAACATTGGCATTGTGTGCAGCCCTGAATCAGGCCCCTAATGTACATTACATATTTGCAGGGGGTGAGTCGACCATCTTGGGAGAACAGAGTTGCTATACTGAATAACCATTCACCTTAGGTCCATGCCCATTGGGGCAGAATGAATGGATGCAGCTGGACATGCCTAAGTCTATTTCTAAAAACCTAGAATGCATGTCCATGTTGTGATGAGGATGCAGAAATGTAGATTCATCCCTAAGGTACAGTAGATGTAGCCATAACATGTCTACCAGAGCTATAACTAATCTTGAAGATGGGATCCTCTTAGGTACCCCATGGGCAGAAAGATGGAGAGTTCTTTCAAAAATCCTTATACATCATTAGGAACCACATGTAGTCAATGTATATAATTTAAACTCCATGGGGAAAATGTATTAGCCTGTGACAGGTAGGCATCAGTGAGTTCATCAGCAAATCTTCCATCAAATCATAGAGATTTAGGGGCTTCTGTATTTTAAAATCGCCAATCAGCTTGGTTTTGCCTTTAAAATGCTTGCTGCTTTATAAATATGGAAACACTTGTATGAATTCCTGCAGCGGTGGCACCTTAGACCCTATTACATAAGCCCCTTGAGCTCTTTCAGGTAGCCGATATGGCAATAAACCAGAATTCCAAAGAACTTAGATTCTTCTTTTGAAGCAAAGTTCCAGTGACACAGATATAGTAGGTGCATGACAGTCCCATGGATGATACAGCCAGCCACAGCACTCAGGATCCCCGGTAGTTTGATGAATGCTTGTCACATGGAGGCCTCCAAATAAACACATAACTTCTGTAAGAACAAAGATATAAGTGCAATAGTCTTTATGATAAAGGTAATGGAGCAGTGGCAGGAGAAACAGGAACAGGTGATTGCAGATAAAATGGAGATAAATGCTGTAACCAGTCTGTGCACCAGATACTGGAAATTATTAAATTGAATTAAACTGTTGACTATGCTGCATATCTGGCTTTGTTTTCTTTGTGTCCCTGGTTACTACATCGCGTGGGTAATACCTATTGTAGTGGCAGCCATGGAGGATCAAAGAGGAAAATAGAAAATTATACTTACAGATAGTTATTTTATAAATAATAATTGGTCGTTAAACTGTTTTTTCTCACGTTAATTTGAATAGATAAAGCTGATCATTACTATTACTATAAAATTGTTACAAATTGTTGTGAATTGCCCCTCTCCATACAGGTTTGACCCCTAAATACCCCAACTGCAGCCAGTAATGAGCAAGGCTCATACTGACTTTCCATAGCATACTGTCAACAGGATCCTACCATTATGCTTGGCCATGTTCTGTGTAACTTCTGTAACAATGAAGTACCTGTAAATGTACTATACAGAAAACATAAAGGAAATGGCTGCTTCCATTTATCACTAGAGAAGGGAGGTATATAACAGCTAAGACCAAACTCTATATCATTGCCATTTATAGTACATACTGTAGTTTGTTAACTGGGAGTGCCACCTCTATACAAAAATGTTTCTCGGAACCCAGTTTCAGCCACGGTACCTTCATTTCTGACTTAAAATGCAGAAAATGCATATATTAGTTTTAAACAAAGTTTAAAATGTGTGTTTTTGTTTGTTCCTGATAGTAACAGCCATTCTATTACAAAGTGCATATATCTATCTTTAATTATTGGGAATATTTTCTGTACATTGAGACCATTTCTTGGGTAAAAGTACAAGCTCTGGTTTCATATACTTGTCAAAGAAAGCTCATTGCCTCTGAAGAGATGTAATTTAGGTTCTTCGTGTCAAGGCATTACGTTTTTAATTAATATATTCTGTTTAATCCTGTACGGGCTGCAGATTAAGATACATGGATCAAATGAGAACGAAATACAGTGTTATTAAACATCATGATAAAAGATTAGGGAAAGGTCTGAATATGAAGAAAGAATACACCAGTCTTTTACTGATCAAAAATCATCGGGATGAAAGGGAGAGACAACATGAGATAAAATCTTCAGGCCAGAGGCATCTACAGATTATGGAGGACAGATCATCAGATGAGTATTCTCCAACCACTATACAGGCTCTGTTTGATGCTAGTGATGGTGGAATTGTTCCCAAAACTGTGGTGTTACAGGGACCCGCCGGGATAGGAAAGACTCTGACATCCCAGAAGATCATGCTGGACTGGGCCTCCGGGGATCTGTATAAAGATAAGTTTCAGTTTGTGTTTTACATAAGCTGTAGAGAAGTCAACACCGTCAAAGGTAATATAAGCCTGGCAAAATATATATCCAGCTATTTTGCAAAACCATATCCATCTGATATATTGCAATCAATCTTCCTTACCTCTGAAGAAATACTTTTTATTGTTGATGGTTTGGATGAATTAAAATGGTCGTCAATGAATGATACTGAGGTTTGTGATGATCCTTTTCATGAGGTCTCTAAAGACATCCTTCTAAAAAGTATGTTTAATAAAACACTACTCAGTGACAGCTCACTAATCATAACCACAAGACCTTTCTCACTGATGAAGCTGATGGACTCTGTTGAATGTCTTCGATATGTGGAAATTCTGGGGTTCACAGGTAATCAGCGTGAAGAATATTTCTATAATTTCTTTGAAACCAAAGAACAAGCAGACCTGGCTCTTAGTACAGTTATGGACAATGATACTCTATTCACCATGTGCGTTGTGCCTATAACTTGCTGGATTGTATGTACTGTTATGAAACCTCTACTAAAAGAGGGATTATCTGTAAATGATTCCAATACATCTACATCCATTTACCTGTTGTACCTAAAGAGTCTAATAAAGTATCATGGAAGGGACACTGCCCAGCCTATAAGCACATGTATAAAGAAGCTGTGTGCTTTGGCCAATGAAGGAGTTTGGGACCAGAGAATTCTATTTGAAGAATAAGATCTAGTAAGACATGGACTCTCTGTGTTAGAGATGGAGTCTGTGTTTCTGAATGAGAACATCTTCCACAGGGACACTGACACCCGCACCTGCTACAGCTTCATCCATCTGAGTGTACAGGAGTTCTTTGCTGCTCTCTACTATGTCCTGGATTATAGATCTGTGAAACAACATTTTGTCAACTTCCTAAATAGGAATGTGAGGACTTTACTAAAAAATAGAAAAGTAACACATTTGCTGGAGGCATCAGAAGACCGTCCACATCTAAAATTAACTGTACGATTCTTATTTGGTCTTTCAAGCATAAAACAAATTCAGGAGACTCAGAGAACCATTGGTTGTACCATTTCCTTTAGGAAAAAAACTGTTTTGGAGGAATGGCTAAAGAGAATGTCACCAGACTGCCATAACGAGATACTATGCTGCCTGTACGAGACACAGGACAACTACTTTGTGAGAAGAATGATGTCTCACTTTAGTAATGTGGAAATTAATAGTCTTCTTGATAAAAAAAAGAACCAGGAGAATATTGGTTATCGAGCTGTAGCCTACTGCTTGGAGAGAAGTACAATACAACATACTGTTACTTTTTATATCTACACCATAGGGCCAAAGGCTCGGAGTGTTCTGTCTAAAGCACTTTCTCTGTGTTCACAACTTAGGTACGTATTTGGTACATTAATAAGAATGTTTTTGTGGCCTGCAGATGTTCAGGTAGCAAATCAAAGGTTTGACTCTGATGTAAATTGTGAGATACAGTTAATGTTGCTTAACTTTTTAGATGAGAGGACACAATGGGAACAGACTAACATTCTGTAAATGATTAGGAGTACAATTCAAGTATTTGAGAGTAGGTAGAAAAAACGGAACAATATTGATGGAAATATGTGTTGACAAGTGTGATGGTATGGTGGTGCATGACATACCAGCGGAACATCCTATAAACAGCCCAGATGCTTGGATAGTTTATTGAAGAAAAGTATTGTACAGCCATACTTACTATAATACACTGGTTAGCAATGGAGTGAATCTTGAGCAAAGTAGGGGTTGTTGCAGTCACCAGCTGGCGACTTTATGATACAAGCTGGTAGCGGTCTAGAATGCCAGAACAGCAATGATGCAGGTAATTAGATATCTACCTGGAGATAAGCAGCAGATGTTCATCTCCCACCTTGTCACTCCTACACTAAAGTAAGATGGTGCAGCACATGTGTAGTACTATCCTCAGCAGCCATCTTAGTAAGGAAATGAAGTCTACCCTCAGGAACCAGCATGAAGTCTGCACTCCACTATTAACAAATATTTTACCTCTTCCCATTTAAACCAAAGCCATGCTGTATTCATTTCTAATATGAACTGAGAGAGCCAGAGAGCCACAGCTCTGTCCAGTATCAGGCAATGTGAGACAACCACTTTTGAACCACTCCTGATTGTTGTCATAGGGGGTGATTCATATTGATTCATTAGCTTCAGCAGCGATGCAAAAAATCTATTAATGCTGCAGGAGGGGTCTGAAGAAAAAAGGTGCCCCCTGCCAGCATCGCAGATCTGAGTGCTGCATGAAGATCCAGCAATGGATCACCATTATGACATGCCCCCATTTTGTAAAACGGTTCCCGTTTGCACCTCCGCCCCACCTGTAAATGTCATGCTGAGGCTTAGGTGGCATTTTAAGTGATCTCATGGGTCCTGCTTTGCACATGCATAGTCCACCCACATTAGAATTGTATGGGTCTGTATCAGGCCTAACGTCAATAAGGAGGGGAACAGTGTTTTGCTACTTTTTCTTTGCTGACTAAGGGGTCTATTTACTAAGCAGTTGATTGAAAAGTGATAAGGTGCCAGCCAATCAGCTCCTACTCTAACTGCCATCTTACAGACTGTGTTTGAAAAATGACAGCTGGGAGCTGATTGGCTGGCAATTTATCACTTTTCACTGTCTCCTAACAGTGCTTAGTAAATAGACCCCTAAATAAAGATTTAGGGACAGATTTAATTAGCCGTGGTTTCTACAGCATGCATGGTTTAACGCCCGGAGCTATTCATTTATTACAATGAAGACAGAACAAATGAAGGGAACGCAGATAAACTGAAAAAATATATAGTTTTTACTTCAAATGTTAAGCATCAAACATTCAAATACTGTATCACAACAAAAGTAATAAAAAGTAATAAAATACAATGAGAAATAATATAAAACTCCTGGTACCACTGTCATAACAAAAACTAACAGATGGGCATATGAAAATAGTACAGAAGATGGAAGTTATATTGGTGTACACATTCCAGTTAGAAGGAATCGCATAAGTATTTCAGTTTGTGGATTCAGTATGGACAAGAAATAATTTTGTAACCACAGCTCCCAATCAGTGACTGCAGCAATGTTAATTGTTATGTTGTTCAAAAAGAATCTCCCATCTCCATTCACAGGACATAATTTCCAGATAATAACGGACACTGCAATATCTTGACACCAGGAAAAAAGAGAACACCATTCATACATTACCTTTGCCAGAATGCAGTAAATAAATATATGAGCTGCTAAGCCCACATAAGCAGTCTGTTAAGTTGATTCTCATTTGAGTGAGAAAATCAAAAAATGACTTGAATAAAAAAATAAAATAAAAATCAATTAGCTTGAATAAAAAAAATTCTGTGATATTCAGCCATTATATGTTCCTGCCACTGGCAATAAATATAATCAGATTTATAATTAAGGTATAAAGATCTGAACGGTGTAGTCAGCCTGGGAGCAATCACTAGCAAAAGCAACTACCAGCACCTGCTGTTATTGACCCGGTGAGTGGACGGGTATGTGCTGCCTCCAGTTGAATCCATTGAGGACACCAGGGAATTTTACTGGATGCCACCTTCTACCCTGAGGTTCCTTCTTACAGGGTCATTAGTTCACGAGGTTTTTCACGTGTAGCGCTGCTGGGGCGTCGTGGTAATGAATGGCTGCCAGAAACCTTGTGGACAGCTGGGAGGTGGGTATACAATATATCAGCAGTGGTTAAGGGAGAAAACAAAACAAGCAATAAAACTGACGCATTTCTCGACCTCAAAACTGGTAATTTCTTCAGATGAAAAAACGGAGCATCAATGACTTCCTGTATTGACCCATTTTATATAAATGTAAATTGGAAGTACTTATCTCAATTGAACACTTGTTCTGTATTATCGGTTATATTAACTAAAATCATGCAAAAATATATACACAGAAAGTAGAGCACAGTATAGAATAAAACTGAATTATGTAAAAATATTAGTTACAAAACAATGAAAAAAACATGTAAATTAGAAAAAAAAAATAATGATGGTTAAATGTCATCATGTAATTAATTTACAGCAGATCCTGGTACAAATCAGGTTAAACCTTTCTCTTTTCTTGAGAATATTACAGAAGGAATTTTAATATGCTCAACATATTAAGAATTCCTCCATAATTTATTTATTTATTTAAAAAGTAAATAAATAAAAAATAAATGTAAAAATAGATATACAGTACCCTCACATACTTGTATGTAAGCAAAATGTTTCAGATCTAATAATTATATACTACATAGATTTTTACTTTCTATGTCTTTGGATCACAACCAATAATAAATAATAAATAGTCACTCAAAAAATATAAATATAGCTCAAGCAAGTTAAAGCGATTATAAAGTTTCCTAGGTTTCAGAGATTATATAGTGATATTTCATTTCTGGGCATCCCCACAGTTCACAAAGAAGCCTATTTATATATACATGTGTATGGATCCTATAGATTCACCTCAAGATCCATTCCGAAGGATTGTTAGGTTTTCTCGCCTACAGATTACAGATCACATCCATCTATGTATCAGTGGTTTCAAAGTTTATATGCTATATATGCTTTAAGATTTTATTTCATTATTTATAGTAACATTGTGTCTGTGTTTTGTGCAGGTTCTTTAGATGCATTTTTCCTGTTACAGAGGACGTGACTCAGGCTGGATCCAGTATATCTGGATTGTTTGGACAGTGTCAGATGGAGAAACTAAAGTAAGTTGATTATATTGTAAATTAACGCCAATAACAATCTATCACAGCAGCCTAGCTCAGTAACCTAGTGAGGCCATACATGTTAATTCTGGGGGCATAGCTAGAACTTTGTGGACTTCATATAAAAATCCTGAAGGTGACCCCCATAGCACCTAGAAAGACACCTCTCTCTATGCTGCACTCCACCGTAGTAGGTATGCCTAGTTCTTCATGTAGTCAGTGACCGGATCTTTGTGCTGTCCGCTGTGATCACAGGTATAGTATCAATGTATCAGTCAGTGGCGTAAATTCATCCCAGATGGCCGGAGGCAAGTTATAATTTGGTGCCCCCCTCCGTCACATCCGCTGACACTGTAATGTAGCATTTTGAAAACAGATACACCCGCAGTTGCACACAGAATATAGACACGCCACAGATCATTTTAATCAGCAGAAGCTGCTTGTGCACTTTATTCAATTGCTGTGCAAATAAAATGCATTTGAAGGGAAAAAATAGCACAAAAAGATTCTCGGCACTACTGAGTCACTCTGTGGTCATGCGTTATGTTTAGCACGGAGGATAGATGTATGTGGACACATTTGTATAAGTTAGTCACAAATAAACTAGTGACCTGTATGGTGCAATTAGCGTGAGGTTC
The DNA here is from genome assembly GCA_031769625.1 of Taudactylus pleione. Lineage (NCBI taxonomy): Eukaryota > Metazoa > Chordata > Amphibia > Anura > Myobatrachidae > Taudactylus > Taudactylus pleione. The sequence goes on from JAUIMM010000546.1 coordinate 831,634, forward strand.
AGGGGTATATTTATTAAAGTGAGAGTTATTAGAAGTGGAGATGTTACTCATACCAACCAATCAGATTCTACTTAACATTTATCTAGCACCTTGTAGAAGATGAAAGCTAGAATCTGATTGGCTACTTTGAGAGTTTTTAGAATTGGAGATGTTGCCCACTTTAGTAAATGTACCCCTCAGAGTCCTCTGGATGGAGGCGAAAGCCACCTGATGTGGGGTGGGGGAGCCCTCCTGATAGAGGGGAAAACCACCTTATGTGGTAGCTTTGAGGACTGAGATTAAGGCAAAGTACTGTAAGACTGCCACTGTGGTGGGACTACAAATCACAAAATGCCCAGTCTACTGCTGACTGTATTACATGCTGGGAAGTTGCTCCTCTACAGTTCTGCCCCCTAGACTCAGTCGCTGGTGCCCCAGGCCCCCACCTCCCATGCCCTCTTACCCGCAGCTCCTGTTCTATACATTCTTGTTGACACCCTGCCACTCTTATCCTCGAGCCAGCCACTCAGGACTCTGTTGCATGGGTCCTCGGCTAGGGCTGCCACCAGGGAGGAGTGGAACAGAAAATTGTGGGTGTGGGGGGCATAGGAACTGCTGCATTGGTCCTAGCCAAGGCTAGTGCTGCCACCATGGAGAAGTGAGGCAGAGAGTTGTGGGTGAGGGGGGCGCCAGTCGTGTCACAAGGACATAAGAAGCTGCGACACCAATGAGTAGGGACAGGCTATAGATAGATGGAGGAGGCAGCTGATGGTCTGACACGGAGCCCTTCACTAGTGTATGGTGGCTTCTTAGGTGTCGGGTAGAGGAGCCATGTATTGGGCAGCTGTGTGGTACACTCTGGGTACATAGTTACAGCCCTAAGTGATGTGAATATATTGTTGGCAATGGAGGAGGCAGTGCTGGAGCCCAGTGACAGGTGCCTCCATTGTCTCCCATAGTCCCGCCCCTAGTATCAGTGTTAGAATGAGGTGGGATTTGTAGGTGTATGACAAATCCCACCCCACTCTGACACTATAATACTGGCCTGCACATGTAACCATGGGTTAGGTATATAAGTCACCTATTGTTTTAAGCTTACATTTTGCTATGTAACTTAACAACTAACTAGAAATAACCACTCAGAGACTTATGTGGAATTAAAAGAGAACACAGCTGAAATTGTATTGATCGGATTATAATTGTAAGTGAAAGATTGGTGGCAGTAAGAAAGCAGTGCTTAGAGGCCACAGCCCAAATATTGTATTTCACTAATTAAAAGGGGGCGGATACCTGCCCTATGCAAACTGACCTGAGGTAGTCCCTTTCCCCCTTAATTGGCACAGCCTTAACCCCTCCCTAAGATGAAGGTCAGGTTACCCCCTTAGGAGAATTACCAACTTGCCACTATCAAAAGGAAAATGCTACCCAGGCACTCTTACACCATAATAGGCCACCTAGGAGCACTGCTTCTGGCCAGGCTGCACCTCTACCTGTTGGAAAGAAAACATGAAAATTGCACAGTCCAATGAAAATAAAAAACAGCATACAAACCATGTAAGATGGGTGGGTGGGGTTGAAAAAACTGGAAAGAGGAAGATGGCTCCCCCAACCAGACTATTTATGAGACTAATAGAGGCCTTGTTTCCCCATTTCACTGAGGTAGACTGTTTCCCTTCTATAAGGTCAGTTAGTGGCACTGCTGTCATGGCAAAATTTGGGATAAACCATCTGTAGTACCCAGTGATCCCTAAAAAGGCACTAACTTGTTCTTTCTTCACGGGATGGGGCCAGTTTTGTATAGCTTAACATTTTTTTTTAACTAGGGCTTAATCAGGTCTCTCCTTATGGTATACCCCAAGTATTGAACCTCTTCCATTACTAGGCAACATTTCTTATGATTGGCTGTTAGGCCGGCCTTCCTAATTGAGTCCAGTGCCACCTGTATTCTGAGTAAGTGAGATTCCCAGAGCTAACCTATCCTTCCAGGGTTTTATTAGGATAACATGGTAAATTTGTTCAGGCTTCCTCTTGCCTGGTTGGTCACTTTCTCCCTGATTTCATATTGACCTTGCCATTTAGCCAAAAACTTGCTTTCCACTGTGGGTATCAAAACAAGCACTCTGTCCCCAGGGGAAAATGTACATACCGGGGCATTTCAGTTATACACTCTCTGTTGGGCCTGCTCCATATGTTCTTTGACAATGGGCACCACAGCCGTAATCCTATCTTGCATCTGAGACATATGTTCAATTACACTTTTATAGGGTGTGGGTTGTCCTTCCCCTAACTCCTTAGCAACATCTAGCAACCCTCTGCAATGTCTTCCATACAACAGATCAAAAGGAGAGAACCCTATGGAAGACTGAGGTACTTCTCAAATATGGCAACAAATAATCCCAGTTTTCCCATCCTTGTCAACAACCTTTTTAGCATACTTTTTAAGGTTTGTTGATTCTCTCTACCAACCCACTGAGGTTCCCAAGTGAGTAACTTTAAACAATTTGCAAGTTGGAAATTACACCGCGCTAATGGTTTGTTATTAAATAGCAGCTCCACTTACAAAGGTATTTGAGATACCTTTGTAAGCGCTTGTTTCGGTGTGAAATAAAGGGCGCTTGTTTCGGTGTGAAATAAAAATGAAGGAATTGCAAAAAAACTAGGTAAATGATGGGAAATGTAAAAGACTTTAAATTAGACCAAATAAAATAAATAAATAAAAATAATAAAAATAAATTTAAATAAAAAATAAAAAATTAAAAGAATGGGATATAAATTAAAAAATGAAATGTAATAATATTATTAAAAATAAGAAGAGTATGCAATACCAGTTTAGGGAAAATAGATAGTATAAAAATGTTTATAGCCTTTATTGTGTATATAGTCCATGCTGGGAAGTACAGGGGTTCCAATGGTGTCAGTACTGGCCTTGCATGAAAAGCCAAAGATTTGGAATTAACTAGCTATCCCTACATCTGCCTACCTTTTCTGCTATTATTCACTGTGTGCTGACTGGTTCCCTCCAAATGCATCTAGATCGCCATTCTCAGCAGATTTGCTCCGTGAGTGTCTTGGTTTTTTGATAAGCAGCGCAGTATGATGACGTTATTGCCAAAATAGTAGCATGGTCTGTGGCTTCCAACATGTTTCAGGCTTGCACCCTTTGTCAAGGATATCATCTCTGTCTAATAGTGTCCTTTTTATTGGTAAAACTTTATTGAATAATTGGGATAATTCCAATCCCCTGCTGCTATGAAGTCATAAGTGGCGGTTTGTTGCTCCATGTTAAAAACTAGCATTTCTTTAAAAAAATAAATAAATTGTTTGAAAATTTCACAGGTAAAAGTTAAAATACAAAACAGGTATTGCATTAAGAAGAAAAAGATAAAAATTGGATAAAAGAATGAGAAATTTTAAAAATGAGAATTAAAGAATACAATTCTAAAAATAAGATAGATAAATAAATAAAAAATTAAATAAATAAAAATTAAAAATATAATAAAAATAAAATGCATAAAATAAAAATAATAAAATATAAAATAAAATCAAATAGAATAAAAATAAAAAAATAATAATCAAAATGAACATGACTATAGTGTATAATGATTTACATTGCGTTTTATTGCAGATCACATTCTGTGGACACATATGCATCTTATTTCACATAGTGGATGTATGTGCATCTTTTTTCATGTAATTGGGAGTGTGGTGTCTTACTTCATAATTCTTGTGTACAAAAAAAATTTGTGTACAAAAATTTTTTTTTGAAAGTCATAGGATTGGATTGAGTTCCACACTATATTTATTCCTGTTGGTTGTAGGGTTTGTATAAATAAATCTACTTTGCTTCTTTCTTTCTTAGTTCTTGGTAAATGTCTCCTCCTCTCCAATTCTTGGTGGCTTTTTGGATCCCCATGAATTTAAGTCCAGAGGGATCTTTGTTGTGATGCTCTGCAAAGTGTTTTGACACACTGTGGGTTTATAGACCCTTTCTGATGTTAAAGATGTGCTCAGCAATTCACATCTTCAGTTTCCTTTTTGTTTGTCCTATATATTGGAGACCACATGGGTATTCCAATTAGTAGATTAGTTCATCTGTTTCACAAGTATCGATTCCTACCTATCTATACACTGTAAAATGTCGCTATTTAGCATAGTAAGTTGCACAAGAAATAATTACTCTTCAGACTTTGATTGTGTTTCCAAAGCACAAAAAGATATTATTCACCAAAAAGCAGATAGTTACACACTGTGATCTAAATACAATTAGCACAAACAAATTATACAATCACAAGGTACAGTCGATACATACGCAGGCGCTCTGGATCCAGATTTCCGGCATCAAATGTGAAGCCTCCATCAGAAGAAAGAACAAGCAGACTAACTACTGGAAATAGAGCATCCATATATGTACCCTTACAGAGATAGGCAATACAATAGAACAAGTTGGCATAATCCCATTGGTTCTTCTTCCTGGTTCTTCTGTTACAGTACAGTTCACAGGTCAGTTTGTAAGATCACAGTCCACCCTCCAACAGCTCTTTGTGTCCATTTTCCCGCTGAATAACAAGTCTAAACTGGCTGCATTACAGAGTACATTTTAATGCCTATCTCTCTGTGATCCATAATTTGCAGACGCATGTTACGATTTCCCCACCGATGGAACCGGAAGTCTGCAAATAAACAGTCATTTAGAATAGCACCAAACACGGTCTGCTTATCATATACTAAACCTGAGATCTCAAATACAGTCGCTTTATTACTTACTTAATAATGAATAAAACCTTGAATATAAACCTTAATGCTAGGGAACCTTTTTATGTAAGTGTGCAGTGTGTAAGTGTAAGGATATTAAGAAAAGACGCTAGTTAGCGTTGTGCGACTACATGTTTGTGGAGTACACTGTGGTACGTGTTTTGCTGGATTGGTCATATTATATGTTTTAGTAACTGTCTGTATTTATATAATGAGGACTTTTAACATCTTTCTATTGCGTGGGAATCACACGACGCTAAATAATAGCATCGCCTTATGTACTTATAATGTGTGAGATTCGCTAAGATGGCGCTGAACGGCCATACGCAAAATGGCGTCTCGTGGCCATTCACAAAATGGCATCATGTAGATTTTACTGTTAACAGATTCTGTCTCAGCCAATTATCCGGCTTCGACACAAGATATTCTCTCTCTAATTTTGTATTCGTCTTTTGTGATATTTGATTGGAATTTAGTTTCTGGTTTTGTAGTCCTTACTCTTGTAATCTTGCAAGGCAGACAGTTTAAACAGAAGAAGTTCCCATTTCTTTGTACTTTTGTTTCTCCATCTGCGTCTTCTGGAACATAGCTTTTTACTAATTTCTGTTTTAAGTTTTGTGCTTTTTAGTAAATGATCATTGGTTTTTCCTTGATGATTGTTGGAAGTTGTCTATCTAGTTGTAGAATGTGCCAATGTTTGTAAAGAATTATTTTGAAGACAAGATGTTGGCTGTTAACTTGCATTATGAAAGCTGTTTCTGTATGTTCTTGATTGTGCTTCTGTTTATAGTGTATCAAGTCTTTTCTGTCGAGTGAACCAACTTTCTCTATTTCCTTTTTGAGTTCTACTTCATCATATCCTTTCTGTGTGAATTTGCTTTTCATTTCCTCACTCTGTTGTAGGTATATTTCATGTTGTGTACAGTTCCTTTTTATCCTCCTAAACTGGCCACTTGGGATGTTTTGTATCCAGTTTTTGTGGTAATTGCTGCTTCTTGAAAGGGTGTTATTTCCACTAACTTCTTTTGTGTTCTTGTATTTATTGAGATTTGTATGAAAATTTCCAAATCAAGATATATGACCATTTGTTTGCTGTATGCAGATGTGAACTCTAATACAAAGTTCTTCTTCCCAATGTATGTGAGGAAGTCCTTTAAGATGTTCTCCAATTGTACACAACATGAAATATACCTAAAACAGAAATGAGTAAAAAGCTATGTTCCAGAAGACGCAGATGGAGAAACAAAAGTACAAAGAAATGGGAACCTTCTGTTTAAACTGTCTGCCTTGCAAGACTAAAGAGTAAGGACCACAAACCAGAAACTAAATTTCAATCAAATATCATAAAAGACGAATACAAAATTAGGGAGAGAATATCCTGTGAAACAGATGAACTAATCTACTTATTGGAATGTCCATGCGGTCTCCAATAAATAGGACAAACAAAAAGAAAACTAAAGAAATGAATTGCTGAGCACGTCTTTAACATCAGAAAGGGTCTTAAAACCCACAGTGTGTCAAAACACTTTGCAGAGCATCACAACAAAGATCTCTCTGGACTTAAATTCATGGGGATCCAAAAAGTCATCAAGAATTGGAGAGGAGGAGACATTCCCCAAGAACTAGGAAGAAAGAAGCAAAGTGGACTTATTTATGCAAACCCTACAACCAACAGGATTAAATATAGATATGGAATTCAAAGCATTCCTATTACTATAAAAAAAAGAAATTTTACACAGTTTTTTTTTACTCAAGAATTATGAAGTAAGACACCACACTCCTAGTTACATTTACAAAGATGCACATATATGCACTATATAAAATAAGACACACATGTGTCCACAGAATGTGATCTGCAATAAAACGCAATGCAAATCTTTATACTCTATAGTGATGTTCATTTTGATTACTATTTTATTTTCAATTTTATTCTATTTGATTTGATTATATATTTTATTATTTTTATATTATGCTTTTTCTTATTATTATATTTGTAATTTTTCTTTACTTCATTTTTACATTTTTTATTTATCTTATTTTTAGAATTATATTCTTTTATTCTTATTTTTAAAATGTCTCTAATTCATTTATCTGAATTTTTATCTTTTTCTTCTTAATGCAATACCTGTTTCGTATTTTAACTTCACCTATGAAATTTTTAAACCATTGTTTTTAAAAAATGTTAAACAAATGCTGGTTTTTAACATGGAGTGACAAATTGCCACTTATGACTTTCATCTGCTTCATAGCAACAGGTGATTGGAATTATCCCAATTAACCAATTATTCAATAAAAGTTTTACCACTAAAAAGGACACCATTAGACAGAGATGCTATCCTTGACAAAAGGCGCAAGCCTGACACATTGGAAGCCACAGATCATGCTATTATTTTGGGAATAACGTCATCATACTGTGCCACTGAGCAAGACACTCACGGAGCAAATCTGCCGAGAATGGCAAAACTAGACGCATACGGAGGGAACCAGTCAGCCCACGGCGAATAACAGCAGAAAAGGTAGGTAGATGTAGGGACAGCTAGTTAATTCCAAATCTTAGGCTTTTCATGCAAGGCCAGTACTGTCACCATTGGAACCCCTGTACTTCCCAGCATGGACTATATACATAATAAAGGTTGTAAACATTATTATACTAACTTTTTTTCCCTTTACAGGTATTGCATACTATTCTTATTTTTAATAATATTATTACATTTAATTTTTTTATTTATATCCCATTCTTTTAATTTTTACTTTTTAATTTAAATTTATTTTTATTATTTTTATTTATTTATTTATTTGTTCTAATTTAAAGTCTTTTACATTTCCCATCGTTTACCTAGTTTTATACAGTTCCTTCATTTTTACTTCACACTGAAACAAGTGCCCCCTTTTTTCATATTATTTAAACAATTTGCGTAACTCCGTCATAATTCTAGACTAAAAGGGGGTACCTTGGTCAGTTAAAATTTAGTTTGGTATTCCCACCCTGCTGAAAACATGCACCAGCTCTTTAGCTATACCCTTGGTTGACATATTACACAAAGGGATTGCCTCAGGATATCGAGTAGCATAATCCACTATTACAGGAATATAATGATGTCCCCGAGCAGACTTTAACAAGGGCCCAACCAAATCCAGGACTATCTGTGGACCTCTATACCAGGCATGGAAACTAGAGGACTTTTGAAATGAGGTCTAGGAGCATGATACTGGCACTCAGGGCAGGAAGAACAGAATTCAGACACATCTTTATACACCCCAGGCCAATAAAACCACTGTAAAATCGTCTCAATGGTCTTTTCAGCCCCTAGATGTCCTGCGGTGATATGACCATGAGCAAGGTCAAACACAGTTCTCCTATATGCCTGGGGAACCACAAGCTGTTCTACCACATCCTTACCCCTTTTTGTAACCTCATACAAGAGCTCATTCTTAAGGGTCATGTGTGGAAACGTAAGCCTGTTATCTGGGTCTAATGGGTTCCCATTAACAACTTTCACATTTTCTCTGGCTCTTATCAAGGTCGAGTCCTTTAACAGATGCAAAGAAATCCTCTCACTTCAAGGGGAGGTATGCTTTCCACCCTATCACCTCTGCCTCCTCTGACAGAGGTACCTCACTTTGTTCTTCATCTTCCACCTACTTTCCCAGCCATACTAGCAAAAGGGCAAGGGTCTGAGGGTTCCGGGGTCACACCTGCGGCCAGCATATCATTAAGATGGTGTACTGGCTCTATACTGTTCACCTCTGTAACCACATGGGACTTCCACAATTTCCACAAATGGGGAAAGTCTCTCCCTATTATAACATCATGTACAAAGGAAGGGACCATTCCCACGTTAACCATATCTGAACCCCAAGAGGTCTCAATATTCACTTCAGCAGTATTATAATAATAACGTGTGTCACAATGTATGCAAGTTACACCAACAGTTGTTTGTTGCCCCTTTAAAGCAGGGGTCTTCAACCTTGGTCCTCCAGCTGGTATGGAACTACAGATCCCAGGATGCCCTGCCACAGTTTTAGCATGCTGTTATATCAAAACGGTGGCAAGGCATGCTGGGATGTGTAGTTGCACATCAGCTGGAGGGCCAAGGTTGAAGACCCATGCTTTAAAGCATTTACCAACCCATCTTTCACAAGGGTAATTAAAATTTCCTGAGTCCAACAATGCCTTTACTCGGTTACCTCCCATAACAATCTCACAAATTTGTTTTTCATACTCAGCCAAAGGCACAACAGTACAGGCTAACTTGGCAAAGTAAGACATTCTGCGACATTCAAAGACAGCATCACATTGCATAGTTTCTTGAACAAATGGGCAATTAGCAACAATGTCCTGGCATACCACACCTGAAACATGTAATCACATAACTGTCCAGTTTTTAGGCAGGCAAGACCTTTCTGGCACCACTGACCCATCTTTGGACTGAGCACCCTCAGTCTCTTCAGTTTTAAGTTCTTTTAACTGCCCAGGACCCTTTTCCCATGGAACAGTCTTACCAGGTTTCACCGATCTAGGGGCTGCTGCGGTATAGCCAATAGTTCCTCTGCCACCAGATAACTTTCCTCCATTTCCACTATATGGGCAGCGGTCTTAGCATCCCCATGGCTCATCCACTTGCATAAAGCCATGGCCAGGGACCTCAAGTAACGGTCCATGACAACTCTTTCAACCATTTAGGATCCAGTTAATGATTCTGGTTGTAACCATTATTTGGTCAGGTGGATGAGGTCGTCCATTTGCGAGCAGGGCGGTTTGTCCATGTAGTACACCCAGCGATGCACACATTGCTCTCCGACCGACAATGTAACTCCCAGACTCAGAATTTCTGCTTTTAGCTTTTCATAGTCCAAAGCATCTGCCATGCTTAAATCAAAGTATGCTTTTTGAGGTTCGCCAGAGAGAAAGGGGGCCAGCAATCCAGCCCACTGATCCTTAGGCCAACTCTCCCACTCAGCAGTCCTCTCAAACTTAGTCAAGTAGTACGCTTCTACATCATCAGTCTCTGTAAATTTTTGAAGGAAATGGCTTGCCCTTATGGAGCTGGTTTGGACGTTTGTGGAAGCATTTCCAGGCCATGCTGCTAGATGCTGTACCACCTCTTTTAGAATCTTATGGTCCTGGTGTGGTTGTCACCATGTCTCCTCAACCTCTAGTTGATGTTGCAGCCATATCTCCTCAATCTCCAGTTAATGTTGCCTGGTAGCATCTTGCTGTACCCTGATGGCTTCCTGCTGTACTGCTGTCACTTGTAGCATGGCCTTGACAATATCCTCCATGTTGTTGAGTTTTTCCAGCAATTTTAACATCTTTGGCTGTTTTTCTATATATATATTTTAGAATTTCAATGCTATTATATATTAATTATAAGAATGATATCTTATTTTGTCTAAAGAAATGATATAGACATATCCGGATTTTATATAACACTGAAATTATTATTGGTCATGTGATCCAAATCAGGGTATATATACCCTTCATTTTGGACATTTACTACACCCTGAGGAAGGACCTATGGTCAGAAACGCATTGGTGCTGTTGTAAAGTATTTTATTGGACTTTGTTGTATATTCTCTGTGGTACCTCTATCTGCTTACCTGGTAACAGTGGTACTGTATGTGTCCCAAAAAGAGATGTTTTTTCCTTATTCATTTTTGCTTCCTTATTGATCTTTTTTGGATGTTTGTCTTTTAAAGTTGTGCTATAGTTTTTCATCTTGTTTATTACATTTCAAGTTTTTACGATTTAATGGTGAAAGGACTTTTTTGACCACTTGCACATGAAATATATCTGAATATGAAAATCCACCTCCACTAACAAAAGAAACCTTTATGGAAACGTAGATACCTGATTTCAGGTGAGTGCTGTCTCTAAGGGGTTTCAAGTGGGGATGTGAGATAAAGATCCTTATAGCTACTGTTGAAGAAAGAAGGATACCTTTATATGAATGCATTTTATGTTTTTGAGGTGAGTCTTATGAGGAAGACTCCAGAAAAATCAGAAATGTTTCTGTATTGAAGGCATAACTTGCTGTACATCTCTTCTTCTATTTCAAGTTAAAATATTATCCCAACGGATATCTACTTACACATTATCAAGGGATTGCGCTTTTCTTGGATCACTGTATTATTTGTTGTATGTGCCATAGAGTGTAGTATTGTAAACAAAGTTAACCTACACTCCTGCAAATATAAATGCGTACTGCATGGATCCCGGTGAAAGGGTTCCCCTAGCTGTGGCATTATCCCCCGCTAGAAAGAGCTTTGTGCTGGTTATGGATAATACAGGGGACTCGATATGCTTTTTTTTCCTCTGTAGTTCCAAAACCAGGACCGCCTCAGTTGAGCCCAGTGCTGGTTATGCTAAATACAGAGGACCCCTATGTCTTTTGTCCCCTGTATTTTGACAATGAGGAATGGCTCTAAAAAGCCCAGTGCTGGTTGTGCTAAATTCAGGGGACCCCTATGCTTTTCGTCCCCTGTATTTTTACAACCAGGACTGGCAGTGAAAAGCCCAGGGCTGGTTGGGCTTTTGGTGGGAGGGGGTGCCATGTCCTTTTTTAATTTATTTTACACATATTCAATTTTTAACATAAATGCATAGATAGATCTCACTGATACATCCTTGCATGTGTGTCTAATTGATTTTATTTTCTCATATGCATGCCCAGCGCCAGTGAGCCCCTCTGTCACTCGCTGATGCCCCTGTGCATTGTCCTACTGTTCTGCATGACCACTGCTGCCACTGCTCCACACTCCTGCAGCCGTCTCTCCATGTGCACCCCCAAAACACCTCCTGTGTGCCGGCCTTCCTCCACCTACACTAATGTACCATTTTCTTGCCCTTCTCCCCTACAGGTGGCCTAGTTTGCTCCTCCAAACCCTTAAAGTTAATAAATTATTAAAAAGCAATGAAATTCCATAGACAAATAACCTTACGGTTTCACATGTCTCATTAAGGCTTCTTAGACATGATCTGAAATTTCACAAAACCTACTGTTGTGACACTCAAACTTAAAAAAGCAATGACATTTTGATCATTAAGGCTGATGCCTTAATGGACGTGTTTCTTGTGCAATACAGTATAGTATGCTATCACACCGTATTTAACTGCAGATTCAGCACTCTCACAGTGTGAGATTGCTGTCGCTCACAAAATGGTGGAGCTGTTCATGCACATTAGAATACACACATGCAGTCTATGCAACTGAGGTCTGAGAAGAAGATAGAGCTGCGCAGATGGAATAGGAGTGGTGTGGATGTGGGGAGGAGACAGAGTGTTGAGATAGAAAGGCATGTAGAGGGGGAGATTACGCAGTACATAGGGGGGAGCCAAAGTGATGCAGATGGGTGATGGCTGGAAAACAGTGGTGCGGATTAGGGGGGGAAACGGAGTGGCATGTCAGTTGTGATTTAATGCTCTGAGGTTTTAAAACAATTAAGATTTACCTAATTCTGTTCCCTCATCTCTCATCAGGTTAGAGAGCTGTGGTCTGACCTCTTCCTGCTGTGATGATCTCCGCTCTGTTATTACTACAAACTGCTCTCTGAGAAGACTGCACCTGTCACATAATGCTCTGCAGGATACTGGAATAAAACGTCTGTGTGAGGGACTCAGATATGCAGCCTGTGCCCTACAGGATCTTACGTAAGAACAGTCTTTGGGGTATATTTATCAAAGTTAGATTTTGCCTTTGATTTTAAGTTTGATTTAGCTCAATCAAATCAAATGTTTTTAATCCCTATCAAAATCCTACATTTACTAAAATTTGATTTTGGAAGACTTTTCTAAATACAATTTGTCAGGTTGTGGCCTGGGATTGGCCGCTTCTCATCTATGTATCGGCGTCTTCGATCTCTCAGGTGGTCAGATGCCAGAAACCTGGTTCAGTAGTGGACTGAGGGCCTGATTCAGACCCGGTGGCAAGGCTGCGTTCTCATGCTGCTGGTCGATTTTTGCTATCTGCGCATGCTCATGCATCGCAGTGCGTGTGTGCGAGGCTCTCATAGAGATCGCTCAGAACACATAGACGGCCCGCTAGTTTGAGTGACAGAATGTGCCGCTTGTGGGTGGTAACAGGGGAAGGTCCTGAAATATGGGGGAGTGGATGTGCGAACGCAGGCGTGTCTGAGTGTCAGAATGGAGTTTTTTGAGCGTGTATAAATAAATTGGAGTATCATTGTACACGTCACCTGGCTGTTTTTTCGACTGAAGCACTTGCAGTGCTTGCGGTAGGTTAGGGTCTACCACAAGCACTGCGTATGCCTCCGATGGTTCTCGATGTTACCGATTGTTAAATACACTTCCTGGAGATGACATGTGCTATGAAGGGAAAGTGGGCAGCATTAGACGGGCTTGCAATCGCACTGCTGCCGCACACTAAGACATAGTGGGTGTCCTTATGTGTCGTGATGCGATCATGGGATCTTCATACTCGGCCCCCTGACAGCTGCGTGCGAACACAGCTTAGCGCCTGGATCTGAATCAGGCCCTGAGTATTTTCCCCAGGGTCTGCTAGGACATCCATACTGTGTCTCCATGTCATGATCGGATTCATGGGCGCAGCCATGTTAGTCTGTGTCATCTGATCTGGCTTCCAATGGTAGTCTTGCAGTCACTGAGCTGATCCTTGCATCCTATGACCAGCTACCTGAGAGTATTTAAGTCCAGCTTCAAGAACAGGACATTGCCTGTGTAACTTTACTTCTCTAGTGATTATTTCCTGAGATTGTGTCCTAGGCTTTACACTATACCTTTTGTTACCCATCGCTATTCAGCATCTGGATACCCAGTTACCTATCCCTTGCTATAAGGCATCAGGTTCACCAGAGCTGTTACCCATCACGGCAAAACAGTATCTGGATCTCTGGAGTTGTCCCCATCGTGAATCAGCATCTGCTTCATTGTAGCTGATACTGCAACTCTCAAGTTACTCCTCCAGTACATTCCACCATCACTTCTCAACTACTCCTCTATTCTGCCAGTACCAGTTCCTACTTTCTTAGTTCTGTTCTTTGTCTTCTCACTTATCTTAGATACCTACTCTGGGGGCCACGACCTGTTCACTTGGTGCAGCGAAACCCATATCCCGCTTGGATGGGTCACTGGTGAATACCATCAAGTGGATTAGGTTCTGTGCCTCAGAGTTGGTCTGGCCAACATCTGAGAGTAGCCTATGATGAAGACTTATATATTGCATCCTCGTCTTTTACCACCAGCTCGCCCTAGCCCCTCAGCCACTGAACCCGCAACCGAGAACAACCAATACCATTGCCTCACAGAATTCAATTTTGACCAGTGATTTCTTGTTTAATTTTGCACGCCCATATCCAAATCTAACACAAAATGGAACACAAAATCAAACATCAAACAGAACTTCAAATCCCTAAAATAGCAGACCTGCATTATGCTAGAATCAGTTAGATCCATGCATGCCTTTGTGTGTAAAAAGTTTGTAAAGTGTTAAAAAATTTTGTTTAAATGATGCAGGGTCCCTCCTAAAATCACAAGCAGCACCAGGCTTTTCTGAGTTGATCAGTGAGATCCGTGCATGCTTCTGTGTGTAAAACATTTGTAAAGTGTTAAAAAAAAACTTTAAAAATGATGCGGAGTCCCCTCCTAAAAGCACAATCAGCAGCAGGCTTTTCTGAGGGTACCCCATGCCTGGGCTATCTCCATCATCCCTGGCCAGTGGGTGCAGGGTTGATTACGTATAAAAGTGTAGTGTAAAAAATAGGTGATAACATTGTGCCTGATTCATTACGGATCGCAACTGTGATTACGCACCCAGACATCCGATTGTTGCATACTGCTCAAGCATATGCATCGCACTGGGCTTGCATGTTGGCATTACTGCGATTGCAGACATCATGCAGACCCATCGCATAGTGATTGACAGGAAGTGAGCATTTGAGGGTGTTGATGGGGAGGTCGGCGAAACACAGGCGTGTCAGTGCATTTGAAGTGAACGCTGTTACAGGGGTGTACATAAATTACCCACGGCGATGCCATACGTAGCCTGAGCTTTCACTGCGTACTGGAAGTTTAGCAATTTCTAAGTAAGGTCTGACCTTCTGTAATTGTGTGTGAGACTCTGATGTTACTTGATGGTACCGATGTTTTCGCTAACTTGCAAGGAATTACAGATCTGAGAAAGAGGAAGTGGGCGTTCTTATATTGGCCTGCGACAGCATTGCGATTGCATTCATGAGCATATTTTTGCAGCAGAACTGCGTGAGTGATGCTACCATGATCGCAGTTGCGATCTGTAATGAATCAGGCCCATTGTCTTTTACAGGAGAACTAGAAGTCCTAGCAAGCCTCCGCTGCATGCTGGTACTTGAAGAACCACAAGTACCAGCATGCAGGGCATTAGTGGCCAGCTGGTACCTCTAGTTCACCTGCAAAAGAAACACACACACAACGTGAAAGTAAAACTTTATTACACTCCCACTCACATTCACACATACTTACCTACAGTCCCCGTACACATTCTCTTCTCTTCTCTTTATCCATTCACAAGGTGTATGAGCACACTGGGGTGAAAGAAACCATTATGTGATTTACACACACCTGTTTCAAGTAAGCACTGATGTTAGCATCTTGGCTAATTCCTTGTACTTAGATGGCTGCTGTTACATGAATGGGAAAAGGATCTTCTGGCTGATACAGTGGTTTTTTGTATTCCAGAAGTATGTTTTTCTTTCTAAAAATTTACTTTTATGTTTTGTTTTGTTTTTGTATATTACCCACTGAGGATTTTTGTTGGTGGTACAAGAAATTCCTCAAATTAAAGTGACTTTGTTTTACGCGGCTAAACCCGACCACTATGGGCGCATTCAATGCAAAATCTGCAATAATTTAGTAGTGCCCCGCAATCTCTCATCACTTTAGACGGGAGATCGGCCCATTGACCCTAAGACAAGGATACTTGGAACAAGATCAGTTCAAGAATTTCTGTATATTTTTATGAGTGTTTTAGTAGGTTCAGGTGACCAACTTTGAGATTATTTCTTGCTGCCATTCTGTTGAGCGCCCAGGTTGGGAGTATTTTGTTTTTGTTTGATATATTTAACCATATTTCCAACATTTTAGGAAGTAGCCTCCTACGCCAATTGCTGATAAGCTTCCTGGCTGTGCTGAAAACTCTTTCTAAGAACACACTGGAAGGTGGGCTGCTTAGGTAATGCATAGCCAGTCTGTACAAGGGCCTCCAAATTGCTTTTTTGTTTTTCCAGTAGTCAAAGGGACTCTGAGACATTTCTATGTGTATGGTTTGTGAAAATAATCCTCCATCATTCTTTGGATGGTGACCCTATAAGATGGAGTCGCGGTAGCGGTGTGACTAATTTTTGGCAATTCGTTTAGACCTGACCAGATGTCACAAATTGACTCCTCTGCATCACCACTGGGTCTTTTGGGAAAGCTGAGTTTTTTCCTGGCAGCTGCCGGAGAACTGAAGAAAGAGATGTCGTTGTGTCATGTACCACTTGAGCTACCAACTCACCAAGAGCTTTTTTGTATCTATTAAAATCTGGGTCAGTTTATAAACAAAGACACAATGTATGACAAACCTAAGATTAAGCACAGTCACCAAAATATAGTGATCCAATTTCAAGATATCGGCAACCTTTGGATCCTGGCAAAGCAACAAAAGGATCGACAAGTCTGACATATTTAGTGGAATCACTTTGTTTAATCTCCTCCTTTAATTTTTCAAGCTGATTTTTCATACGCCTAATTAGGGGAATCACCTGACTCAAGCTAGCAGTGTCTGAAATCACTTCACATGTGACTACATTGAAGGGTTTGAGCACTTTACACAAGACAGAAAGCATTCTACACTTCGTTGGCTAAGGAACACTCCTCCTTTCGCAATGTCATGGTTTGTTGTATGGCTGTGAATTACTTTTTGCTGTTCATCCATCCGCTGAAGCATATAAAGGGTAGAATTCAACCTGGTTACCATCTCTTGCCTCATTTGGTGGCAGGGCAAATTTAACTGTTCCTGTAGCTGCTGCAATCTCGTGCATGCTGTGGCTGAGTTGTGAAATGCAGCATCGGTTAATCTGCATACCATCGGCTGTCTGTGGTGACCAATTAGGTCCCACAGCCAGCTGCTGCAGTTTAGAGGAGGAAGCCAGGAAATCTCCATCACCCAAATGAGATCCTGGCTTCTTACCTCCCCTCGCAATGGCGGTAACACGCCTCCGTTTTGGGAAACAGAGGGCACCACCACCCCCTTCCCACTCTCAAATGGCAGCAGACTGCCAATCACTGACAGTCTGCTGCCAGTTTGCAAGCGGGCTCGGAGATTTTTATGCACATTCGCAAAAAGGGTCTGGCGCCTGTGCAGATTCCCAGACATCGAGAATCACAACTCCATTAAAAAAGCCAGAGCATCCATTGATATTACAGAATAAGAAGGACCAAAAGGAGCAAGGCAAAAAATCCATGAGGTTTGTTGGAAAATGATCCAGACGATCACCCAAAAACACTGGGATATATTACTACTGGAGGAGCTGAAATGAAGTGATTCCGCTAAGTATGTCGGACTTGTAGATCAAGTCCTTTATTCACTTCACCAGGTTCCAAGGGTTGACAGGACCTTCCAATCAGATCAATACATTTTTGTAACCATGCTTGATCCTAGGTTTAAATCTATGTCGTGTCTTTCTTCCCAATGGACACAGATCTGAAGAGATGCAAAAATCTGTTGGTAAGAACATTTTCAGCTCAAGTGGCACGTGATCTAGTGATGGCTCCTCCTTCAGTTTCTACAGCAAGTGCAGCTGCAAGGAAAAACAAAACTTTCCCAAAAGACACACTGGTGATGCAGATGAGTCAACACACAAAGTTTTGACATCTGGTCTGGTCTAAAAGAATTGCCTACAATTAATTAGCCCTCTACCGTGACTCCATCTGATATGGTCACCATTCAAAGAATGGTTGAGTATTATTTTAATTATAGCATACATATAGGCATGTCAGATAGTCTGTTTGACTACTGGCAGAAAAAAAGGCAATTTGGAGGCCCTTGCACAAACTGGCTTTGCTTTACTTGAGCTGCCCACAGTCCAATGTGTACTCAGAATGAGTTTTCAGCACAGCTGGGAACCTTGTCAGTGATCAGCGTAGGCGGCTACTTCCTCAAAATGTGGAAAAGGATGATGTTCATCAAAATTAACTACAAATTCCACGAGGAAGACCTTTACCGCCAATTACATCCAAAAATTACAGAGGCACCTGTAATGGTGGATTCCAGTGGGGACGAATTAATATTGTGTGAAGATAATGTACACACTGATGAGGGCGAGGAATCGGATGATGATAGCGACAACATCTTACCTCTGTAAAGCCAGTTTGGGCACATGGAGATCATTGCCAGCAATATCAGCTGCTCATTGGTAACTTGTTTTGTGGGGGCATAAACAAACCAATCGCTTCATGATTGAGGATATTGTTGATGAAGGTGTTGGTGGTGAAGATGGCAGGTGCTTGGATCTAGCAGAGAGAGTGGAGCTAGCTGATTGTCACAAGTCCCCACAGAGACCCCAGAACCAGACCACGCATCTTACGTCTGCAGGTGTTCACCAGCGGCATCTTCGGCACTCACATGGTGGTGCAGTGGCTCCGTCCTCACTGCCTGCCTCCATCAGCATCCTCTCCTCTGGACACAGGCACCCGCAGTCTGCTCTGGTGTCCGCATTGTGGGAATGCCGCCCTCTGGTCCATGCACACAGCCATATTGGATTTCCCAACGTGACTCCGCCTTCACCAAAAGAATAGCTCATCCACAGTTTTCCACCAATCAGCTTATTGCAGCCTCTATAAAAGGATATCTTCTGCAGTGACAAGTTGCCAATGCAACAGGACTTACTGTGCTCCACCAAACATTCCAGCTGATTCTTCAGTACTACACTGCTGTGTGCATCCAGCCATCCTCCATTATACCTGGAGTTCAGTTACCTTCCTTTCCTAACCAGAGTTCCAGCCATCCTCCATTATACCTGGAGTCCAGTTACCCTCCAGCCCTGCCCGGAGTTCCAGCCGTCCTCCATTATACCTGGAGTCCAGTTACCCTCTGGTCCTAATTGGAATTCAGCCATCCTTCAGTATCCACTCAAAGGCTACTTCTGCCAATATATTACTTCATGCGCAGGAATTTCATCAAGCCCAGTTCTTTCCAGAGTGCACCTCAATCAAACAAAACACATCCAAGTCCCAGCCCGGGAACACAGCCTCAAATCCCTTCATCTGTGACACTGATGCTGTACTGCTTGTTGTTACTTTTTTAGCCAAAGTTACTGAATTTGACAAAAACTTTTGTTGGATGCACTGTAGATGACGTAACAGGGAGGACGTTCCTAGATGGTTCAGGTCCCTACCTCTACATACTCTGGCAGTACAAAGGTTACAGTTGGCTTGACAATTGTTGTCCGAATTTGAGTAGAAATAACTCCACACAAAAGTTGAGTTGTTTGTCTTATGCCCAGGTATGACAATGGACTTTTCCTTTTTCATGGGCAACAACTGTTTCACTATGGTATTACTGACTGGCAGCATCACAATACTTGTATGGAATATAACACTGCAGTATTACTGACCGAGAGCGTCACAATATTTTATGAATTATACACTGCAGTATGATGAACCTGTAGCATCACTCACAATACTGTACGAATTTTACACTGCGGTATGATGAACCTACAGCATCACTCACAATATTGTGTGAATTGTATACAGCAGTATGATGACCTACAGTGTCACTCACAATACTGTATGAATTTTACACTGCACTATGATGACCTACAGCATCATTCACAATATTGTATGAATTGTATACTGCGGTATGATGAACCTACAGCATCACTCACAATGCTGTATGAATTGTATACTGTGGTATAAAGAACCTACAGCATCACTCACAATATTGTGTGAATTGTATACAGCAGTATGATGACCTACAGTGTCACTCACAATACTGTATGAATTTTACACTGCACTATGATGACCTAAAGCATCACTCACAATACTGTATGAATTGTATAGTGCGGTATGATGAACCTACAGCATCACTCACAATATTGTATGAATTGTATACTGCGGTATGATGAACCTACACAGTACTCACAATACTGTGTGAATTTTACACTGCAGTATGATGAACCTACAGCATCACTCACAATACTATATGAAATTTACTCTGCGGTATGATGAACCTACAGCGTCACTCACAATACTGTATGAATTGTATACTGCGGTATGATGAACCTACAGCATCACTCACAATACTGTATGAATTGTATACAGCAGTATGATGAACCTACAGCATCACTCACAATGCTGTATGAAATTTACGCTGCGGTATGATGAATCTACAGCATCACTCACAATACTGTAACCATGTAATTTATGTCATTTTGAAAGAGATGTATTTGGATATTACTATTGTTTTGAGTTCAATTCATTACCAGCGACACCTAGTATATATATTGTATATCATATATTTTAGATCTACCCCTGAAGAAGTCTCATAAAGAGACGAAACACGTAGGGTTTTAATGAAAGGTGGACACTACATTTAAACATCTGCTGATCGAAAGGTTTACGATATCCCTTTCCTAAGATTGGAAGGCTGTGCATTACCAAATTGTGTAAGATTGTCCATCTAGCATACTGTTAAATTTTAATAAAGAATTATTTTACTTTCTATTTTTCTAATTTTTATTAACGTTGGCCTTGGGCCTGTGTTTGGGTGTCTTGGTACGAGGGTATATTTTTTAGAACCTCAAGGAGGACTTAATGCATACAAGCCTTTGGAGAGATTGCATTGTGTTTTATAAAAAAATTTAAAAAATTGTGTTTGCGATTTAGCGCCCCATCAGTAACCCATTTGTATATCTTTAAATTAGTCCTTCTAACAGGGGACTTACTGAAGGGTGCTGCTGTATGTGAATTGATCAGCGCAGTTTGGGATTTTTGTGGTATATATATATATATATATATATATATAAAATGTGATCTAGGAAGACTGTAGTAACTGTGCATATAGTATAGTAGGTGTCACTGGAGCAAGATAAGGTAAACCTGGCCCTCCCTTTGTGGAAAAGAATAGGCAGCATTGTTTTGTCTCCAAAAAAACATGTATTGATCACCGATGGATTAAATGCTTGGTCAACGTTTCAAGGTCCTAAGACCTTTTCGTCAGGAGTACCGCCTATTCCTTTCCACAGATCGGACAGGTTTCCTTTGGAGAGATAAAACTGTATGTATATATATATATAAAATGATGCGTGTATATAATATGATGCATGTATATAATATGATGTGTGTGTCTTGCTCCAGTGACACCTACTGTAATATATGCACAGGATTGTTTGAGGAAGGGGGCCCCTAAACAATGCCTTGCCTAGGGCCCTGTGAGGTCTAAATCCGGCTCTGTGCATGCATAGAGGAATCGATCGTAAAGTGAGTGACAAGCTGTCAGCAATTGAGGATGGTAACCTGAACGTGGCATATATGGGAAGGCATACATTAGCCCTGCCCAGGCTGCGGCATGTCAAACCTGCCACAAGAGCAAGATACTTGTTCAATGTTTGTCGATGTTACAGATATTTACATAGGTAAGCGACGACGTACGCATTTGAGAAGGCAGCAGTGGGTGTCTTTATACCGGCTGTGTATCAGCTGCAATTGCATGTTTTTGCGGCTGCGTTTCATGCAAAATACTGTAGCTGCTTCGATCTCACTAGCGTCCATCTCTAAACAAGCCAATAATACACAGATGGTGATAGCAATTGGGGAAGAGCAAGAAAAAGTACATTTTTTTATGTCCTTAGTATATAGCTCCACTCCTCAGTACTCATTAGGAATCTGCAGAATTCTGCATTAGTTTGTTTAATGGAGGATGTATCTCTGAAATCTCCTGTAGTTGTCTGTCATTAAATTACCTCGTTACTTAGATGTTTGCCTTAATCCTTTGGAAACAACCATATTTGCATGATGTAAGGCTTGATAAACGTTAGTAAATTTTCAGCTATGACATCATGTTGAGTGTGAGGCTGTAACAGTATAAGGAATAAACTAATACAGATCCCTCATCTGTCATCAGGTTACATAAATGTGATCTGACCTCCTCCTGCTGTGATGATCTCCGCTCTGTTATTACTACAAACCGCTCTCTGACCAGACTGGACCTGTCATGGAATGCTCTGGGGGACTCTGGTATAAAACATCTGTGTGAGGGACTGAGACATCCGGCCTGTGTCCTACAGGATCTTATGTAAGATCTATCTCAGTGTTATTATATCTGTTCTCTCAGTACAAGTCATAGACCACACAAGGTACAGACACAGGAAAATAGCTACTGGCTCTTCTCATATGTAAATAGTTACTGGATCTTATGTTATATTTTTATGGAACTATTATTCCATTCATTGTTAAGCTACAACAGTTGCTTTGTTTTAATATTTTTTTAATAAAAACATGTTTTATGCATTAGTTATTATTAGCCTATTATTCCAGTTATATTAACAATTGTAGATGATATCACTGATATCTCCTGCATTAACCTGTTGTTAACTAGCCCTATTACTTAGATTTTTACCTTAATCTTTTGGAACCAGCCATGTTTGCATGATGTAAGGCTTAATATAAAGTGAGTAAATGTTCAAGCTATGACATCATGCTGAGTGTGAGGCTGTAAAATCATAAGAAATTATCTAAAATCCAGATATCTTATCTCTCATCAGGTTAGAGAGCTGTGGTCTGACCTCCTCCTGCTGTGATGATCTCCGCTCTGTTATTACTACAAACCGCTCTCTGACCAGACTGGAGCTGTCATGGAATGCTCTGGGGGACTCTGGTATAAAGCTTCTGTGTGAGGGACTGAGACATCCAGCCTGTGTCCTACAGGAGCTTAGGTAAGATCTGTCTCAGTGTTATTATAACTGTTCTCTCAGTACAATTCATAGGGCCTGATTCAGCAAGGATCACAATTGCAAAGCATCATGCAGGTAGCTTTGCAATTGCAATCCTTGCAATAATGCAAATGCAGCAGAAGATGTATGACTCCCCTGCTGCATTTGTGATCCCAGCACTGTGATAGAGGTCGCAGGCTTGGATCACCATCGTAACCATCGTGACCATTGGTGGTCAATGGTCACGATGGTGGATGGTGCCGGGCAGCCGGCCCGTTGAGTAAGCCTCAACTTACTCAGTCTGGCCGGCTTGCAAGCCCTGGGATGGACACTCCCGGAAAATGGGGCGGACACATCCCATTTCCGGGAACACTGGCCGACCCCGCCCCTGGCCCCCTCCTTAGATGTTAGCAGAATGGGTCCTGCGCATGCACACATTCACCAATAATCAGGAATCTGCGTTCAGTCAGCTATGCACTTGCCTGTACAGCTGAATCAAGCCAAATAGACCACACAAGGCACAGACACAGGAAAATAGCTACCGGATCTTCTCTTATTTTATCTGAGTATATTTTTATGGAACTATTATTCTATTTATTGTTAAGTTACAACCATTGCTTTCTTTTATTTTTTTTTCAATAAGAGCATGTTTCCTGCATTAGTTATTAGCCTATTTTTCCAGTTATAGTAATAATTGTTATGTGATATCACTGATATCTCCTGTATTACCCTGTTGTTAAATAGCCCCGTTACTTAGATTTATTTCTTAATCATTTAGAAAGAGACATATTTGCATGATGTAAGGCTTGATAAGCAGTGAGTAAATGTTCAGCTATGACATCATGCTGAGTGTGAGGCTGTAACATTATAAGAAATGACCTAATATCCAGATCCCTCATCTCTCATTAGGTTATGTGGCTGTGGTCTGACCTCCTCCTGCTGTGATGATCTCCGCTCTGTTATTACTACAAACCGCTCTCTGATCAGACTGGACCTGTCATACAATGCTCTGCAGGACACTGGCATAAATCTTCTGTGTGAGGGACTGAGACATCCAGCCTGTGCCCTACAGGATCTTACGTAAGATCTGTCTCAGTGGTAATATAACTGTTATCTGAGTACAAGGCATAGGGCCTGATTCAGAGCCGCTCGTTCGTTCGGACTGATGTTCGCACAACTGCGCATGCGTACGGATTTTAATAAGCATGCGCGAACCAGTCAGTGCGGCCTTAAATCGTGTGCTCACTAAATAGCGAATGCCTGCTATTTTGAATGACAGGAGGAGGCGTTTGTGGGTGGTAACAGGGGAAGGTGCTTGAAAACGGGGAGTGGAGATCCGAACGCAGGCGTGCCAAACGGTCAAAACAGGCGTTTAATGGGTGTGCATAATTAGTAAAGCAGCGTCATCGACCACGTCACCTGGTTGTTTTATAGTCAGAACTGCTCGCATGATTGTGGTAGGAAAAACCAACCACAAGAATAGCGAGCAGTTGATACACCGTCCGATGTACTCGATTAATCTAATAGCGGAGATGGCGCCAGGGGGCGTTTTTTTCAAAATTACGTTTGCATGTTTTGTTCACTCGTTCAGACATAGAGGTGTGAACAGACCGCAAAGAGCGAACGGTTAATTTAAATAGCCAGCCCCTTTTTTCTGGACGAGCGAGCGCAAATAGCGTCCGGCTCTGAATCTGGCCTGTAGTCCACACAATGTACAGGGACAGAAAAATAGCTACTGGATTTTCCCATATGTTATCTGAGTATATTTTTATAGAACTTTTATTCTATTCATTGTTAAGCTACAACCATTGAATTGTTTTAATGCTGATAGTGAAGCTGTAAAATGATAAGAAATGACCTAATGCAGATCCCTCATCTCTCATCAGGTTACAGAGCTGTGGTCTGCTCATCTACTGTTATCATGATCTCCGCTCTGTTATTACTACAAACTGCTCTCTGACCAGACTGGATCTGTCATACAATATTATGGGGAACTATGGGACAAAACTTCAGGAGTGTGTGAGGCCGTCTCTGCAGCTTCTGGTGTATGAGATTTGAGTCGCATCCACAAAATTGTGTTATCTTGCGCAATTTGCCCCAACAGATAATTTTGGTCTTGGCCTGTATACATAGATGGACACATCCCTGCACCAGTCTTATCCATCTGCTTGTGAGAGTAGCCATTACTATTAGCACGCATTCACACCAGTGCTATCCTTGGTGTAAGAGATGATGTCTGTATACGACCACCACTGTGGGAGTGGGCACATATCAAAAGGGGTTTGTCCACTGAAAATGGGGCATTCCAACATGAGATGCCACCTATTTCTTGTCACTCTGGGAACATTCTTTTCTAAATGCACCTTACCTATATGATGGTTTCCCACAAAGTGGAACCGCTGAAGATATGTATCCTCCCTGGGAAGACGGTGTCTTCAGTCAGTATTAACTTTTTATGTAGGTCACATCGTCTGGAGGATGCCTGTTTGTGTACTAATATTAACAAGGTCCTCATCATACAACAGCAGTTCAACCAGACTTATGCTCCCTGTGTAAGTTCCGGCCCCTAGCATCTCTCAGCCACACTATCATCTCCCACCTGCATCTCTCAGCCACACTAACATCTCCCCCCTGCATCTCTCAGCTACACTATCATCTCCCCCCTGCATCTCTCAGCCACACCATCTCCCCACTGCATCTCTCAGTGACACCATCTCCCCCTTGCATCTCTCAGCCACACCATCATCTCCCAATGTGTCGTCTCTCAGCACACCATTATCTCCCAACTGCGTTATCTCTCAGCACACCATCATCTCCCCCCTGCATCATTTCTCAGCATACCATTTACATCTCTGTGTCATCCCCCCTTAATTCTATGTTTCTATATGTCTCCCCCCCCCCTAATTCTATGCCTCTGTGTGTCTCTGGGGCCCGTGTACCATTGCATATTTGCGGCTTAATCCCTCAGGGGTTAACCAGAAATACTGTATAGGTTTCTCCTAGATGTATGAAGGAGAGACCACAGCAAGTATCTCTGATACCTGCTATGATTCCTCCATTTCCGGAGGCAGCAACATCCCTTATAGGTTTCTATTGCATTCCAGTTATTTTCACCCACAGCTAATGCCACCTGAAGATGGCTTTAGCTGCTGTAGCCTATGGGCCCTCTACTTGCATGTGCCGGAATGGTACATTCAGGTGATATGATCACATCTTGCATTACGATCATGGGCGGTACTGTCATGCCCAGTTTGCATTGCAAATAAATGGGACCCTTATGTTGACTCCCCCCCTTCAGTCTATATCTCTCTGTGTGTCTTCTCCTCCCCTCAGTCTATATGTCTCTGACTGTGTGTGTATTCTCCCCCTCTCACCCCCCATGCCTTCAGTTGTGTCTCTGTCTCTCCCGGGTCTCCCCCCCTCTCCCCCACTACTTATATACAGCTGGGAGTCGGGAGCTGGTGGGATGGTGAGGCCAGAGTTTAGGGAGTGTGACGCTGGTATCGTGGTCACGCTCCCGCCAGCAGCCCTAATAGTAGGCCCTGCTGCTGTACTGGTAGTAACGCCTGCAGTGCACCACAGGCCTTCCTCGGTGGCGCATTGTGGATGAGCAGCTGTGGCAGAATGATGGCAGGTAGCCGGGTGGTCGGTGCATGCATGGTGCCCTGGTCATCAGCGCCTCCCTCTGCTGGGCCTGCCACGGTGCCCAGGGCACTTGCCCCAATCAACCCCCCCTATCTACACCACTGCTCTCCCCATCCACTTACTGTTACCTAGCCCACTGTATGACAATACTGCTAGACTTTCCATGATATCTATATTGGTTCTGCCCCGATTCTTACACTCTCCATCACATGTTATCAGGCCATACACATTCTGATTATACTTATTCTTATTTATGGATGTGACTCTAGAAGTTTTACATTGGGATTCTGCTGGGCGATCCCATGCTCTGTTTAATGCTGGGTACACACTAAGCGATATGTACCAGAACAATATGGCTTGCAATGGGCCACGGGTATACATCAGGATGATGTAATGAATGACCAAATGATCCCTCGTTCTGTCCTTCATTATCTTGAATGGAGCCACATGCGATATAATCTGATTGGCCGTGTAGCACAACTAACCTGATGATATCGCATGTGACCGCTGGATTGCTGAATCTGGCCCTAAATGCAGATTTGAAAATGAAGAGCAAGCATCTCTGCACCTGGGTAAAACCATGTTATACTGCAATGTGGGCAGATGTTATACTGTATGTGCAGAGAGAGTTAGATTTGGGAGGGGCCCAAACTCAGTGCTAAAGTGCAGTGTAAGGATAAATATGTCTAGCATTTCTGGGCTACATGCAACAGCAGCTGGTATTTACCCTGCATGGAATAATAATAAATGTATCTGCTGGCCTCACATTGCACCATGGTTTGTGTCAGATACAAAGTTACTGGCTTTTTTGTTTTACTCCCAACTCACCATCAGCCCATGTGTGCTCCCAATACAGGACAGATACCATTGTTTAGGAAGCTTTTAGCAGACACTGAGAAGGTCAGACAAGGTTGTTACTAGGGATGAGCAGGTTCGGATTTCAGAAATCCGAAGCCCCCCGATCCGAGCCGGGAACAGAGTCCGACTCGGGATTCCCGCCTGACTCGGACCTGAAATTGAGGCAAAACGCCATCATCCCGCCTTCCAGATCTTGCGGGTTTTGGATTCTATAAAAGGTCCCCGCGCTGGTGCCATATCTCGCTCCGGCTGTGGACAGTGAAGAGGGAGGGTGGGAGCTAGGGCTGGCTGGGCTGTGTTGTGTTGCTGTTGTCCATAGGGGCTGTGTCCACTCCTCCAAAGTCCATAGGGACTGGCTGGGCTGTGTTGTGCTGCTGTTGTCCATAGGGGCTGGCTGGGCTGTGTGGTGCTGCTGTTGTCCATAGGGGCTGGCTGGGCTGTGTTATGCAGTCAGTTGTCCATAGGGGCTGTGTCCACTCCAAAGTCTATAGGGGCTGACTGGACTGTGTTGTGCAGTGTCCCATAAAGGCTGTAGTCCTAAAGGGGTGCTGTAATGTTGTGCAGGGGGTGATCTGTCCATCAGGGGTGCTCCTCCCAAGTGCAAAAAAAACATTTATTTCTGTGTTTGTGAAATGTGTGCGCAGTAGCTGCACGTGCATCAACAAAGGAGCAGCGCCAAGCGTGCGCCTGTGTCATAAGTAAAGGGCCGGCTGGCTCATCTCTTAAATGGTGGTGCACTCCAAAAAAAAAAAAAAATTCTTCTTTTCTGTGTTTGTGAATTGTGTGCGCTGTAGCCGCACATGCACCAACAAAGGAGCAGTGCCAAGCTGTAAAGGGCCAGCTGGCTCGTCTGTTGAAGTGTGGTGTAACCCCCAAAGTGCGCTCCACAAAAAATAAACAATTCTTTTTTTCTGTGTGCCTTAGCCGCACGTATCAAAACACATAAATGGAGGACAAAAATTTGTCCGATAAAAATAAAATAGGGAATGATCAAGAACCCCTTCCTCCTAGTGCTGGAGCTACTGCCACTAGTCATGACATAGACAATGAAATTCCATCAACGCCGTCTGCCAAGGCCGATGCCCAATGCCATAATAGAGGGCATATAAAATCCCAAATACCAAAGTTCAGGAAAATGACCTTAAGAAAAAATTTAAATCGTCTGAGGAGAAACGTAAACTTCCCAAAATGCCATTTACGACACGGAGTGGCAAGGAACGGATAAGGTCCTTCCCTATGTTCATGACTAGTGGTTCAGCTTCACATGACGATGGAAGCCCTCCTCCTCCCGAAAGAAAAATTTAAAGATTTAAGCTGGCAAAAGCACAGCAAAGAACTGTAGAGAAGATATCACAAATCCCCAAGGAAAGTCCAAGTGTGGTGGCGGTTGCGATGCCTGACCTTCCCAGCACTGGACAGGAAGAGGTGGCTCCTTCCACAATTTGCACGCCCTCTGCAAGAGCTGGAAGGAGCAACCACAGTCCAGTTGCTGATATTCAAATTGAAGATGTCACTGTTGAAGTACAACAGGATGAGGATATTGGTGTAGCTGGCGCTGAGGAGGAAGTTGATGACGAGGATTCTGATGGTGAGGTGGTTTGTTTAAAATTAAATCAGGCACCAGGGGAGACAGTTGTCCGTGGGATGAAAAAGCCCATCGTCATGCCTGGGCAGAAGACCAAACATTCCACCTCTTTGGTCTGGAAATATTTCAGTCCAAATCCAGACAACTGTCTTGCCATATGTTGCATGTGTAAAGGTTAATATGTAGGGGTAAGGATGTTAACCACCTAGGAACATCCTCCCTTATACTTCACCTGCAGCGCGTTCATAAAGTGTTACTGCCAAGTTCAGAAACTGTGTCTAAGACCATAAGCAGTCCAGGGACACCTAAATCCCTTTGTCCTGTTGTATCCAAGTGCCTGCAAACCACACCTTCAATTTCCTCCTCAGTCAGGATCGGAAGTAGTCCTGCATTCCATGTCACTGGCATGACTGACTCTCCTATCCGGAATTCCTCTGGAGGATCCTGCATTGCTATGCCTACTGCTGCTGCTGTTGCTGCTGGGAGTCGTTCATCATCCCACAGAGGAAGTAGGACCACCACTACTTCTTTTACTAAGCAATTGACCCTCCAACAGTCCTTAGCGAGGAGGATGAAGTATGACAGCAGTCATCCTGATGCAAAGCGGATAACTGAGGCCTTGACTGCTATGTTGGTGTTAGGCGTGCATCCGGTATCTGCCATTGGTGCAGTGGGTTTCAGACAATTGATGGAGGTAGTGTGTCCCCGGTACCAAATCCCATTTAGATTCCACTTCACTAGGCAGGCGATACCGAGAATGTACAGAGACATCAGAAAAAGTGTCCTCAGTGTCCTAAAAAATGCAGTTGTACCCAATGTCCACTTAACCACGGACATGTGGACAAGTGGAACAGGGCAGACTAAGGATTATATGACTGTGACAGCCCACTGGGTAGATGTATCGCCTTACGCAGCAACAACAGCAGCATCACCAGTAGCAGCATCTCAGAAACGCCAGCTTGTTCCAAGGCAGGCTACGCTGTGTATCACCGGTTTCAGTAAGAGGCACACCGCCGACAACCTCTTAGAGATACTGAGGGAAATCATTGCCCAGTGGCTTACCCCACTTAGTCTCTCCTGGGGATTTGTGATATCTGACAACGCCACCAATATTGTGCAGGCATTACATCTGGGCAAATTCCAGCATGTCCCATGTTTTGCTCACACAATAAATTTGGTGGTGCAGAATTTTCTGAAACACAACAAGGACGTGCAAGAGACGCTCTGGGTGGCCCAAAAAATTTCTGGCCACTTTCGCCATTCAGCGACTGCATGCCAAAGACTGGGGCACCAGCAAACACTCTTGAACCTGCCCCTCCATCACCTGAAGCAAGAGGTTGTGACACGGTGAAACTCAACCCTCTATATGCTTCAGAGGATGGAGGAGCAGCAAAAGGCCATTCAAGCCTATACATCCACTTATGACATAGGCAAGTGCAGTGGAGAAATATTTCTGTGTTGTGCAAGGTTCTCCAGCACTTCGAACTTGCCACACGTGAAGTCAGTTCAGACACTGCCAGCTTGAGTCAGGTCATTCCCCTCATCAGGCTTTTGCAGAAGCAGCTGGAGAAAGTGAAGGAGGAGCTAAGATGGAGCGATTCCGCTCGGCATGTGGGACTTGTGGATGAAACCCTTCATTCGCTTTGCCAGGATTCGAGGGTTGTCAATCTGTTGAAATCAGACCACTACATTTTGGCCACCATGCTTGATCCCAGGTTTAAAGCCTACGTGGTGTCTCTCTTTCCAGCCAACACAAGCCTGCAGAGGTGCAAAGACCTTCTGGTGAAAACACTGTCAGCTGAAGCGGAACGTGACACGTCATCTCCTTCTTCATTTTCTCCCGCAACTGGGGCTGCCAGGAAACAACTTAGGTATACTAAGCAACCAGCTGGCAGTGTTGCAGGCCAGGCAGGACCAAGTTTGGACATCTGGTCCGGACTGAAGGACCTGGCAACAATTTCTGACATGTCTACTGTCACTGCATATGATACTGTCACCATTGACAGAATGGTGGAGGATTATATTGGTGACAGAATCCAAGTAGGCATGTCAGACAGTCCATACCTGTACTGGCAGGAAAAAGAGGAAATTTGGAGGCCCCTGTACAAACTGACTCTATTTTATCTAAGTTGCCCCCCTCCAGTGAGTACTCCGAAAGAGTGTTTAGTGCAGTCAGGAATCTTGTCAGCGAAAGGCGTAGGAGGTTGCTTCCACAAAATGTGGAGAAGATGATGTTCATAAAAATGAATTATCAATTCTTCCAGGGAGACCAGCCTCCAGAACATACAGAGGGACCTGTAGTGGTGGATTCCAGCGGGGATGAATTAATACTCTGTGAGGATAAGGATGTACACAACAATGAAGAGGGTGAGGAATCGGTGGATGAGGAGGATGAGTATGACATCTTTCCTCCGTAGATCCAGTTTGTACAGGGACAGATTAATTGCCAGCTTGTTTTGTGGGGGCCCAGACAAACCAATCATTTCAGCCACAGTCGTGTGGCAGACCCTGGCGCTGAAATGATTGGTTTGTTAAAGTGTGCATGTCCTGTTTATACAACATAAGGGTGGGTAGGAGGACCCAAGGACAATTCCATCTTGCACATCTTTTTTTTGGCATTATGTACTTTTTGGGGCCTAGTTTTTCAAACTGCCAGCCTGTCTGCCACTGCAGTGCCACTCCTAGATTGGCCACGTGTTTGTGCCGCACACTTGTGTCGCTTAGCATAGTCATCCAGCAACCTTGGTGCAACCTTTTAGCCTAAAAACAATATTGTGAGGTGTGAGGTGTTCAGAATAGACTGGAAATGAGTGGAAATTAATGTTATTGAGGTTAATAATAGCGTAGGAACAAACAAACCCACATATTCTGTGAGTTTAGCTGTTTTTATGCTTTTTTCCAAAAAAATACAGATTAAAAACACAAAACCCAGAACCCAAAACACGGATGGGTGGTTTTTGCAAAACCAATCCAGATCCAAAACACGAAGAAAAATCCAGATCCAAAACCAAAACACAAAACACAAAAAGTGGCCATGCACACCCCAAGTTGTTACGTGAATTCATTTTAAACATCTTCCACATACAGAAATCCATGGAAATGCTAAACAGAATCTGAATGGCAGAATACGACCATTATGGTGCTTGGAAGCAGCATATACAGTGGAGAAGACAATACATTCTACTCTAAGTATTGTTGTAATACTTACTGACAAGTGGCTCTTCTTACAGATCTCCAATACCAACATAATAACCATAATATAATCAGGCCATGCCCCAGTACTAATAATGTGTGAGGCTCCCACTAAGCCATGTCACTCTCCCAATTACCTATTACCTCCCTATGAAGCCCTACTGGCCTCACATCACTGACAGACCTCATCTCCCACACTAACTCCACTGATGCTACCTCCACTGTTCCTGGTGCCCTTATAGCTGTGGTAAGGGGAGATGTAATTCAGGTTGTTGGCAACATTATCCACACTATGGGAGATACAGTGAAAAACAAAGGGGTCGGGTGATAAGATCACTGCCTTTAAGGCATAGAATAAGACTTGTTTACTCTGTTACTGCTACAGAAGCTGCCAGACCACTTATAGTAGATATGTTATAAGACAAATAACCTCCTGACCGCGTATGGTCAGAGGCCAAACAGTCAGGGACAGAACTCAGGAGATAAGCATCTCTAGCCCATTAAAGACAGCCAATATGTTACTGTGCATTATGCTACACATTATGGAGACCTCAGATGGAGAGTGAGGTTACAGCTATTATCAGATCTCTTCCCAAGGATAAAGAACCAGGGATGATGGGTTTTTAGAAAAAATTTTATTATACTCTTCATATGGAACCATCTCCAAATCTGACATTAAGGGGCTGATTATGCATCCAGAGTCCATGCGCACAGAGTCACACTTGTGTTTGAGACACACGGTCTCAGAAATGTCTGGAAAATGTATTGAACGTTCCTGGGTGGTGACTGGGAAATGGCTATGACACCGCACGGAGATCGTCCTGTAATGGGAGAGTCACTGATGTGTAACTAAACTGGTTGCAAACTCAGAGGCATAATTGCTGACCACTGATGTGGTATCTGCACCTAGAATTGATGATGCGACCAATTGTGGCATTTACAGACACTGAAAGTGGGCATCTCAATTATTGCATGTCAGGTACATGCCATACTGTCACTCCAGTGGTCCCTTTCTAATTTAATACAGCCCCCCACAGCCCATAGAGCTCAGAAAGACTCTCCACACATCCCAGTGCAGGGCTGGTGAGGTAGATTCTGAGTTCAGACAGCTCTTCACTCCCATAGAGGCACCAGGCCAGAGGCTGGTTTTATGATATAACAATGGGACCTCACATTTGTGATCTGCCTGTGTTAGGGGAAAGCAGCACAGGCTGTCTGCCACTGGGGGTGGATGGGGATTTGGGGAGCTTATTCCCATTCATTGCAATAGTGATTGCAGTGCACATGTAGCTAAAATGCTGCAGTGCTGCCATCTGGTGGTAATGGTTTCCAATGGTCTATGGTAAAGCATATTTAAAAAGTTATTGACGTTGACACTTCGTAAGTGTGTTGCAAGAATATAGCCATGCCACAATGAATGTATAATATTGCCCCTGTACTGTAATATGGGGCTTTTCTGTTAGTATTTGGGCTCCTGCTGGTAAATGGAATATTGGTGTACCTCCCGCCCACCACCTGGGCAGCCGCCAACACTCTAATTGATTCAACTCCACAACCATCCACATATTGCTAAACTGTAGCCATATTTTTGGACCAAGACCTACTAACCCCTATCTTCCAAACTCAACTCATGCTGGAGTCTCCTAAATAGACAGTTTAAGTGAATCACAGTGGACCTGACCTCCTCTATTTCCAGACAACAGTTCATTTACATCAACCACCTTATCTAACATGATAGAACCAGAGAGCGGTGGTGCCCCAGAATTACCAGACAAGCAGTCACTGCAGCAGCTCCTCCCAGCCTGCAACTGAGCACTCCAGATCTTGTCCACACTGCAATGGCATCAGAGATTCAGCTCCCCAACATCTTCACCCTTAAGGTACCTACTGGCTACTGAGTGTTATAGGAAACCCTGCTGAGTTGTGCTCATATATGGAACAAGCTCAGAAGGGTACATCCCCAGCAGATACTCTATATTGTAAGAGTTTGTTGTTTCTAAAGTAAATGGTCCTCCAACTAGAGGAGATTTGTGATTGTGAATATTCAATGATTTCTCCTTAACATTGAAATAGTGACTGATACATCTCATACCTGGCAATAAGGTTGTAGTAGCATGACATGTCAATTATTCTTTTGTGTTCTTTATAATGGGGTCCCAGAGCCTATATATCCCTTACTCCAACTTAATAATGGCTAATCACTTGACAGGCAAGCAACCTAACCACCACTTTAATTTCCCACTTTGATGCTATATATTATCACCCCTTTTATTTGGATCACCTATATTTACAGGTGGTAGTAGGATTCAATCACTTTGATCTTATAGGACCACCAAATCTATTTTAACTCCCAACATGCTCACTTCCTGGGGGTAGAGGGGAACAATAGAGCTCGCCATGCCAAATATATCACATTATGTGCCTGAATAAAGATGTGGGTTAAATGTAAAATGTATCATCACTTAGTCCTAGCTTGAGTCTAAAAATACTGTCACCAATGGAGCCATTACTGAATGGTACATCATGGCCACCTACACTACCCACAGAGGTAGGTAGAAAAACTTGCTATATTGAGCATACATCATGCTATCTGGATTATCACCCCATTCTTTATGCATATTGCTGCTATCTATAGCTCACCTGGGTCACACCAACAACTTCTGGAAAATATTATTGCCTGGCTTCCTCACTTCTAATACCTCTATATCACTACACTTCCCGGTGCTAATTGTGTGAAAATATATAATTAAATAACACCAGCTGCAGGTAAAAGGTCTAGTTAGGACCAAAAGGAATGGAAAAAGAAAAGCTAAGAATATCTTGATTAACTGCGCTTGGTGATATAAAGTGATCCCATGTAATAATAGAAGTAAGTCGGTGATTGCTTTCTATTTTGGACACAGGAGGCTTGTCTATAGTTTACAAATATTCAGTTTAATCACATGGACATCTAGAGAACATAAAAAATGAATAAAATACAGATAAAACCACAATCAATATAACAGCATATTTATAAGAACCAATGGTTATCCTTTTAATAACCATATTATACCCCTTTTTCTCCTAAATTCCGGGTCTGACCCGGAGTTGGAACAAAGTTCCTATCCGGATCAGACCCGGAATTTTGCTAGCGCCGACTCAGGATATTCCGGAGTTCGGTCTGCATAGACCTGGCTTTTGCAGAGTGAAAGTGGACGCTTGAAGATTACGTCATCTCCAAGCGCCACTGAAGCCGGGCCAATCGGCCAGCTAGCAGCGCACTCCAGGTCATCGTGACCCGGAGTGCACTGTTCTCACAGCAGGGTTTTATGGGCTACGCCCGTGTTAAACCTGCTGGCTACCTGTGTTGGATTGCCGGGTCACTCGACCCAGCGATCCAACCCTCTCCCCTTTTACACCAGGGAGCTGCCCGGGTTAACCCTTCAAAAACCCGGGTATAGCTTCGGTGTAAAAGGGGTATAAGATAGAAATCAATTGCTGTATAGGCTTTACATTCAAAGCTGTTCAATCACCACTTCTACATGTGGGAATAGTCAGTGTTCACAGCTGAGTAAGTATTTGATTGCTACAAGTAGATCTTTGCATCAAATGGCTTACAGCATGTAACCAATTTGTTACAATTATAGTGTTCTCACAGAACAAGCCTGAAAACTAGCTCTCTGTGGTTAATAGTGATATACTGGCGTCCCAGTTATAATCACATTAATCCTGCCGCTTGAATAAATACAGTGTTACCTCAGTCCAAGTGGGCTGATATCTTCTGATATCTCCAGCTCCCTGTGTGAGCGTGGTCACGCTGGGATGTCCAGAGCCGGATAATATCCTCTGTGCAAGGTGATCGATCTCTGCTGATAGGCAGAGGTGGACGCTGTGTGCGATATTGAGCAGCTAATCCTGCTATATGTATATTTGCATGCAGCATGTGTGGAAAATGGGTTGGATATGAAATACCGACAGCTTAAAAGCCCTGGAAGTCCAACAGAAGACAATCCTGACGTTGGATGGTAAGTATACTTAACCCTCCCCTCTCCCCCCACTAACCCTCCCTTGGGAGTGCCTAACCCTAAGACTCAGAGGGTGGTGCCTAGCCCTAAGTCCCCCCCATGGTGCCTAACCCTCTCTGCCCACACCCTAAATCTAACCATGCCCGGGGGGGGCCTAACCCTAACCACCCCCCAGGGGTGCCTTAACCTAACCCTCCCCACCCATGGCTAACATTTTGCGACGCCCAGCTTACCTACGTTTGGCATGCCGGGTGTCAGGATTTTGGCATGGGGCTAATGATAGGCATCGGTATTTAGACTCCTATCTCTAGTCCCATGCTGGGCTTTCAGTGTCGGGATACTGGCGGTCAGCATTTCGACCGCCTGTATCCTGACTACATCCCTGAAAAAATTATAGAGAACAATGCTTTTTCAGAAAAATAAGTACCTAGGTTAAATTTGGGGTACCTGAAAATGTGTACTAGTATACTTTGATGTCTCTAAAATTAAGATTTAAAAAAATCTCAAAAATACACCGGCTTCATCCTCCTGCAATCCCAAAAACACCTGTCTCATCTATATACCAAAGTACCCATTTTTTTCCCATTTTCCAACACTTTTTTCATTTTTGCCCCAAAATGGCATGTAGAGCCAAGGCCCCATAAAACTGCAGGGCAACAGAACACCAGCAGCAGCTCTTGCCCTCTTACCTGATGTGGGCAGCCGCTGCTCCTGATCCTGGCACCTGCACAATGAATTTCAAGCAGATAATATCCTCTGTGCAAAAACCTGCCACTGCAGAACACTATACCAATAAAGTGCTGGGGAAATGCATATTTTGCATAATCCCTATCTTAATTTCCATAAATCACTATGTGCTGCTCTGATTGTGTGCAATTCAAAGAGTATCTTTCTTTGACTGCCTCATAGCCTATAGCCAGATAATGAATGGCTGTCAGCATGCCAATTGGTTTATGGCTGGAACTGTCTACCAATCAGAGTGCAGCATTTTCTACCTGTCTCCCAGCCTGCAGCCAGACAGTGAGAGGCTGACAGCATGTTGATTGGTGGATAGCTGGAGCTGTCCACCAATCATAGTGCTGACCGCCATTCAATGTATGGAAGCCTGTGGAGAGATAGTGTGTGACCAGAGACTGGGTAAGCTATTATTTTCATTTATTGGTGGGGTAAGGTCTCTAATGCATTGCTTTGCAAAGGGTCTACAATGCTGCTAAGACAGCCCTGCCTGGATGTGATGGGTGGGGGGTGCACATGAATGATGGACCCTGCTGCAGTCTCTCACTACTGCCAGTAGGAGCTGAGGAGCTCATTCAGACCCGTTCGCAGCGCAGCGCACTTTTGCAGCCATCAGGGACCGGGTAAGCAAATTCCGTGATCACACGGCCAGGCTTAGGGACGCCCTCTATGTCTTAGCGAGAGACGGCAGAGTGATCGCACGGCAGTCTAAAGACGCCCCCTTTCCCTTCACAGCACATGTCATCTCCAGAAATTGTGTGTTACAACAGTAACATCGAGAGCCATCGGAGCTGCATGCAGACCTTGAGGTAGACTCTACCCTGCCGCTAGCACTGCGATCACTGCAGACTGAAATACAACCAGGTGACGTGTACCATGATGTTTCCATGTTAATTAAGCACGCCTATTAAACGCCATTAGAACACACTGACATGTCTGCATTCGCACATCCACTCCCCCGTTTTCAAAGACCAGCCCCTGTCACCACCCACAAACGGTATATGTGGGCTGTGTGTGTGCTACAAATGATCGCTTCCAGACTGGCTCACGCACATGCACTGTGCTACGAATGAATGCAGACTAGCGAATGAGTCTGAATCGCCCTCAGAGAGCGGAAGACTATTCCCCCTAGTTCTCACTGCACATGTGGTAGACAGACATGTACCAGCATGCGGGCATTAAGGGCCCACTGGTACCTCTATTCCTCTTGTAAAATAAATAATAAAGACATGATGCACACACCGAATATTTGTCTTTTATTACTCACCACACTCCCACCACACACTTACCTTGTCCCTAGTGCTGATCTGTACATTCTCAGCAGGACTCACCCTGTAGCAGAAGCAGCTCTATGGGGTCTATTTACTAAGCAGTGTTAGGAGACAGAGTGGAAAGTGATAAGGTACCAGCCAATCAGCTCCCAACTGCCATCTCACAGGCTGTGTTTGAAAAATGACAGTTGGGAGCTGATTGGCTGGCACCTTATCACTTCCTTATCACTTTTCACTCTGTCTCCTAACACTGCTTAGTAAATAGACCCCTATATCTCCTTCTGCAGATTCCACCCTGTGACCTCTGTCATTCACAGCTCAGCACATTACAGGAAAGCAGAAACAAGACAGAGGCGCTGGTACTGCACTTTCTGTTCCTCTTCAGTGTATTACCAGTATATGACCACACCAATACATTCAGCTTAGGGGGTCTGTGACTGTATATACTTTTGCTCAGTGGTGCACAAAGTTTAATTGTTGGTTTGTGGTTGTATTTTGCAGATCTGGTTGAAAATGACAATAATAACTGCAATGAGCTTTGTTGTGTTGGGAAGAGTCACAACTAAATATCAGCGTATTCCTAGGATGCTCAATGATAGTGTCTGGGCTAGATAGCTACAGCTGTAACTTATTACTAAAGCTGCATACACACGTAAAGATTTTCTGTCCAACCATCCAACTAGTTGATTGGTTGGAATGAAAATCTGGTAACATATGGGAGTACCTGATGATCAGCAATTTGCTCCCAAACGCCGGAAAATGGACAAAACTGTTGTTTCGACAAATTGTTTAGATCAAACTTGTCTGATTTATTTATTTCCAGTTATTTATATAGCGCACACATATTCCACAGCGCTTTACAGAGAATATTTGGCCATTCACATCCGTCCCTGCCCCAGTGGAGCTTGCAATCTATATTCCCTATCACATGCGCACACATACACACTAATGTTAATTTGTGTTGGGAGCCAATTAACCTACCAGTATATTTTTGGAGTGTGGGAGGAAACCGGAGCACCCGGAGGAAACCCACGCAAGCACAGGGAGAATATACAAACTCCACACAGGTAGGGCCGTTGTGGGAATCAAACCCACGACCTCAGTGCTGTGAGGCAGTAACGCTAACCATTACACCATCTGTGCTGATGACCATTTTCTTCTGTTTTCTGGCATTTAGGAGCAAATTGCTGATCATCAGTTACTCCCATACGTTACCAGATTTTCATTCCAACCAATCAACTAGTTGGATGGTTGGACAGAAAATCTTTACGTGTGTATGCAGCTTTAAAGTCAAAGGGAAGTTACAACGTGGCTTGGCAATGAGCCAATGAACCGCTGAGCTCCTGTCTGGCTATTTCCCTCTTAGGATTGTGTGTACTTTGCTGATGTATATCTCTCTCTCTCTGTGTTGTGGTGCTGAGCTGATTCTCTAATACCTCTATTCCACCAAAAACCCAGGTCCGACCTGGGTTTTTGGACATGGTTCCAACCCTGGTCAGACCCAGGTCAGACCAATTTACACTGCACCTTTGATCTGCGTTACTCCCAGGCCAGCCCTGTTCACACTGAACTCAGGTCTGCCGTGCTAAACCTGTGAGGTCATAAAAAGTGGGAGGTGAATGCTCCACAACCACCAATCAGCTCATTTTAGGCATGACCTAGGTCGGATAACCCGGGTTGCACCATTTACACTGCACCATTACCTGGGTCCATCCTGGGTCCAACCCTGGTAGCTACCTGGGTTGGATTGCAGGGTCACTTGACCCAGATTATTTTTCAGGGACCCTTTTACACTGAGCTGCGACCCGGGTAGACCCAGCAAAAACCCAGGTTTTTGCTCTGGTGTAAAAGGGGTATAAGAGTCGTACACCCTTAACAGATATATCTGCAGATCGAGTGATCTGCAGATATAGCTGCAGATGATGGTTGTTCATACACATTGAACAACCATCATCTGTAGCGAGCCTGCAGACCACCAGTACACACAGCATGATAACCCAATATATCTGCAGATATATTGGGCATTGGCTGTGCAGCAGCAGGGTCTGCTGGTACACACTGGGTGACAGGCACCCTGGACGACAGATGATCAATTAAAATATCTGCTAGTGTGTACCCAGCATAACATATATGTATGGAGCTGAATGCTGTGTTTTTACACCACCCCTCTGAGGGGCTCACTTAAGCACTGTGGGCCTGATTCAGAGCCGCTCGCAAAGAGCAAGCACTTGCTCTGAATCAGGGCACCCGCTTTTTAAAAAAAATCTGGCTCTTGGCAGCTCGCAAAGCTGTGAGTGACCACCCACAGCTTTTGAGAGCGGCCAGGTGACGGTCGCGATTGTCGCGACCATCACGACCATCGGGCTTGCGACTAGACCCTTGTGGTAGGGTCTCATTCCTGCAAGCCCTAGTGAGCCTCCTGCTCTAATAGATGTCAGTAGGGCCGCCCACAAATGGCAGGCATTCCTGCAGGAACTCCTCCGTTTGCCCAGCCACCCCCCCCCCTCCCCGCCTACCAAATGGGGCGAGCTATCGATCAAAATTGACAGCCGCCCTGTTTGTTGCGAGCCCCGCAGCGAGTTAATTTCTCACTCGCTCCAGGGCTTGTGCACGCGTATTGTGCATGCCGCGCGTGCGCAATGCACCATCATCGACCCGCTTGCGAGCGGGTTTGAATCAACCCCTGAGATTATTTTAATGAAAGGTCTATTATACTGTAGTTAGGCTTACCATACTATCCTTTCAAACTGGGACACTCATGAATTACACAGGTTCCATGGCTGGCTAACTTCAAGCCTGGATTTCACCTGGTTTTAATGAGCCACAGAACCTGTGTAACCCACGAGTGTAACAGTTTAAAGGGATGATATGGTAAGCCTAATTATAGTAGGTCTCTTATCAGTAGCTCAGAATGAATTACTTCCTAGAAACACAAACACAGTATTATTGCATATTACCTATTATTTATTTAGCATCTGGTTTGTATTACAGATATGGTTAGAAAATAGCTTACAGACATTGGTATTAGTCCACTGTGTAATATCCTTTGTAATAGAACCCTACTAATATTCTGCCACTGAGCCGTCAAAAATAAGGACTGACTTTCCTTATAGACACAACTTTATTTATTACTGGTTTTGGTACTTGTGTATTTTACAGAAGAAAGTATAGAATTGTTTTACTGCGCTATGCACTGTTGGATTTACAAATTTAGAAAACTCTATATATGGTTTGCTGTCTGTTTAATTAAACAGGAGGCTTGAATAAAATAAAATAAATCTGATAAGTTAATACAATGGTCCACAGATAGACACTGATAATCAAATGTACATATATAAAATCAAACAAGATGAATCAATCATATAATAGCAAGGATCAAATGCCTCTCTAGCTTAGGTGCATTGCTAGGAGAATGTAACTGTATCACTGAGATTTCTACAGCATAGTGTTCTAATGTTCAGCTCCTACACCAATGGCAACAAATGTAGCAATTAGTTTCCAATGGTGAGGCAGCTCACTTGCACTGCTTAGATTGCAATCACTACTGG
This sequence comes from Taudactylus pleione, assembly GCA_031769625.1. Classification (NCBI taxonomy): domain Eukaryota; kingdom Metazoa; phylum Chordata; class Amphibia; order Anura; family Myobatrachidae; genus Taudactylus; species Taudactylus pleione. The sequence goes on from JAUIMM010000546.1 coordinate 873,128, forward strand.
CGTCCCAGTGTGAAATGCAGTCACGCTGGAGGATAAACGGGTAAGTAATGACAGTTGGAGTATCTCACCCCTGGAAATCCGTGATCACAATAATATCCATCCCAGCTCAGCCCGTCTGGACGTTGTAATTCCGCGGCTGGATGAAGCCGGGTGCCGTACAGCCAGGGACAGATGCTGCTGATAGAGCGGTGGCTGTGTATCAGCTGGCGGTGAGCCCGGCCGGAGACAGGAGCTGCTGGTGGAACGGTGGCTGTGTGTCAGCTGGCGATGAGCTCAGCCGAAGACAGGAGCTGCTGGTGAAGCGGTGGCTTTGTGTCAGCTGGCGGTGAGCCCGGCCAGAGACAGGTGCTGCTGGTGGAGCGGTAGCTGTGTATCAGCTGGCGGTATGCTCAAAACCTCCAAATAAGCGTGCGGCAAGTGTTGATATGCTGTGGAAAAATCTCAGGTGCCTGGGTGATGACGTCAACGCGTTTCGTCCCGTGGAAACCGGGACTTTCTCAAGACTAAGTGCCCTATCCATTGGCACTTCCTTATATCCCTCCAGGCATTAGCCATAATTGTTTAATTGCTTATACACACCAGATAATCGTATATCCTTTGATCAGTATCTTGCTTCAGAAATAAAACCTCATGGTAATACATGTATGAAAAGTCATGGTTAATACATGTATAAAGAGCCAGAGGTTTACATTTAATACTCAGCATCATATATAAATAAATAAAAATAAAAATAAATAATAATAGTAATTAATACATGTTTAAATAATAAAAATGAAAATAAAAATTTATTTAAAAGTGACAATATTCTTTATTTAAAGTTTTTTTAAAAATGAATAAGCCTCCTGTTTACATTAATTTAAATCCCTTACTAATCTTAATCACATGTGACCACATAGCCTGCATTTTAGTCTTAACGACCAATATTTTAAATCATAAAAATATTATTTATTAGCAATAGTCTGAAACATCTATTATCTATATACTAACCAATTTCTATATTATGATAGACCTCACGAATATATATACACACTCCTCCTCAGGGTGACATCTCAATAGATCACTCGTATATGTCACACAGCTAATAAGGATGCAGATGCAACCTCTGCGCGTACATAAATAGAAATACAAATGTAAATGTATATATAAACATAAGAATACATATATACCTATGCACATGCATAAATTCATGTTCCCAGTAAACAAAATTAGCTGGATACTAATAAGAATAGAGATATATACTACCCAGAGTGGAAATGGAAGGGAACCATAATTGTACCTGAACTGTATATGACCAGCATGTATATATAATATAATGTACAAACTAATCAATGTTTATTTCTGAACTGTAAAGTCCAGATATCTCCTTCCTCAAAATAAATCACTCACTATATGGAAACAATAAATGATGATATGATATGATAACCAGAGAGATAGGTAAGATGCTGATGTCCTATTTCTAACTTACTAACTATAGGAGACGGTATCGATGGAGGCGGTGACAGACGTCCCTCGCCACATCAATCCTACCCCTAACTATAGTATGGTGGCTGTACGTTCCTAATCTACCTCAATTAATTGGATAATTTTCCAAATCAGTCAAAAGAGACATGATCTAGTGCTTTATTTAATCCTGCAGGATAGAGAGTATCTAGTTTGAAGATCCAAGCTGATTCTTTCATACATAATTGGTGGAATCTATTCCCCCCTCTTGTTGTAACTTTAATGTGTTCTACTCCTACAACTGTCAGGCTCGATGGATCACTTGAATGATGGTGTAAAAAATGACGTGATACACTATGCATAGATAATTTATTTATAATATTGCGTCTATGTTCTCTAAATCTACATTTAATTGACCTTGTAGTCCTACCTACATATTGCAGGGAACATGAACACTGTAAAACGTATACGCAGTATGTAGAATCACAATTGATGATTTGTTTAATCGGGAAAGTATCGCCATTCACATGTGATGTGATACTAATCGCACGATTAATTGTATGTTTACACGTCAAACATATTCTTTTATTGCATCTATAATTGCCTGACAGTCCTGATGTTAACCATGTACTACTCCTCTGATTGCCCTTAAATGATCTCAGTTCGCTTGATGCCAACATATTCTTCAAATTACAGTTCTTCTTAAAAATAACTCTAGGTTTATTTATTAAGCAGGTTCTCAGAACATAATCTTCATTTAATATTGACAGGTTCTAATTAATAATTTTCTTGATATTCCCTGATTTACAGTTGAATTTGGATATATACAACAGTCTCTCTTCTTCTAATCCAATTGTTTTTCCAAACCCCCTTTTCTTATAGTTGTTTCTATCCTGACCCTTGTCTATTGTTCCCTTAGATTTATCCATAAGGAGATCTGCTCTATTTATGGTTTTGGCATACTCCCTAGTTTTGTTAAGTAGATCTAGTGGATACCCCCTTCTTTCAAAATGATGCAACATATCTTCCATCTGGTTATAAAAATCTTCATCATATTGACAATTGCGTCTGAGTCTTAATACTTGATTCTTGGGAATATTCTTTATCCATGGTTGGTAATGACCACTGGAAAAATGCAAATAATTGCTTGTCCCTACTGGTTTTATATAATTCGACTGGACTATACAATTATCTTGTATTGAAAAAGCAACATCCAGAAAATTAATAGAATCATAACTAAATGTGTGTGTGAATTTAAGATTGAAAGTGTTAGTATTTAAATAATTAACAAATGCCAGTGCTCTCTCTAAACCCCCATCCCAAATTATAAATAAATCGTCAATAAAACGGCCATAGAGGACCAGATTATCTCTATATGGGCCGCTCCAGATGTATTCCTCCTCGAAGCGACCCATATAGAGATTAGCGAAACTCGGCGCAAATCTGGTCCCCATGGCCGTTCCAAGTGCTTGTAAATAGTGTGTGTGATTGAATAAGAAATAATTGTGAGTGAGAATGAATAAAATTGAATTTAAAGCAAAGTCACGTCGTTCTTCGGATAGATTTAAATCCGTCTCTAGGTAATATTTTGTAGCTTCAATCCCAGCTGCGTGTGGGATATTCGTATATAATGCCTGGACATCAAGGGTTAGAAAACCCCACCCCTAGACCAGGATATTTCAGCAGTTTTTTGTAATATGTGTTTAGTATCTTTCACATATGACTGCAAATTAACTACGTGACTCTGTAAATGTGCATCAACAAATTGTGATAAATTAGAAGTGAGAGAACCAATACAAGAGATAATAGGATGCCGAGGAGGTGGAGTGAGTGATTTGTGTATTTTGGGTAAGTGATAAAAAACAGGGGTGATAGGATGTGAACAAATGAGAAATGTATAAATATCTTCCGATATTGCATTTCCTTCTAGAGCTTCATCCAGCATTTTTTCATAATTCTTTTTATACTCCATAGTGGGATCTTTTGACATAATAGTATAATATTTTGTGTCTTGCAACTGTCTCATGGCCTCTGCCATATAATCCTCCCTGTTTTGTATTACGATCCCCCCCCCCCTTATCCGCAGATCTAATGATAAATGATTCATTGTCTCTTAATTGTTTTAACGCTACTCTTTCACCTTTAGACAAATTTTGTCTAAAAGCTAAAGGGTAAAAGTTTGTTTTGTTTTTGTTTGGTCTCTGACATAATTTTCTAAAATCAGTTAAAGTTTTGTTATAGAAAATATTTATAGCTGGACTCTTATGTTCTACTGGAAAAAAACTTGATTTGCGTTTGAATTTTGGCATACTCAAATTATTAGTGTGGATGTTAATATCAAACACCAATACTTCTGTTGAATTTTCACTGAGTAGTTGTTCTAGATTTATCAGAGCTTCCTTATCCTCCTCATTGAGGGTTATTGGGGCTAGGTTATCAGAGATCTTATTAAGGGTTTTAGACGCAAAGTATCGTTTCCTACAGAGATCTCTAGTAAATTTGTTTAATTCGAGGAAAAGTTCAAATAAATTGGGATTTTTTGTGGGTGCAAAATTTAAACCTCTCTGTAGTACCCTCTTCTCGTTATCATTTAAATCATAAGTAGAGAGGTTAAAAATTCCCTTTTCATCTATTTGTATCTTATTCTCCTTCTTTCTTTTTCCTCTTCCTCTTCTACCTCTTTTTCTCTGCGTCTTTTCATATGTTGGGGGGTATACGTCGATAATGTTTCGTACGGATTGGGATGGCGGTGATCCGTTGCTTGAAAAAAATCCCTCGATACATTATGCTTTTCCAAATGAGATGTGTATAGTGGTTTTTTTGAATTACGTGTACTAACATTGGCATCTAATCTGTTTCTAGAAACTGGAGTATTACCAAAATTAGATCTTCCTGTCCTAACAGGAGAATATCTCTGTATAAATTGTGTTTGAGGTTCCCTGTTCTTTAAATGAGGGGGTGGAGTACCTTGTCTTGATCTATATCTATTTTTTATGCTAGAATCTCTTATGTTTTTATTATAAGTTCTAATTTTATTCGTTTTATAATCATCTTGATCTCTAAATAATTTTCGTTTTTTAATTTGTACTAGTTCCCTTTCAAATCTCTAGTGATTGCAATCTAAGCAGTGCAAGTGAGCTGCCTCACAATTGGAAACTAATTGCTACATTTGTTGCCATTGGTGTAGGAGCTGAACATTAGAACACTATGCTGTAGAAATCTCAGTGATACAGTTACATTCTCCTAGCAATGCACCTAAGCTAGAGAGGCATTTGATCCTTGCTATTATATGATTGATTCATCTTGTTTGATTTTATATATGTACATTTGATTATCAGTGTCTATCTGTGGACCATTGTATTAATGTATCAGATTTATTTTATTTTATTCAAGCCTCCTGTTTAATTAAACAGACAGCAAACCATATATAGAGTTTTCTAAATTTGTAAATCCAACAGTGCATAGCGCAGTAAAACAATTCTATACTTTCTTCTGTTTTTGTGGAGACTTCTGTCTCTAGGTTTTTGACCAAACCTGTATTACTTGCAGCTGGCACTGATTATAACCAAACAATTTTTGTATTTAGCGCCGGGGTATTTGCAGCTTTGACTGCAAATAGTTTTTTTCCTTTCATTGTGTATTTTACAGACTCATTGCAGAGAGAACCCAAGTGTCCTACACTCATTATTATTATTATCAATCATGGTAATGTCTAAATGTCTAAATCCCCTTCACAGAGAGGACCCTGATGTCAGCAACCAGTGTCTAGCATCATTCCCTACCATCCAAGAGGGCATAGAGGGGGAATATAACCTTGTGGTTAGCGTGCCCGCGAGGGGACAACTTTCTTCTTTAGGTGGGGACAACTTTTAAGTACACAAGTACCATTTAAAACATTCATTAGATTCTATCTGCAATGAGTCCGTAAAGTACACAAGTACCTTGGTTTTAATTGTTGATGTATGATCCTTCCTTTAGGATATCCATCACCCAGTGCAAGGCAGCAATTTTGCGCCCCCTCCGTTCCTGTACCTGGATTTTGTCCTTGCTCCTCCATAAGGCAGTGCACTACTCAGACGTCCCTGGTATAGTGACTTACATTATTCCACACACTATAATGCCAATTAACAAAGTGCCACTTACATATTTGCCCGACACCATTTTATATCCCACAGTAGGGCTTCTAATTACTTTAAAATTACCTAGTCGTTGCCAGGGGGTTGATGCTCGTTGCCAGGGGTTATATGGTTGTTGCCATGGGGTTTCATGCTTGTTGCCATGGGAGTTTCATGCTCATTGACAGGGGATTTATGCTCGTTGCCAGGGGTGCCATGCTCGTTGCCATGGGGTTTTTTTGCTCGTCGCCAGGCGTTTTCATGCTCATTGCAAGGGGATTTATGCATGTTACCAGGGGTGCCATGCTCATTGCCAGGGGTTACATGTTCGTTGCCAGGGGTTACATGCTCGTTTCCAGGGGGGTTTATGCTCGTTGCCAGGGGATTTCACGGGAGAAGATGCAGCTATCAGCATCTTCTCCCGGCAGCGCCAGCATTCCCAGCACTTCCGGGAATGCTGTGTGCTTTGCGCTCTGCTAACAGACACTAGAGGTCCAGTAGGTCCTCTAGCATCTGTCTCTTTCTTGGCGGCGGCCATTTTTGGATGGCTGTTTTTAGCAGAGTCCATGCGGACGGCTAGGAAGAGACAGACACTAGAGGTCCAGTAAGGACCTCTAGCATTGTCTCCTCTTTGGCGGTGGCCATTTTCGGATGGCCGCCGTATGGCTGAGGCAGCTTTTTTTCACCCCCCCGCAATCCCCACCCGGTGCACGTGCACCTCTAGCCCCCCCCACCTAGTTGCGGCCCTGTCCTTAAAGTCATGTGTGCAAATCACTTAGCAATAAATATAATAATAATATTAATAATTAATAAATAAAGATATAAAGACATACATTTGCATGGGAAAAGCTGCTAATTAAGCATATATAGTGCTGCATAATAAGCACACTGACATTACTAGCTACATATTCCGCGTGACAGTAACAAACCACATTATGTACAACAGGGAATTATATATTTTGCAACACTGTATGGATTGCGAAAATCATTTCTAGTCTGTATAACAAACAACAAGCATTCCTTTAACTGCTGTATTAAACAGCAGAACTATTAGGGGTATAATTACTGAAGTGTGGGATTTTAGAAGTGGAGATGTGGCCCATAGCCACCAATCAGATTCTACAGTACTTAACATGTATCTAGCACCTTCAAGAAGATAATAGTTAGAATCTGATTGGTTGCTATGGGCAATGTCTCCACTTTGATTGTGGATTACCAGATAGCCTGTCAATAGGTAGACAATGTCTAGGTAGACACCAGGGGTAAATTTACTAAAGTGAGAGTTTTTAGAAGTGAGTTTTAAAAGTGATGTTGCCCATAGCAACCAATCAGATTCTACTTAACATTTAACTAGCACCTTCTAGAAGATAATAGCTAGAATCCGATTGGTTGCTATGGGCAACATCACTTTTAAAACTCACTTCAAAAACTCTCACTTAAATTTGCCCTAATCTTCACCTCAACACTCCCCTTGATGCCTAACATTCCTTCCTGGTGCCTAACCCTAAACGTCAGGGTAGGTGTCTGACACTAACCATCCCTTCTAGTGCCTAACCCTAACCCTCCCTCCTGGTGCCTAACCCTAACTGTCTGGGTAGATGTCTGACACTAACCATCCCTTCTAGTGCCTAACCCTAACCCTCCCTCCTGGTGCCTAACCCTAACTGTCTGGGTAGGTGTCTAACCCTAACTGTCCCTTCTAGTGCCTATCCCTAACCCTCCTTCTTGGTGCCTAACCCTAACCATCGGGTAGGTGCCTGACCCTAACCATCTCTTCTAGTGCCTAATCCTAACTGTCCCTTCTAGTGCCTTACCCTAACCCTCCAGTAAGTACCTAACCCTAACTGTTGGGGTAAGTGCCTAATCCTAACTGTTGGGGTAAGTGCCTAATCCTAACTGTTGGGGTAAGTGCCTAACACTAACCCTCCAGTAGGTGCCTAACCCTAACCATAAAAAAAATCATGTGTTGACCATTTTTGTGTTGACCTTTTGACCCTGTCGACCATTTGTACATGTCAACCTTCTTACATGTCGATCTTTAGTGAGTTAACCTTTTGTCCCTGTTGACCTATTGACTTTCTAACATCTGGTGTCTACCCAGACATTGTCTACCTTTTAACTGTCTATCTATGGTCCGTAACCCCTCCACTTCTAAAAACTCTAACTTTAGTGAATATACCCAGGGTGCTGTGCAAATATAAATCCTCATCCTATACGGACTTACAGTACTATAGCTATGCTACTATATACAGAATGAAGACACTACAGACAAAGGAATTGAACTACTGTGGATAGATAATATTCTCCAACCTTATAAATGGCTAATATCAATGTAATTATAAGAATAAACTATAGTGCAATCTAGTAGTAGGAGTGGCATATATTCAGAAATCTACATTTTATAGTGGTGTATACCTCATGTAAGCACATTAAAGATTGATTATTATTACAAATATTTTATATGTTGAGGTACAATTATCTCACATTATTGTGAAATATATAAGTGGCATTAAACAATATATAAATATTTAATAATTCCTTTATTTTTCTACTTTATCTACTTTGTTTTATGTCACTGGCTTCTCATATGAAATTTAATGTAAACAATTAATTTGAATTATTTTATTTATTAGTATAATAAAAGTAAAATTTTAGAAAGGATCCTGACTTGTTACCAGTGTGCACTAATTAAAGACTTCTTTTCCCATCCCTTTTCCTGTGATACATGTTCAAGTAACTGAGGAAGGGCTTTTATTTTTATTAAGGATCTGTTTATGGTTGTTGCTTTGTTTCTTTAGCATAGTATGGTGGCAATGTGGCAGGTCTGTGGCAGAACCTTGCTGTGTCTCCATCTCCTGTATGACCTAGTGTTGTTAGTAACCGTATTTTACTGGGATGTAGTCCAGGGGGCAGTCATCAGGGCCGGATGAAGGTCTGTGGGGGCCCCTGGGCAACAAACGTGGGGGCCCCTATCAATAAAAGTTGAACATATATATATATATATATATATATCACAAGTCCCATGAGGTTGGCACTCCCTTAGAGAGAGTTTAAAAGACCGTGGTGCCAGCAATTCAAATTCCAATCAACACATATCTCTATATATATATCTCTCTCACTCTATATATATATATATATATATATACAGTCAGGTCCATAAATATTGGGGCATTGACAGAATTTTCATATTTTGGCCTCTATTCACCACCACAATGGCTTTGAAATGAAACAAACAAGATGTGATTTAACTGCAGACTTTCAGATTTAATTTGAGGGTAATTACATCCAAATCAGGTGAACGGTGTAGGAATTACAACGGTTTCTATATGTACCTCCCACCTTTTAAAGGGCCAAAAGTAATGGGACTATCAACTCAAAAGCTATTTCATGGACAGGTGTGGGCTATTCCCTCGTTATTTCATTATCAATTAAGCAGGTAAAAGGTCTGGAGTTGATTCTAGGTGTGACATTTACATTTGGAATCAGTTGCTGTCGACTCTCAATATGAGATCCAAAGAGCTGTCACTATCAGTGAAGCAAGCCATCATTAGGCTGAAAAATCAAAACAAACCAATCAGAGAGATAGCAGAAACATTAGATGTGGCCAAATCAACTGTTTGTAACATTCTTAAAAAGAAAGAACGATCCGGAGAGCTCAGCAACACCAAAAGACCCGGAAGACCACGGAAAGCAACTGTGGTGAATGACAGAAGAATTATTTCCCTGGTGAAGAAAAACCCCTTCACAACAGTTGGCCAAATCAAGAACACTCTCCAGGAGGTAGGTGTATATGAGTCAAAGTCAACAATCAAGAGAAGAATTCACAAGAGTGAATATAGAGGGTTCACCACAAGATGTAAACCATTGGTGAGCCACAAAAACAGGAAGACCAGATTAGAGTTTGCCAAACAACATCTAAAAAAGCCATTACAGTTCTGGAACAACATCCTATGGACAGATGAGACAAAGATCAACTTGTACCAGAGTGATGGGAAGAGAAGAGTATGGAGAAGGAAAGGAACTGCTCATGATCCAAAACATACCACCTCATCAGTGAAGCATGGTGGTGGTAGTGTCATGCTGTGGGCATGTATGGCTGCCAATGGAACTGGTTCCCTTGTATTTATTGATGATGTGACTACTGACAAAAGCAGCAGAATGAATTTTGAAGTGTTTCAGGCAATATTATATGCTCATATTCAGTCAAATGCTTCAGAACTCATTGGACGGTGCTTCACAGTGCAGATGGACAATGACCCGAAGCATACTGCAAAAGCAACCAAAGAGTTTTTTAAGGCTAAAAAGTGAAATATTATGCAATGGCCAAGTCAATCCCCTGACCTGAATCTGATTGAGCATGCATTTCACTTGATGAAGACAAAACTGAAGGGAAAATGCCCCAAGAACAAGCAGGAACTGAAGACATTTGCAGTAGAGGCCTGGCAGAGCATCACCAGGGATGAAACCCAGCGTCTGGTGATGTCTATGCATTCCAGACGTCAGGCTGTAATTGCCTGCAAAGGTTTTGCAACAAAGTATTAAAAAGTGAAAGTTAGATTTAGGATTGTTTAGTTTGTCCCATTACTTTTGGGGTACGTGCCCTGGGTGCCGTGGGACCAGCGGCGTGGGGGGGCACCGCCGGCCACGGTACCGGCCTGCCCTAGTTAGCCAGTGTAGCGCCGACCGCAGTGAGTGCGGTCAGCACTACACATTTACACAGGACAGACTCTCATTGGCTGCTGCTGCTGCACACACATCACCGCCAAGCAGCAGCGATGTGTGTGTGAATCAGCAGCCAATGAGAGTCAGATAGACTCTCATTGACTGCTGTGCGCCCACTGCAAGAGCCGGGCTTCAGTCCGGCTCCTGCAGTGGGTAATGGGAGAGACGTCATGACATCATGACGTCTCTCCCATAATGCAGAGCGGCCCGGCCCAGGAGGATGGACGTGCGGATGGTGGCGGGAGCAGGAGCGTGGATACAGGTAAGTATTTTTCTTTTGTTTCAATTCAGTGTGTATTTCGGGGGGGGGCGCACTCTATTACAAAGGAGGAGACTACTACTGGGGGCACTACTGGGGGGGAAAATACTGGGGGCACTACTTCAGGTGGGGGGGACCACTACTGGGGACTACTACTGGGGGGGATACTACTGTGGGCACTGCATCATGGGGAGCCACTACTGGGGACTACCACTGGGGGGGATACTACTCTGGGCACTGCATCATGGGGGACTACTACTGGGGAGGATACTACTCTGGGCACTGCATCGTGGGGGACCACTACTGGGGACTACCACTGGGGGGATACTACTGGGGGCACTGCATTGTGGGGGACCACTACTAGGGACTACTACAGGGGGCACTGCATCAAGGGGGGCTCCTGCTGGGGGAACTATATAAAGGGCACTGTATAGGAGTGAATTACTACTGGGGGCACTATATAAGGGGCTCACTACTGGGGGCACTGCACAGGGGGGACCACTACAGGGGGCATTGAAAAGGGAGAACCACTACAGGGGGCACTGCATAAGGGGCACTATATATGGGGGATCACTACTGGGGGCCTGCATATGGGGGATCACTACTGGGGGCACTGTATAAGGGGAACTAATGGGGGGCTGCATAAGGGGGACCACTACAGGGGGCACCGTGTAAGGGGCACTGCATATGGGGGACCACTACTGGAAGCCTGTATAAGGGGAACTAATCAGGGGCTGCATAAGGGGGACCACTACTGGGGGTACAGTATAAGCGGCACTACTGGGGGCCTGTATAAGGGGTACCACTACTAGCGGCACTGCATAAGGGGCACTGCATTAAGGTGTAAATGGAAAGAAATGTTCCCAATGACAAGAAAGGGGTGTGTGTCATGTTGACACACCCCATTTTTCAGTGGCCACGCCCATTTTTCACCGCGCACCTGCGGCACCTGCACATAAGGGGGGGAGCTCCATTTTCAAATTTGCCCTGGGCTCCAAATACCCTAGTTACACCACTGCTAAGGAGGCCACACTCTGATGGAGAGACTGCCCCTGCCATAGCCCACTCACTCACTAGGCCACACTCTGATGGAGAAACTCCACCTGACTTACCCTGATCACTCAGGAGGCCACACTCTGATGGAGAAACTGCCCCTGACATAGCCCAATAACTAAGGAGGCCACACTCTGATGGGGAGACTGCACCTGCCATAGCCCACTCACTCACTAGGCCACACTCTGATGGAGAAACTCCACCTGACATACCCTGATCACTCAGGAGGCCACACTCTGATGGGGAGACTGCACATGTCATAGCCTGCTCAGGCCAACCAAGAGCCATACTGGGCCCATGTAAAAGGGATGTGGCCTAATAGTGGGAGGCATGGCCATTCCACCTTAGGTAAAAAAAAGAAAAAAAAAGTTTTGCAGTGCTGCAAAATGGCACTGCACGCTGGTGAGGGGGCGCTGTAACCTCAGCCTGGCACATAACCACTAACCAGTTGGGGTGCGATCAGCTTGATCGCTCCCCCCACAGGCTTAGGAGACTGCTGTGGCTGCTTATTATCAGCCAAGAGCAGTCTCCCAGTGCAGCCCAGCACACAGCAGTGTGTGCTGGGCTGCTGTGATGTAAGAGGAGGGGAGAGTGGTGCCGGACCCGGGTACCCGGCCGGGCCCCTCCAGCAAGCCTGGGTCCGGGTAATTAGTACCCGCTCCCCCCCACCTCGGCAGCCCTGAACCCGCTCACTCAGGAGGCCACAATCTGATGGGGAGACTGCACCTACCATAGCCTGCTGATTAAGGAGGTAACTCTCTGATTGAGATACAGTTCCTAGCATAGCAGGATCTCTAAACAAAACAATACAAAAAACAATACACATTTAAAATTCAACATCAGGAAACTTTTCACAAGTGTAGGAGAATCCACTATATGCAACCATTTAACTCAGGAGGCCACACTCTGATGGAGAGACAGCACCTGCCGTAGCCCGATCACTCTGGAGGCCACACTCTGATGGAGAGACAGCACCTGCCGTAGCCCGATCACTCTGGAGGCCACAATCTGATGGAGAGACAGCACCTGCGATAGCCCGATCACTCTGGAGGCCACAATCTGATGGAGAGACAGCACCTGCCATAGCCCGATCACTATGGAGGCCACAATCTGATGGAGAGACAGCACCTGCCATAGCCCGATCACTCAGGAGGCCATTCTCTGATGGGGAGACTGCACCTGACACATACTGATGGAGAAACTGCACCTGCCATAGCCCGATTACTCAGGAGGCCACACTCTGATGGAGAGATTGCATCTGCCTTAGTCACTCACTCACTAGGCCACACACTGATGTAGAGGCTGCCCCCAGGGCCATAGCTAAGGTAGTGCGGCCGGTGCCATTGCACAGGGCACCACAGGTCAGGGGGCGCTGTTTGGACCTGTCACATTTCTGTTTATTATCATTCTTGCTTGTAGCTTCCTCTTATTTCATTCCCAGCATCTCCTGGCCTCTCCTATCTCTTCCCTGGCCCTTCCCCATGAGGCCATGGCCCTTTTTTGAAAAATGAGGGGGGCGCCAATGCTGTTTCTGGTACAGGGCACCAAAAAGTCTAGCACATGCCATACCCCGCTCACTCAGGAGGTCACTTTCTGATGGAGATACGGCACCTGGCATAGCAGGATCTCTACACAAAACAATACACATTTAAAATTTAACATAAGGACATTTTTCACTAGAGCAGGAGAACCCACTATATGTAACCATTTTATACCCATGCACAAAGTGTTAATAACCTACACACATGCATTTATGTATGTATGATTGCATGTTTGTATTTATTTGTATATAGTAACAAAGCTTCCCAGGCACCATGTATGTGATGAGTCAAGCTGCCTGAAGGATTTGAGTGAGAGACAGGTCACAGGTAGTACTAATGTGGTGGAAATGAGGCTTGGAGTCAGGGAATGTTAGCCAGGTGGGGCTAAGGAACAGAAATGAGGCTTGGAATCAGGGAATGTTAGCCAGGTGGGGCTAAGGAACAGAAATGAGGCTTGGAGTCAGGGAATGTTAGCCAGGTGGGGGGGGTAAGGAACAGAAATGAGGCTTGGAGTCAGGGAATGTTAGCCAGGTGGGGCTAAGGAACAGAAATGAGGCTTGGAGTCAGGGAATGTTAGCCACGTGGGGCTAAGGAACAGAAATGAGGCTTGGAGTCAGGGAATGTTAGCCAGGTGGGGCTAAGGAACAGAAATGAGGCTTGGAGTCAGGGAATGTTAGCCAGGTGGGGCTATGGAACAGAAATGAGGCTTGGAGTCAGGGAATGTTAGCCAGGTGGGGCTAAGGAACAGAAATGAGGCTTGGAGTCAGGGAATGTTAGCCAGGTGGAGCCAAGGAACAGAAATGAGGCTTGGAGTAGGGATGAACATTGGAAGTCCAACATCAAATGATGGCAGGGGTTCCAATATTGAAACTTTTGTTGCAAATCATTGCATCAAAAGAACTTGTTGGGACAACTATTTAAATGATTTATGCATGTGCAAACCCCCCTGTCTGTGTATGCGCAATACCTCTGCAGTGCTGCTGGCAGGGGGTGGAATCAGAGGCACCAGCCACTGTGCAATACAGTAGGTCTTACTAATACAGTTGGGCTGACCATCATTGACCAAAACCATTGATGGTTTAATTTTAATGGTTGAATGCCATGTATGCTAACCACTGATGGCACCATCGATGGTAACTCACTGTTGGCCATCCCTAGGACTGTGTCTATGCTGTGTCAGTGACTGCAGCTGCTGAGACAGTGAGAGCCAAATCAGAGCTAGCAATGTGTCATGTTGCCTAGCAGCTGTCTAGAAAGTGGGGGAGTCAGGGACTGATTAGGGTCAGGTATAAGACAATCAGAGAGTGAGCGACAGCCCCAATGAACCCATGAAGATGCCCTGATGCAGACAAAGCAGGGAGGAAGGAGCCAGAGTAGGCATAGCTATCAGGAATTTAAAATAAAACATGCCACCATCGGAACTCCATCAAATGATTTCCATTTGATGGTGGCAAGCATCAAAATGTCACAATTGAATGGTAAAAAAACACTACCAATGCCATCAAACCATCGATGGTTAGTAACCATTGGATTCCAATGTCTATCCCTAACTTGGAGTATGTGGTGAGTGCCAGTGAGATGGGGAGTACAAATAGACATGAGGAATTTGCAGCATCAGCCAGGAGGGGGATGGGAGTCAATTTAGGGTTAAAAGGAGAAGTACAGTAGTTGCTGTGGGCAGGGTGATGACAGCCGGGCTCTCTGCATATCCCCTACAGCAGTGATTTTCAACCTTTTCAACTCGAGGCACACTAGATAAACTACATTTTATTTTCCTAACATCCAGCTGTATGTGATATACACAAAGTAACTTCTACACACAAATACTTCTGGGATAGTCACAGACAGTGCAGGAGGCTGGAGGAGGTAATATAATATTTGTATTATATATTGAATTGTATTTTATTATTATTATTATTATTATTATAATATATATCACTAATATACAATATATATACTTTATTACATTTTAAACACACAGAAAGAGCAATGTAATAAGTGATCTGTATTATACTGTATAAATTCATACCCCTTTCAGACTAGCAGCAAAATCCTGGGTTATTGCACGGGATTGCAGCAGCAACAAAGGATTTGCTTAGTCTGAAAGGGTCTTAAAAAAAAACCCTGGGTGCAGTGGCCTGGCATTTCCACCCAGGTAATTATAAGAGTTGAATCCGAGATCTACCCTGGTCATGGTTCAGTATATGCAGGTATAAGGTTATTTGACCTAGGACCTGTTTTGCATAGGAAGAGCCAGCACTGGTACTGCTCCCATGTGTAGTGACATGTCTGACCTGGGAATGAGATGCCTGTCTGTAAGTGCTCTGAGCCGGATTGTATCTGGGTTGGTCCTGCATTCAAAATCATGGGTGCAACCTGGTATTTTGATCTAAAAGGAGTATTACTAAAACGTGGGTTCGGCATCTATTGCAATCTGAGAGGCATTGGTGGAGGATTATAGACTAAAAGAAAACAGTATTTATTATGCATTGGTTGTGACGGTCATTTATAATGCTCCGTCGATACCTGTAGATTTGAAGCTCATACCTGCTGTTGCGGAATAGTTGTGGAATGTGTATGAAAGATTTTATGGTGACAGGATGAGGATGTTATTGTCAATGTATAGATAGAAGTAAAAAGCTAATGTGTGTACATAAGAGGGGAGTAGAATATTGAGGTGACAATGGGCCTCATTCAGACCCACTCGCGAGCGGCTGTCCGCTCGCAAGTGGGTCGATGGTGTGCACTGCGCATGCGCACGACGGAGGGAGCTCCGTCGTGCGCATGCGCGACGAGCGAAGGACTTTCCTTCGCTCGTTGTGTCTGATTAAAGGGGGCGTGCTGTCGATGTTGATTGACAGCACGCCCCCTTTGGTGGGCGTGCCGGGGGCGTGCCTGCCAGACGGAGGCGTTCCCAAGGGAACGCCTACCATCAGAAGCCGGCCCCACTGACATCACTAGTGATGTCAGTGGGAGTGATTTTGGCTCTGATAGAGCCAAAATCACTCCTGGCCTTGCGGTTGAGAAACTCAACCGCAGACTTCTGCTCGCACTGGCGATGGTCGCGATGGTCAAGACCATCGCGACCATCATCCTGCACGCTCGTATAGGCTGTGGGTGGTGACCCACAGCTATACGAGCGTCCAGGAGGACGCTCCATATTTATGGAGGTGGGCCCTGATTCAGAGCGAGCGCTCTGGTCAGAGCGTCCGGCTCTGAATCAGGGCCTATGTGTGCAGAGGGGTGAGCTCCATGGAGAATGAAGGATGTAACACTCTTAAGGTGGGTACACACTATAGCGATATATCTGCAGATGATGGTCTTTCATACACACTGAATGACCATCATCTGCAGCAGGTCGGGCCGGCCTGGGGGCGGGTAGGGGGCGTGACCTAATCACGGAACTTGTGGCCACGCCCCCATCGAGAGAAAAAAAAAAGAAAAACATTTGCGTTGCGACGCTGCAAACTGGGGAGGGGGGCGCTGTGTGCCCCTCAGCCCGGCGCAATTTCAAAGGGGGCGCGATCAGCCTGTGTACGGGCGATCGGCTGATCGACTTTACACACTTGCCAATGGACAGATATATCTGCAGACATATCTGTTCATCAGCTGTGCAGCACAGCCAGTGTGATATGTCTGTGAAAGACATCATCACAGACATATCGTCTGTACACAGTGGCTGACGGGGGCATGATATATTGGCCGATCAAATGATTGGCCAATATATCGGCCAGTGTGCACCCAGCATTACAGAAGATATTTGATTCAAATTTGAAATTTGAATAAAATTATATAAACATTTTTTTTTTCAATTCTGTATAGAAATGACCTGGTCACAGATGTTCAATGTTTGTTCAACTGTTTTTTTAACTGTTTAGAATACACAGTTAATCCACACTTTGTGTATTTCCACTTCTCGCTGCACCCCTCAGCAAGCTGGCCCTAAAACTGAATGTTAATAAATAGTATGGCTGATTAAGACATTTTTTCTTTTTAATTTTATACTTTTTAACAATTATTATCCAGCAGAGCCTGCAGAGATCATTATGATCTGGTAAGTGCTTCAGACAAAACCAGAGGCAGCTCAATTACTTTGGTGGGTTTGCCATCAGCCTGTAAATCAAAAGCAGTTCCCAGGTGGGATTATCGGGCCTTGCCGGGCTCCATTCTCAGTTTGGGCCCCTTATTGCTGTACCTCTGTTCCCCGTGTGTCTCCCTGATTGCTGCCCTGGTAATGAGAGTAAATATCTGCTCCTCAGGCAGTTTATAGATATGTGAGTG
The DNA here is from genome assembly GCA_031769625.1 of Taudactylus pleione. Lineage (NCBI taxonomy): Eukaryota > Metazoa > Chordata > Amphibia > Anura > Myobatrachidae > Taudactylus > Taudactylus pleione. Next base: position 890,539 of record JAUIMM010000546.1, read on the forward strand.
ATGGTGGTTGGAGGGGAGCAGCTTATAGGGGGTTATTTATCATATAATATTTGTGGGAATCCCCCTGTAAACACTTATTGGGGGTACCACAAATATTATGGATCACCTGTATGTTCTTTAGAAGGACCAGAGTAGTAGTAGCCCCTATAGGTTTATATGGAGGGGGCTATGCTGTCAGATTTACCAAGGTCTGGAGTGTGAAGCAGTCTGGCACTTGGCACCGGCAGGTAACATCATCACCAGTTGGCATTAGCTGCTGTAGTCTATGGACTACAGATTGCAGATATTACCAGGACAGGATTCCATAGGAATGTATACTAGTGCTGCGGGGTCCTGATATATAAATGATATGATGGCATTAGCAGTTACAAGTTGGCCACTCTATTACTTGTTTTCAGAGACCCTGATGTTTGTAGGTTGTGTCTAGATGACGTAGGAGCAGATGTAGAACAAGTCTGTCTTGGCAGAGTGGTATTCCGCAGCATCTATACCAACCCTACTATTACTATGTGTTACCAATGTTCTCTGTAATAAGTGTTGGCATTGCCAGGGTTACAGCGTGCTGCCAATGCCATAACATTTCCTGACTTATCTGCCAAATATCCATCCTCTGATGGCATTTCTGATTTATAGACATAGGCCCTGATTCAGACCCACTCGCGAGCGGCTGTCCGCTCGCAAGTGGGTCGATGTTCTGCACTGAGCATGCGCACGACGGAGGGAGCTCCGTCGTGCGCATGCGCCAGACGCGACGAGCGAAGGACTTTCCTTCGCTCGTTGTGTCTGATCAAAGGGGGCGTGCTGTCGATGTTGATTGACAGCACACCCCCTTTGGTGGGCGTGCCGTGGGCGTGCCTCCCTGACGGGGGCGTTCCCAAGGGAACGCCTCCCGTCAGAAGCCGGCCCACTGACATCACTAGTGATGTCAGTGGGAGTGATTTTGGCTCTGATAGAGCCAAAATCACTCCGGGCCTTGCGGTTGAAAACCTCAACCGCAGGCTCCGGCTCGCAGTTTCGATGGTCGCGATGGTCAAGACCATCGCGGCCATCAAACTGCACGCTCGTATAGGCTGTGGGTGGTGACCCACAGCTATACGAGCGTCCAGGAGGACGCTCCATAGTTATGGAGGCCGGCCCTCATTCAGAGCGTGCGCTCTGCTCAGAGCGTACGGCTCTGAATGAGGGCCATAGTTATGAAAAGGTAACTACTAATTCAGGAAACCATGATAATGGCACAAGTTTCCCAGATAACCTCAGCAATAGGTCAGTGAGTGATGTCAGACTCCAGTAACCAGATTTATCCTGAGTAACCGGCTGTTCATTCCCCACTAGGACATGTACAGTAGGATCAGACTGTCTCCTGCACGATGGCCGGTTCCTCACTAAGAGGTGAGTGACAAATCCACTATCATTAGCAGTAAGAGCAGTTCAGCTGTGGAGCCATTGGTATTAAACCTTCCAAAGAGGACAAGCATTGAAGTTGCCCATGGCAACCAATCAGCGTTTAACTATCAACGCGTTTCATCTGGTATTTAGACTTCTTCAAGGGGAACAGATGAAACACTATTCTGCCTTCCTGGACCTTCCGATACCAAAACTGAGATAAGCTAATTTTTTTGCTGCTTGAATTTTACTTGTCTATCCATTTTTTTATATATTTTATATCTACCTTTATGTATAGTACATATGTTTTTTACTGTGCAAACCATTATTGCACAGTCACTTTCTTACTAAATAAATTGTATATTTTTTTTATAGTGAACATTTGTTGTTTTAAATATACACATTTGCATATTTGCTTATTTGTACGGTTAACACTTTGGAGCTCATTCAGACCCGATCGCTAAGCAGCGGCCACTTGCTGTTGCCAATAATCGCACATCGTATGGTTCACAATGCGCGCCAGTCTTAGCGAACTGGAAAGGAGTGCTCGTTGCACACAGACTGGCCGCTACTTTGAGTGACAGATAGCGCCGTTTGTGGGTGATAATAGGGGAAGTTGCTTGTGAATGGGGGAGTGGATGTTTGAACGCAGGCATGTCTGGGCATCAGAACGGAGTTTAATGGGTGTGCATAATAAGCAAAGTAGCGCCATTGAACACGTCACTTGGTTGTTTTTTAGCCTGAACTGCTGCCAGTGCTTGCGGGAGCGTAGGGTCTATCACAAGTGCTGCGAGCAGCTCCGATGGCCCTCTATGTTCCCGATTAAATACACACATCCTGGAGATGATGTGTACTGCGAGTGACAGGTGGGAGGTTTTATAGTCCTGTATACTCTCACTGCCATAACTCTCTAGGACATAGAGGGCGTCCTTACACTGCAAAGTGCGATCGCTTGATTTGCATACCCGGCCCCTTTTGCAAGCGAGCGGCCACTGCTTAGTGATCAGGTCTGAATGAGCTCCCTTATTTGCACTTTAGTTGCACTAAAAACACTTTACACAGATATTGTCAGCATATTTATTTTAATGAAATGTCTATTTTTTCTGCATAGCTGCATTTTGTTTATTTAAAGAGTGAATATTATTTTTTTATATATTCTTATAGTATATATTTTATTTCTATTTCCAATATTATATGGCACATAGCACTTTCAGGTGCTCTATATCAATTCCATTTACTGAAAATTTGGTTTGGTGGCAGAACCCAAATGGCACCATATTATTAATAGAGCAGACACCCTTTCTTAAATGGAGTGTAAGAAGGTTATTAATTAATAATCTCGGTTCAAAGTGTCTTTATTTTATAAGTTTGCTAATGGACTTATATCTGGCACCGTATTTTCATCTATTACTGTATAATATAATAAAGGTCTCCAATAAATCTACAATCTTCTCTGAGAACGCTATTATAACTAACGATGAGATAGAGGAATAGAGAAAAATAAAAACCACAGAGTATTGTAATAAAATATAATGACACAATTTAGATACATAATGCCAAACATTAGGTTACATGGTATCAATTATAAACATAGAATAGAACAATTCAATACTGCAAGTAACCTAAAGCCGGCCATACACTGGGCCTGATTCAGAGCCGCTCACAAGCGGGTCGATGTTGGCAAGCCGTCGCTCCGGGTCTCGCACCAAAGGGGGCGTGCTGTCGATGGTGAGTGACAGCACGCCCCCTTTGGTGGGCGGGCCGGGGGCATGGCTGCCCAGACGGAGGCGTTCCCATGGGAACGCCTACCGTCTGGGGCCGGCCCCACTGACATCACAAGTGATGTCAGTGGGTGGACTTCTTGCTCTGTAAGAGCAAGAAGTCCACTGGGACTTGCGGCAACGAGACCCTACCATGAGGGTCTCGTCACAAGTCCGATGGCCGCGATGGTCTTGACCATCGCGACCATCATCCTGGCCGCTCGCACTAGCTGTGGGTGGGCACCCACAGCTATGCGAGCGGCCAGGAGGCCGCTCTAAAAATACAATAGGTGGGCACTGATTCAGAGCGAGCGCTCTGAAAGAGCGTCCGGCTCTGAATCAGGCCCACTGTGCAATGGAATGGTGCAACGCAACGGGTGATCTGACGTCCGACATATCGGGCGGTCCCTACACGATGTGCGATCGCGTGGCTGACCGCCCAATATGCCGGCTCCCTCCTCCCCTACCCACATAGCGCTGCATGGGATTGCACATCACATCCCCTGATCGACTAAACCTGCAGTAAGATCAGGGATTGTGATGTACGACCCCATGGGTGCGCGCTTGATCTGTCATCAGGCCCATACACGGTGCGATATAGCAGCCAAATCGTACCAATCCGTCAGATCGGCTGCTTTATTGCACCGTGTATGGGCCGCTTAAGACAAATAGGATATCAACTCCCTTAAGCAGTGTTAATAAACACATTGGGGGGGGGGAATTCAATTCAAAGCAAATTGAATAACGCTGGGAGGGAGCTCCCAGAACTATTCAATTCAGTGCGCAGTTATGTCGCAGAATTCAGGTTCTCGCAGCTTAACAAGGGTGTTAAGGCGCGAGAACTAGCATTCTCTGACTAATGTGCCAGGCACGCGGCTGTTAAGCTAAGCAGTAAAACAGCTGCGCGTCTGGAACTATTGTCGGATTTCTCCTCGCATCCCCAGGGGGGTACGAGAAGAAATCCTTTGCCACCAAAACAGTGTATTAAATAGCTTTGGGAGGTCTCTCCTGCAGCTATTCAACATTGAATTCTCCCCATAGTGCTGGATAAGATAATACATAATATCAGTTGCAAGTACAAATCCATCTAAAGGTGCATATCCACTAGGTGCTTAAACTGAACGATAGCACGATTATGACATTGTAATCATGCTATCTTTCAGTAATCGTCCCCGCAAATCGGGCAGTTAAATGTCTAAAACGACCAGCGAGGCGCACACCCGCTGGTCTTATTAGACATCTATCATCGCCCGAACATGCTGGTCAACCTGATGATGTCGTCAGGCTGCTAATGTTCGGGGATGATTGATGTGCGCTACACTGAACGAAAGAACGTTCAGTGTAGGCACATCACAGACAGTGTCATAATCCAGCTGTCGTTTCCATGTCTAGTAGTGGATACTCACCTTAAGAAGTAACAATATGATAAATTGCAACATAGTTATCTCACATTGTATCCAACACTATTTGAACTCAATGATAAATATCTGAATTGGGAGAATTTTCTTTGTTTCTGTGTTATAATGTTATTTTCCAATTTTTCTATCTTTTTTTGTCATATTCATCAAATTCTTGTCTTCCATCGATTGTAATCAAACTTTTTCTCTATTGATCATTGATATTCTGCAGGGATATTTCCCTATCTTCAATAATCAATGATATGAGGTCTCGGGAACATTTATCTAAAATTTTGTTCTATGCTTTTTGGAAATTATGACTTAGAGAATCAAAAGTTGGGTATTTTGTGATATTTAATCCTCTTGGGATCATGCCCAGGTCCAAGTATTTGGTTAAAGTGGTTATCTCCCACCACTATTTTGTTTCATGCATGTATAATTTTTCTAATTTCAGAAATTGGCTACTGCAATGTGCCTCCTCTTTTTCAGGTTCTGGGTTGATTTTAGATATAGAAGAAATATCTGTTAGATTATCCCTCCTATGTTTATGTCTTATGTATGTGTATGTATAGGGAATTTTGTAGCAGCAGTTCACTATTAATATATAATAAGACTGATTGGGAGAAAGTGTCCTGTGCTGTGACTTAAAAGCAGCTCAGTAAAAAAATGAACTAGAATAAAAGGTTAAGAACAAGCACTAAGAAATATAGAGGAAGCAAAAATTTCATACAACATAAGAACACATATAAAAATAAACACATAAATGTTTATAGACCTTTTAGGTATATTTGTGGGAGTTGTTTGGGGTGGTATGGTATCCTATATGGCTTTTCATGAAAAAGTCCTCCAAGGTGCCTTAAAGTGTGTCTGCAGCTGACCCTCACTTACCCTACCTCCGTCCTGAGTTACAATATTTTGTTTCCTCTTCAGGCTGTGTGTTGCAGTAAGCTTCGCCGTAGGTCCAGCGTGTGGACCTGTGGTGCTTTGTGATGACATCAGATGCTGGTAATTTCAGTTGCCACTGCTTCTATTTACAATTGCTTGATCCCGGTTTTACTCACACCAACGCAACGCGTTTGTGACTGCTCAGGGTCCTTAATCAAGAATGGGCACTGTGGCAGAGTATATCTTTATATAGGATAACTTTATTGAAAAATGGAAATGATAAAATAGGAAGTGCTCAAAATATGGCGGCTGACACATATTCTTTTTGAGACTTCATTGTTATGTCTTTTTATGCTTTCTCTTGTATAGTGTTAAATATTTAGTGAGGGATATCTAACAATCATGTATATTAGATATCTAAAAATATATAAACAATATATGAGTATATAAAAACTATAAAATTCTAAGATGATCTAGAATATAAAATATATACAGTTATAAAAGGGAACATGAGGAAATTATAGAAAAATCTTTTAATTCTATATCAATATTGAGCCCATTAGGCTTCAGGGTTCCTAGGAGAAAGATCCAATTGGTTTTGCACCTATGGTCCTCTGATACAGTAAACTGAGGATGCAGCACGGCATCTCAGTTTACAGATCAGATCAGATGACCAGGTTACCGATCCATTCACCGGAACACCAATCACCAGTCCCTGGGTGCAGGGAAGGTATTGTTTTTTCACTGTGGTCAGTGCTGCAGTCTACTACACACATTGGCCAATCACTGAAGCCTACTCAGGGCTATGCTTTGGGATATGCACAGGGATATCCTTACAAAGAACTTTGGAACAAATAAAGTTTGAGGTTACCATAAAAAAGTGGCAGACTGGAAAGGCCAAGTAGCTTATATATCATCTATGTATTTGTCTCTATGAGATTAGCTGGATTTATATATCATTGTGAATCAGCTATATATGTGAGTGAGGCACGTGGAAGGAACCAAGATTTGGTGATATATCACCAACAATAGAAGCATAAGTAGAGGGATGAATATAGTTGTAGGATGTGTGTGAATGTGTTTTATGGTGACAGGTTAAGGATGTTACAGTGGGTTGGGTAGTGGATGCTAGTGCTCGGGATCCTGGCAGTCAAAATCCCAACTAGGTTAGGATTCCAACAACTGTTGGTGAGTATGCTAACCCTCCCCCTCTCCCTACACCTAACCCTACTTCTATAGTGCTTAAACCTAACCTTCCCCTGATGCCTAACTCTAACTCTCCCCCCTTAATGCCTAATCCAAACCCTCCCCCTAGTGCCTAACTCTAACCACTAACCATCCCCCTCTCCCTACACCTAACCCCACTTCTCTAGTGCTTAAACCTAACCTTCCAATGATGCCTAACTCTAACTCTCTCCCCTTAGTGCCATACCTAACCCTCTCCCTAGTGCCTAACTCTAACCACTAACCATCCCCCTCTCCCTACACCTAACCCCACTTCTCTAGTGCTTAAACCTAACCTTCCAATGATGCCTAACTCTAACTCTCTCCCCTTAGTGCCATACCTAACCCTCTCCCTAGTGCCTAACTCTAACCACTAACCGAACCACTAACCCAAGTACTTACCACCAGGATGTAGGGATTCCCATGCCAACATTCTAAGCACTGACATCCTGAGTGTCAGGATTATAACTACATCCTGTTACAGTCAATGTATAAAGATAAGATCAAAGCTAATGAGTGTTAATAGGAGGGGAGTGGATAATTGATGCGGCAATGTGCACAGAGGAATGAGATGTAGGGAGAGTGAAGGATGTCATAGCTTTAGATATGATACCGTGGAGTGATATAAATACCAGCAATGTACGATACATGGTGACTTATGAATAAAAAGCCCATTGAAAAAACCTGTTGAAAATACTTGTTCTCAGATGTTGTTCAATGTTCAATCGACTGTTTGTTTCACAGTACAGGATAAAGCAATGTACTTAGCTAGAGTTGTAGGGGGATGTTTACAAGCTAATAAATAAAATGAATCAGAAAGTGGTGATTTAGTACTTTATTCAGTAGTGGACACACAATACATGCATGGTTGTGATTTCCATGGAATCAAATTAGCTCAAATATGCAAATGGCAGTATCGGCAATGCCCTTTGTAGTAGCGTGTGACTGACTGTACAGACCCTGAGACGCCAAGTTTCAATGTCCCTGCAATGTGCATCTCTGTCAGATGCTCCTGAGCTCTCCACCATCAGAACAACACTGACCATCTTCTACTGAGCAGCCCTTGGTTGGTGCAGTGTCTTATGTGGAAATGTCTATAAACATGGCTTCTGTTGGTGCGTTACTATGATAGAGAACACAGCCGTGTTCATTAACACACTCATGTCACTCCCATTACATGTCCATGAGATGTCTTCTTTTTTTGATCATTTCAGGCCACCTCCCCCAGAAACACCCATGGTATACAGTTGCTGTCTCTAATGCCTTCAAATCTGTACACAACTGCTAACCACCATCATACAGATACATTCACACTTGCAGTGAGGTTTTATCTGGTATTGTCACACATGTACAGTAGCAAATAATCACTCAGCTGTGCAAACATTGGGATAGTGTCCAGCTCTGAAACAGGCCATAGTCTCAGTGATAAAGGTGTGTCTCTGTGTAACAGTTCTAAGACATTACTGTGTCTTCATCAGGATCTCGGCGTGAGAGGAACAGGACACCTGGAGATATTCTGTGTGAGGCTCTAGAAGATCTGACACAATATGACTTCAAGAGATTTAAGAACAAGTTGTCTGATTTCTCCGATGGAGGACGAGGTCCCATCCCACGTGGACGCCTGGAGACGGTAGATTGTGTTACCGCAAAAGATGTTCTCACAGATGTTTATGGAGAGGAAGCAGCTCTTGATGTGACCATACAGGTCTTCAAGCTGATAAATCTTATGGGTCCTGCAGAGGATCTGCAGCACAGAAAGATACAACATGGTGAGTTCTAGTTAGGTGCACAGATAATAAGACGTTATTTCATGTGACTTATGCTTTTATACAGAGGAATAATACATCCCATAGAATAATGCAGTTATCAATGGTGATCACACTCAAAGGGGAGGGTGTTGGATCCTAACAGTCTTGGCAGTGTTTAGTCAGAACCTCCAAGCCTCCCAATGCCTCTCATTCCAAAGTCACATCACTCATTTGAATGCAGGAGTCAACATCAAACATAGAACAGTCACTGAGCACTTCCTCTTATACTGACCGCAGGAGGAAACATCACACACAGGACAATCACTGTGCACTTCCTCTTTTACTGACTGCTGGAGATAACATAAAAAATAACACAATAACTGTGTGCTTTCTCTTATACTGACTGCAGGTGGTCACATCAGGCCCGCTGAGAGCCGCGGCGGGCCCAGGTAATAGGGGGCATGGCCTAATCGCAGGAGGCGTGGCCACGCCCCCTTCCCGATAAAACAAAAGATATGCAGTGCCGCAAAGTGGCGCTGCGCGCTGGGGAAGGGGGCGCTCTGTGCCCCCTCGGCCCTGCTCAAAGCCAGGGGGGGCGCGATCAGTGTGATCGCTCCCCCCCACAGGCATAGGAGACTGCTGTGGCTGCTGCTCAGCAACCACGAGCAGTCTCCACTGCAGCTCAGCACACGCTGTGTGCTGGGCTGCTGTGAGGGAGGGGGAGCGGCGCCGGACCCGGGCCCCCGCCAGGCCCCTCAGGAAGCCCGGGCCCCGGTAGTCTGTACCCGCTCCCCCCCTCTCGGCGCCCCTGGGTCACATCACACATAGGACAATCACTGTGCACTTCCTCCTATGCTGACTACAGGAGAAAACATCACACACAGGACAATCACTGTGCTCTTCCTCTTATACTGACTGTAGGAGGAAACATTATTATTATTATTATTATTATTAATAATAATAATAATAATACCAGTTTTTTATTTCACCCAGCATATTCTATTGCACTTTACAAATGGAAACAATATTATTAGAACACAACTGGGTAATAACAGACAAACACAGAGGTAATAAAGCCCTGCTCAAGCTTATAATCTGCACTGCAGGCAGATCTGAAGATGCGATGAATGACGCATGGGAGCGCATGATAGTGCATACACTCTAAAAGATGTGGATGATTTGTCACTCAGATTAAGCTCAAAATGACAAATCACCCAATATATCATTGAGTGTGTTCCTGGCTTTAGACCCTAAACCACAAAATATACAAAAAAATCTATTAAAATCGATCAAAAATGTATCAAAATTGACCATTGGTAAATAAACGCCTAGTAACATTGGGGCATATGTATCAAAGCTAAATGTGAGATAAATTGTGAGATATATATGACCAACCAATCAGCTTCTAACTTTAATTTTGCAGGCTGTGTTTAAAAAATGATAGTTAGGAGCTGATTGGTTGGTGATATATATCTCACAATTTTATCTCACATCAAGCTTTGATACATATGTCCCATTATAACTTACACTGGAGTATATATTACTTATGTAATGGGGTGTGTTCCCTTTCTGCTCTTATCAGGCCCATGATGCCCTCAGTGACTCCTAATATCATTATTACCTACTTACCCCGGGGTATATATTACTTATGTAATGGGGTGTGTTCCCTTTCTGCTCTTATCAGGCCCATGATGTCCTCAGTGACACCTAATATCATTATTACCTACTTACACCGGGGTATATATTACTTATTTAATGAGTGTATTCCCTTCTGCTCTTATCAGGCTCATGGTCTCCTCTGTGACTCCTAATATCATTATTACCTACGTACACCGGGGTATATATTACTTATGTAATGAGTGTATTCCCCTTCTGCTCTTTTCAGGCCCATTATCTCCTCAGTGACTCCTAATATTATTGGCTACTTACACTGGGATATATATTACTTATGTAATGAGTGTATTCCCTTTCTGCTCTTATCAGGCCCATGATCTCCTTAGTGACTCCTAATATCATTATTACCTACTTACCCCGGGGTATATATTACTTATGTAATGGGGTGTGTTCCCTTTCTGCTCTGATCAGGCCCATGATGTCCTCAGTGACACCTAATATCATTATTACCTACTTACACCGGGGTATATATTACTTATTTAATGAGTGTATTCCCTTCTGCTCTTATCAGGCCCGTGATCTCCTCAGTGACTCCTAATATCATTATTACCTACTTACACCGGGGTATATATTACTTATGTAATGAGTGTATTCCCTTTCTGCTCTTATCAGGCCCATGATCTCCTCAGTGACTCCTAATATCATTATTACCTACTTACACCGGGGTATATATTACTTATGTAATGAGTGTATTCCCTTTCTGCTCTTATCAGGCCCATGGTTTCCTCTGTGACTCCTAATATCATTATTACCTACTTACACCGGGGTATATATTACTTATATAATGAGTGTATTCCCCTTCTGCTCTTTTCAGGCCCATTATCTCCTCAGTGACTCCTAATATTATTGGCTACTTACACTGGGGTATATATTACTTATGTAATCAGTGTATTCCCTTTCTGCTCTTATCAGGCCCATGATCTCCTTAGTGACTCCTAATATCATTATTACCTACTTACCCCGGGGTATATATTACTTATGTAATGAGTGTATTCCCTTTCTGCTCTTATCTTACAGGTAAATCACAGAAGATATCTTCCAATGCGACACTTGCAGGTTAGTAACATTTTCTTGTTGAATACTTTAAAAGAGAGTTTTACAAACTCTGTCATTACAGTCCAGGTTATAAGGATATCCATGCTTGACCACAGCTGACTTTATTAGTACCATCAGCAATTTGATTTAACCATCTCACATGCAAACTAAGGATTTTTACAGGGGGGTTTCCACACATTATATACATACATATATACATGCACACACATAAAGATATACATATGTACATACACATACATACACACAGATATATACATATATGAACACACATACATATGTCACACATACCTTATATACACATACATATGTCACACATACATTACACACAACTTACCTTGCAGCAGCTGCAGGGTCAGTAATGGGCAGGCAGCATCATGTCATTAAGCTTCTCCCCTTAGTAGCAAAATGCAGCAATTTGCGGGTCAATCGGGAATTGGCGGAGCCAAATAAAGCAATTCTAATAGAATTGTGTATTATTGGCTCCGCCTCCTCCCTGTTAGTCCACAAATCATGGCATTTTGCCGTGACGGGGCGGGCCTTAAGGACATGGGGCCCTGGGTACTCAGAAACCTCCCTGCATGCGCTACTGCACCTGGACTCAAGCATGGATTTCCTTATAACCTGTAATGTAGTGGTGGAGATTGGGAAACTGTGCTTTAAAATGTAGCCAAAATGTATCTATATTTCTAAAGAAAAGAAAACTTCTGGGGTAAAATTGGCTACGTGATGCAGTGACCTGAGAGTTTCTGGCAAGTGTGTCTGATGTTTTAAAGGGGCAATCATTTATATAGGAAAATGTTTTATCTATTGCTAATAACACTGACTTAGTTTAGTTTTAGATTATTTCTTCTTATCTACTTCATGACAGCCATTACAATTAGCAGCTCCTTTGCAGGATAGGTAGTGGCAGGATAGATGAGATAATGCCCCAGACCAACTCCTCCTCTGATCCCTCTCTGTACTTGTTACTACTAAGGTAAATCAGGCTGTGGTTTATTTTCCTTTGAAGTGTAGGGGCTTTCCCCTGGGTCCTAGCAATGCTTTATCCATGGAAGCAAGCTCAGAACTGTGCTGGCCCCTGTACATAGGGTGTGCCAGTCTGCTACCTGCACATGTAGTCCTCATTTTGAGAGTTCAATGAGCACGCACCTCCTGGAACTTCAAAAGGAAAGCGCCAGACATGAAGGACCATCTGCAAGGCATTGACTGTTCCTGAATGCTGGTACTATATTTGCAGGATCCACATCTGGATAAAGAATTGAGCCCATCCCGAAACAGCTGAAAAGTATCTTCTTAGAAAATGTATTTATATAAAAGGAAATCGCCACAGTGTCTATCCCGGACCCAAGAGACACACAATAATGGAAGTAAATAAGTAGAAATATAATTTATTATACTAGGTACGTGAATAAGTATCACATGATAAAATTGACATAATAAATAATAAACAGTAAATAGTGCAGAAGCAACTTAGTATCATATAAGATCTGTGAACATGATAAAGTGTCTAAACACAGACACATATATTGAATGAGGATCTCAATGAGGAGCACCAGCTGTATGTACTAATGGTATACGTTTAAGATGCCGGCGGTCACTATGCCGACCGCCGGCATCTAGACTACAGAACCAAAGGGATGCCGGGCGCCGAGCGTGGACAGCCGCGAGGGGGTGGGTTAGGTTTAGGGTTCCCGGGGGGGATTTAGGGTTAGGCACCCCCCGGGAGATTAGGGTTAAGCTAGGGGGAGGGAAGGTTAGGGTTAGGCACCCCCCTGGGGGACTAAGGTTTAGGCAGCGGGGAAAAGGGGGGTTAGGGTTAGGCACTTAGAGGGAGGATTAGGGTTAGGCACAGGGGGGGGGGAGGTGAGGGTTAGGCACCCTAAAGGAGGGTTAGGGTTAGGGGGTGCAGTTAGGTTAGTTCATCCTTACCTTTCAGACAATCGGGATTTCCTTCCATGCGGCCGGCGGTATTTCATATCGAATGCGTTCTAATCTCATGCAATTGTGCTGTGTTTTATGTATCCATCTGTTTAAAAAGTGGATACAAATGTAGCATATGCATATGAAAAATTTATATTTTCTATAAATATACAGTGTTCGTTTTAGACCAATTAGTAACCAATCCTTTAGTGGGAATCCAATCAACTTGTGCTTATGTTAATATAAAGTTCCACTGCTGATCCACACGCAGTCCCAGCATTTACTAGTCTAGAATAATCAGCCAGTAAGGCGTATTCCTCTATGGGCTGTATTTGAGAAGAAATGGGACCGGACTTAATAGTTCTCCCGTTGCCCGCTTAGAGGTGTTCGGGCTGGGAGATAATGGCAGGTACACTGCTCACCTGGTAATGTTTCTCTTTCATACCAGGTCTCGCTTCTGCGCTGATGTGAAAGCCGAGATCACTATGAGCTGTGTAGCGGCTAGCTTGTCAGAATGGTTGGAGGCACATGTCGGACCTTAGCCATGATGGTAAATTGAGATCAACGGAGGCGCGTTATATGAGCAAATCAACTCCGGAGCACCAGCAGTCACAGCGGGGGATCAAAACCAGGGGCTGTAATAATGCAGGGTATGGGATAATGCAGTGATGCTCTGCACAGTTCTCCACAAAGATCATTTCAGGTCCAGAATGCAGGCTTAACTGCAGGGACACCCTAAAGTATCCTCTCTAGGCCAGCCCATAAATTAAGGGTTGCATTGCAATGTGCACTGCTATATTGGTAGGGTTGGTTATAGTGACAGTGATCCCTTCCTCAGTACTGTGTTAGTGCACGTGGAGGAGAAAAGGGAAGAAAAGGAACATATTGCAGCTTATATTTATTCAGCTTGTGACAAACTCATCTGCTGAATGTTAAGAGTATTGTCTACAACATGCAGTTCTCATACTAAGGGACAGATTCAACAGTCAGGGCTTATGGTTGGATGAAAGACTTAATATGAAGGGTGATCTCTGTGTTAGGCAAATATCAAAATATCAGATTCCCTGACAAGTATGGATATAGAAGTCTCCTCTACCAATGTATATGGGAAAATTTAGGAAACACCTGGGATGTTTAGTGTGGATAATATAGAACTCTTGCCTAATCCATGGGGATGAATGACACAATGATGTCTATAATGGTGCAGAAAGCCATATATAAGCACTGCACACATATAAACAGAATTCCTGGTACATCAGGTGGTAATGGACTTAGGGCCATGGCTTAGATACAGACAGTGGCGTCTCGAGGGGAGTGTGGGGGGTGAGGGCAGCACCAGGGTGTCACCTGCCGAGGGGTGAAACCAAGGTGCAGACTTCCCCTTAATGACAGGACCCGGAGGCTGCACTGTATAATTAGTTGCAGCACTTGGCTCCTGACTGTGAGGGAGCCGGCCGGCACTGCACACAGGGCAGTCCTATTCTCCGGCACCCCCCTGCCCCCCAGTAATAATGGGACCACCGGGGTTCGGCTGTGAGGCCATGCCCATTCCCATGAGGTCACTCCACCTTTGCAGTGATGCGTGGCTTCGTCTCACACACAGCATCCCAACCTGCACCGGGTGACGCCGTGGGGAGGGACACCACTGGATACAGATATGTACACAAGCCCGATGGTTTGCATATATCTCTAATGGTGTTGGAAATTGTGTGTGCAGGTGCTGATACTGTTATTCACATTGTCTGAGTTGTATCCTAATGGTGGGTACACACTACACGATATGCTCCCTGAGCGATATCGTGTAGTGTTGTCCCCGGCAGGCTGTGCTCAATGTCGTTCATGAGCCGGCTCTCTCCCCCATTCCCTGACATGCAGCAACCTGACGAGATCGTCAGGTTGGTCTGCATGTCAGCCCGATGAACAATGATGACGAACGACCCGCGGGAACGCGCGTCGTCGTTATCGTTCATCTTTTTGGTGTTAAAAATGGACGATAAAGTGGACGACTGAACGATAACGATATCGTTATCGTTCAGTCGTCCACTTTATCGCCCAGTGTGTACGCACCTTTACAATGGTAAAACATCTGGATGCGAGTTGCGGGGGGGTGAGAAACATGCATGTTTGCATGTTCTTGCACCCTATTACATAGGGAGAGATCTAAAAATGTGCTAGTAAAGCTCTGTACTGACACATTTGGCAAACCTGGACCTTATTACATTTTGCCCTTGTACATTAGTGCAACAAACCAGAATTCCAAAGTAGCCAGATTCCTCTCTAGCATCAAAGTTCCAGAGACACAGATATAATACATGCATGAAAGTCCCTTGGATGATAGAGCCAGCCACAGCAGCCAGGATCCCCGGTAGTTTGACGGAGGCTTGTCACATGGAGGCCTCCAAATAAACACATAACTTCTGTAAGAACAAGGATATAAGTGCAATAGTCTTATGATAAGGGTAATGGAGCAGTGGCTGGAGAAACAGGAACAGGTGATTGCAGATAAATGGTGATTAATGCTGTAACCAGTCTGTGAGATATATAAATAATAGTAGAACCAGGTTTTGCAGAGCAGGAGACGAGTAGCAGATACAGTATAACCAGATTCTGTGATGGTCACCAGGAACTGGTGGTACAGAGCAAGGTAACATACTACTTATGTTATGTATTTTTAAAGCAGCAATCATTTTAAAAGCAATACCAGATTTGTTTTGCCTTTAAGATGATTGCCTCTTTAAAACTACTTGCATGACTTCTCGCAGTGAACGAGGATAGAAGTGCAATAGTCTTTATGATAAGGGTAATGGATCAGTGGTTGCTGTAACCAGTCTCTGACATATATAAATAATAGTAGAACCAGGTTTTGCAGAGCAGGAGACAAGTAGTAGATATATCCAGAGTCTGTGACAGTCAGCAGGAACTGATGGTACAGAGCAAGGTAACAAGTTATTGCCCTTAGCACAATTGTAGCTATAGCATCACCCTGAGTACCCGGTGATTTATATAAACATTGAATAACCTGGGACTTGAGAACTATAAATAAAGCATACTTGCCGACATTCAGCTCCCGCCTTCCGGAAGGGAGCTGAATGCCTATATACAGCAGGGGGGTGGGGCGTGGCCGGGCAATTATTCCATATTGGGGTGGGACCAAGGGCGTGACCACACAATTGCATCATTGTGACTCCGCCCCCTCTTCACCATGCTAAAATTAAAGGCATTGTGAAGCAGGGGGCGGGGCCATAATGACGCGATTCGTGCTGAATAGCCTTCCCCGCTGCCATTTTCTGTACATTGATGCAATTTCTTGGTTTAATGTACAAGCTATTTTCATATACTTGTTGAACAAAGCTCATTGCCTCTGTAGAAACATAATTTAAGCTGTGTATGTCAAGGCATTTATTATATTATTAATATATACTGTACTTTTAAATCCTTTACAGACTGCAGATTAAGATACATGGTTCAGATGAGAAGGAAATACCGTGTTATTAAACATCATGATAAAAGATTAGGGAAAGGCCTGAATATGAAGAAAGAATACACCAGTCTTTTACTGATCAAGAATCATCGGGATGAAGGGGAGAGACAACATGAGATAATAGCTTCAGGCCAGAGGCATCTACAGATTATGGCAAACAGATCAACAGATAAATATTCTCCAACCTCTATACAGGCTCTGTTTGATCCTGATGATGATGGGACTATTCCCAAGACTGTGGTGTTACAGGGACCTGCCGGGATAGGAAAGACTATGACATCCCAGAAGATCATGCTGGACTGGGCCTCTGGGGATCTGTATAAAGACAAGTTTCAGTTTGTGTTCTACATAAGCTGTAGAGAAATCAACACCATCACTGGTAATATAAGCCTTGCTGGGTATATATCCAGCTATTTTGCAAGGCCATGTCCATCTGATTTGTCGCAATCAATCTTCCTTACTGCTGAAGAAATTCTATTTATTGTTGATGGTTTGGATGAAATAAAATGGTCATCAATGAATGACACAGAGATTTGTAATGACCCATTTCTGGAGGTCTCAAAAGAAATCCTTGTAAAGAGTTTGTGTAAGAAAACACTGCTCAGTGACAGCTCACTAATTATCACCACAAGACCGTTCTCACTGATGAAGCTGATGGACTCTGTTGAATGTCTTCGATATGTGGAAATTCTGGGGTTTACAGGGAATCAGCGTGAAGAATATTTCTATAATTTCTTTGAAACCAGAGAACAAGCAGACCTGGCTCTTAGTACAATAAAGGAGAATGATACTCTGTTCACCATGTGTGCTGTCCCTATAACTTGCTGGATTGTATGTACTGTAATGAGACCACTACTAAAAAAGGGATTACCAGTTATTGATTCCAAGACATCCACATCCATTTACCTGTTGTACCTAAAGGGTTTAATAAAGTATCATGGAAGGGATTCTGCCCAGCCTATAAGCACATGTATAAAGAAGCTGTGTGCTTTGGCCAATGAAGGAATTTGGGACCAGAGAATTCTATTTAAAGAATCAGATCTTGATAGACATGGACTCTCTGTGTCAGAGCTGGAGTCAGTATTTCTGAATGAGAACATCTTCCACAGGGACACTGACACCCGCACCTGCTACAGCTTCTTCCATCTGAGTGTGCAGGAGTTCTTTGCTGCTCTCTACTATGTCCTGGATGATAGATCTGTGAAACAACCTTTTCTCAATTTCCTGATTAGGAATGTGAGGATTTTACTAAAAAATAGTAAAGTAAAACATTTGCTGGAGGTATCAGAAGACCAACAACATCTAAAGTTAACTGTACAATTCTTATTTGGTCTATTAAGCGAAAAGCAAATTCAGGAGACTCAGAGAACCATTGGTTGTGCCATTTACTTAAGGAAAAAATCTGTCTTGGAGGAATGGCTAAAAAGAAAGTCACCAGTCTGCCACGAGATACTACGCTGCCTGTATGAGACACAGGATGAGGACTTTGTGGGGAGAATGATGTCACACTATACTAATGTGAAAATGAACAGTTTTTTTAATAACAAAGCGAACCAGGAGAACATTGGTTACCGGGCTCTAGCCTACTGCTTGGAGAGAAGTACAATACAACATACTGTTACTTTCTATGTCTACAGAATAGGACCAAAGGCTCGGAGTGTTCTATCTAAAGAACTTTCTAAATGTTCACAACTTAGGTATGTATTTGGTACATTACTGAGACTAAGGTTCTGTAAGTCTTTAGGACAGTGATTCCCAACCTCGGTCCTCAAGGCACACTAACAGTCCTGGTTTTAGTGATATCCATGATTGTGCACAGATAGTTAAATCAAAATAACTGAGGTACTAATTAAGTCACTTGTGCTCAAGTATGGCTTTCCCTAAAACCTGGACTGTTAGTGTGCCTTGAGGACCGTGGTTGGGAACCCCTGCTTTAGGAGTATAATTCAATTAATTGAGAGTTGGTAAAAAAAAGGGAATGATATTGTTGGAAATATGTGTATACAAGTGTGATGGTATGACGGAGATATGTACACACCAGCGACATGTCCTGACACTATAGACAGCCCAGTTGCTTAACCATTGGATAGTTTATTGAAGATAAGCATTGTACAGCTGTACTCACTATTATACACTGGTTAGCTATGGAGTGGATCTTGAGCAGAGCAGGGATTGTTGCAGTCACCAGCTGGTGACTATATGATACAAGTGGGTACTGGAGGGGAATGCTGGAACAGCGGTGATGCAGGTAATTAGACCCTTAACTGGAGCTAAGCAGGAGACATTCATCTCCCACCATGTAACTCCTACACTAAAGAAAGATGGTGCAGCACGTGTAGTACTATCCTCAGCAGCCATCTGTGAGAAAACCACTTTCGAATCTTTCCTGATTGTTGTCATATGGAATATTTGGACGCAACAGCAATGCTGCATGAGGGGTCTGAAGAAAAAAGACATCTCCTGCCAGCACCGCAAATTTGAATGCTGCATCTGAAGATGCAGCAATGGATCACCATCATGGCATGCCCTCATTTTGTAAAATGATCCCCATTGGCGTCCCCGCCCAACCCTATATGTTAAATATGCCTCGGTGTAGGTAAGTGATCTTGCAGGTCCTGTTTTGCACATGCGCAGTACGCCCACCATCATAATTGTACGAGTCTGTATCAGGCCCATTGTCAATAAGGAGGGGAAGCAGTGTTTCTACCGCAGTCTCTAACACCTGGAGCTATTCAATTATTAGGCAATTTCCCATGCGGTAAACCTACAGCTAATGCTCGTGGATCCATAAACTTTTCAGTTCATACTGCTAATGGCTTACATTGTTACATTCACATTAGCACCCTCATATTTTCTAAAATATTTAGGAATTAATTACTGGTTGTGTGGATGATAGATTACAAATAAAGTGAACACACTTAGGGCCCGATTCAGACCCGGACGCAATGCTGCGCTCGCACGCTATGGCCGATTGTCACCCATATGCGTATGTGCAAGCCAGTCATAGCGATCAGGAAGCTATTGCTCGGATAACACAGAAGGCCCGCTAGTTTGACTGACAGAATGTGCCCTTTGTGGGTGGTGACTGGGGAAGGCCTTGGAAAACGGGGGAGTGGTGGTGCGAACGCAGGCGTGTCTGAGCGGCAAAACGGCATTTTATGGGCGTCTATAATTACAGGACTGCATCATTGTACACGTCACCTGCTTTAATTTTTTTACTGAAGCACTCGCAGTGCTTGTAGGGTAGGGTCTACCACAAGCACTGCGTATGCCTCCGATGGTTCCCGATGTTACCGTTTGTTAAATACACTTCCTAAAGATGATGTGTGTAACAAAGGGCATGTGGGCATCATTACACTGGCTTGCGAAGACATTGCTGCCGCACGCTAAGACATAGAGGGCGTCCTTAATGTGATACCCCAGAAGAAATTGATGGGCTGTTATGGAATAGTTATTCAATCATATAGAGCCTTAGTTATATACAAATGCATTGATGTTCACCGTAATATATATATATATATATATATATACACAAGATATTGTATATGTAATGCAATGGCAGTTCATATATGTACATGTTGATATGGTAATGTACGAGGGGCTGTAGCAATGTAATGGCACCTATAGCCCAGTGCCCTATTGTCCTGCTGGCCTCCCCCATCACTGAGTGATGTACTTTTCTAAAACAGCCCCAGCACGGACTTCACCATTAACTGCAGGGGGGGGCTTGTGCTGGACACTGCAGCGAGGAGAGGTTATAAAGAGACCTGACAGTTGACAGTTGAGAGGAGTGTGCCTGAGGCAGTTTAGTGGAAAGTAGCTCCTACATTAAGTGTCCCTTACCTCAGGGACATCGGTGGTGGTGTCCAGGGAGCGGCATCCGATCCGTGTTGGTCGGAGGGCAGGACGGGTCCTGAGTGAGCTGCCTAAGGGGACAAGAGAGCAGGACTCATCGGAGGCTGTGTGAGAGGGTCCACAGCCATGAGGGGAGCACAGGAACTGGAGCTGACAGGAAGCTGCCAGGTACGTAGAGGGAAGTAGCATCCACGGGACCACCCTAAATCCTTCCCCCTCCAGAGTGACTAACAGCCAGGAGCCAGAGAGGAGGGGAGACTGCTGTTCTAGGTGCTGAAGCTGTACTACAGGGAGCAGGTCTGTCAGCTAAATACACATCACACCTCAGTACAACACGCTGCAGATACTGATATAATAGACAGTTACACAGCTATGATATGGTCCTGATCAGCATTAGTATCTTCTGTTAGTAGAAAAATCTACTGAACTGATATATCTACAGTAGCTTTTAGCTAAACGGCTCTAGTTAAACATTTCACCAGTTGTAGCTACATTAATGCCAACTCCTCTCCTTACCCTATCTACTAAGAAGGAACAGAGGTTGATTGAAAAGATCCACTGATAAATAAGCTTGAGGTAAAAGGTTTTACCCACTGAGGGATCCTGTTGTACTCTCCTAACAGCTTACTGCTGCTGTAATACACCTTCTATATATATATATATATATATATATATATAACCTGACAGACTGTGACAGGAAAGGGAAACTCAGGTTCTAAATAATTAATAAAGTGCATCTAAAAAATGGAGGATCTGACAACATTCAGCTTGATATAGAAAAGAACCGTGAGTGAGATCAGGATATTACGCCGATGATAGGCAGAATCAGCTACTGTACATTCAGTGACAATTAAGAGAGAATATCCATCCTAGGGAGTGACAGTCATCTTCAGGGACAGAATCAGTCCACCTAATCTACAGGCCCGGGCTTGCAACATACAAGAGACAGAGCCAGAGTCAGTACAAGTGTCAGAGCAGCGTTACCAACCATTATTAGTTATCAGGGAACTATAGTAATAAAGTAACCTTGTACTCAAATGTGCACCAACGAAAGGGGTATTGGCCAGACTTTGAGGGACTTGTGAGCTCACTAAGTCTTGAAACCTGTTTGTGCATAATCTGCTAATAGTTATTCCATTATTTGCATGTACAGCAGTTTGTAAGCATAAGACTAATCCATTTTCCCAAAGTACACGATCAGAAGCATTCCTGATTAATAAAACTCCAACCCAAAGTGTGTGAACCATTGTTAAAGGTGATATTAGTGTACTTAGTGTAAGTCTTTACTATTGCCTGTAGATTATTGTTAATTGTAAATATTCATTACAAGTTGCTGTATTATTAAATAAAACTGCAGAAAATTCATTCATTTCACTATCCAAGTCTGCGTGAGTGTAAATCCTACAACTATCTGACTGAAGAACTCTGGGTAAGCCTCTCTTGATACCACTTAATCCGGTGAGGGTGTTACATTATGTCTTGCTGTGTGATCATGGGATTTGAATCGCCCCCTTAATATTATACATTCTATACAAATATACTGATTGCTGTACATATATCATAACCACTTAGTGAGTAATATTCAAATTATAATTTATAATTTATATGTCTAATTGCCTCCTCTATACATGTTTGATCCACACGGAGAGTCACAGATAGTCATAATACTTAATAGGGAATTATTCACAATATAATTGCAGCTTACACTGTGTCTGTGTTTTGTGCAGGTTCATGGGATGCATTTTTCCTTCTACAGAGGATGTGACGCAGGCTGGATCCAGCTTATCTGGATTGTTTGATCAGTGCCAGATGGAGAAACTACAGTAAGTAGATTATAATGTAAAACAAGGCCAATAACATAATCACAGCAGCCCAGCTCAGTAACCTAGTGAGGCCATACATGTTAATTCTGGGGGCTTAACTAAAACTTTGTGGACCTCATATAAAAATCCTAAAAGTGACCCCCATAGCACCTAGAGACACCTCTCTCTATGCTGCGCTCTACCAGAGTGGGTATGGCTAGTATTACATGTAGTCAGTGACCAGCTCGTTGTGCTGTGATCATAGGTGCAGTGTCAGAGTGGGGTGGGATTTTTATGTGTGAGAAAAATCCCACCACACTCTGACACTATGGTACTGGCCTACACGTGTGACCATGGGTTCCGTATTCATGTTTAGTAGGTGTCCTGCGCTTGCTGTTATGTGTGTAGAGCAGCTCAATATAAAGTGCTAGTGATTGAAGATATGAAATGAGCGCTAGTTTAAAAAAGCATAATAAAAACAATTATAAACCTGTCTAAAGCATATATATCAATTCAAAATATTAATGCTTATAGTCATTTGTGACTTTGTGGGAGGATGGGTCAGGGTTAAACAGTCCAAAACTTGTCCGCAAAGAAAGGTCCACAGTGTGATGAATATTACTGCCCGAATTAGCTTTCCCTACACTACCACTGATGTTTCTTGTGAGGGGGTAACCGTCTTCCACTTGACAGGGATCCGGAACAGGTAGTCAGCGCGGCCGTGGGGCTGGAGAGTGACGTCAGATGCTGGGCGCTTCTTCAGACTTAGCTGGGTTTTTGGCTTAACCCTCAGCCTTATCCCTCAGCCTCTATTCCTCCTTTTCCCAACGCGTTTCGGACCATTGTCTGTCCTTTCTTAAGGATAGGAGTGTTGAAAAGGTAACAGCTAAAAAGATATAAAATATGAGGGTTATTTTATAAAAAGGCTTCAATTCTATGTCAGTGTTGAGTCCATTGGGTTCTATGGTATCCAGAAAAATATCCATTTAGTTTCTGTCTTCTTCAGTAGGTTGACTAGATGGTCTCCAGTGTGGGTTTACATTTTGGATGCTTGTGAATTTTAAACCTTTTGGGTCCTTATTGTGACATTTAAGAAAATGTGCTGACAAACTGTGGGGTCTATTTTCTAAGCAGTGTTAGGAGACAGAGTGAAAAGTGATAAGAAAGTGATAAGGTGCCAGACAATCAGCTCCCACCTGTAATTTTTCAAACACAGCCTATGAGATGACAGCTGCGAGCTGATTGGCTGGATTCCCATTATTGTATGATTTTCCTAGCGAGGAGATATGTAAAGTCAGTAAGTATAAATTTAGGCGCCTGATTTGAATGCAGCCCTATATGAGATGATATCTAGCACAGTTTAGCAAACTGTGCATGCAATTTAGCGAATATACGCACGTCTTTGCATATCAATAATAAGCCAAGATCAGCAGAAAACTATTGCCGATCTCGGCTTTTCGCCAGGCGGAAGCTTATCTCCATATTCATTTCCAGCCACTTTTCGCATACACGGAAAGTCAATGCAATGTAAAAGGCTAAAAAAATTTATTTAGGGGTACAAAGGTGGGGAAATCACTCAGAACCCTTGGGACAGCCCCCCAAAGGACAACTGTGTCAAAAAATTCCCCAAAAAAAGTTAAGAACACCCAAAAAAGTGCTTTCATTTTGGGGGTGAAAAAGTAAAAAGTGGAGGGACAAGCATAAAAACTAGCGAAATAGACTTTTTGGGGGGTCTGCAAGGATGGATCAAGTGTATTTTTGATTGCAAACTTTATCACCACACTTGTGTCTGAATGGAGGGGAGTGCAATCAGACCTTCTCGACAAGGGAAACAAATGTTACCTTAAGGTGACCAAACACCCACACAGGACTACAGGCACACCATAACAATAAAGGCTTACACATTGCTTACATGTAAAGCTGAGTTGGTGAACATATAAAGGTGACTTTAGGTTTCTCTGTTTTCCAGGAACCAGACCCTGGTCTCATCCATGTGTCATATACATCCAATGGAAAGAAAGAAATAGCAACCATAAGATGTACAAAGTAGTCACAGACCACAATGAGCTTTACATGTAAGGAACCTATGTATCAAAGCTGTGAGAGATAAAATTGTAACAAATAAATTAGCAACCAATCAGATCCTAACTAACATTTTTTTTAACACAGCCTGCAAAATGTAAATTTGAAGGTGACTGGTTAGTACTTTATCTCTCTCAATTTAATCTCTCTTCCAGCTTTGAGAAATACCCCCATGGTTATTTAAAACTGTACAGTAATAGAGATAAACACAAACCTAGTACAGATAAAATTAAATAAATGGTATACAGGCAAAACAACATACCAAGTAGCCAGTCCTCTGGCCTGTGTCCTTCTTCAAAACTCTCCCACAGGGCTGACTGGTGCAGGATATAGGCATCATGGCAAGACCCTGGGTAACCTGCAACCACACTGAGAATCTTGAGGTTCGCATCATAGACCACCTGCACTTTGAGGGAGTGGTAATCATGTCCATTTACATAGATATATCCCATCAACTGCAGTGATCTGATCCCAATGTGGGTGCAGTCTATGGCTCCCAGCACATTAGGCAGAGCCGCAACTAGGGAAGGGGGGGCTAGAGGGGCACGTGCACTGGGTGCTGGAATGCAGGGCGTGAAAAAAGGATGACTCACGGTGTCTTGGGGGCTGGAGAGTCGGAAAATGGTCATCCAAAAATGGCCGCCGCCAAGGAGGAGACAGATGCTAGAGGTCCTTACTGGACCTCTAGTGTCTGTTAGGCCAGCGCAAGTGCTGGGAGAAGATGCTGAAAGCTGCATCTTCTCCCGTGAAACCCCCTGGCAACGAGCATAAACCCCATGGCAACGAGCATGTAACTCCTGGCAACAAGCATAAACCCCATGGCTACGAGCATGTAACCCCTGGCAACAAGCATAAACCCCATAGCAATGAGCTTAAACTCCATAGCAACGAGCATGAAACCCCCTGGCAACGAGCATGAAACCCCCTGGCAACGAGCATGAAACCCCCTGGCAATGAGCATAAACCCCATGGCAACGAGCATAAACCCCATGGCAATGAGCATGAATCCCCCTGGCAATGAGCATGAAACCTCCTGGCAACGAGCATGAAACCCCCTGGCAACGAGCATGGAACCCCCTTGCAATGACCATAAAACCCCTGACAACGAGCAGGTCATTTTAAAGTAATTGGAAGCCTTACTGTGGGGCATAAAATGGTGTCGGGCAAATATGTAAGTGGCACTTTGGTAATAGGCATTACAGTGTGTGGCATATTGTGTAATGGGCATTATTGTGTGTGGAATAATGTAAGTCACTATACCAGGGACATTTGACTAGTGCACTGCCTTATGGAGGAGCAAGGACAAAATCCAGGTACGGGAAGGGAGGGGGCGCAAAATTGCTACCTTGCACCGGGTGACAGATATCCTAGTTTCGGCCCTGCAGTAGGCAATGCTGATAGCCAATAGAAATGCCTGGAGAAAGTGGCTTGTGTAATCCCCAGCACTCTAGCACTCACTGACTGAATGAGCCAGTGACAAACAAATGCAGGGCACACATTAATTTATGTAGCCCAGGAACTGCATAGTTGCTACTGTACCAGCCAAAGGCTCCAAATCATCTCTCACCTGCTCCTATAGGGTCATGAGGTTTGTGCGGTTCAATCTAAATAACTGAACCACCTCATGATCTGAGAGAGAGTCCAGGTCTATCCTTAGTCGGTAACCTCACCTGCCATGCAGCCGAATAGGGACCTGGATCTGGTGTTGCTCCTGTGCCCTCCTCCAGCACAGCTCCACCATAGTAGGCAGGCCACAAACATACAGCTCCAATAAAGACTGCACAAACTCTATTTCTCAAACCCTCATAGGTGCAATGGCTGTAGGTGTGGTTTATATAGTGATGTTATTGTGAATTATGGAGTTCACCAGGGTAAAATACCCTCAGATTTTTAAAATGTATGAAAGTGTCAGCAACTCGCGTATCTCACAGGTCTAAATTTTGTGAGATTTTCAGTAATGTTTGGGACCCTATTACATTTGGTGAGTTCTATCTTTAACATTGGAAAACATTTGGATGCAAATTTGAAATTCGTGACTTTGAAAAAGGTAAGAAACATGTGATTTTGCCTGGTCTCACACCTTATTACATTTGAGAGTTCTGAAAAATACCAAAAAAAAGTCCAACTCGCACATTTCACAAAATCGTTACCAATTACATTTGGCCCTATATTTGGGACAACTCTCTCTGCAGATCTGATCTTCTATTTTTTCATGTTCATTTCCTTGTGGTAACTGGGTGGCAACAATATGACCGCACGTAAGATAACTGTTATTTGGGAGTACTGTGGGTGCATTGCCAGGGGGGATCCAGTTAATATACTGACAGTCGGGATGCCGACGTTTAGAAAGCGGATGCTGGAATCCTGACACTGGCATCCCAACAGTAAGTACTGGGGTTAGGGGGAGGGTTAAGGATTGTCATTAGGGTCAGGCACTAGGCGGGAGGGTTAGGTGTATGGTGCAGCGAGGAGAAGGTTAGGTTTAGGCAATAGGAAAAGGTTAGATATAGGCAGCGCAGAGGAAGGGTTAGGGGTATGGAGAGGGACAGTGGTGTCCCTCTCCGCGGTGTCACCCAGGGCGGGGAGGGACGCTGGCTGCTGAAAAGGGGCGTGGCCTTGCAATATGGGGGTGTGGCCTCACGAGACGGGGGCAAGGCCTCATGGCACGAACCCCCGTTGTCCCGTGGGGCCGTGGGGGAAGTCGGATGTGCACTGTGCAGGAGGGGAGGTGCGGACTGCCTTGTGGTTGCAGTGCCAGCTCCCTCACAAATGTCAGGAGCCGAGTGCTGCACTTAATAATACATTGCAGCACCCGGCTCCTGACACTAAGAGGGAGTCTGCACCTTGGTGTCACCCCTCGGCAGGTGACACCGGGGTGCGGCCCGCACCCCCCACGTCCCCCTTGTGATGCAACTGGGTTAGGATACAAGTATCAGTCGCCTAACCCTGATGGGATACCGGCATTGGGATTCTGACCACCAGGAACCTGAGTGTTGGCATCCCATACCCAACTCTTGCCAGAACTGTATCCTATTCGGAGCTGTGCATATGCTGTCAATCTCTAGCACCCAGCATGAGGTCGGTGTAAGTATACATTATATACTGTACATGTTTTGATTTTTTCCATTTCAGTTATGACTTAATGCTCTGAGATTTATAACAGATATCAAATTACCTAATCCAGATCCCTCAGGCCAAATGTAATAGGGTGAGAGTTTAGAAAATCTGTGAGTTTAGCAGTAACCTCTCACACTGGTTGAGTTTTATCTTCAAAATGGGAAAACATCTGGATGAGAGTTTAAATCGAGAGTTTTTTAAGACTAAGAACATGCGAGTTTGCATGCTCTGGGACTCTGGGCCTGATTCTGACCTGCTCACGAGCGCTGTACGCTCGCAAGCGGGTTGATGGTGCCTAAGTGCACATGCGCACGATGGAGGGAGCTCCGCCGTGCCCATGCGCGAGACCCGGCGACCGACGGGGAATCCGTCGCTCGGGGTCTCGCACCAAAGGGGGCGTGCTGTCGATGGTGAGTGACAGCACGCCCCCTTTGGTGGGCGTGCCAGGGGCATGGCTGCCAGACGGAAGCGTTCCCATGGGAACACCTACCGTCTGAGTCCGGCCCCACTCACATCAGTAGTGATGTCAGTGGGCTTGCGGCCACGAGACCCTACCGCAGCGTCTCGTCGCAAGCCTGATGGTCGCGGTTGTCTTGACCATCGCGACCATCATCATGGACGCTCGCTATAGCTGTGGGTGGTAACCCACAGCTATGCGAGTGTCCATGAGGCCGCTCCAAGTTGAGGTAGGAGGGCCCTGATTCAGAGCGAGCGCTCTGGTCAGAGTGTCCGACTCTGAATCAGGCCCTCTATTACATTGGGCAAGTTTAAATAGTGTGAAATTTTAATGCTAAACTCTCACATTTTCTAAACTCTCGCCCTATTAAATTTGGCCCCTCATCTCTTATTAGGTTACATTACTGTGGTCTGACCTCCTCCTGCTGTGATGATCTCCGCTCTGTTATTACTACAAACCGCTCTCTGACCAGACTGGACCTGTCAAACAATTCTCTGCAGGACTCCGGGATAAAAGTTCTGTGTGAGGGACTAAGACGTCCAGCCTGTACCCTACAGGATCTTACGTAAGAACAATCTTTGTATATATATATATATATCTCAGTACAACACATAGCGAACATGAGACAAAATCACTGAAAAATTACTATTATTTCCTTTTAGACCATCCGAGTATAAATTTTATGAACTATTTGATTATTTAAAATCTTTTTTTATTGGTACTACTCAGTGTTGTATCCTGGATGAAGGGGGAGGGGTGTAGATCACACAAGACCATGACTTAGGGGGCTGTGGTGCCAGCCCCTGACCCCCGTATTGTTACACAGACTATTCTATAAGCACCAGACATGATATTAGACTATATCTGATGGTTTATGTCATTTTATGTTGTTTTAAAAAAATTTGTGTCTTTTTTTGTCTAATATTTTTCTGTTTGTGTGTACGTGTTAGGCTTAGCCACACAAGATACAGCAACGCAAACTAGTGCTGCCCGACTCCAGTCATCATCAATCTGTGCTCTGGGCCCAAGTTCTGGACCCCCCCAAAAAATAAAACAAATAGTGTATTTTTTTGTCCAATATTTTTCTGTGGGTGTTGTGTGTGTGTGTGTTAGGCTTAGCCGCACAAGATACAGCAATGCAACCTAGTGCTGCCCGACTCCAGTCGTCATCAATCTGTGTTCTGGGCCCAAGTTCTGGATGCAAATTTTTTTTTTAAAAGTAGTCTTTTTTTGTCTAATATTTTTCTGTGTGTGCGTGTTACGCTTAGCCGCACAAGATACAGCAACGCAACCTAGTGCTGCTTGACTCCAGTCATCATCAATCTGTGCTCTGGGCCCAAGTTCTGGACCCGAAAAAAAAATAAAACAAATAGTGTCTTTTTTTGTCTAATATTTTTGTGTGTGTGTGTGTGTGTGTTAGGCTTAGCTGCACAAAATACAGCAACGCAACCTAGTGCTGCCCGACTCCAGTCGTCATCAATCTGTGCTCTGTGCCCAAGTTCTGGACCTGAAAAAAAAAATATATAGGGCCTAATGTAATAGGGTATCAGTTTTAGTAACAGTACAAACTTGCACTTTCTCTCACTTTTAAAAAGTGCGAGTTTGTACTGAAACTTTCAAATGCAATAGCCTGCGAACTTTTCAATTCGAGGCTACTGCATTTGCGCGTTTAGGCGAGTTTTTCCCTATGTAAACTGACACCATGCGACTAGCATTAAAAGGTGCGAATTTTAAAGAAGCCATCACAGATCAGTGAGATCCGTGATGGCTTCTGTATGTTTTAAAAAAAAATACATGCACCCCCTCCCCAAAAACATAATCAGCCCCGGGCTTTATAAAGCCTGTTCTGTTACTAAAAATACAGGGGCCAAAATGTGTAGGGGCCCCTGTATATTAAGAACCAGCACAGGGCTTTGCAGAGCTGGTCCTGGTTCTGGAAAATCAGGGGACAAAATGAGTAGGGGACCCCTGAAAATTCCAAAACTAGAACCGAACTCTTTCTAACGGGGGGATAATGCCACAGCCAGGGGAAATCTTTCACCGGTTTCCCCGGCCAAAGCATTATCCCTGACCGCTAGTCAGTCCAGCCCGGGGATCCCTGGGGAGTTGGGTACCCCCCCCAATAAAGGGGAACCCCTCTCCAGTGCACCCCAGGCCTAGACTGATAACCCGGGGCTATCCCCGGCACCCTGGGGTGATGGGTGCCGGGTTGATAGTGTTAGTGTTTGGTGTAAAATCAAAGTTTCAATATTGTCTTTAGTTGTAGAACCACAAGTACCAGCAAGCCTCCCCTGCATGCTGGTATTTGGAGAACCATAAATACCAGCATGTGGGGCATTACGGGCCTGCTGGCACTTGTAGTTCCACAGCTAACGAAATACGTAACTAAAAAAACATACACCGTGAATGTAAAATTTTAATAAAACATACATGCACACTCACACTCACTCACCTAGTATCCCAAGTAATCCATAGGGGTACCTGAAAAAAAAAATCCATACTCAGCTCTCCTATGCATAGATCGCGTCCTCTTGTCCAAGTAGGCATTCCAGGGGTTAAAAAAAAACCCGCAAAAATCCCAATCCATGCCGGACACAGCAAAGGTATGTGTGTACACATACCTTTGCTCCGCGTAAATGACCGGGGCACACGTGTGCCCCATCATTGAAGAGGCCGTCAGTCAATCAGGGAGCATCTGCGTCAGAGCAGCTCCTTGATTGGCTGAATGCGGTCAGCCTGTGTCTCCCATAGACTTCTATGGTAAGAAATCACTATTGAAGTCTATGCTGGGAACCGCTACAACGTAGCCGCAAGGTTAATTGAGGTTAATCTTGTGGTTACATCAATGATACAATGTCGCAACATTGTATCATTGATGTAACCACAAGATTAACCTGAAAAATGCGAGTTTTAGTGAACTGACGCCCTATTACATTGGAGAGTTGTGAAAAATTGTGAGTTTACCACCAAACTCGCAATTTACCAAAACTGACACCCTATTACATTTGGCCCATAGGCCCTCATTCAGAGCCACTCGCTATTTGCGGTCGTTCGTTCTAAAACAAGGGGTGGCTATTCAAATGAACCGTTCGCTGTTTGCAGTCTGTTCACGCCTCTAGGTCTGAACGAGCGAACAAAACTTGCGTTCGTTTTTTTGAAAAATACGCCCCCTGGCCGCTCGCATCCTACGTCATGTCCGCTATTTATTAGATTAATCGAGTACATCGACCAGGGTATGAACTGCTCGCTATTCTTGTGGTTGGTGTTTCCTACCACAGTTTTGCGAGCAGTTCTGGCTATAAAAGAACCCAGTGACGTGGTCAATGACGCTGCTGTTTTAAATATGCACACCCATAAAACGCCCGTTTTGACCTTTAAGCACGCCTGCGATCGGATCTCCACTCCCCGTTTTCAAGCACCTTCCCCTGTTACCACCCACATACGCCTCTTTCTGTCACTCAAATTATCAGGCATTCGCTATTTTGCGAGCACATGAATTTCGGCCGCACTGAGTGGTTCGCGCATGCGTATAACGATCCGTACGCATGCGCAGTTGGGCAAACATCGCTCGGAGCGAACGAGCAGCCACTTGCGTCCGGCTCTGAATCAGGGCCATAGTCTCTTTTTTGTCTAATATTTTTCTGTGTGTGTGCGTAGTAGGCTTAGCCGCACAAGATACAGCAACACAACCTAGTGCTGCCCGACTCCAGTCATCATCAAACTGTGCTCTGGGCCCAAGTTCTGGACCTGAAAAATAAATAAAACAAATAGTGTCTTTTTTGTCTAATATTTTTCTGTGTGCGCACGACTGCACGTGTGTGAATTTTGTAACCGCACACTGCTTCAAGACCACAGAAAATATGGAGGACTGTCACATGACATGATAGCAAGGCCAAGAACCACATGTTGTAGCTGCCGCCAGCAGTCATCATGATAATGCAAGGCCGTCAACTTCCTTGTCCTCTTTGAAGGTCCATGCCCCAGGGCTTAAGTCATGCCATGGATATGGTAAAGCTAAAAATTGGCAATATGCCATTCACTACACAAAGTGGCAAGGGAAGGATAAGGCCTTGGCCTTTCTGTATGAAGACTGCTGATTCTAATAGCCCTTCTGCTTGTAGTAGTAGTGGTGATGGTACCATTAAAAAATTGAAAGTTGTTAAGAAGAGTAAGACAGCTCCAGAAATAAACAACTGTGTGCCCTGAGAAATCGAAATCACAAATCCCTGAGGAGAAGGCAAGTGTGTCTGTGGTTGACATGTGTGAGCCAGACCTAAATACTAGTGTACTGGAGGATCCTCCAAGTTCCAACATTTGTGAGCCCTCTGTAAATGTGGGGAAGGGCAGTCGACATCTTGCAGACGTAGTCAGTGAGGATGCCTCTGGGGAATTGCACATGGAGGAGGAGGATATTTTAGTAGTTGAAGGCGCTAAGGATGATGAGGATGTTGATGATGAAGATGTTGGTGATGAGGATGTTGATGCTGAGGATGTCCTTTATGTAAGTAAGACAACAGCTGTTGCCCAAGGATTGAAAAAGACAAGCCCATTGTTGTCATGCCGGGGCAAAAGACAAAAAAAATCTGCTTCTCAGGTGTGGAATTATTTCCACCCCAATCCGGACAACAGTTGGCAAGCCACATGTAACCATTGCCAAGTAACAGTGAGTAGAGGAAGGGACCTAAACCACCTAGGAACCTCCTCCTTGTTACATCACTTGGAGCGCATTCATCAAATATCAAAGTGTATGTCGCCAAGTTCAGTGTCACTTACCTGCTCCCTCTCTGTGGGATCCAAGCGCCTTCGATCTCCACCACCAACACCTGCATCATCAACATCCTCATTCGTCATCTTGAGTAGTCCTGCTGCATCCAATGTTGTTATTCGAAGCATGATTGACTCCTCTCCTATCCATGATTCCTCAGAAGGATCCTTGATGACTACGCCTGTTGCTGCTGTTGCTGTCAGTGGATCTCATCCCAGAAGGGGACCAGGAGGAAGACTACTTGTAGTGTATCTTCCAAAAAACAATTAACTGTCAAACAATTGTTTGCAAGGGCAAACAAGTATGACAGCAATCACCGAGTTCCACAGCGGAGTACGGACACCATAACAGCTATGCTGGTATTAGATGTGCGTCCAGTATCCACCATTACTGCAGTGAGTTTTCTACAGTTAATTGAGGTCCTGTATCCTCGCTACCAGATCCCTTCTAGATTCCATTTCGCTAGAACAGCAATTCCAAGTCTGTACAAGGACATTAAAAAAAACCTTATAAATGTACTCAGAAATGCCGGTGTACCCACTTTCCACTTGATCACTGATAAGTGGACAAGTGGAACAGGACAAACTAAGGATTACATGACTGTGACAGCCCACTGGGAAGGTGTATTGCCTACAACAGCAACAGCAGCAGCAACATCTACCAAAAGACAGCTGATATAGAGGCAGGCTACTCTTTGTATAACTGGTTTCACTAAGAGGCATACCACTGAGAACCTCTCAGAAAAACTCAGGGAAATCATTGCTAAATGGCTTACCCCACTTGGACTCTCATTGGGATTTGTGATTTTGGACAATGCCACCAATATTGTGAGAGCATTACATGTGGGCGAATTCCAACACGTCCCATATTTTGCTCACACAATTAATTTGGTGGTGCAACATTTTTCAAAAAAATGACAGGGGCATGCAGGAGATGCTCTCAGTGGCCCGCAAAATATCCGGACATTTTAGACATTCGGCAAACGCTTGTCGAAGATTGCATGACCAGCAGGTACTGTTAAATTTGCCCTGCCATCAGCTGAAGCAAGCAGTAATAACTCAGTAGAATTCTACCCTCTATATGCTTCAGCGGATGGAGGAACACTAAAAGGACATCCAGGGCTATACAATGGCCTATGACATAGGCCGTGGAGGGGGAATGCACCTTACTCAAGCGCAGTGGAGAATAAACCCTTTGAACTTGCCACACATGAAGTTAGTTCAGTCACTGCCAGCTAGAGTCAGGTCATTCCCCTTATCAGACTTTTGCAAAAACAGCTGGAGAAACTGAAAGAGGAGCTGAAACGGAGCGATTGCGCAAAGCATGTCGGACTGGTGGTTCAAGCCCTTGATTCACTTCACCAGGATCCAAGAGTCATCAATCTATTGAAATCTGAAAAATATATTTTGGCGACCATTCTGGATTTTAGGTTTAAGTCCTACCTTGTGAGTTTTTTTCCAACAGACTGAAATCTAAAACTATGCAAAGAGCTGTTGGTAAAAAAATTGTCAGCTGTAGCCGCACGTGAAAAGCCATCATCTCCTGCAGTTTCTGCAGCTGCCAGGAAAAAACACAATTTTCCTTACAGAATGCCTGCTGCTCATGCAGATCGTTCACCAAAAAATTACATCTGGTCAGGCCTGAGAGAACTTCCTACTAGTGACATGTCTTCTACCGTGATTATGTGTGATACGATCTCCATTCACAAAATGGTGGAGGACTATTTCAGAGATAACATCCTAATAGGCATGTCAGACAATCCCTTTCAGTACTGACAGGAAAAAGAGGCAATTTGCAGTCCCATACACAAATTGGCTTTTCATTACATAAGTTGCCCACCCTCCAGTGTGTACTCAGAAAGAGTATTCAGTGCAGCTGGCAACCTTGTCAATGATCGGCATAGGAGGTTTCTTCCTCAAAATGTGGAAAAGATGATGTTCATTAAAATGAATTACCAACAATTACATAAAAAAATTACAGAGGCGCCTATGGTGGATTCCAGCGGGTAGAATTAATATTGTGTGAAGAAGAGGATGTACACACTGATGGGGAGGACGAGGACGACAGCAACTTGTAATGTAAAACCAGTTGTGTATGGGATTATTTTCATTTCCATGTCTAATGCACATTGGCAGCTTGTTTCATGGGGGTCCAAACAAACCAATAATTTCAGCCACAATTGGCAGTCCTTGATGCTGAATGATTGGTTTGTTAAACTGTGAATATCCTATTTCGTATACAACATAAGGGTGGGTGGGAGGGCCCAAGGACTATTCCATCTTCCAACTTTTTCCTTTGCATTATGTGCTGGTTGGGGCATTGCTGTCTAACATTTTAAATGAATGTTATGGTTGGTTTAGGAACCAATTATTTGTTTTTTAATTAATGTATTATCAATTTTACAGCCAGGGGCTGCACCAATGAATTTCTTTTTATTAATTATTCAGCCCGGGGCAGCACCAATTAATTGTTTTTTAATTTATTTATTATGAATTTTACAGCCAGGGGCTGCACCAATGAATTGTTTTTAAATTAATTTATTATCAATTTTACAGCCAGAGGCTGCACCATCTATCAACTATCAATTGTTCAATCCTCAATGGTAACCCAACTATCCTCTTTGCACAGTCCTCAACTCTATTAATATTTATATCAATCAGTTTTGAGCCAGCAAGTTGAATGCAACCTTTTGGCCCTTTAACTAGATGAAAAAATCAATATTGTGAGCTGTGAGGTGGTCAAAATTGACTGGAAATAAATGTTATTGAGGTTATTAATACTTCTGCAGGAACAAAATCAGGCCAATTTTATATGATTTTAGCTGTTTTTTTATTTTTTAAGAAAAAATCCAGAACCAAAACCAAATCAAGAAAACAAAACACGGAGGTGAGGTTTTGGCAAAACCAATCCAGATCCAAAACCAGGGGGGATCCAGATCCAAAGCCAAAACCAAAACACGGGGGTCGGCGCACATCTCTACTTAGAAGTACTGTGCATATGCCTATGTTTGTGGTGAGGGCAGTAGGCCCTTCCATTTTGAGAGAGGGAATCTGTTCTTTAGTTAGTGCCCAGACAGGCTAGCATTTATTTTTATGATTTCTGTTTTTTTTATACTGCACAATAAAAACTAGCTCCAGCTAGCTCGCATGAAAACCCAGGGCTTGTGTGCTGTTTCCTGGCTGCTGTTTGTTTGGAGGTGTCAATCTATCCTAGAAGAGGGACCTTCTACCCTGATTATATTACATACGCCACCTCCCCACATGATATCACTGCATTACATCCCCACACTATATCACTACGCTACCTCTCCACACTATATTACTGCATTAAATCCCCGCACTACGGGTCTGATTCATACTTAAAGCAGATTCCCAATTGTCGGGAATCTGCATGTGCGCAGGACCCATTCTGCGATTGTGCAGAATTAGTCCTGCATGATCGCACGCAGACCCTTCTATGTCTCTGCCGGCTTGGCGCCATCCACCATCAAGACTAATGGTCGCAATGGTGATCTCAGCCTGCAAAGATGGCATTGCAAAGATGCCTGCATGCAGCTTTCCAATTCTGTCTGAAGCTGAATCATCCCCTATATCACTATGCTACCTCCCCACACTATATCACTGTACTACATACCTGCAATATATCACTATGCTACCTCCCCACACTATATCACTGTACTACATACCTGCAATATATCACTATGCTACCTCCCCACTCTATATCACTGTACTACATACCTGCAATATATCACTATGCTACCTCTATCTCTATATCACTGCCAATGACATGCAGTGAGGTAAATGGCTAAGGAGGCACTGGCTAATATCAGAGCCAGATTTACAGATTACTATATGAATCCGAGGGTTCATGTGGGCATTATACACAGCAGTATATAGAGCTGGAAATTTGATGAGTTTTGATCAGAGATGTGCAGAAAAGGGAGGCAGAGATGGCAGTGCCTCACCTGATATACACTTTTTACTCCAGAGTTTTAACGATAAAAATGATTAGAATCATACAAAAAGGATATTTATATTATTTAAAAAAAATGTTCTTATAATTTTTATAGTCAAAACTTTGAAGTATACCCAATTATGACAGGAAAGGCTCTGACCACACATAACTGATCACTGCACTATATCCCCACACTACATCCCCACACATCACTGCACAAAATTCCAGCACTATGTCACTGCACTACCTCCACACACTACATCGCTACACTACATCATTACACGGGATGTAGTCAGCGGCCGCCGGTCTAAATGCAGATGGCTGAATCCTGGCAGGGGAGTTAAGATAAGTGTCAAAGTACCAACGCCTATCTTAATCCCGACACCAGAACACTGCCCGAATAATCCCGACACCAGAACGACTGCCCAAATAAGGTAAGTACGGGGCACCCTTTGTGTTAGCCGCGGGGGGAAGGGTTAGGTTTAGATTAGATAGCGGGGGTTAGCGTTAGGTTTTGGAGGGGAGGTTAGGGTTAGGCACCCCTAGGGGGGAGGGTTAGGGTTAGGCACCACTAGGTAAGGTAGGGTTAGGCACTAAGGGGGGAGGTTTAGGTTTAGGCACTAACAGGGAGGGTTAGGGTGCGGGGTGGGGAGGGTTAGGCTACAAGAATGGAGGGTTAAGGGGAGAAGGGGGGAGAGTAAGTACACTTACCTAACCCCTGTCAGGATACCAACCATCAGGATGCTGCTTACGGTATTGTGATAGGAGGCATCATAACAGCAGGCATTACATACCGATTCCCACTACACTATCGTCCCGCACTCTGTGACTTCACTTCCTCTCCATACAACATCACTACACTACATCATTACACTACCTCTCTACACTGTATAAATTCACTACCTCCCGACACTACATCCTCATATTATATCACTACACAACCTCCCCACACTACTGTACATCATTACACAATCTCCCCACACTACTGTACATCACTACACAACCTCCCCACACTACTGTACATCATTACACAATCTCCCCACACTACTGTACATCACTACACAACCTCCCCACACTACTGTACATCATTACACAACCTCCCCACACTATTGTACATCACTACACAACCTCCCCACACTACTGTACATCACTACACAATCTCCCCACACTACTGTACATCATTACACAACCTCCCCACACTACTGTACATCATTACACAATCTCCCGACACTACTGTACATCATTACACAACCTCCCCACACTACTGTACATCATTACACAATCTCCCCACACTACTGTACATCATTACACAACCTCCCCACACTACTGTACATCATTACACAATCTCCCCACACTACTGTACATCATTACACAATCTCCCCACACTACTGTACATCATTACACAACCTCCCCACACTACTGTACATCATTACACAATCTCCCCACACTACTGTACATCACTACACAACCTCCCCACACTACTGTACATCATTACGCAATCTCCCCACACTACTGTGCATCATTACGCAACCTCCCCACACTACTGTACATCATTACACAACCTCCCCACACTACTGTACATCATTACACAATCTCCCCACACTACTGTACATCATTACACAACCTCCCCACACTACTGTACATCACTACACAACCTCCCCACACTACTGTACATCATTACACAACCTCCCCACACTACTGTACATCATTACACAATCTCCCCACACTACTGTACATAATTACACAACCTCCCCACACTACTGTACATCACTACACTGCCACCTCAGTAAATTTTCTCTGTCTGTTTGCTCTGGTCTCTGCGTGAAGAGCAGCTCCAGAGAAGTATAGAGGTTTTATATTGCAGGATTGTACATCACCTACCATTACTATGCTTATATGTAATATATTGGTGTATTGTACATCACCTACCATTATTATGCTTATATGTATTATATTGGGGGATTGTACATCACCTACCATTACTATGCTTATATGTTTTATATTGGTCAATTGTATATCACCTACCATTACTAGGTAAGCAGTTGGAAAGCCAACAGACATAGGCCCTCATTCAGACCCACTCGCGAGCGGCTGTCCGCTCGCAAGTGGGTCGATGGTGTGTACTGCTCATGCGCGATGAGCAAAGGACTTTCCTTCGCTCGTAGTGTCTCATCAAAGGGGGCGTGCTGTCGATGTTGACTGACAGCACGCCCCCTTTGACCATCGCGACCATCATCCTGCACGCTCGTATATGCTGTGGGTGGTGACCCACAGCTATACGAGCGTCCAGGAGGATGCTCCATATTTATGGAGGTGGGCTCTGATTCAGAGCGAGCGCTCTGGTCAGAGTGTCCGGCTCTGAATCAGGGCCATAATCCCGACCGCCGGCTTCCTGACTGTATAATCCCGGCCAGTGTCTAATGACAGGCGTCGAAATCCCGACGTCTGTCATTAGACAGCTGCGGGGGGTGAGGGTTAGGTTAGGGGCTCCCGGGGGGGACTTAGGGTTAGGCACCCCCCCCCGGGAGGTTAGGGTTAGGCTAGGGAAAGAAGCGGTTAGGATTAGGCACCCTTGGGGGGAGGTTAGGGTTAGCCACCCCCCCGGGGGACTTAGGTTTAGGCTGCGGGAAAGGGGGGGTTAGGTTTAGGCACTTAGAGGGGGGATAAGGGTTAGGCACTTGGGGGCGGTTAGGGTTAGGCACCCCTAAGGGAGGGTTAGGGGGTAAAATAGGGTTAGTGAATACTTACCTTTGGATGATTTTCACCCCTGCTGGGCTGCCACTGTCATACTGATTCCCATTACTATGCTTATATGTATTATATTGGTGTATTGTACATCACCTATCATTACTATGCTTATATGTTTATTATTGGTGGATTGTACAACAACTACCGTACCATTACGATGCATATTTTTTTTTATTGGTGTATTGTGCATAACCTACCATTACTATGCTTATATGTTTTATATTGCCGTATTGTACATAACCTACCATTACTATGCTTATATGTTTTATATTGCCGTATTGATTCATTTAGGAAAGCTCTTAATTAGAAATTTGAACAATAATAAAGGTGCCTGCAGTTCATGGAAAGTCAATTGGAAGTTTATCGAAGGCCACATCTATTCAGTTTTTCAATAAAAACATTTTCC
The DNA here is from genome assembly GCA_031769625.1 of Taudactylus pleione. NCBI lineage: Eukaryota > Metazoa > Chordata > Amphibia > Anura > Myobatrachidae > Taudactylus > Taudactylus pleione. The sequence goes on from JAUIMM010000546.1 coordinate 930,253, forward strand.
ATTACATAATTATATTATAGCATAATAGCTATTATATTTTTGAATAATTGTTTCCACTTTACACCTTATTTTTACTTTCAAATTTAATTTATGATTTACTGCTTAGGTTTGTGACAATAAGAAATGACCTAATGCAGATCCCTCATCTCTCATCAGGTTATATAGCTGTGGTCTGACCTCCTCCTGCTGTGATGATCTCCGCTCTGTTATTACTACAAACCGCTCTCTGACCAGACTGGACCTGTCATGGAATGCTCTGGGGGACTCTGGAATAAAAGTTCTGTGTGAGGGACTGAGACATCCAGCTTGTGCCTTACAGGACCTTATGTAAGATCTGTATCAGTGTTATTATAATGGTTCTCTCAGTACAAGTCATAGATAACACAAGGGCCCTCATTCAGAGCCGTACACTCTGAGCAGAGCGCACGCTTTGAATGAGGGCCGCCCTCCATGAGAATGGAGCGTCCTCCTGGACGCTCGTATAGCTGTGGGTCACCACCCACAGCCTATACGAGCGTGCAGTTTGATGGTCGCGATGGGTTTGACCATCGCGACCATCGAAACTGCGTGCAAAAGCCTGCTGTTGAGTTTCTCAACCGCAAGGCTCGGAGTGATTTTGGCTCTATCAGAGCCAAAATCACTCCCACTGACATCACTAGTGATGTCAGTGGGCCAGCTTCTGACGGTAGGCGTTCCCATGGGAACGCCCCCGTCAGGGAGGCACGCCCACCAAAGGGGGCGTGCTGTCAATCAACATCGACAGCACGCCCCCTTTGATCAGATACAACGAGCGAAGGAAAATCCTTCGCTCGTCGCGTCTGGCGCATGCGCACGACGGAGCTCCCACCGTCGTGCGCATGCGCAGTGCAGAACATCGACCCACTTGCGAGCGGACAGCCGCTTGCGAGTGGGTCTGAATCAGGCCCAAGGTACGGACACAGGAAAATAGCTGCTGGATCTTCTCTTACGTTAACTGAGTATAGTATTTTGGAAGTATTATTCTATGTATTGTTAAGATACAACCATTGCTTTGTTTTAACATATTTTTTTTATTGAAACACAACACAATGATACAAGTGTAATAGAGACATAGCAAAGATTAAGCTTGGGTACAAAATTGGTATTACAAGGGTATACGTTTAGGAAGCCAGCGGATGCTGACCGCCGGCTTCCAGACTACTTAATCCCGCTGTGGGTTAAATGACAGGTGTCTAAATCTAGACACCAGTAATTTTACCGACAACGAGAGACTGGCGCCCGGCATCCCGATCGAAGGGATGTCGGGCGCCGGGTGTGGACAGCCACGGGGGGGAGAGTTAGGTTTAGGGCTCCCAGGGGGGACTTAGGGTTAGGCACCCCCCCTGGAGGTTAGGGTTAGGCTAGGAGGAGCGAGGTTCGGGTTAGGCACCCCCCCCGGGGGACTTAGGTATAGGCGGCGGGGAAGGGGGGGGTTAGGTTTAGGTACTTAGAGGGGGGATTAGGATTAGACACGGGGGGGAGGTCAGGGTTAGGCACCCTAAAGGAGGGTTAGGGGGTAAAATTAGGTTAGTTTATACTTAGCTGGGGACGATCGGGATTTCCTCCTCCATCGGGCTGCCGCTGCTGGGATTTGAACCGCCGACCATGCGGCCGGTGGTGAATCATACCAATCCCATTACAAGTGAGTGATGTGCATACGATATCATATAGCGAAAACAAGGATGTATCCATATGATACAAAGGCAACACATGATGCACATAGTAACTGCATAGAACATAATAGAGTTACAATGTTGACAATAGAGTACCAAAATGTCCATGCCTCAACCACTTTTCTTAATTTTCCTATCCAAACAAATGTGACCATCTCTGGAGTGGGTAACAGAGAGGGCCAAACAATAATAACATACATACTATACTACACTATAGATAGAAAAGAAAAGAAAGGACACAAATGATTACAGTGGAGGAGGTACAATAAACCAGATAGATTATTGAAAATAAAAATGTAAGAAAGAAAAACAATATATGAGCAAATAAACAGAAGTGAGGGGATACTTAACTGAGTGTCAGAAATAACTTTGTAGATTAGCAAAATGTGAGAATAACTGATCTTTTACAGAATAAAGTAGACTGTCTCAGAAAAATTTAACTAATAGTTCCACCAAAATGATGTAGTATTCTGCACCAGCAGATATACAGTTATATTGTAGAAATGGAACTATCGGAACACCTAAACCACTCCATATACCTAATGGTCGGGAGCTGGAAGCAATCTTAAACAGTTACCTATGGCCGAACAAATAACATATGACTGTAGTAGTGTATAGAAAACGAGAGTTAACCAGTATCAAAAATTCCTATGTTAAGTGGGGAAAGTAGGACAAACTTACGAGGACACAAAAGAGGAAAGTTACAGACCTCAAAGAAAGTCACAGATTGTTGGGCAGCAAAATCCATGTTAACATATTTTTTCATAAGAACAAGTTTCATGTATTAGTTATTAGACTATTATTACTAGTTATATTATAAAATATAAGTGCTACTGTATAACTGATATCTCCTTTGTTAGGCTTGATATAAAGTTAGTAAATGATCAGTGATGACGTCATGCTGAGTGTGAGGCTGTAACATTATAAGAAATGACCTAATACAGATCTCTCATCAGGTTACATTACTGTGATCTGACCTCCTCCTGCTGTGATGATCTCCGCTCTGTTATTACTACAGACCGCTCTCTGACCAGACTGGACCTATCACATAATTTTCTGGGGAACTCTGGGAAAAAACTTCGGGAGTGTGTGAAGCCGCCTCTTCAGCTTCTGGTGTAAGATTATTGAGTTACATCCACAACATTGTGTTAAATTCAAAAGTGCATTTATATAAGAGATGTGAGGGTTCGGTTTTACTCAGATTGACTCTGATATGTTCGGATCTCAAAAATGGCAAATTATTGGCTAACTGCTATCACGTATTTTGGATAGCCAATAAAATAAATCCGAACTTGCGATCATTTTGGCGAAAAGAACCAAGTAAATCTGAGTAAAACCGAATCTGCACATCTCTAATTTATATCTGTACTGAATGGGGGTGATTCAGAGTTGAACTCCCAGATACAATTGTATGTCTCAGCCAGTATACATAGAGAGGGGCACTGCTCTTACCCATCTGCTTGTGAGAGTAGCCGTCATCACCATCAGCGTGCATTTATTGCAGCACTATCCTTGGTGCAAGAGGCAGACCTCTGTAGAGATTTCCACGTAAAAAGATTTCCACGTCACACCTGAGTACAATTAAGGACAACATCATTAAATTTATTGGAATAGAATTATACCAGTACCTAAGATGGCTGACATATCCTCATAAGGGCAGAAGAAAAGTATCTCGACACAGGATAAATGAGCCAGACTTGAGGGAATGATCACTCCTACAATCCTGATAAAGCCTGAAGGCAAAACGCGTCAATTACAGAGTGCCTCAATTCCAGAAGATCCTCTGGCAATTCAGAAGACAAAACACACCAGATCATCTGCTAGCAGACCATCACCACACTGGATCACTACTGCGTATACCAACGCTGCCCCACAGAGGTCCCCAGGACAAGGGAGCATCTCCTGGCTTGAGGTACTGAGTCCTTACTTATCCATGTTCACTCGATACCAACCTGTGAATGTAGCAAGGAAGCCACATAGGCAACTCCATGAACATAATCGGACTGTCATCTTAGCACTTAATACTTAGTTTATTGACATCTGAATTATTAGTAAGGGTGAGTAAACCACAGTGAGGGTGAGTAAAACAGTGTCTCACCACTTACACCCTTTTTTTCTCACACAGAAAGCCAGTTTATATGTGAATTTAGCTTTTTTTTCTTTCTTATCTTTTTTCTTTTACATGTGCTTTGTCCCCTTTATTTTTGTTTATATAGTATGTCATGTACTTTAAACAGTCAGGTCCATAAATATTGGGACATTGACAGAATTTTCAGATTTTGGCCTCTATTCACCACCACAATGGTTTTGAAATGAAACAAACAAGATGTGCTTTAACTGCAGACTTTCAGATTTAATTTGAGGGTAATTACATCCAAATCGGGTGAACGGTGTAGGAATTACAACGGTTTCAATATGTGCCTCCCACTTTTTAAGGGGCCAAAAGTAATGGGACTATCAACTCAAAAGCTATTTCATGGACAGGTGTGGGCTATTCCCTCGTTATTTCATTATCAATTAAGCAGGTAAAAGGTCTGGAGTTGATTCTAGGTGTGACATTTGCATTTGGAATCAGTTGCTGTCAACTCTCAATATGAGATCCAAAGAGCTGTCACTATCAGTGAAGCAAGCCATCATTAGGCTGAAAAATCAAAACAAACCCATCAGAGAGATAGCAAAAACATTAGGTGTCGCCAAATCAACTGTTTGGAACATTCTTGAAAAGAGAGAATGCACCGGAGAGCTCAGCAACACCAAAAGACCCAGAAGACCACGGAAAACAACTGTGGTGGATGACAAAAGAATTATTTCCCTGCTGAAGAAAAACCCCTTCACAACAGTTGGCCAAATCAAGAACACTCTCCAGGAGGTAGATGTATATGTGTCAAAGTCAACAACCAAGAGAAGACTTCACAAGAGTGAATATAGAGGGTTCACCACAAGATGCAAACCATTGGTGAGCCACAAAAACAGGAAGACCAGATTAGAGTTTGCCAAACAACATCTAAAAAAGCCATTACAGTTCTGGAACAACATCCTATGGACAGATTAGACAAAGATCAACTTGTACCAGAGTGATGGGAATAGAAGAGTATGGAGAAGGAAAGGAACTGCTCATGATCCAAAACATACCACCTCATCATTGAAGCATGGTGATGGTAGTGTCATGGCGTGGGCATGTATGGCTGCCAATGGAACTTGTTCCCTTGTATTTATTGATGATGTGACTGCTGACAAAAGCAGCAGAATGAATTCTGAAGTGTTTCGGGCCATATTATATGCTCATATTCAGTCAAATGCTTCAGAACTCATTGGACGGCGCTTAACAGTGCAGATGGACAATGACCCGAAGCATACTGCAAAAGCAACCAAAGAGTTTTTTAAGGCTAAAAAGCGGAATGTTATGCAATGGCCAAGTCAATCCCCTGATCTGAATCCGATTGAGCATGCATTTCACTTGATGAAGACAAAACTGAAGGGAAAATGCCCCAAGAACAAGCAGGAACTGAAGACATTTGCAGTAGAGGCCTGGCAGAGCAACACCAGGGATGAAACCCAGCGCCTGGTGATGTCTATGCGTTCCAGACTTCAGGCTGTAATTGTCTGCAAAGGATTTGCAACAAAGTATTAAAAAGTGAAAGTTTAGATTTAGGATTGTTTAGTTTGTCCCATTACTTTTGGCCCCTTAAAAAGTGGGAGGCACATATAGAAACTGTTGTAATTCCTACACCGTTCACCTGATTTGGATGTAATTACCCTCAAATTAAATCTGAAAGTCTGCAGTTAAATCACATCTTGTTTGTTTCATTTCAAAGCCATTGTGGTGGTGAATAGAGGCCAAAATATGAAAATTCTGTCAATGTCCCAATATTTATGGACCTGACTGTATATACCGGTAATTGACCCAGGCTCTGCATGCATGCATGTACTTTTATCTATTTTAGTAGATACAGATCTTCACAAATTCCTCTGTCCTTGTTTTTGTAGGGCTATATAGACCAATGATAAACAGATTTATTTTGATTACATAGACTCAGTGTGTTTTATTGGGAGGGCTCTATAAAGATTGCACTGTCTACCTTTATTTTATGCCAGAAAAAATGTGTCTGCCGCAGCTAATGGGCGTATGATCACAGTAACAACTGAATTGCTCCGATAGATGTCCCTTATATAAGATGCCCAAAAAAACAATTGCATTTTCCCAAATGATTCCACATATTAGCAGCACAAAGTTTTCACTTGGCACAAGGATCATCAGCCTAACACCAAAGCATGAAGCTATAACTGACAAGGAGGTGAAAGGCTGGCTGCCCTTTACCACACACAGACCAATGGGAAAACATAAATTAAGACAAACCCCTTGCATGGCATTAGGCTACAGGTAGTCTTCATTCTAGCACCCTGCACTTGTCACAACCTGTGCAGTTCCTCTTTCCTGCCTGGGGTGTCACTCTCTGCTCTGGTGCTTCTGGCATATTCAGATAATGCAACAAACTGCTGAGATATAGACCAGAGGGTGCTAGAAGCAGCAGAGCAGAGATCAACACTCCAGCAGGAAAGAGGAATTGCACAGGTTGTGACAGGTGCAGGGTGCTAGAATTAACACTACACAGGTGTGATGCTGCATATAGCAGAGCAACTAGAGGCAATTAAACATCAACTGTAGACTTCACAGCCTCTGATTCCTGACAGCTGTATATTATACTACATATTATGGAGACACTAGATGGAGAGTGAGGTCACAGCTATTATCAGTGCTCTTACCAATGATAGAGCCCTAGGATATTCAGGAAAAAAAAAATGTATTCTACTCTTCATACAGAACTATCTCAAATCTGACATTAAGGGGATCAGTCTGAGACAGACAAAGTGGAGATTTGTTTTCTTCTGTGCATGCGTCCAATCACACTGCACATACTGTATGTCCAGAGTCCGTGCACACTGAGGACCTGATTCAGAGATGTATGTTAATCCGATGAGTAACATGCAACTCCAATTTTAAGGGGTCTACACCTGCGCAGGACCAAATCTGCGCACGTGCAGAATAAGCGCCAATCTCGCTCACAGACCCCTCAACCCAAAGCATGACTGACTGACTGGCATTTAATAGGCAAAGCAGGGGCGTAGCTGGTCATCAGTCCCTGAAACTAGGGTGTGTCGTCCCACTTTCCGGGAGGGACGAGGCCAGGGTCTGCATCAGTGGACACAGATTCCTGACCTTTTAAGTGACCAGAACCCGATCAGGCTGTGGGAAGTTTCAGCTTCTGCATCCTAAACAAAGGAGCGACCATCAGCCATGATGGTGAACTCAGTCAGTGACGTCAGTCGCAGTGCTGGGATCGCAAATGCAGCTGGAAAAGTGTCTGATACCTCCTTGTGCATTTGCATTTGAGATGGATGGAATTGCACAGCCTCTTGTGTGCCGCTCTGCAATTCTGTCCATGTCGGCATCAGGCCCTGAGTCACAGCTGCGAATGAGACACAACATATTGGGACTTTCTGGGCGGTGACTGGGAGGTGGCTATGCCAAATCACGGGGATGGCCCTATGAGTGTGTTATGGGTGGCAGATGTGTCGCTGAAGTGGTTTAGAATTGAGATGCATAATTGCTCACATAGGAGGCCATACTCTGATGGGGAAACTGCACCTAGCATGGGTCTGGTGCATGTTTCAATGATGTGACCAATGGTGACATTTACAGACACTGAAAGTGGGCATCTCAGTTATTACACAGTCAGACACACGACTGTACTCCAGAGAAGGGCTGATACCAGCATTTGTATAATGTCACAGACACGGATGTGGCAGTATGCTACTGAAAATAAGCCCAATATAAGTGACTTATTGTATAATATGGGATACTGCTGCTATTAGTGATGTTCAATCGACTTTTCTAGATGAAAAAAAATATATATATTTTCTCTTAGCTGTGAATGAGGGGTTTCAGGGACTGTTTTCTACAAATGTTATCTCTATATTAAAGAAGACTGTCAGTTTTATTTTATTTACTTATTTTTACTATATATAATGGTCAGGTGCCTATAATGCTGGGATCAGTGGGGGTGGGGACATACTGACACTGCAGTGACTATATATAATGGCCAGGGGTATATAATACTGGGATCAGTGAAGGTGGGACATACTATCACTCCAGTGACTATATATAATGGTCAGGGGTCTTTAATGCTGGGATCAGTGAGGGTGGGGGCATACTATCACCCCAGTGATTATATATAATGGTTAGGGGTATATAATGCCATGATCAGTGGGGTTGGGGACATACTGACACTCCAGTGACTATATATAATGGCCAGGGGTCTATAATGCTGGGATCAGTGGGGGTGGGGACATACTATCACTCCAGTGACTATATATAATGGCCAGCGGTCCATAATGCTGGGATCAGTGAGGGTGGGGGCATACTGTCACTCCAGTGACTATATATAATGGTCAGGGGTATATAATGGTGGGATCAGTGGGGGTGGGGACATACTGTCACTCCAGTGACTATATATAATGGACAGGGGTCTATAATGCTGGGATCAGTGGGGGTGGGGACATACTGACACTGCAGTGACTATATATAATGGCCAGGGGTATATAATACTGGGATCAGTGAAGGTGGGACATACTATCACTCCAGTGACTATATATAATGGTCAGGGGTCTTTAATGCTGGGATCAGTGAGGGTGGGGGCATACTATCACCCCAGTGATTATATATAATGGTTAGGGGTATATAATGCCATGATCAGTGGGGTTGGGGACATACTGACACTCCAGTGACTATATATAATGGCCAGGGGTCTATAATGCTGGGATCAGTGGGGGTGGGGACATACTATCACTCCAGTGACTATATATAATGGCCAGCGGTCCATAATGCTGGGATCAGTGAGGGTGGGGGCATACTGTCACTCCAGTGACTATATATAATGGTCAGGGGTATATAATGGTGGGATCAGTGGGGGTGGGGACATACTGTCACTCCAGTGACTATATATAATGGACAGGGGTCTATAATGCTGGGATCAGTGGGGGTGGGGACATACTGACACTGCAGTGACTATATATAATGGCCAGGGGTATATAATACTGGGATCAGTGAAGGTGGGACATACTATCACTCCAGTGACTATATATAATGGTCAGGGGTCTTTAATGCTGGGATCAGTGAGGGTGGGGGCATACTATCACTCCAGTGACTATATATAATGGTCAGGGGTCCATAATGCTGGGATCAGTGGGGGTGGGGACATACTGACACTCCTGTGACTATATATAATGGCCAGGGGTATATAATGGTGGGATCAGTGGGGGTGGGGACATACTGTCACTCCAGTGACTATATATAATGGTCAGGGGTCTATAATGCTGGGATCAGTGGTGGTGGGGGCATACTGTCACTCCAGTGACTATATATAATGGCCAGGGGTATATAATGCTGGGATCAGTGGGGGTGGGGACATACTGACACTCCTGTGACTATATATAATGGCCAGGGGTATATAATGGTGGGATCAGTGGTGGTGGGGGCATACTGTCACCCCAGTGACTATATATAATGGTCAGGGGTCTTTAATGCTGGGATCAGTGAGGGTGGGGGCATACTATCACTCCAGTGATTATATATAATGGTTAGGGGTATATAATGCCATGATCAGTGGGGTTGGGGACATACTGACACTCCAGTGACTATATATAATGGTCAGGGGCCCATAATGCTGGGATCAGTGGGGTTGGGGACATACTATCACTCCAGTGACTATATATAATGGCCAGGGGTCTATAATGCTGGGATCAGTGGGGGTGGGGACATACTATCACTCCAGTGACTATATATAATGGCCAGCGGTCCATAATGCTGGGATCAGTGAGGGTGGGGGCATACTGTCACTCCAGTGACTATATATAATGGTCAGGGGTCTTTAATGCTGGGATCAGTGAGGGTGGGGGCATACTATCACTCCAGTGACTATATATAATGGTCAGGGGTCTTTAATGCTGGGATCAGTGAGGGTGGGGGCATACTATCACTCCAGTGACTATATATAATGGCCAGGGGTCCATAATATTGGGATCAGTGAGGGTGGGGACATACTGTCACTCCAGTGACTATATATAAGGGTCAGGGGTCTATAATGCTGGGATCAGTGGTGGTGGGGGCATACTGTCACTCCAGTGACTATATATAATGGTCAGGGGTCCATAATGCTGGGATCAGTGGGGGTGGGGACATACTGACACTCCTGTGACTATATATAATGGCCAGGGGTATATAATGGTGGGATCAGTGGGGGTGGGGACATACTGTCACTCCAGTGACTATATATAATGGTCAGGGGTCTATAATGCTGGGATCAGTGGTGGTGGGGGCATACTGTCACTCCAGTGACTATATATAATGGCCAGGGGTATATAATGCTGGGATCAGTGGGGGTGGGGACATACTGACACTCCTGTGACTATATATAATGGCCAGGGGTATATAATGGTGGGATCAGTGGTGGTGGGGGCATACTGTCACTCCAGTGACTATATATAATGGTCAGGGGTATTTAATGCTGGGATCAGTGAGGGTGGGGGCATACTATCACTCCAGTGACTATATATAAAGGTCAGGGGTCTATAATGCCATGATCAGTGGGGTTGGGGACATACTGACACTCCAGTGACTATATATAATGGTCAGGGGCCCATAATGCTGGGATCAGTGGGGTTGGGGACATACTATCACTCCAGTGACTATATATAATGGCCAGGGGTCTATAATGCTGGGATCAGTGGGGGTGGGGACATACTATCACTCCAGTGACTATATATAATGGCCAGCGGTCCATAATGCTGGGATCAGTGAGGGTGGGGGCATACTGTCACTCCAGTGACTATATATAATGGTCAGGGGTCTTTAATGCTGGGATCAGTGAGGGTGGGGGCATACTATCACTCCAGTGACTATATATAATGGTCAGGGGTCTTTAATGCTGGGATCAGTGAGGGTGGGGGCATACTATCACTCCAGTGACTATATATAATGGCCAGGGGTCCATAATATTGGGATCAGTGAGGGTGGGGACATACTGTCACTCCAGTGACTATATATAAGGGTCAGGGGTCTATAATGCTGGGATCAGTGGTGGTGGGGGCATACTGTCACTCCAGTGACTATATATAATGGTCAGGGGTCCATAATGCTGGGATCAGTGGGGGTGGGGACATACTGACACTCCTGTGACTATATATAATGGCCAGGGGTATATAATGGTGGGATCAGTGGGGGTGGGGACATACTGTCACTCCAGTGACTATATATAATGGTCAGGGGTCTATAATGCTGGGATCAGTGGTGGTGGGGGCATACTGTCACTCCAGTGACTATATATAATGGCCAGGGGTATATAATGCTGGGATCAGTGGGGGTGGGGACATACTGACACTCCTGTGACTATATATAATGGCCAGGGGTATATAATGGTGGGATCAGTGGTGGTGGGGGCATACTGTCACTCCAGTGACTATATATAATGGTCAGGGGTATTTAATGCTGGGATCAGTGAGGGTGGGGGCATACTATCACTCCAGTGACTATATATAAAGGTCAGGGGTCTATAATGCTAGGATCAGTGAGGGTGGGGGCATACTATCACTCCAGTGATTATATATAATGGTTAGGGGTATATAATGCCATGATCAGTGGGGTTGGGGACATACTGACACTCCAGTGACTATATATAATGGTCAGGGGTCCATAATGCTGGGATCAGTGGGGTTGGGGACATACTATCACTCCAGTGACTATATATAATGGCCAGGGGTCTATAATGCTGGGATCAGTGGGGGTGGGGACATACTATCACTCCAGTGACTATATATAATGGCCAGCGGTCCATAATGCTGGGATCAGTGAGGGTGGGGGCATACTATCACTCCAGTGACTATATATAATGGTCAGGGGTCTTTAATGCTGGGATCAGTGAGGGTGGGGGCATACTATCACTCCAGTGACTAATTATAATGGTTAGGGGTATATAATGCCATGATCAGTGGGGTTGGGGACATACTGACACTCCAGTGACTATATATAATGGTCAGGGGTCCATAATGCTGGGATCAGTGGGGTTGGGGACATACTATCACTCCAGTGACTATATATAATGGCCAGGGGTCTATAATGCTGGGATCAGTGGGGGTGGGGACATACTATCACTCCAGTGACTATATATAATGGCCAGCGGTCCATAATGCTGGGATCAGTGAGGGTGGGGGCATACTGTCACTCCAGTGACTATATATAATGGTCAGGGGTCTTTAATGCTGGGATCAGTGAGGGTGGGGGCATACTATCACTCCAGTGACTATATATAATGGTCAGGGGTCTTTAATGCTGGGATCAGTGAGGGTGGGGGCATACTATCACTCCAGTGACTATATATAATGGTCAGGGGTCCATAATGTTGGGATCAGTGAGGGTGGGGACATACTGTCACTCCAGTGACTATATATAAGGGTCAGGGGTCTATAATGCTGGGATCAGTGGTGGTGGGGGCATACTGTCACTCCAGTGACTATATATAATGGTCAGGGGTCCATAATGCTGGGATCAGTGGGGGTGGGGACATACTGACACTCCTGTGACTATATATAATGGCCAGGGGTATATAATGGTGGGATCAGTGGGGGTGGGGACATACTGTCACTCCAGTGACTATATATAATGGTCAGGGGTCTATAATGCTGGGATCAGTGGTGGTGGGGGCATACTGTCACTCCATTGACTATATATAATGGCCAGGGGTATATAATGCTGGGATCAGTGGGTGTGGGGGCATACTGACACTCCTGTGACTATATATAATGGCCAGGGGTATATAATGGTGGGATCAGTGGTGGTGGGGGCATACTGTCACTCCAGTGACTATATATAATGGTCAGGGGTCTTTAATGCTGGGATCAGTGAGGGTGGGGGCATACTATCACTCCAGTGACTATATATAAAGGTCAGGGGTCTATAATGCTAGGATCAGTGAGGGTGGGGGCATACTATCACTCCAGTGATTATATATAATGGTTAGGGGTATATAATGCCATGATCAGTGGGGTTGGGGACATACTGACACTCCAGTGACTATATATAATGGTCAGGGGTCCATAATGCTGGGATCAGTGGGGTTGGGGACATACTATCACTCCAGTGACTATATATAATGGCCAGGGGTCTATAATGCTGGGATCAGTGGGGGTGGGGACATACTATCACTCCAGTGACTATATATAATGGCCAGCGGTCCATAATGCTGGGATCAGTGAGGGTGGGGGCATACTATCACTCCAGTGACTATATATAATGGTCAGGGGTCTTTAATGCTGGGATCAGTGAGGGTGGGGGCATACTATCACTCCAGTGACTAATTATAATGGTTAGGGGTATATAATGCCATGATCAGTGGGGTTGGGGACATACTGACACTCCAGTGACTATATATAATGGTCAGGGGTCCATAATGCTGGGATCAGTGGGGTTGGGGACATACTATCACTCCAGTGACTATATATAATGGCCAGGGGTCTATAATGTTGGGATCAGTGGGGGTGGGGACATACTATCACTCCAGTGATTATATATAATGGCCAGGGGTCTATAATGCTGGGATCAGTGGGGGTGGGGCCATACTATCACTCCAGTGACTATATATAATGGCCAGGGGTCCATAATGCTGGGATCAGTGAGGGTGGGGGCATACTGTCACTCCAGTGACTATATATAATGGTCAGGGGTCTTTAATGCTGGGATCAGTGAGGGTGGGGGCATACTATCACTCCAGTGACTATTTATAATGGCCAGGGGTCCATAATGTTGGGATCAGTGAGGGTGGGGACATACTGTCACTCCAGTGACTATATATAATGGTCAGGGGTCTATAATGCTGGGATCAGTGGTGGTGGGGGCATACTGTCACTCCAGTGACTATATATAATGGTCAGGGGTCCATAATGCTGGGATCAGTGGGGGTGGGGACATACTGACACTCCTGTGACTATATATAATGGCCAGGGGTATATAATGGTGGGATCAGTGGGGGTGGAGACATACTGTCACTCCAGTGACTATATATAATGGTCAGGGGTCTATAATGCTGGGATCAGTGGTGGTGGGGGCATACTGTCACTCCAGTGACTATATATAATGGCCTGGGGTATATAATGCTGGGATCAGTGGGGGTGGGGACATACTGACACTCCTGTGACTATATGTAATGGCCAGGGGTATATAATGGTGGGATCAGTGGTGGTGGGGGCATACTGTCACTCCAGTGACTATATATAATGGTCAGGGGTCCATAATGCTGGGATCAGTGGGGGTGGGGACATACTGACACTCCTGTGACTATATATAATGGCCAGGGGTATATAATGGTGGGATCAGTGGGGGTGGGGACATACTGTCACTCCAGTGACTATATATAATGGTTAGGGGTATATATTGGTGGGATCAGTGGGGGTGGGGACATACTGTCACTCCAGTGAATATATATAACAGCCAGGGGTCTATAATGCTGGGATCAGTGGGGGTGGGGACATACTGTCACTCCAGTGACTATATATAATGGCCAGGGGTCTATAATGCTGGGATCAGTGGGGGTGGGGACATACTGTCACTCCAGTGAATATATATAATGGCCAGGGGTATATAATGGTGGGATCAGTGGGAGTGGGGACATACTGACACTCCAGTGACTATATATAATGGTCAGGGGTCTTTAATGCTGGGATCAGTGGGGGTGGGAACATACTATCACTCCAGTGACTATATGTGATGGCCAGGGGTCCATAATGCTGGGATCAGTGAGGGTGGGGGCATACTGTCACTCCAGTGACTATATATAATGGTCAGGGGTCTTTAATGCTGGGATCAGTGAGGGTGGGGGCATACTATCACTCCAGTGACTATATATAAAGGCCAGGGGTCTATAATGCTGAGATCAGTGGGGGTGGGGGCATACTATCACTCCTGTGACTATATATAATGGCCAGGGGTCCATAATGCTGGGATCAGTGGTGGTGGGGGCATACTGTCACTCCAGTGACTATATATAATGGCCAGGGGTCTATAATGCTGAGATCAGTGGGGGTGGGGGCATACTATCACTCCAGTGACTATATATATTGGCCAGGGGTCCATAATGTTGGGATCAGTGAGGGTGGGGACATACTGTCACTCCAGTGACTATATATAATGGCCAGGGGTCTATAATGCTGTGATTAGTCGGGGTGGGACATACTGTCACTCCAGTGACTACATATAATGATAAGGAGTCCTTAAAACTGGGATCAGTGGGGTTGGGGACATGCTGTCACTCCAGTGGACCCTTCCTTGTTCAATACTTTTTCCCCTGCCACCTAGGGAGCTCAGAAAGAGCCTTCACACTTCCCAGTGCAGGGCTGATGGGGTAGATTCTGTAAGTGGACAACTCCCCTCCCCCATAGAGGCACCAGGCCAGAGGCTGGTTTTCACTAGAGCAAGAGGACCCCATATTTGTCATCTGCCTCTGTTAGGGAAAGCAGCACAGGCTGTCTGCCACTAGAGACCTCTTCCCACTATATTCAATACTGTTTTCAGTGCACATGCAGCTAAAAAAGCAGCAGTACGTCCATCTGGTGGTGATAATTTCCAGTGGTCTGTAGTAAAGCTAACACATATAAAAAAAATAATCCTGCACCAGTATATTATTATTCAGTTTGATCCAAGAGGCCTCATATACTCATAATTATACTCATTTATTTAAATTGGTACAACATCACCATGATGAGGTGCTACCCACTACTTGTTCAAGAACTTTAGAACCAGCACATTGTTACAGGTTGAAAGTGAGAGGCAATGAGTGCAGGGGATTGGGCAGGATAACCTGTAAGGAATACACAAAACCATATAGGCCCACTCTTGTATGTAAAGAAATTATAAAGCCCCATATCGAGGTATCATACATGAACCTATAAAATGATGATATAAATGACTGAGGACTTCCAGAGTTTAATTATTGGCTACCAGATTGTGGCCCCAATTCAGCAGAGATTGCAATTGCAACTACGTATGCAGACCGGGCGATTGTTGGTGCGCATGCTTATGCCCCGCCCAGTGCGTTCACAGTTATTGCGCTGCGATTACACATGCAAAGAGGAAGCCATCGCAGAGTGAGTGACAGGCTGTCAGTGTTTGGGGGTGGTGACGGGGGACTGGTCGGAGAAACCCAGGCGTGCCTGTCCCTTTGAATTCCATGTCCTGGGCGCGCATAAATTAGCCACCGTGATGGCATACGCAGCTTGAGTACTCACTATGTGCGACGAGACTTGCAAATCCCGCGGCAGATCATAGCTGTTGTAAATACTCTGTGCACATCGATGGTACCTGAGCTGGAAAGGGCATTGGAGGACAGAGCTGAAGATGGGAAGGACAGCAGCTGCAATCTATTATGGCGAATGTAAGCAGAGTGGATAACAGGTGCAGACAATACCGGTGAGTACGTTGTGTTACACAGGTATGAACGCATGTATACTCCTGCAATGTCATGCATACTGTTACATATTCCTGCCAAGTGTCTGAAGTGAACTTCAGATTTATTCTCATTGCACTTTTATCTCAATGCAAGTTGTTAGCACAAATCACTGAGATTACAATAAACACTGTTACACGTTTCCCTCATCTATGCCAAGAACATTTCTAATCTTTTTACAAAATACATTTTTTTTTATTTTCTTTAAATGTACAGTTTACATTTCATTGTCATAGTATCAATACTTTGAATTTAGCCGTATTTTGTTGTTATAATGTAGTATGTATAAATCCAAACATGTATTATGTACAGTTTAGGTCCAAACTAGTATAAAAACACTAGATAATATGTTAGTATACTATTAAATGTCATGCTTATATAATTTTACAAACAAGGTAGAATTAGGGATATTTAAACAAAAAACACAGACATATCTGAGTGTGGGGCAATTGTTTTAATTATTTTTGCTATCAAAGTGTTTTTAAATTATAAATTGACATAAAATAAAATCTACACATAAACATTGGCCATTTTTACATACAGGATTTGTAAGCTGCACCAAATGTTCCTCTTCCACTTCCTCCAACACAATAATCACCTCCAAATGTGTCTGCCAGAACTACAGCAGACCCAAAATATAATGGCAACATACAGTACCAGTGCCAGGTATTAGTAAGAGGGAGACACATCAAAAAGGGGTTCCAGACTATAGATAGACAGTAATTAGATAGACACCAGATGTTAGACAGTCAATAGTTAGATAGGGACAAGAGGTCGACAGGTACAAAAGTCAAACACACCGACATGTAAAAAGGTTGACAGGTACAAAAGGTCGACAAGGTCAAAAGTTCGACTTGAAAATGGTCGACACATTTTTTTTTAGGGTTAAGCTTAGGTTTAGGGTTAGGTACTTACTGGAGAGTTAGGCACTTACCAAGATGGTTAGGGTTAGACACCAGGAGGGAGGGTTAGGGTTAGGCACCAAGGGGAGGGTTGGGGTTAGGGTGAAGATTAGGGCTGAACATTTTTTTGTGTCGACCATTTTCATGTCAAACTTTTGACCATGTCGACTTTTTGTACCTGTCGACCTTTTTACATGTCGAACTTTAGTGTGTCTGGCTTTTGTCCCTGTCGACCTTTTGTCCCTGTCTAACTAGTGACTGTCTAATATCTGGTGTCTATCTACACATTGTCTATCTGTCTGTCCCTTATACCACACCCATCAAATAGATCATGGAATAATCTATATTGAAATTACCAATAAAATTAATTCTGTGCACTGACGCTTCACAGCAGTCTCAAGGCCTGACTTATCCCGGATCTGGGTGGACCATCGTGTACCCTGCCAAGAGCTGGTTCCTTGATGGGTCAGGCACAGGTCCACCTCTTGTGAGTTTAAAATTGGGCCAGGTTGTCTTTCTTTTACTTCCCTCAGATCTAGGTGAATTTCCCTTAGAATGGAGGTTCTCTCCCGCTTGCTGGTCTGGATGCTGTTATGCATTTACTCAGTGGCTGCTGTCTGTCACCCTAAGCCCATTGATTATGTCTGCAAGGGTGGCAGTGGTGGATGGGGGTGACACTGATGGTGGAGGTTGTGCCTGCCCCTCATCTGACTGCAGCCCTTGATGGTGGTCATCTTCTGAAAAATATAGAAAAAAATAAACATGTTTAAATGTTGTTTTGGAATAGATAGATAGATAGATAGATAGATAGATAGATAGATAGATAGATAGATAGATATTAGATAGATATGAGATAGATAAATATATATATGAGATAAGCTGCCCATCCACTAGAAGACAGGCAAAAGACTGCACGATTACGACAAAGTAATCATGCAGTCATTTGTCAGTCTGTGATGTGCCTTCACTGAATGAGCAGTCGTTCACTGCAGGCTCATCAATCAACTGCTAACATGCTCAACCTGACGCTATCGTCAGGTTGTCCAGCATGTTTGCCCGATGATGGATGTCTAAAACGACCAGCGGGAGTGCGCATCGCTGGTCATTTTAGACATTTTAGTGAACAATTTGCAAATGACTAATGAACTATTGAGCGATAATGATATAGTTATTGTTCAATCACTCAATTTAATCACCTGGTGGATGGGCAGCAATAGATAGATAGATAGATAGATAGATAGATAGATACATAGATAGATACATAGATATGAGAGAAAAGGATAGATAGACATGAGATAGATAGATACATAGATATGAGAGAAAAGGATAGATAGATAGATATGAGATAGATAGATAGATAGATAGATAGATAGATAGATAGATAGATATGAGATAGATTAGATACATAGATATAAGAGAAATAGATAGATATGAGATAGATAGATAGATAGATAGATAGATAGATAGATATGAGATAGATTAGATACATAGATATAAGAGAAATAGATAGATATGAGATAGATAGATAGATAGATAGATAGATAGATAGATAGATAGATGATATGAAATAGATAGGATATATATGAGATATATAGATAGATATGAGATAGATAGATACAAAATGTAAATATACAGTACACAAGTACCAGACATAGCATGTGGGAAATCAATGGCTGGCACCGCAGGATGTTGTAGGTGGGCATCTGCCAACAACCCCGATTCTAAGGTCCCCACAATTTTCATATCTTGTGGGGTCAATTCCAAGATTTGAGGGCGGGGACCACCTGGCCCATTTTTATGCTTTCGGGATTTCAATTTACTCCTAAGTCTGCTGCAAAGGTCATGCCATTTTAAGAATATAAAAAAAATTGAAATGGCTTCACAAAATGTTTTATTTTCATTTTTGCATTTTTACACTTATTTTGTATATATTGTTTACAACCAAAGCAATATGCATATTTCGCAATTAGACTGTACACAGGTCCTAAAAATAATATCAGCTTTCACACTTTTTTTTTTTTTAACCTTTACATTTTTATTGATTTATTAAAATAAATCAGACAACCAAAAAAAAACCATTATACAACATTGGTTACAAAAGTAATGAAAGATAACCAAAATATACAAAATATAAAAATTTGCTGCACAGGTAAATAAATCGTATTGACAATCATAACATCAAATATAAAAATTCAAAATTAAACTAAACATCTCCAAAATATTGACAATACTATAAAAATATAACGAGAAACAAAAAAGAATATAGGGTGGCTGGTAATGGTGGAGGGGGGGAGGGAAAAGTGGAAAAGGTCAGCAGAGACCGGGAATAGGTAGAGATTGAGATTGGAACCATGGGGACCATATTGTCTGAAATTTAACAACCCCATTATTTTGCAAACTGGTGATATACTCCATAGAGGCTAGGAAATTAATTTTTGCCACAAGGGCAGAAAACAGTGGTGGGTTATGATGTTTACAAAATTTGGCTATTAAAGATTTAGAGCTGTATTCAATTTGAGCCGAGCCGCGTTAAGTTAATGCGGCCCGGACTTAACGCTGACTTTGCCTGTTTTGTAGGTGTTAAAGTATTGCGCGCGTGCACGCTTTACCCCGTATTCAATTTCAAAGTATGCGTAAATGGCACCTGGCGATACTGTAACAAGCGGAAAGTACTGTCATTTTTGGGGAAATCAGCCTGTCACCCCCCAAATGATGCTCTGACATGGGGGTTCACTATGGTACCCCCCGATTTGGCTTGCTGAAGGTATTTGGTGTTTTTAAATGGGCTCAATAGCTGCTAAATAGCGTTTTTCTATACCTGATGCAGAATAGTATTTAGGAGTATTTTTTACAGAAAATAACTATTCCCAGCAAATTTGGGGTACTTGAAAATGGGGGTCAGCATATTTAAAGTTGAAAAAGTGAAGTTAAAAAAATCGTGAAAAATCCACCTGCCGCAGACACCTGCAATCAAAAAAACACCTGGGGTATACTTGGGGACCCCACGAGAGTCAAGTTCACTAGTTTTTAACTTTGTACCCCAACATTTTTTTTTTGCCCCCTTTTTCAAAGTAAATTTTTGGGGTGTCAATAAGTTTTTAAAAAAAAATATTTTGACACAGATTACCTTTGGGGGACTGTCAGAAGGCTGCATGGGGATTCCCGAAACGTTGCACCCCAAAACCCCAATTCTGTACTTTTTTCCGCCTGCCATTCATAGGCGATACTTTACCGCCTATTACATTGCATTGACTTTCCGCCTAGGCGGAAAGTCTTTCAAATTGAATACAGGGTAAAACCAAAACAGGCGATAATGACGTCATCGGCGGTAACTTAACGCGGATCTGGACTTAATGCTTCAAATTGAATACGGGCCTTTAGCTGCACTGCAAATGTGTACAAGTCTGTTATCCTGAGATTTAGAAATCCCAGGAATAAGAGCATTTAACAGGGCAACTACAGGTTCTAATGTCACTCCAAAACCAAGAACATGATAGATCAAGGAACAAACTAGGTGCCAAAAAAGGATTATCACAGGACCGGTACACCATGTGTGGAGAAAAGTACCTTCCATCCCACATGACCTCCGACACAAATAAGATGTGGCCGGAAAAATGGTGTGAAGCTTAAATACCATCGGGAGTAGACTTTATAGCATGTTTCTCTGATTGATACTTTAATGGAGGCCTTGGCTGTATGCAATCTGATCTCTTCCCACTGCTCATCTTCCATAGATCCAGTTAAATCAGTTTCCCAAACTAATTTGTGGGGTTCACGAGTTGGGAGGTTGGGAAATAAGACCGAATGACATATGACAAGATTCTGTATAGTGAACAGTGATAGGCTTTACATGGATGTGTGCTTATGTAGATAAATATCTCACAAGGTGTATTCATAAGAATAGACCAAAGTTTAATCCACCGATTAAAAAAATTTTTTTTAAATAATGTATTTAAAACATACATTAAAAATTATTCAAAAATCATAATTGGAATGTGCAAATATGCATGAGGCATTTCATCAAAGGCAAGATAATAAGGGGAGATTATTTAGTCCATGTTTTTCTCACCATATGAGGGTGTTGTGGTGGGCTAGCTTATGTAAGCAGTGAGGTCCCGGGCCTTCCAACTCGGCACCACCGTAAAAAGTTTTAGACCAAATGGCAAATCCTCCTGCAACTTGACCTCTGTGATCCCAGCATCAGGATGTCCGTGCAATGCGTTTCGGTAATTAAACCTTCTTCAGGAACGGATATCCTGCTTATCCTTGGGGGGGTTTAAATACCCCTTTATCCAGATATCTCCTCCTTCAATTCCTGATAAAACTGGAAGTGACACATGCATTTCACCGATCACTTCCAGTTTCGGGCCGCTCAATTCCGGTTTTGGTCCAAAACCGGAAGTGACGCATGCGGGTATTCATCCACTTCCGGTTTGCGTTCCAAACAGCAGCCATCTTAAAGGAAATACATCGGTGGCCATTTTATAGTAGGGCATAGCTTTTAATCCAATTCGGAGGGTCTAGAATGGCCAAATCCAATATATAACTTTTGATGGAATTTTGCATCCATTTTTTTGTGATTTTATGGTAATTGCCCCTCCTCCATACCAAAATCTACTGCTGTACTTGGTATTCCAGCAGAGTCCTTCTCTATACCAGAGGAGGGGTTTTCCCATAAAGTGGTGTGAACAATTATCCATATGACATGTGAAAGATAAAAAATTTTATTAAAATTAGTAAACAATATCTTAAAATACACTTATATACCAGATAAAATATAATTTATAAAAATTAATCTAAAAACCACTTAAGCTCAAAATCTACATTATGCCTACGTTTAAGTGTGTCTAAATTAAAAATCACTTCATCTTGCTCTGGGCGAGGTTGGTTTTCACATTTTTGTTTTTCCAATTAGATTTTATTTGTTGGATCCCTAAAAAACACTTAATTTGATTCTCACACTTCTTATGTGTGCAAGCAAAATGCTCTGATAAGAGATGGGTCTCCAAGCCCTTCCTGATGTTATATATGTGTTCAGCTGCTCTGATCTTCAAACTTCTAAAAGTTTTGGCTATGTAGATTAAGCCGCACATACATAACAACAAGTAAACCACATTTTTTGAATGACAACTTATGAAGTTTTGAATCTTATACTTTTTACCCCTTACTTCAAATTCTGTGGTTTTTCTCTATATATTTTTATTTGTAGTGGTCCTACATATAAGGCATGAACCACACCTGTGGAATCCCTTATTCCTCAGACTGGTTTTGTTTTTTTCATGTAGGCTACTCCTTACTAGCTTGTTTTTTTTAGCCCTTTTGTAGATACAAATTGGCTTTTCTGGTATGTGATCCCCTAATATTGGATCATCTTGTAATATTTTTCAATTGTCCCTAATGGTTTGTTCCATTTTTTTATAATGGGCACCATATTGAGTTAGGAAAGCCCAGTCATATACAGAATTTCCATCTTTTATTTTTTCCTTTTCTTTTAGCAGTACTTTCCTTTCTGTTACATACAATTTTTTCTTGGCTTTGTCAAGATTTTCACTTTTATACCCCTTCTCCTCAAATCTCTTTGACATTTCCTCAATTTGTTAATTTAGAACCTTCTCATCTGTACAATTTCTTTTTAAACATTTAAATTGTCCCAGGGGTATACTTTCAAGCCACCATAGGTGATGTTCACTGTTGACATTAATGTAGGAAATTGAATCTGTTGGCTTCCTGTGTGTTCTAGTGCAGATCCTGCCTGCATCTATATAAATGGCTAAATCCAAAAATGCCAACTCCGTAGAACTTATGCTAAAAGTTAAGTTGATATTAAAATAATTGTGATTTAAAATTTGGCAAAATGAAGAAAGAGACTCTTGATCATCCTTCCAGATAAAAAGGACATAATCAGTAAAATGTCACCAGCACACCAGGCTTACCCCATCTACTCTTTTGGCCTCTATCGTGAACCCCTCCCAATACACCATAAAGAGGTTGGCGTAACTAGGGGCAAATACTGGTGCCCATTGCTGTCCCCTTTTGCTGTAAAAAATATGTCCCATTAAAATATAAATAATTGTTTCTTAAAATGAAAGCAATGGCTTCAACAATAAAATCTTTGAGGTCATCAGAATAATCACTCCTGGTTAAAAAATATTTTATGGTTTCTTCCCCTTTATCCCAATCTATAATGGTGTAGAGGGTACTGACATCAGCACTTATTAGAGTACAATTCTCCTCCCATTGGATCTGATCCAATTTTCTTAATACATCTCCTGTGTCTTTTAGGAAAGAATGTGTCTTTTGTACTAATGATTGGAGATAAGAGTCTACCACTGCAGACAAATTAGATGTTATACTATTTGCGCCTGTAATTATGGGTCGACCTGGAAGTTCCTTAGAGTCCTTATATATTTTTGGTAATACATATATTGTTGGTGTTGAAGGGTATATAATGTTAATAAAATCTTTTTCTTCCTCAATAATAATCCCCTTCTCCAGAGCTCTAAATCTTTTTCTTCCTCAGTAATAATCCCCTTCTCCAGAGCTCTATCAGTTATGTTCATCAAATTCTTTTTTTTTTTTTTTAACGGAATTTATTTTGAATTTTATATAAATAAGGTACAACAGTATGTGCATGAATAAGAGAAATATTTAGCCTATTGCAGAGGCAGAAATATAGGATAATAACGTATCCAAAGTACACATATAGCAATAAACCAATCTGAAAACAGATGAAACTGAAAAGATAAAACATTGCTATATATCATAGCACATATTCAAAATACCTTGCAAATAATAGTTCAAAATACACAAGAGAACAAGTAAGAAACAGAAAAACATGTAAAAGAGAGAAGGGAGAAATGGAGAGAAAAGAAAAGGAAGAAAGAGGAGGAAGAATAAGATGGGGAACAGAGTAAGTGAGAAAGAGGCTGAATCCGGGTCTACGTTGTACATTGGGAAAACTTAAATAGAAGTTGTCATAGTAAAATGGAGAGAAAATAAACATATAACTAATATAAATCAATTATGAACGTTAGAGTAGGAGGTTCGAAAAGCCTGAGGGTAGGGTCCCATGTGGCGTGGTGTTGTTGTAGAGGAACCAGTCACACCAAACCATGAGGAACCTAGGAGAGGTATTGTGGATATAAGATGATATCTTCTCCATGGCCGCCACGTGCCAGATTTTATTTATGAGCTGTTGGCGAGGGGGAGGGTCATTATCCTTCCAGTGTCTAGCAATTAGACATCGGGCTGCATTTAAAATATGTGAAGAGAGCTTATCGGCATGATTATTTAGGCCCTCAAGTGGATAGCCAAGAAGGAAAGACCAGGGAGACTTAATCAGTGGTATTTTAAAAATTTCCGAGAGGAGGCTGGTAACCCCATCCCAGAATTGGACTATTTTAGGGCATGACCACCATATGTGTATGAAAGTACCTATCTCACCACAACCTCTCCAACATTGATCAGAGGCCAAATGATACATTTTGTGCAAACGGGCAGGTACCAGGTACCATCTATAATACACCTTGTAGGCAGTTTCCTTAATTAAGGAAGAGACAGAAGACTTAGACACCCTCTCCCGCACCACAGACCATGTATTCTCATCTGGTGGACTCCCTAAATCTTTTTCCCATTGAAGTTCATGATTTGGCTTATCTGGGAGTTTAACAGAGAGCAAAGAGTTATAAACAACAGATATGACACCTTTCATGAGGGGGTTATGGAGACACAAAGACTCAAATGACGTTAAAGATCTATCAATTGAATTAGGAGGGAGGGAATTGATAAAATGTCGGACTTGAATATAGGTAAAAGTGTTGATAGAAGATATGTTGAATTTATTCTGTAAGGAACCCAGAGAGGCGCACCCACCCGAGTCGAGGATATCAGATACCACCCTAATCCCACCTTTAATCCATGGAGAGAAGCGGGCGAGATTAAAACCCGGGAAAAATGACGTATTAAACCATATAGGGGTAACAGTGGATGGGTAGGAGGTAATATTATAGTGAGATGTACAGTGATCCCAAATGGAGCATGTAAATTAAATAACTGGATGTAAGCGAACAGATTGAGGCCTGTCAGGTGCAGCCAAACCTACGATAGCGGACATAAAAGGGATATCGCACGAGTTGGGAACAGCAACAGGGAGGGACTGAAAGAGGTAGAGTAGTCTAGGTACGAGGTTCATCTTAACTGCCACTATTCTACCTAACCAGGAAATAATTAGATCTCGCCATCGGAGGAGATCTAGTTTAATTGTTTTGAGCAGAGGGGGAAAGTTTGCAGAGAATAGGGTGTCATATCTGCTTGTAATATATACTCCTAGATAATTAATTTTAAAGGGGCGCCAGGCAAAGTTATAATTGTGACGCAGGAGATCCAGGGCCGTAGGTGATATATTAAGCGCGAGAGATTCAGTTTTAGAAAGGTTAATCTTGTAGCCCGAAAGAGATCCGTATTCAGACAAAACTTGAAAGAGTTTCGGAAGAGACGTATGGGGAGAAGTTAAAGTTAAAAGAACGTCGTCGGCATAAAGGGACACTTTATATTCTGCCTCTCCTAGTAAGGTACCTCCGATATCTGAATTAGGGCGAATTTGAGCTGCAAGAGGTTCAATAACCAAAGCAAAGATCAGGGGTGACAAAGGGCACCCCTGTCTAGTGCCATTGGTTATGGGGAAGGGGGACGAGAGAAGGCCGTTCACGGAGACCCTAGCTGAAGGGGTAGTATATAGGGCCTGGATGCCCTGGAGAAAATTACCACTTAAGCCAAAGGCCCTTAGTGTTTGGATCATAAAGGGCCAACAAATCCGGTCAAAGGCCTTCTCAGCGTCTAGGGAAAGCACCAGGGCTGGGGTATGAGTAGAATTAATGGAGTGAATGAGGCTAATAACCCGTCTAGTATTGTCCCTGGCCTGTCTCCCCGGTATAAAGCCAACTTGATCGTTATGAACTAAGCTGGGCAATACAGAGTTCAGGCAGTTTGCAAGTATCTTAGCATAAATCTTAGCGTCAGTGTTCAACTGTGAGATAGGTCTATAATGGGCACAGTTGGAGTGGTCTTTTCCCTCTTTGGGAATGACAATAATCCTAGCTTCCAGTGCCTCCTTGGAGAAAGAGCCTCCCAACATCACACCATTGAACACCTTAGCAAGATAGGGGGACAGTAAGGAGTTAAAGGATTTATAATATGTGGCCGTAAAGCCGTCTGGGCCAGGAGCCTTATTGGCCTTAAGGTTCTTTATCACTTCTGAGATCTCCTGCACCTCAATTTCAACACTTATGGATTCAAGGGCCAAGGAAGATAGTTTAGGTAAATTACAGCTGGTTAAAACATTTTGTATAGAGTCC
Source organism: Taudactylus pleione (assembly GCA_031769625.1). Classification (NCBI taxonomy): domain Eukaryota; kingdom Metazoa; phylum Chordata; class Amphibia; order Anura; family Myobatrachidae; genus Taudactylus; species Taudactylus pleione. The sequence continues at coordinate 956,748 of JAUIMM010000546.1, forward strand.
TCAGTAGGGAAGGGACTATTCAAAGAAGATGAGAGATTATACAGCTTGTTATAAAATTTACAAAACTCTTCAGTGATACGTAAGGGATCTTTAATAGGGTCGCCAGCGCGAGAGTTAATCAACAAAACATTGTTCTGTGAGAGTTTAGATCGCAATCTAGATGCCAGTATTCTATCGGCTTTGTCTCCTTTTTCATAAAATGTTTGGTTAAGCCATTTAAGAGAAGTCTCAGCTTTTGCCGTAAGAAGGAGGCCCAACTCTCCTCTGGCAGCCACAAGTTTATGATAATCATCCGCTGCGCCTGAGGCTTTATGACTTCTATCTAATTGGGCAATGAGGTCCATTAGTTCAAGAAGCCTCTTAGTCCTAGTCTTCCTTGCAAAAGCTGCTGACTTAATCAGGGATCCCCGTATCACGGTCTTATGGGCATCCCAGAGAAGCTGTGGAGATACAGTAGGACTGGAGTTAGGAGAGAAATACTCTGTAATCTCAGAGGTCAGTTGTGATCGTAGGGCCGGATTTACAAGGAGCCTATCATTAAGGCGCCAAACATAAGAGCTATTACGAGGGAAAGGAGATTCAATATCTACTATGAATGGGGAGTGGTCTGACCAGGTGCTGGGGTGAATACTGACATCTAATATTAATTGTGCAGGGTCAATACCAAGAAAAATCATGTCTAGTCTTGTGTGGACATCATGGACAGGTGAGTAAAAGGTATAGTCCTTAGCAGTAGGCTCTTTTACGCGCCATGCATCAAATAGGAGATGTTGAGAAAGGAATTGTTGTAAGGCTTCCGAATTAGCACGGATAGCGCTAACAGATGAGCTTGGGGGAGGTTTAGATTTATCAAGGCGAGAATCTAAGGTAGTGTTAAAATCACCTGCCACGACCACTCTACCTCCTCTATGTTGGGACAACAACAAACTGAGAGTGCGAAAAAAACGTGGTTGAGCAGAGTTGGGGGCGTACACATTAACAAACATAAAAAGAATACCATCTAATTCCCCAATCAAAAGAAGATAGCGCCCCTCTGGGTCTCTAATGATTGAGGAGGGAACAAAGGTGACACAACGAGAGAATAGTATAGAAGCACCCTTCTTTTTACGTGTAGGGTCACATGCATGATAAGTGGAGGGGAAGTATTTAGATTTAAGTTCTGGGTGATGGGTACCAGCAAAATGGGTCTCCTGTAAAAATATTAATATCGCCTTGAAGTTGGCGGAGAGTGTGAAATAGAGTGGATCGACGTTGCGGGCTATTTAGACCTCTAACATTAAATGTTATAAATTTGGTAGTCATGGAGGGTTATAGAGAGTGACGAGCGAAAAAGTGGTCAAAAGTGAATAGGCGAGTAATAAACCAAAGGGCCCGGATTTCAGCCTCAGGAAAAAAAAGAAAGAGAGAAGAGAGAAAAAGGAGGAAAAAGAGGGTAAAGAACGGGGAAGGCCCCGTCCTTGTGGTCGGACCCATGGAAGAAGTTGGCTAAGAAGCCTAGAGCGTCCGAGGCCGGTCATTATGACCGCACGGGGGTGAGTGGTCAAATATGCCAAGGGGGGGAGCACAATGTTAGAGGGATACAATAGAGGAGAAGACAAGCTCCAGGTGTGAACTAGTAGTAAAAACAATACAAGAAAACATCGTGGTGACAAGAAGTTACTTAAAAGGAGGATAAGAGGGGGCATGTATGTAGGTTAGGGAAAGAAGGAAGGCAATGCAACCTCCATAGAAAGGATGGTGAAAAAAGGTCATTTACCATGTTAAGTAAACATCGAGTGTGTTAAGGTATAGCATAAAATACAGTAAAATAGAATTTAGCATACCACAGTGTTAACAACAAGGTATATAAAGCAACTAGCATAAAAAATATACATTGCCCTAGTGTCTATATTAATAATTTAATTAATACGAGATAAGACGTTGGGCGGACCAGGTCAGGAAAATAGTCAACACTAAAGATGGGAGGACAAATTGGTGACCTGTGGAGTTAGAAAAAGTAGCAAAGATAGTGGGACAACTGAAGGCACACTTAGAAGGAAATGGAAACATTGTTACAAAGCATTACACAGTGTAAGGTAACCAAATATCAATTTGAAACTAAAATCAGTATCAGCAAGAGCAAACAATTGAACAGTAGAAAATAAGTCCAATAAAGGGACCTAGTTCCCACATAGGGAAAAATATTAGTGACAAAAAGGGGGAACAGTAGGTAAATCAGGTTACTGCAGCAGGATGAGGACTAGCACCAACTGTGCACCAGACGTTCTTCGGAGCTCGTTGAGGGAGGGACCTCACACTAGTTTCCGGAGGACCAGCGGCCTTTGAGGGTGAGGGTCTCGTGCCATCCTTGGGAGAGCTATTCGTGGCAGGAGATGGAAGATGCAATTGCGAAAGCAGTTGTAAAGCCTCATCTGGGGACCTTGCTGAAAGGAGCTTGCCATCTGCTCGAATCTGTAAGCTAAAGGGGAAGCCCCAGCGATAGCGGATGTCATGATCCCGTAGTGTCTTGGTGATGTCTTTCATTTCACGTCTCTTAGCCAGGGTAAGAGGGGAGAGGTCTTGGAAGATCAAAAGGTTGGCACCCTCAAAGGCAATGTCGGGAGAACGCCTCGCCTGGGAGTAGACCTGGTCTTTCGCCTTAAAGTAGTGGAACCTAAGTATTACGTCTCTTGGAGAGTCCAAAGCTTGAGAGCGAGGTCGAAGGGCCCGGTGGGCTCGGTCGAGGAGAAGCATATCATCCGGAATGGAAGGGGCAAGAGAGCGGAAGAGACGTAAAAGATAATCCTCAAGATGAGTAGACTCCACAGACTCAGGAATATTACGAATCCGGATATTATTTCTACGTCCCCTGTTATCAAGGTCTTCTTGTTTGTCAGCAATCAACACAAGATCCCAAGTTAGTTGGATGTTGTCCTGTTCAGACATCTGTTGAAAACTGATGATCTCTTCTTGTCTCCTCTCGAGAGCATCTACACGGGAACCTAGGTCAGTGACCTCTGCCTGGAGGCCGGACAGAGCTTTGTGGACCTCATCATGAATAGACTGACGGAAGCCTCGCATCTCAGCTAGGATAGCAGCGATATCTGCTTTGGTAGATGGGGCTGCCAAGTCTTCCACTTCTGAGTCCACCTCAGAGACATCGCCTAGTGACGGAGTAGAGGGCGGTTTCTGAGAGTCATTTGCTTGGGCTGCTTTAAAATAGGATACAAGGCCTTGAGAACCTGATTTCTTATGCTTACCAGGCATGATGGCGAATGAGGTCAGAGAGTAAATATGTATGTATATTAAAGCGTAGGAGGATGTGATGTAACTTCTTATCAGCGAGGCACACCTGGAACTTGATTGGTATAAGTTAACCCATTGTAAGGGAAAACTACATATATCTAGTACTGTAGCAACAAAGTCACTAGATCAAATAGTATAATGTGCGGCCGCACCTTATAGGCCCCGCAGTTGTAGCGTATGGAAATTTGATCCCACTAATATCCACAGTAATATTTGCAGAACTGTAAGTGTGCAGTTGGGATGTAGTTATATTTGGCCACCAGGTGGAGTTCCAGCACTGGCAGAGGGGGAACAGTCATGCAGCAAGTCAGGATGCCTGCAACCCAAGGGGAACCGGCATGAGGGAGACCACCCCAGACATCTGCTGGTATGGCTGAGGCTGCTGTGTCAGCGGGAGGCAGCGGATCTGCAGGAAGAGGATGCGGTCATGTGCCGGCCGCGGAACCCGCTGCAGGGTAAGTCGTGGTGTGGCCACAGTCCGCGGTGGTGTCTGGGCACTGGGCTAGTAGTGAGAGGCAGCGGAGGAGGACACGCGCCGGGTCAGAGACGCTGCAGCTGGATCCCCAGCGGCATCTGAGGTATCAGCCGCGAGCGGGGGAATCAATCCTCGCAGGAGTGGTAAGCCACACCGGTCAGGGCCAGGCAGTGAGGGAGATGGTGGTGGAGGCCTCCCAGGAGAGGTCTTTGTCAGGGGAACCACAGCGCTGGCATCAGCAGGGCACCCGGAGCTCCCCAAACAGGCTCAACCAGTCGGCCACGCCGTCAGCAGGGCACCAGGTAGCGACTGGATAATATATGCCCAGCTAGCAGGCAGGTAAATCCCACAGATGGAGAAGTCAATGTGGAGCACAGGGAAAAGCATCCACCATCTTAGGCCTCTAAGCCACGCCCCCATCAAATTCTTTTTAATATTCTCAATTGGGTCTCCTTTTAACTTTTTGTATGTTTCTACGTCCCCCAGTTGTTTATTAATTTCTTTAATATAATTTTCCTTACTCATGATGACAATCCGCCCACCTTGTCAGCTGGTTTAATAATTATATCTTCAATGTCTTAAAGAGTTTTATGGCCAAATATTCCTTTTTTGTAATATTTATTTTCTTGGAGTTGGGGATTTTTTTTAAGTTCTTTGGTTACCATTGAGTTGAAGCAATCAATGCTTCCTCCTTTAACATGCTTAGGGTAAAATTTGGAACGGGTTTGAATTTCGTTCTTGGTCGATTTTCATACACCACTTCTGTATATGGTTCTTTTGAGAGAGAGAATTTTTTTTACAGTAATCTTTCTAATACATTTTTGAAGATCTACAAACATATCAAATGGGTTAGGGTTAGTTGTTGGGGCGCACTTAAGGCCCTTTTTAAGTATCATTTCCTCCTCTTTGTTTAACTGATAATTACTCAGTTTACAGATTTTCATACTTTCCTATGATACACTTACATGGTTGGTACATGTATTTTTACCCATTTTTTTGAATATTATTTTTCTTCAACTTTTTCTTCCCTCCTCTTTCACCCCTTACAGTTTTTTTGTGTGTCATTCTCTCCTGGGGATCCTGGGTTCCCACTGTAAAAAAGGTGCTGATGGGGGTTTTCTAGTTTCCCTATATTGTTGTTCTTTTTCCAATATTTCAAATATATTCCTTATTGGGATTCTGAAAGCTCTCTCTTCTACATTTCTCCTAGCCACATGTTTATCCCTCTACATTTTATTGTATTTGATATATTGATTAAAACCTTCTCTTTCAATTCCTTGTCTTGAGATCCAATTTTTTGTGCATAACTGAACCTTTTGAATGATTTATAATTCTGTGCTGATTATTTTTAAAAGTCTGATTATTTTTTTCCATAATGGAATATGATTGGATCTTGATCTATCTAAATTAGTATTATGGTCTATGTTATTTTCCTCTTGTATACTGTCTGTTATATCAGACCCATTTTATCTCTCTGATATTGTTTCTGTTTTTTAAATCGAAGTTCTTTACTATTTTTCTCTAATTTATTGAGAATTTCTTTTTCTTTTTCCTTTACATCTTCCATATCTGAAAAGGGTGATATGAGAGTTTGAAGGGAATCAATCCCCATGTTTAATTCCACTAGATCTCCTTTTTGTTCTTTCACAATTAGTTCAATGAGAGCCAGTGAACAATTATCAAGGATATTGTTCACAGGGAGATTGATTGCCTGTCTACACAGAATAAAACTCACTTGATCAGGGTCAATTAGAGAGGCCAAAATGGTGTTTAATCTGTTGGCGAAGATTTTGTCAAACAATTTAATATCGGTGTTCAATAAGGATATGGGCCTATAGTTAGCACATAGGGAAGGATCCTTACCCGGTTTCGGAATGACTACAATCTGAGAAGTAGTCAATTCGGTATGAAATGGTGCGCCGTGCATAATCTTATTAAACAGTTAAATCGGGGCATCAGTTGGGAAGCAAATGTTTTATAGTACACTATCGGAAATCCATCTAGACCCAGTGCCTTAAATGGCTTTTGGGATTTGATAGCAGCTTCTAGTTCTTCTAAAGAAATATCAGTGTTCAATAATTCGCAAGAAGCTATATACATTTTTGGCAGATTACAAGAATCTAAATACTCCTGACATTTCTCAACATGAACTAGAGGGTCGGAGGGAAGAGGAAGATTGTACAATGCTTCATAATGTTTCAAGAAAATATTATTGATATGTTTGGGGTCGTAGGTTGGTGTGTCTGAGGAGTCTCTAATGAAAGAAATAGCTTGGGGAACCCATTTGGCATGAAGTTTATATGCAAGTAAAGTGTGAGCTTTATTACCTTTGTCAAAAAACTTCTGGTTAGCTCAGCGTAAAGAGCGTTCAACCCTCTCAGCTTAAAGGGATGCAATTCAGCACTGGCCTAAGAAAGTTGAGACAGAACTTTTTTAGAAAAGGTGCGTTTATGTACCCTATCCAAATTCGCAATAGTAGTGGTTAGAGAATTATGACGTTGTTCCTGTTCTTTTTTTCTGTGAGAGGCGTAGTGAATCATGTCTCCCCTTTTAACTCCCTTATGGGCTTCCCATATCGTAGATATGTTACATTCACTGGGGAGGTTTAAAGCAAAATAATCCTGGAGTTTGGTTTTAACAGTTTCCTGGAACTGAGGAATTTTTAACAAGGTTTCATTTAGTCCCCAGGAAGGCCTACCCCCTGTCGATTCCAGAAGGTCAAAAACTGCAACTAAAATAGAGTGATCAGACAATGTGTTCGGGACATTAAAGGAACGATGAGCAGTCTGTGATAAAGACACACAACACAAAAACAAATCTATACAAGAATAAATGTCATGAGGGTTAGAATAAAAAGTATAGTCTCGAGTGGTGGGGTTGAGAGAACACCAAACATCAAACAGACCAGCCTCGGCTATACACTTATGTAGAGTGGAGGAGTTGAGGGCCGAATTTCCACCTGAGGGGAAGCCCGATTTATCCAAATGTGGGTAAAGAACAGAATTAAAATTTCCACCTATTAGAGTCTTACCCCATCTGTAGAAAAAAAATTCATGGAAAAAATTACGATAAAATCTGGCCTGGCCATTATTAGGGGTATATAGGTTAGCCAGCATAACCTCCTCGTGTCCGATCCTACCACGAATCATAATGTATCTACCATCATCATCACTTTTTGTGTCCAACAAAAAGACCGTGAAGAAGTATTGCCACCCAATTACATTTAGATACATGATTGGAATAATACACAGTAGGAAAAACACTGGATGACAGTGAGGGATGTGAATCTTTTTTTAGGTGGGTTTCTTGTAGAAAAATTACATCCCCATGTAGTTTTTTAAGAGTCATATGAAGGTGTGAATGTTTCTGTGGAGTGTTTAAGCCTTTAGCATTGACAGATAGACATGTGAGAGGCATTGTATTAAATAATACAAATAATACCTACAAAGAAAAACAGACACTAAAACAAAACCACGATCTCTGCAACCTAGGTTAAAAGAGAAAAAAGGAAAGAGGAAAGAAAAGAAGAGGAGAAAGGAAAAAAAAGGGGGAGAATAGCAATTTAAATCAGAATAATAAGTGACGAGATTTACCAGATATACCAGGTGAACTGCCACTAAGATTGAGCTCTACAATAAAAAGAGCTCACTTGCAGGATTCAAAATAATATCTAACTATGGACTCAATGTGGAATCCCTTTGAAATTAAATTACAATAATCCCTAGTAGTGGGGGGTGGAGTGGTCGGTGGAGAACCTGCCAGATAGTACCTGGTGACACATAACATTGAGACCATAGAGAAAGAGAATACCTAAACATTAACAGAGAATATAAGTAAACTCTAAGGCATAAAAAACCTTATCAATAGTACTATTACATCGAACGATACTAAAACACAAGAATATATAGAGCATTAGAAAAGAGTCAAACCAGAGCCAAGGATGAATCAGGTGGGAGAAGAGGCGTCAGGTCTGTCAGTGGAGGAGCCCGAAGGTGAGGTAAGGCGAAGCTTGCAAAGCAGTTGCATCCCATCCTCTACTGATCGTTTGGTATGGAAATGACCTTCAATGTCCACTGAGAGGCGAAAGGGAAATCCCCATCTATATTTGTAACCATTTTCTCGGAGAACAGTGGTGACCTTACGAAAGTCTCATCTTTTTGCAATGGTAGAAGGTGCCAGGTCTTGAAATATCTGTATCTGGGAGCCCTCAAAGAAAGTCGAGGTAGCCATTCTGGTAGCCATTGTAATCCAATTTTTAGTCTTGAAAGACAGAAATTTAAGGATTAGATCACATGAAGGGTCGGACTCTTTGGGTTTAGGTCATAACGCACGATGGGCTCATTCTATTTGAATGGAATCCATTGTTAATGAAGTTACTAGCAAAATGAATAGTTTCTTGAGATATGAGTGCAAATCATGTGCAGTGATAGATTTGGGGACATTGCGAATGTGCAAATTATTCCTCCTCTCACGATTCTCCAGATCTTCTGCTTTATCTCTAAGGAAATTCAATTTCCAATGCAGATAGTCTTTATCACGATCAACCACCTCTTGAAATTCCTGATATTTATCCACACGAGATTCCAAGGAGTAGGTGCATGTGTCCAGGGCTGCTAAATCAGACTTGAGTTCTCCAATAGCTGATTGGAGAGCTGTTGTAAAGGAGGATTTTAAGTCTAAGATCATGGCTTGTAGAGGATGGATATCATCCTTGGTGGACGGAGCTGATCAAGAATCCATCATTGTAGGCGGAGTGCACAAATTGGGCGGGGAAGCAGAGGATTGCTTGTCCCATCGGGAGAAATGGTGAGTAATATCTTGTGTTCCCACATTGTTGGCTCTCGTACCCGCTCTGCTCATAATATCTTGATAAGAAAAAAATGACAGGTTAGGATAAGAAGATAAGGAGGATCCAAGTGGTCATTCTATTAGCTCCAGGTGAGGAGGCAGGTGATGAGTCACATCACATCACATAAAAAGGGACCATGAAGTGGTATACAAGCCAGAAAGGAGCTAACGTCTCTGCAGTGACTCAGAACCCAAGCAGTAATGAGAACTATCACACCGGACAAAAAACCCTGAACCCACTCTGGAGGATCTGCAGCTCTATACCAGATAATAGAGCTTCCAGGGTGGTAGGTCTGCAGCCAGACCACAACTTGGAGCGACCACGCTATAAAAAGCTCACCACACTTCTCAGGTCACGGGAGCAACCGTAGGCCACTGGCAGTATAGGAAATGTTGAATGGAGTAACAAATAAGCCAGGATTTGTGGGTAAATGAGTCAGAGCGCAACTCGAGACCGGGGATCAGGAACCCCAGTTAGGCCCCTGAGAGAGGCTTATGGAATTTTTCCAAATTCCACAGCACCCACAAAAGTTTGGCACCAGGAGGGAGCCTGCTACGTTTTTAATTGTATATTGTGGCGTCTGCTGGAGCCGGGATGTTCAGGCAGCAAACCAAGGAGTCAGGTGACCATGCCGGTCTGGGGATCGGGATCCTGCGGGGAGGCCCTAAAACAGAGTGGGCTGTACACACGAGGTCCACAAGAGGTGAGCCCCATGAGGGATCCAGCCACAGTGCAGTTGGTGGCACAGCGTGGCACCCACAGGAGCCGGGATGTGCAGGAAGGAGACCAGGAAGCCAGGCGCCCACATGAGTCCAGCGATCATGAGCCGCCGTGAGGCCCTGAGCCAGAGCTGGTCGCACACCCGAGAAGCACAGGAGGTCAATGTCAGGAGGGAGCCGGCTACAGTGTTGAGTGCAGTATAGTGTAGCATCCGCGAGAGCCGGGACAAGCAGGAAGGAGACCGGGGGGCCAGATGTCCACTCGAGTCCGGGGATCGGGAGTCGCGGGTAGACCCTGAAGCTGAATATGCTGCCAATGGTCAGGATGGGCCTTAAAAGCACTGCCCGAGGTGTCCACAGATTAAGTTCTGCCCTGGGGAGCTTTTTCCATCGATCCAGCAGAGGTTTAGTAGGTACAAAGACAGAGAACTCCTGGAGCTCATGGAGGATGCGACTACTCCAGTGGCCTCCCAAACCACGCTCCAAGATATTTCGGTGTATGTATACTGGAGCTCACAGAATTACATTTTTTGGCAATTTCAATCCAGATCCTTCCATGATCTTTAGGCCAAACTTTGGTCCCACTATGAAGTCAGTATATCACCTCTTTTATAAAGGACCTGGTTTTACCTATTACCAATACATGGTGCTCATATATTGTCATCTGTTGGGTTTGTTGAGTCTCCTCCAGTTCTGACAGACCCATGTGGAAGTGATGTATGTGGAGAAGCAGGAGGAGGAGCATTTAGTGATGCAATAGCAACAGGATCTCCATCAACATCTGCAAGTATGTCTAAGGGGAGATCGTCATCCTGCAAATCCCCTAGAAATTCTTGTATGTCAGATCATCTTCTGCCATGTTTGCCAAAGTTACAGAGCCATCTGAGCCTTTTATATGCACATGCGAGGCGTGCGGTGCGCATGTATGCAATCAATACACAATCAACAATTAGCTATAAAATCATGCTCTCAAGACAGACACACCATTTATCTCTCTGATCTGCTAGGTGCTGCCCATGCGAAGAAATGCTCAGGCCACTAGTAATACATCTACAGAGTAGAGTGAAGATGGGAATTTAAAATAGAGAGTACTGTAGCCTAAATCATAACTAGTGATTTTTCATAACCTGCCATTTTCATGTAGACAGCCAATCAGATGGTACCAGAGTCTTTATAATGTGTTTTTTTGTGCAATAATTGGCATTGCCATCATGAAACCACCAACCTGAAGGAAATAGATGTAGTGTTTAATTTATCCACTAAGCCGTTAACACAGATGGAGATGGCAGTATTATTTAAAGGGTTGACATTCATCCCCATGGGGAAACCAAATCCATTTCAATGGACAGTGGAAACTTTCAAATTAAACAGAACTTTGAGACTGAATGACTACTTTGGAAAAAAGATTACTACCCATAGAGACCAACAAATGGACCACGAGGAGCATGTTATACTTGAGGCACTATTGAAATTTAAATGGCGGTCAACATTTGATCCAACCATGGGCAATTCCTTGATTAAGAACTTCACTAGGTTATTAGCCTACAGGGATGGTAACATTCCCCCTATTCCATGCCCCCTATTTAAATTATTTAACAAAGGATGGAAACAATATATTATTGGCTTCAGAAAATAGATCAGACATAGTGATATATAAACCAGTTAAAGGGGGTTCGGTGGTAGTACAGGATCTAGATGCTTATGACAGGGAATGTATGATTCATTTATCAGATAGAACAGTATAGGAGCAATTGCAGAGAAACCTTACCAATAATTTGAAGAGAGAACTTTATAATATCTTGAGTTCAGCAGTAGTTGATGGGAATGTTACCCCAGAAGTAAAAGATACGTATTTTGACCATTGGCCACCCTATTGTACCTATCTTTTACACTGCACCAAAGGTACATAAAAGTACAGTTGATCCACCTGGCTGACCGATTATTTTGGCCAGGGGATCACTGTACCAACTGGTTTTAGTGTATTTGGATACATATTTGAATCCATGTGTGCAAAAAACCGCTTCATATCTGAAAGACACTTTAGATTATCTAAGTAAATTAAAGGAAGTAGCCCCATCATACGCAAACAACTTTATGCATATGGTTAAACAACAGAGTTTCCTTTTAGTACCTGAAATATCACAAAATTTTTTGCTATACTGTAGATTCAATGATAACCTGCTAATCTCCTGGTCAGGGTCAAGGACTGACCTTTAAAGGTACTCGATAGCCACAATGGAATGGAACACATGGTCCAGCTTACCTATTCCATTGCTGAGGACAAGATACACTTTGTAGAAGTTAACATCAGTCAGACAGAAGGTATATTGAACGGGATGTAGTCAGAAACCGGCGGTCGATATGCCGACCACCGGCTTCCCGACTGTGAAATCCCAGCAGGGTATTAATGATAAGTCTCCTGATTCCACCTTCCATGAACTTACCTTTTAACATTCAGATAAGCCATTCCCTTTTTATTCCTCCTTTTTTAATTCCTTTTTTTTATGCTAACTGTTTTTTAATGTCAGTGGCATATTTATTGTATGTATTGTATGTTGTTGCCCTGTATGTTCAGGGTATCTTTGTAATTAAATTTATAGATTTTTTATGAACTCAATATTTATTTTGAATATTTTACCATAATTATATTTATTGCACATGCACGTTATACACTTTACATTGTGAAATTTGCACATCACGTACATACGTATATATATATATACATATATATATATATATATATATACATATTACTATATATTATCATCCAGTTTACTGTTTTTACTATGTTTGTATTCACATAGCACAGTGCGCTTTATATCAGTTCAGTTATTTACACATTTTTCTTTTAACAAATCACCATTGTTAATAATTTACTGATAGGCTGACACCCACACCAATGGGGAGGGCTTTGTTTTAATGTTTTATTATATTGATTACCTGAATTACGGGTTAAACTCTAACTGTGAAGGGATCTCGTTTCTCTCTGGCGCTATAATTTCTCATACATATCTATATATATATATACACATTATTTATATATATAGATATATAGATATATATATAAATATATATCTATATACACACATTATATATACACACTATATATATATATATATATATATGCATACATATTACATACATACATATATATATATATACACACACATTATATATTTATATATATATATATATATATATATATATATACACGCATACATTATATATATATATATATATGTACATATATAATAGTATCCACAGGGCGGCACTCCATAATAAAATTAATCCAAACAACACTGCTGAGTCTGCAACGTTTCAGCACTTTAATCGGCGCTTTTGTCAAGCATAAAGTACAAACATACAAGTAACACTTACCCCTTATGTATAACAGCTAAACACCATGGACCTCATTCAGAGTCAGTCGAAGCGGCCGCACGGTCATACGCCACCGATGTTCGCTATACTGCGCATGCATAAAGTTCGCAATGCGCGTGCGCAAACTAGCCGCTACGATCAGAAATTTCTCTCTCCTTGAACACAGCCAGGTCGGTAGTTTGAGTGACAGAATGAACCGTTTGTGGGTGGTAACAGGGGAAGGTGCTTGAAAACGGGGGAGTGGAGATCCGAACGCAGGTGTGCTTAATTATGCGAACGGCGTTTTATGGGAGTGCATACGGTTTATGGGAGTGCATAATTAACAAAGTAGCGTCATGGCACATGTGACATGGGAGGTTTTTACACTGACCTGATCGTAGAGCTTAAGAGAGGGCATGGACAACCTTTAGCTCTACGACCAGTTCCGATGCTTCCCGATGGTCTCGATTAATCCTTATATGCCCGGAGACGACGTTTAATGCGTACGAGAAGGGGGCGTATTTTTTTGTCTTCCGGCCACTTCCTCCCCTTGGTCGGCCAGCAGCCGATCCGAACTTAGGGATGCAACTTGCGGGGGAATCATTTGCATATCCGGCCCCTTTTCCTGTACGACCGTGCGGCCGCTTCGACCGACTCTGAATGAGGTCCTATGCCTCTCAGAGCCATCACTTCCTGGTTCCAAAAACGGAAGTCCAAGGAACAGGCTGTGACATCGCATCCCCCCCAAGAAGTTCCTGTAACAACCACACAAAACACGAAAACCTACAAACTTACAAAACATACATATAAATAAACAATTTAAAAGCAGTCTGTGTTCACCAAAAATTGCCGGCCACAGAAACAAAATAATGATAGATTAAAACTGTATTATCCAAAAATTCAATAAATATTCTCAAAACGGCATGGGATGAGGGCCATTAAATAAGACTAGACATTAATCATGTAAAATGTCTAAATGTATCAAGGGAAGCTAACAACTTACCCCTGAAACAATATGAAGAACATGTAATAGAAATCGACCTGGTCATCATTTAATTAACTACCTGGGTCTTTGTGCTAAAAATTAGTAACTCCCTGCAATGTTTATATTTCCCACCATTATCAGTAATTCCCCTGCAGGAAATGGTATAGTTAATTACTAGGCTGAAGGGAAACTGAGAAATTGCCAAGTGCTAATTCTCTTTAAAGCATTTTAAGTGCATCGGCAACATAATTGTAAACATGATGGATAATCATCATGGTAGACCTCTATTGCGTCTTTTTGTTGGTGATGTGGAAAAATAGGAGGAGACACAATGATAGATAGACAGGAGCAGGAGTAGGTAAGTTATAAGGGGAGTGATTCAGGGACCTCTGGGTTCCTTCAATGAGATAGTAGTGGAGAGAGAAAGAGAGATACAAGGAAATAGGGGGAGGGAGAGAGAAACTAAAGGGAGTGGAGTGATAGAACCTGGCAATGCCGGACTCAGAAGTTTATCTGTATGTGTATTCATTGTTTACAATAAACTCGAGAACTACTAAACCAATTTTGATCATGTTTTTACTGAAATATACCTTGAGATCCTCCAAGTAACACAGGCTACACACACACACACCAATACTTTCTCCTCATCAGGAAGCTATTACAGAGCTAACTTACTGGGCTTCTTCCATCAGCAGCTCCTCATATAGGGGTCTATGTACTAAGCAGTGATAAGAGACAGAGTGAAAAGTGATAAGTCTGTGATAGGGTACCAGCCAATCAGCTCCCAACTGTCATTTTTCAAACACAGCCTGTGAGATGGCAGTTGGGAGCTGATTGGCTGGCACCTTATCACAGACTTATCACTTTTCACTCTGTCTCTTATCACTGCTTAGTACATAGACCCCATAATCTGGGGGGACGGGGCTTGGGACTGCAGACTGACTGATCTCACTGACACTAACAGATGAGAGAGTCCCCATCCAAATAATACTTTAATCATCCATTCAGTATCATTAAATAAAATGTATAATCACTCGGCATCATTTAATAAAAGTAATAATAAATAAATATATAATACCTCCCAACATATTAACCTCCCAAGGAGGGACAGGGCACGCAGGGCCAAAAAAGGGGTGTGGCTTCCAAAAAGGGATGGTGTCTACTGAAAACAGGGTGGAGCCTCGCAGCTTCCCCCATTTTCGTCACTTTGGGGGCGTGCCCAGCACTCTCCGAGATGCTGGCAGCCCCTACACAAGAGAACATGCGCACGGTATCTGCTCTCCTCCTGCACACTTGCTGCTCTGCTATGCAGAGCAGCGATTTGTGCTCTCCCCAACTTCCCCCCCACCGCAGGTCACTGCGGCTCATGGGTGGGACAGCGGGACAACCCCAGAAAAATGGGACTGTCCCGCTGGATGCGGGACAGTTGGGAGGTTTAAAATATTATTATATATATAAGAACTGATCTGAAAAGATCTGACACTTCATTCTTAATTATTCAAGTATATCCTCAGGGACAATGGAACAGTAATGACACAAACCTTATATAAACCTTAAATAGGCCAGAGACTCCCACATGTGCAGACTCACGAGATGTTATTTCCAGTTGCCGGGCTCTGCCACGATAGCCGTGACATCACCAATGTGCATCAATGTTAGAATTGGGCAGAGAAGTGGGTAGGTGACTGTAGCAGATAACATCACATTGTCTAGTGTGGATCAGAGGGGTGAAATAATTAGGGGGTAATGTATCATGCCTTAGAGACAGGCAAAGTTGAGAAGTTGCCAAAGGCAACCAACCAGCTTCTAGCTGTCATTTATCTGTCACTGCCTAGGAAATGAAGGTCAAAAGCTGATTGGTTGCCTTAGGCACTTTCTCTCTGCAAGGCGTGATCCATCTACCTCTGGATGTAGTATTGTCTTGATGTATGGGCACACTAACCATCCGCTTAGGTCCCTATGATTCTAGAGGACTTTGAGCATACATGTCATACATAGATGTATGTATATATAAATGTGGTGAAAGTGTCTGTGCAACCGCTGGTCCCTTCCCCTGTGCTTTGTGGGGCAGCAGCAGAGATATCGCCTTGAAGTATGCAGGTAAGTTGGAGTATTCCCGCACCTGTAGGTCACTTTGTCCTGATGTACAGTACCACTGAGATATACCCTGCCCCCTCATTATTCCTCCAATCACCTGCTCTAGAGAATCTGATGTAGAGCCAAGCCCCCGTATAACTGCAGGGACATGGCCTGATTCAGCAGAGGACACTAATGCGATCACAGCTGCGATATCACACAGAACACATCTGCAAAAATATGCTAATAGTTGAAAAGCTTACCCGGGCATAGGGACGCTCACTGCTGCCTTCTCATCTGCATCCCACATCGTATACCTGCATAAACATCAGTTACATAGACGCATCGGCCAGCCATACGCAATGACTAATTAATGCTAATTAATGCACGCCCATGGGACTGCATTTAAATGGTCAGACACGCCTGCGTTCACCTAACCACTGCCCCCTCGTTACCTCCCCCAATCACTGACCACATGACATTCACTTTGCGAATGATCCCTATGTGCATACATAGTCGCAAAGCAATCACGCCATGTGTGCAGTGCGACATACACGCATACACAGTGGGAAATCACCCAATCTGCTGCTGAATCCGGCCCACTATATTGATAAAGTGCTTGTATAATTCCCATCAGACTTTCCATGAGGTAACATGTGCTGCTCTGATTGCATATAGGGCCTTATCCAGCAAGGATCGCTAATAAGATCGCGGCTGCAATCGCGCACGCAGGTCTGCTACAAAAGTATGCTTGCAATCGCAAAACCCTCGCACACACAACATGCAGACGCCCACTTCCCTTTTCTTACATCTGTTGTAACCCCCCTTTGCTCTCTATGAGTGACACAAGGTTACTAAACCCCCAATGTCTATTGTATTTTATAAAGTTCTATTCAGTCAGTGCCTCCACCCAAGTATTTTGCGGTCAGTATGGGTCTACCTGGAAAAACCAAATCGTTAGTGTCGTGTGGTGTGTTCAGATAATATACATTTTCATTTCCTTTCAGCGATATCAGTAACTCACGTTCCTCCTGGGTTTTTTCTTTCAGAGTTTGGGGTATATTTACTAAGGTGCGGGTTTTTAGAAGTGGTTTTGTTGCCCATAGCAATTAATCAGATTCTAGCTATTACCTTCTAGAAGGTGCTAGATAAATGTTAAGTAGAATCTGATTGGTTGCTATGGGCAACAAAACTACTTCTTAAAACCCGCACCTTAGTAAATATACCCCTTTGTCTCAGATACAGCAATACTTCAGAAAAAGACAGGTAAGTAATTATGCACAAACAATATATATCCTTTTTTCTTTTTTTATACGTTTAAAGGCAACAGTATATAAGCATGTAATGAAGTATCACACAAGAATTGGTTCATCACATGAATAAATGGTTAATACCAACAATCCCTTACATCTATCTATTTTAAAACAATACAACTTGTTGTCTTATATTATAAGTATACTCCTCTTTCCCTAGTATCTTGTTTAATGTCACAGTATGATACAAGAGAAATATTTCACAAGGCAACAAAGAGGAAGACCTTTGCAGATGACTTGAAGGTGTTAAACTAGATGCAAATACTTACTAGAAATCAAAATCCTTTCCTGTATTGTAATCCTGGGCAATAGGTTCGCCGAGAGAATGTTGTATGTTCCCTTGGAACCTGTGACTGGAAATTTACGAAAGCTGGTATCACTCATAAAGTTTATAGCTGCATACACACACAACGATTTTGTTACCAACGATTTTCTGAACGATTTTCTCTAACGATTTTCTGTCAGATTTATGGTGCATACACACGGTCAGATTTTTCCTTCAGATATGAACGATAACGATTTAAAAATCGTTCAGTCGTTCATATCTGAAGGAAAATCTGACATATCTGACATGCCTGAACGATGGGCGATTTACAATGCGCGTTCCCGTTTGTCAGATAACGATATCTGACATCTGATGTGTTTGCAGTCAGACTTGGACGATTCCATTCATTTTAATGCAGTCAAAAATCGTTCAATCGTTCAAATCGTTCAAATCATTCAAAACTTTGGTAAAATCGTTCAAATCGTTAAATCGTTCAATCGTTCATCTGACAAATCTGTCAAGTCTGACAAATCTGACCGTGTGTATGCTCCATATCTGTCAAATTTTTTAAAGTGTAATGAACGATTTTTTTGAACTACAAACGATTTTTGCATATTCCCTTAATGAAAATCATTCAGTTGACAAGTCTGACTGAACTACAAACTACAAACGTGAACGCGCATGAACGATAATCGTTCATCGTTTGACTCAGAAGTGAACGATTTTTTCAAACGATTATCGTTAAACGATATTGTTTAACGATAATCGTTAAAAAAATCGTTGTGTGTGTATGCAGCTTATGACTGCTGGCTAATAGGAATTTCTGTTCCGGACGCACGGTGGATCCTGAATAGTATAAAAGTAAATTGCAGTCCATAGGCTAACATATTGACGTACTTCTTTTTGTTGTAGGGAAATACTCCTCTAGCACATATAAAGCGTATAGCGATGGCTACTTAAATGAAGGCAATCCTCCTATATGTCAACTGTTTGTGCTTCTCTCACTTTAGGCTATAACTTTATATCCCCACGAATTTAGGGCCTGATTCAGACCCGCTCGCGAGCGCTGAGCGCTCGCAAGCGGGTCGATGTTGGGCAAGTGCGCATGCACACGATGGAGGCTGCTCCATCGTGTGCATGCGCGAGACCCAGATAGTGACGGGCAATCCATCGCTCCGGGTCTCGCTACAAAGGGGGCGTGGCTGATCCTTTGGTGGGCGTGCTGGGGGCGTGGCTGCTCAGACGGAGACGTTCCCATGGGAACGTCTACCGTCTGGGGCCGGCCCCACTGACATCACTAGTGATGTCAGTGGGAGTGCTTTTGGCTCTGATAGAGCCAAAAGCACTCCAGGGCTTGCGGCCACGAGACCCTACCGCAAGGGTCTCGTCGCAAGCCCGATGGTCGCGATGGTCTTGACCATCGCGACCATCATCATGGACGCTCGCATAAGCTGTGGGTGGTCACCCACAGCTATGCGAGCGTCCAAGAGGCCGCACTATTCAAAAAAAAACGCCCTGATTCAGAGCGTCCGGCTCTGAATCAGGCCCTTAGCCCGCAGATGGAATCTGGGGGCGTGCTGTAATAATGCACAGATATATGTGTGCACAGATTGAACTGGTTCCAATATGAGAGTTGTACTAGATGTTGGCTGCTTGAAGGCTTATGATACTTCTTTGCAGATGGGGTTTCTTTATCACTTCACTGAAATGTATACTACTGTTAGCTATACTTAGGACTCCTTTAATGCTGCGAGTTATAGTACTTGTTATAATTAATAGTAATAATAACAGTGTGGAAATTACAGTCCCCCTTCCAAATAGTTAGTATGCCTCTTTGACTGATTATAATATGGGGTGCTGGATGTGATCAAGTAAGCAATAGTAAAATAAATGCACTGCTTTGATAGGCTCACCGCCTCCTATAGGCTGGGATATCACTGAATGCTCACATGGCCTGCCTCCTTCCCCAGCTGATCCACTCAGTGTCTGGGGTGTGTCACGGCTGACCACCCTCCCGAATTGACTGAGGGCCTCCGCTGCTGACAGTGGGTCTGATTCAGACCCGCTCACGAGCGCTGAGCGCTCGCAAGTGGGTCGATGTTGGCCCAGTGTGCATGCGCACGACGGACCCGACTCTGTCGTGCACATGCGCAAGACCCGGATAGCAACGGGCAAGCCGTTGCTATGGGTCTCGCACCAAAGGGGACGTGCTGTCGATGGTGAGTGACAGCACGCCCCCTTTGGTGGGCGTGCCGGGGGCGTGGCTGCCCAGTCAGAGGCGTTCCCATGGGAACACCTACCGTCTGGGGCTGGCCATACTGACATCACAAGTGATGTCAGTGGGAGTGCTTTCGGCTCTGATAGAGCCAAAAGCACTCCAGGGCTTGCGGCAATGAGACCCTACCCACAAGGGTCTCGTCGGAAGCCCGATGGTCGCGATGATCTTGACCATCACGACCATCTTCCTGGCCGCTCGCTATAGCTGTGGGTGGTCACCCACAGCTATACGAGCGGCCAGGAGGCCACTCTAAAAATTCAGAAGGACGGCCCTGATTCAGAGCAAGCGCTCTGTCAGAGTGTCCAGCTCTGAATCAGGGCCAGACACCGTCCCTCTCTCCAAGGCCGCCTCCTGGACCTTCCCCGGAGACACACACTACAGCCGCTTCACAGCGCTTCAGGTACCCTTCTCTCCGGGGTTTACCTGATAGCTCTGCCCGCACTGGCTCCTCTGATCTTGCCTCACAGCTGCCGTCCACCTGTGTTACTTCAGCGGGCATTATGAATGCCTCCAATATTTGGATTGAACTCGCAGTGACTTGAACCCTTAATTATCACAGGGGATACTTTGCCCTTAATAAATAGACCCCTTAGTTTTGTCAGCCCAGGATGGGGATGTGGGATTGATAGGAAAAATAATAGTTTCAAAATAATATTGTCTTTTACAGGAGGACTAGAGGTCCCAGCGAGTTTCCACTGCATGCCAGTACTACATGTACCAGCATGCGGGGCATTAAGGGCCGACTGGTTTCTCTATTCCTCTTGTAAAATAAATCTTAAACTAAAGACATAACACACACACATACACACACACCGACTGTTTGTCTTTATTTCACATGCACTCGCTCACACTCACCACACTCACTCACACGACATACTCACCTTGTCCTAGTTCTGATCAGTACATTCTCAGCAGGACCCTGTAGTAGAAGTAGCTCTGTATCTCCTTCTGCCGATTCCACCCTGTGACCTCTGTCATTCACAGCTCAACACATGGCAGGAAAGCAGAAACAAGAGAGAGGCGCTGGTACTGCACTTTCTGGCCCTGATTCAGAGCCGGACGCTCTGACAGAGAGCTCGCTCTGAATCAGGGCCGTCCTTCTGTTTTTTTAGAGCAGCCTCCTGGCCGCTCGCATAGCTGTGGTCAAGACCATCGCGACCATTGGGCTTGCGACGAGACCCTTGTGGTAGGGTCTCGTTGCCGCAAGCCCCAGAGTGCTTTCGGCTCTAACAGAGCAGAAAACACTCCCACTGACATCACTTGTGATGTCAGTGGGGCCGGCCCCAGACAGTAGGCGTTCACATGGGAGCGCCTCCGTCTGGGCAGCCACGCCCCTGGCCCGCCCACCAAAGGGGGCGTGTTGTCACTCAACATCGACAGCACGCCCCCTTTGGTATGAGACCCGGAGTGACGGTTAGCCTGTCGCTATCCGGGTCTCGCGCATGCGCACTGGGCCACCATCGACCCGCTTGCGAGCGCATAGCGCTCGTGAGCGGGTCTGAATCAGGCCATCTGTTCCTCTGCGGTATATTACCAGTGAATTACCAGTGTATTACCACACCAATACATCCATCTTAGGGGGTCTGTGATTCTATATACTTACGGTTGTATTTTGCAGAGCAATATCCAGTTGAAAACTACAATAATACCCGCAATGAGCTTTGTTGTGTTGGGAAGAGTCACTACTAAATATCAGCGTATTCCTAGTCTGCCTAATGATAGTGTCCGGGCTAGATAGCTACAGCTGTAACTTATTACTTTTAAATCAAAGGAAAGTTACAATGTGGCTTGGCAATGAGCCAATGAACAGCTGAGCTTCTGTCTGGCTATTTCCCCCTTAGGATTGTGTGTACTTTGCTGATATGGGATGCAATCGGGAAACCGGCTGCCTTAATATCAACAGTCGGCTTCCCGACTGTCATATCCCGGCGAGGGTGAAATGCCAGGCGTCTAGATGTAGACGCCTGACATTTTCCCGACGCTGGGAGACAGGCGCCCGGCATCCCGATCGAAGGGATGCCGGGCGCCATGCGCGGACAGCCGCGGGGGGGGAGGGATAGGTTTAGGGCACCCGGGGGGGACTTAGGGTTAGGCACCTCCCCGGGAGGGTTAGGGTTAGGCTAGGGGGAGGGAGGGTTAGGGTTAGGCACCCCCGGGGGGGACTTAGGGTTAGGCACCCCCCCGGGGGACTTAGGTTTAGGTAGCGGGGAAGGGGGGGTTAGGGTTAGGCACTTAGAGGGGGGATTATGGTTAGGCACTTGGGGGGGAAGGTTAGGGTTAGGCACCCCTAAGGAGGGTTAGGGTTAGCGGGTTAGATTAGGTTAGTTTATACTTACCTTAGGGACGATCGGGATTTCCAGCGCTGTCGGGCTTCCGCTGCCGGGAACTCTGCTTCTGTTGGCCTGCCGATGCCGGGAATCGAACCAGCCATGCGGCCGGCGGTATTTCATACCGATTCCGCTGATCTCTCTCTCTTTCTCTGTTGTGGTGCTGAGCTGATTCACTGAGAGTCTAACATATATGTA
Source organism: Taudactylus pleione (assembly GCA_031769625.1). Lineage (NCBI taxonomy): Eukaryota > Metazoa > Chordata > Amphibia > Anura > Myobatrachidae > Taudactylus > Taudactylus pleione. Next base: position 978,875 of record JAUIMM010000546.1, read on the forward strand.
TGGAGCTGGATGCTGTGTTTTTACACCAACCCCTCTGATGGGACTTTTCTCATCAGGACCTGGGACAGATGCCTCTTCAGGTCTGTCCTGATGAGCAGTCAGCTGCTGGATCTCAGTGCTGACCTTCAATGCTCTGCCGACCTCTAATGATGAAATACTTTTCGCCCCTCACTGACTGTACTATTGCTACTTCTCCCAGGACCAGCACTTCCCAGGGTCCACCTCTGGCTTTCATTCACTCAGCTACCATCTTCATTATGCTGCAATCTGTGACAAATGCAGCAGCACCTCCAATTCCTGACAGGAGTGGTGCTCACCAGCGCCAGTGTCCTGCTCTCTGACCATTACCGCAGACTGCACTGACCAACTGCTGCTCACTTCCAATTGTCACTTACAGTACCTGACACTGGTCATGTGACATGCCCCTGACCACTTGGGCAGCTGCAGAGGGTGCTGGGAATTGTCTGCCTGTGTAATGGCAGACAGGCGCTGTAGCGTAATGCACAATGTCAGACATAATACCTCCCATAGTGGGTGTTACACATTAGTAATGATCTATAAATGTCATGACTACTTCTGTTTGAAAATACTTCTTCTTATTAATATATTGTGTTTTGTACAAATGATCACTATATAGGATTTTTGCATGCTCTGCAATGAAACATACTGTGTACACATGATACAAATGCTGGCACCTTGTACTGAGGGGTGGTAGCGGGAATAGTAAACATACAAATGAAAACAGAACTCTGATGAGGAAAAGATCATCTGCTGAGAGTTATTATATTATGGGGTCTATTTACTAAGCAGTGTTAGGAGACAGCCAATCAGCTCCCAACTGTCATTTTCAAACACAGCCTGTGAGATGACAGTTGGGAGCTGATTGGCTGGCACCTTATCACTTTCTTATCACTTTTCACTCTGTCCCCTAACACTGCTTAGTAAATAGACCCCCTATATCCTTAATGATTTGTCTGATACACTGTCCTGGCAAAGAGAATCTCAGCACTTAAACACTGAGATTATATCAATGAAAGGTCTATTATAGTTTATTTCTTCATAGTACCTCAAACTTAATTACTTGCTACCTAGCAACACAAACACAGTATTAAGGCATATTACCTATTATTTTCTTGCATGTAGTTTGTGTTACAGATATGGTTAGAAAATAACTAACAGACATTAGTATAAATCCACTGTGTAATATCCTTTTATAATAGAATCATACTAATATTCTGCCACTGTCCGGTCAAAAATAAGGTCAGACTTTCCTTATAGACACAGCTTTATATATTACTTGTTTTATTGGTGATGTATGGTCTCTATACCTTCTATCATATAAGTTGTGTTATGTGTGCAAATCATTTAACAAAAACAATAGATATAATAATAATTAATGAATAAAGATATAGAAATACATTAGGCAGAAAAACTGTATGGAGATAGCTACTAATTAATATATGAATTGCACCATTATGGTGCATACACCCGTTCAGATCAGACAACGATAAAGAAATCGTTGTCCAATCGTCCTGCATGTGCTGGATGTTTGATATCGAACATCCAGCATATGCACCAACCCCCAAAACGACTATAACAACCTGCGATCAACAATCGCGGGTCCATATAGTAACCTGGTCGATATTGACCAAGTTGACCAGCATGCACGGGTGATGGTCGTTACCGTTATCAACCATTTGTGTCCGCACATCGATGGTCGTTTGGTCGTTGGAAGGGGCCGAAAACTGGATGATTTTAACGATACCAATATGAACTGTGACTACACTGGCTACACTGTGACTGGAGGTAGCTTTCTATTAGAAGTGCCTCCTGCCAGTCACGCAGAGGCATCGCTAGGGGGAGGTGTCTCCCTCCTGGGACTGCCAGTCTGGGCTGCCATAAGCTGAGAGCGGTTTCTCGAAGCTGGTCTAGTGTTATGTGCATGTGTGGCGCTACAGCTTCTCATACACTTGTGCGAGTCCTGGTGCCTGACATTCATTGTGCAGGCGCTGGGACCAGAAGCAGCAGCAGCAAGGGTGTATCTATAATGGGTGCAAGGTGTGCGGGGCACATGGGCCCTGGGTCCAGGGAGCCCCGTACCGCACACCCTGCACCCATACGGTTACTTACCTCTCCGGAGTCCTACGTCAATGCGGGGGTCCGGCGCTGAAATAATGACTGGAAAATGGCCGCCGCGGCCATTTTCCCATCGTTTGCACTTGCGCAGTACAGGGAAAATGGCCGCCGCGCCCATTTTCCTGGTGACCTGCGCATAGTCTATAGACTATGTGCGCACTCTAGTGCCCAGAGTCTCTAACTCCGGCGCTTTCTGCGCACAGCTCGGTGCGCTGCCGGCTGCCGGGCAGAGAGGAGGGGGCTGTGTCGGAGACTGCACACGGGCCCCCTCCTCTCTAGAAACGCCCCTGAGCAGCAGCCCCCCTCAGGTAAGAGGGCAGTAGCCGTTGCTGGTTAGTAACCATTGGATTCCGATGTCCAATCCCTAGCTTGGAGTATGGGAGTGCCAGTGAGGTGGGGATTACATTTAGATATGAGGTACTTGCAGCATCAGCCAGGAGGGGATGGGAGTTGACTTAGGGTTAAAAGAAAGGAGAAGTAGTTGCTGTGGGCAGGGTGATGACAGCCGGGCTCTCTGCATATCCCCAACAGGAAGGACAGACAGATAAACTACATTTTATGTGATATACACAATGTAACTTCACAGAAATACTTCTGGGATAGTCACAGTGCAGAAAGCTGGAGGAGGTAATATAATATGTATTATATATTGCATTTTATTATTATTATTATTATTATTCACTAATATACAATGTACACTTTAATTCATCTTATACACACAAACAGCAATGTAAAACGTGATCTGTATTATACTATATAAAATAGCACTAATATACATCATATATAATAATGTGCTACACACAGATGGCTCAGTAAGTCTCAGGGTGGGGCTGGATCTCTGTCTGTCTTACTGTCTGTCTGTCTATTGCATGCTTGCCTATTTTCTGGCTTTTTCCTTTCTGGGGAAAGCAGTCAAGTGAGATCCAAGGGGCATAGTGCAGCCAAGTGGGCAGTGGCCAGCGGTTTGTTGTATACCAGGATTTGGAAGATTGGAAGTGTAAGATAAGCCTATTGCATACTTACCTACTCTCCCGATTTGGTCGGGAGCCTCCTGAAAATCGGGTGCTGCTCCCGACCCCCTGGAAAAGAAGGTAAGCCTCCCGGCCAGCTGGTGGCCCCGCAGAGCCCCCGCGAATCCCCCCGCAGTGGAGGAGGCGATGATGCGACTCACACTGAATTGCTTCATCCTGATCCTGCCGCCTGCTTTACAATGCCGAAAACCTCGCAGGGTAGTATCCCCGGCCACGCCCCCTCTATAAGCGTCACTCTTCCCTGTTTGTCCGACCTGGCTGCCCCCTCCTGGAGGAGGCTACCAGAATGTCGGCAAGCCTGGCCTATTGTCATTTAACTGTATGCAGTAATTTGGCACCTGATTTTATAGTTAAGAGGATGTACATACTACACCAGGGTTGGACTGGCCCACAGGGGTACAGGGGAAATCCCCGGTGGGCCCCACTGCCTGAGGGCCCACCCCCCTACTCTAGATGTCATGTTCCAGACCTTAAATCATACATTGTTACTCAATTATATGGTCAGTTACCTGGTGTAGAACCACTGATCAACACAGGTGCTTGCATCTCTGGGGTCTGACCACACCCCTTAAGCATGGGCCCCTACCACTGCATTTTCCCGGTGGGCCCTTTATGCCCCAGTCCGACACTGTACTAAACTATGGGGAAAATTTACTAAACAGCGGGTTTGGCATCTATTGAAATCTGACATTGGCATTGGTGGAGGATTACAGTCTCAAAGAAAACAGTATAACAATATTTATTATGCATTGGCTTTGACTATCATTTATAATACTCCCTTGATGGAATGCAGTCCGGAAAGCCGACGGTCTAAATGCCAACCACCTGCTTCCCGACTGTACAATCCCAAAAGGGGACTAATGATAGGGGCAGTTTGCAGATCTGTGAGTAATGATTGGAGGAGATTTATCAAGTAGTATTTGTACGATTTTGCCTGTAACCACTCGTTATCGTGGTTATGGATCCCCTGGATGTACTTGGAGGGACCACAGCAGACATAAACCAATATCTGCCACAGTTCTTCTATTTCTGACAGTAGAAGCCACCTCAATAGGTTTATATGGAGGTGACTATGCTGTCAGATTTACCAAGCTCTGGAGTATGAAGCAGGCAGGAGCTTGGCCCCGGCGGGTAACATCAGCTCCAGATGGCATCAGCTGCTGTAGCCTATGCAGGGGCTGGCTGGCAACTTTTAGCCTGGGGGGCAACACAAGCATTTGGCCCCAGCTTTTCTACCAGCAGACTGCAATGGAAAAATTTGTGTAACGAAAATTTAGCAGGAATGGTTTATGTAATGTGGGTGTGGTTTATGTAATGTGGGTGTAGTATATGTAATGTGGGTGTAGTATATGTAATGTGGGTTTGGCTTAGGTAATGTGGGTATGGTTTAAGTAGCAATTTAAATATTAAAAAATCTTATGTCAAAGACCTATAAACAAATACAAACCTTACCAGACCCAACTGACAAAGCAGGGACTATTCTATTGTCTATACAATAAACACAGTTAAAATCAGACTCCATGGGGTTAATTTACTAAGTGTTGGGTTCTACTGTAACTCTTGGCGCTTCTGATCGTGTTAATGCCTGAAATTTAAAAGGGCAATGCTTTTACTAGCAAAGCACGGCTAGCAAAACACAGTTAGTAATAGCATTGCCCTTTTAACGTTTGGGCATTAACACAATCAAAAGCGCAGAGTGTTAGAACCCGCAAATAAACCCTCAAATCTGACCGCCTCTACGCGCTCATTAAACATTTTATACCAGATCTATCACCCCCTTTGTTTATAATCAAACCTCAAATTTTACCGACCCAAACCTCCATTATTAACATTCCTACCCCAGATAGGACCCCCCACACACTTGAATAAAAGCTGTACCTCAAATTTGATAATCCCCCTCCTCCCTCATGAAAAAATTAAACCACAGATTTGTCTCCCACACACACACAACTCACTTAATACAAATAATGCACTAGATTATCCTCTCATGCACACGCACACACACACACAAGCAAATCCATATTTAAAATAATGCCACAAATACCTTCTCATTAAACATCTTGCCCAAAATCTGTCTGCCCTTTTTATTAAAAGTTATGGTTCAAATACATTCTCCCTCCCTCATTGCAAATAGTGTCCAGACCTCAGATCTAAGAGGCGACCCAACTATAGAACTCTGGGCCTGATTCAGAGCTGAACGCTCTGACCAGAGCGCTCGCTCTGAATCAGGGCCCTCCTCCCTGAAAATGGAGCGGCCTCCTGGCCGCTCGCATAGCTGTGGGTAACCACCCACAGCATATGCAAGCGGCCAAAAAGATGGTCGCGATGGTCTTGACCATCGCGACCATCAGACTTGCAACGGAGACCCTGCGGTAGGGTCTCCCTGCCGCAAGCCCTGGAGTGATTTTGGCTCTATCAGAGCCAATATCACTCCCACTGACATCACTAGTGATGTCAGTGGGGCCGGCTTCAGACGGTAGGCGTTCCCATGGGAACGCCTCCGTCTGACAGGCACGCCCCCAGCACGCCCACCAAAGGGGGCGTGCTGTCAATCAACATCGACAGCACGCCCCCTTTGGTGCAAGACCCGGAGCGATGGAAAGCCCGTCGCTCGTCGGGTCTCGCGCATGCGCACGACTGAGCTCCCTCCGTCATGTGCATGCGCAGTGGGGAACATCGACCCGCTTGCGAGCGTCCTGCCGCTCGCGAGCGGGTCTGAATGACCCCCTCTGAACCTTCAGCATACTTACCCTGCTGTAATCAGTTTTTCTCATTGTGTAGTCCTCCTGCAGCCTTCTGAATTCTGATTGGTGGATAGCTCCAGCCATCCACCAATCAGTGTGGGGTGACATCCCACTACTGTGATTTGTGGATGGGACTAGAGCCATCCACCAATCAGCATTCTGCCAAACACAGCCGGACGCTGCAGCTGCATCACAGGTATGTGACAGTTGGATGGGAGACAGAGAGAAGATGCTCCCCGGCCGCTCTGACTGTATGAATAACATAAATGGAGCGGTCGGGGAGTTTCCTCTCTCTGTCTCCATGGCGTCGGGCATGTGATTCAGTGCATGGCTGCATCCACCTGGCTGCCCCCTAACTTTAAAATTGTAGTGGCCTGGGGGGCAGATGTCACCATGACCGCCCCTGAGCCTATGGACTACAGATTGCAGAAATTCCCAGGACAGGGTTCCATTTAGAGACCTCTGCCAAAAGGAGACCCTGATGTTTCTAGGTTGTGTCTGGATGATGCAGGAGCAGATATAGAACAAGTCTGGCTTGGCAGAGTGATAATACGCAGCATCTATACCAACCCTACTATTACTATGTGTTACCAATGTTTTCTGTAATAAGTCCTGGCATTGCCAGGGTTACAGGGTCCTGCCAATGCCGTAACATTTCCTGACTTATCTGCTAAATATCCATCCTCTGATGGCATTTCTGATTTAGTGTAATAGATATATATAGTATAAAGGGTTACTACTAATTCAGGAAACCTCCTAGATAATGGCACATGTTTCCCAGATGACCTCAGCAATAGAGAAACACACAAATAATGTTATTAAAACACACAATGTATAATAACTTATAAGGGACATTTAGTATATATAATGTACAATAATATAAAACCTTTAAGGCTGCCAATCTAAAAATAGTCCTTTCCAATCCAAGAACCATGCAAGTTCTGCTATGATAGTTTCCACATTAGAATGAATAGATGTTATCCATATGTGAGCAGTCTCACACCTTCTAGTATAAAGGTGTATATGGGCAAGTTCCGATCAATATTAAAGTCAGACCCGCTTATTGATATTCTTAAAATTCATAGGCTAATAGTTGATATAAGGTGGATTGATGTTGGGACTTCAGTTCACCGTATAAAAGCTGGAATCTTTCAATTGAAAGTGGATCGGTACCAAAGCCTCAGTTCCACAGCCGCAAGGTACCGTATGATGGCCGGGATCTTTTACTGCTGAGTGTCCATAGGTGCTTCCCCTCTGCACCGGCAGGTTTCTTTATCTCACTGGTGGCACACTTGCAAGCCACAGCCGCTGGCGTGGTCCATTCAGGTAGCGGTAGTGAGAGAGCTTCCAATGCTCTTGGTGAAAGCCGCTGATAAAGCCGATGACAATGCTGGTGGATGGCAGTGCTAAGAGACCGTTGATGGGATAATGGAGTCACCGTTAATTCACAGCAGTGTGGCCAGAGGATGGTTACGACAACGTGCAGCTCTAGTAGAATATGTTATGAATCTCAGAGAAGGTTCACAATTGAATCATACCAGGAACATGAAGCTCAGGGGAGCATAGTAAATTGGTTGATCAAGAGTCAATTGATAATAGATACTTAAAGAGTCAATTGATAAAAGTCGATTGATAAGGAATTGTGAGGACAAGATGGCTTCTAGTTGAAATGTACTTGGTAGGTTGCAGTCTTGAAGACTGGTATGCACTTGGCTAGTTGCAGCCTGAATAGCTAGTATGCACTTGGCTTGTTGCAGTCTTGAGGACTGGTATGCACTTGGCTAGTTGCAGCCTGAATAGCTGGTATGCACTTGGCTAGTTGCAGCCTAAATAGCTGGTATGCACTTGGCTAGTTGCAGCCTGAATTGCTGGTGTGCACTTAGGGATATCAGGAATTGCTGTAAAAGTTATTGCTTGCTTGAATATACAGACAATGAATTACAACTGAAATTGAGGAGTTGTAAATTGGAGATTGTGCACATAGCACTGAATTGCAGTGCTGACAGCTGGGTGTATTTAGCTGATAGGTCATACTGACACAGAGAAGCTGCTGAGAGTACTGGAATGAATAAACAAAAGTTCACAATACTGACATGCAGATGACACTGCTTAAATGTACTTGCAGAGATTACACAGATGCTGAGATGTGGCAGATACAGCTCTGATGAATTTGCAGGTAAATCATACACACGCTGGGAAGCAACAGCCACTGCTTGGATGAAACTTGCAGGAAGATCACAGACACGAACACGAGGAGTTGGAACACACTGGAGGATAACCTCTCACTAGAACCGGAAGCCACAACAAATGCTGTAGCTGGCATGGAGTGAAGGGCTGGCTGAAACGTATGTTATGCAGGATCCACTCAAAGGCGTTTCCTGCAGAACCTTTCCTAATGACTTCCAGTGTGCACCTGAGCTATGCACACAGACAAGACATGATTAACTAGTGTGCAGCTGAATTCAGCACACAGACAGACAGCTAAAGCTGTACACTGACAAGACAGGAATCCGGCTGCCTGCAACAGTCGCAACATGGATCAGGACAAGATCCAGTGTCCCAGTGACAACTATAGCTGGGACCTGCCACTAAGATGATCCGCTGTCACGGATCCTAACAGAATAGCTCCAAAACCTTAAAGTGTTTCTCCGAGGTAAAAATATTGGTTTCTTCAGAAGGAGGGCGTAATTGTCCTAAAGTCCCAGACAAGCCTTTATTATGCTCACAGTTTACGCCCTTTCATTAGGGAGTTAATTAAAAAACACTTGTGTAATAACCATGGTCTCACGTGTTCATTTCAAATGAATCAAAAATACAAAGAACATATATTATAAAAAATAATAAATAAATAACCAAAATCAATCACTCAAAATACTGAAAGAACGATTCAGTTCAAACAATCCTCGGATGTTTCCAATCATAGCTAATGATCATGCTAGTTTAATACAGAAAATATGTATAATATATGCATATTGTAAAATAAGGCAGGGAATACTCTTTTTTTTCTTCATAAAACTGAATACAACTAAATATAATATATAGATATATAGTTATTGATTAAACAAACTATACATATATATGTAATCTAAAACACAGGTTTTTGTTTTATTTAATAAAAAATAAACAATATTATTTCTCATTGCACAAAGGTTAGTAGCTACACACTACCCTATACTATGATTCTCACTTATTTCAATACCGATTTCATATGCCTTTTCTACAGTCATGTACACATTCAAAGAGTTCCTAATTATTATTTAAACCTACATTATTCTAACTATAAGTTTTACACTTGTTTATTTATTTTCCCAATGTATTTCACAATAACTAACAAATATATATAGAGAGACAAGATCTATGTTAATACTTATAAACATTATACTTACTCCGATTCTCCCCATGGGTACCAGAAAATGAAGGCCATTAATTCAGTTCCTCCACACATAGGATATTCAGTAAACATCAAAAAAGTCCAATATATTCCTCATTATGTAAACAGTTGTTCCGTACACACTACCATATTTGTTATTTTCCTGTTCCAAATATTCTTTTAAACTAACTTGTAACAACATTCTCCTGATATACTTCTCAAAATTAGAAAGGTCAACCATTAATTACTGTTTTTAATTGTACATTTTAATTTAAATTATTATTTATTCCTATATGGACAGCTTTATATATCCAATTCAATGGTCTCATTGTGTCCTTCTGTGAGTAATCGGCTGTTTATTCCCTATTAGGATACATACAGTAGGATCAGACTGTCTCAAGCATGATGGCTGATTGCTCACTTAGAGGTGAGTGACAGATCCATTATCATTAATAATGGATTCTGAAATTTGATACGTTTGCCTGAAGAGGTAAGTTTTCAGGGAAAGCTTGAATGTTTAGAGACTAGAGGAAAGTCTAATACCCCTTTTACACCAGAGCTAAAACCCGGGTTATTGCAGGGTTAACCTGGGTAGCTCTTTGGTCTAAAAGGGGAAAGGGTTGGATTTCCAGGTCGAGTGACCCCGGCAATCCAACCCAGGTAACTAGCAGGGTTTAACACGGGAATAACCTGTGAAACCCTGCAGTATAAACGGCATGATCTGGGTCACTGTGACCTGGATCATGCCGCATGCCTGCCGATTGGCCGACCTCAGTGGCGCTTGGAGATGATGTCATCTCCAAGCGTCCACTTCAACGCCTGAAAAGCCGGGTCTATGCAGCTGCGGTGAAAAAAGTCCTGTAACTGTGAATGGGAGCAGGTAATATGTGTGGATGAGAAACACAGATCTTGTGCAGACCGGAGAGATTGAGCTGGGAAATATTTAAAGTTAAGTGAAGAGATGTAAGTTGGTATAGCTTGATTAATAGTCTTATATCGTGTACGTAAGAATATTTTTGTATTAAATTACAGTAGGAAGAATTCAGGTAACCAATGGGGGGACTGACAGAATGGAGCAGCTGCATTCAAAATGGATTGTAGTGGGGCAAGTCTGGTTTGGGGAAGACCAGTAAGGAGACTATGACAATAATCAATGCGGGAGATACTGAGTGCATGAATTAGAGTTTTTGCAATGTATTATGTAAGCTATGGGCATATCCTGCTAATGTTTTTTAGACTTATGTAACAGGATTTGGAAACAGATTGAATGTGGGGAACAAGGGACAGTTCAGAGTTAAGGATGATACCTAGGCAGTGAGCTTGTAGGGTAGATTTGATTGTTGAGTTACCAACAGTGATAGAGATATCATGTTGGTAATTACTATTGGCTGGTGGAAATAATATTTATTCTGTTTTGAAAAGTTTAAGTTTGAGGTGATGAGATGACATCCAAGATGAAATAGCAGAAAGATATTCAGTAACTCTGACTATTATAGATAGTTAAATCTGAGTATCATCCTCATACTGATGATGCAGAAATCCAAAAGAGCTGATAAGTTTGCCAAGAGATGTGGTATAGATTAAGAGATGGAGAGGACCTAAGATTGAGCCTTGCAGTACTCCAACAGACAGAGGTAGTGATTCGGAGGTGGAGTAAAAAAACAAACACTGAAAGAGCAATAGGTATTATGAGAGCCAGGACAGGGTCGTGTTCGGAAAACCTAAGGATTGTAGTGTTTGTATGAGAAGGAAGTGTCAAATGCAGCAGGACAGTGTGGATTGAAATATAGATAGTACATAGTCAATAAGGTCAACACCAGATGGTCGACAGGGAATAGGTTGACATTGTCAAAAGGTTGACAGGGTCAAAAGGTCAACACCAAAATGGTTGACATGGAATTAGGTAAAGAGAATCAAAACATTGAACGGTTTAAAATTTTGCCTTGAAAATGGTCGACACAGAATAGGTTAAGATATGTTTTGTTATTTTAACCCTAACCCTCCCATTAGCATCTATTTCTAACCCTCACCCTGGTGCCTAACCCTAACCGTCCCCTTCCACAACTTAATCCTAGACTTAACCCTAAAAATCATGAAAAACCATGTGTCATCATTTTTGTGTTGATCATTTGTTTGTCTGCCTTTTGACCATGCCAACCTTAGTCCATATTGACCATTTAGTTGTTGACATTTTGACCCTGATGGCACCTTTTGAACCTCTTAGATGTTGATCATCTGGTGTTGACCTATTGACTGTCTAACTACTTACCATCTATGTACCATCCAGATACTGCAGCAGAGACATCCAGATGAATATGCAGTGAGTAATGGCCTTTTTTCCTAAGCAGCCTTTGGCTGGCACAAAGCCTTCTTTGGAAATTTCTATAAACATGGCTTCTGTTGCTGCAGCACTATGATTGAGAATACAGCTGTGTTTACTAACATGCCCACTTCACTCCCATTACACGCCCATGAGATGGCCTCTTTTTTTATTCATTTCAGACCACCTCCCAGTTACTGCCCAGAAACACCCATGGTATGCAGTTGCTGTTTCTAATACCTTCAAATCTATACACAAATGCTAACCACCATCATTACATCAGGATAATGTCCACCTCTGAAACAAGTCATATAGGTGTATTCAATATGGAGCAAAAACTCAGTTTTTGCGATGTTTTCGCACCTATGACATCATTATCGCAGGTTTTGGTTTTACACCATATTCAATTTCAAAGACTTTTCACAGGTTCCAAAAGTCTTTGACAAAAAACGGGGATAACTTTTCACCACTGAATAGGTGTCGAAAAAAAGTGCAGAATTGGGGTTTAGGGGTGCAGGCTTAAAAAAAAATAGCCTGCACCCCTGGGAATGATATTTTAAAATTAACTGTGTCAAAAAAAGTTTAAAGAAAAATAGGGACACCCCAAAAAATTAATTTAAAAATTGGGGTGATAAAAAAAAAATGGGAAAAAATTGTTTAAAACTAGGGAAATAGGTGTCAGGGCTATTCTGCAAGTATGCGGCAGGTGTATTCTAGAATAGATTAATAGCGGCAGGTGCACAGTTGCAGAATTTTAAAAAAATTACTTTAGGGACATCAAAATATGCTACTACGCATTTTCATGTACCCCAAATTTGATGGGACCACTAAAATAAAAATAACCTAAGTGCTCTTCTGCATCAGTTCTTCAATGTCGGGAAAAAAGCACCTGCCGCAGCTATTTAAATCCCCGACTTTCATTTGCAGTACCCATAGTGATCTCCCATGTTTTTACAGCTTTAGGGGGTCCTACAATTTTTTTCAGGTAAATTTCGTTTTTTATCGCAAATCCCACTTCGCCGGGTCCCGTTTTCGTAGGTTTTATATTGAATACAGGGATAAAGCGAGCGCGCGTCTGATACTTTATCCCAGAAAAATCTCTGATGTGGAGCGAAAAGTCCAGCACGGACTTTTCACTCCCATATTAAATACCCCTCATAGTCTCAGTGGAGAAAGTGTGTCTCTGTGTAAGTTCAGTTATAAGATGTTACTCTGTTCTCATCAGGAGCTCGGTGTGAGAGGAACAGGACACCTGGAGATCTTCTGTGTGAGGCTCTGGAAGATCTGACACAATATGACTTCAAGCGATTTAAGAACAAGTTGTCCGATTTCTCCGATGGAGGACGAGGCCCCATCCCACGTGGGCGCCTGGAGATGGCAGATTGTGTTACCACAAAAAATGTTCTCACAGATGTTTATGGAGAGGAAGCAGCTCTTGATGTGACCATACAGGTCTTCAAGGAGATAAATCTTATGGGTCCTGCAGAGGATATCCAGCACAGAGTGATACAACATGGTGAGTTCCAGTAAGGTGCACAGATAATGGGGAGTTCTCTCATGTGATTTGCTTTTATACATAGGAGTAATGCATCCCATGGTAAGCACACTCACTGGGGTGGGTTTTGGAAGCTTAACAGTCTTGGTAGTATTTAGTGAGGACCTGAAAGCCTCCAAGTACATCTAACCCCAGTATCACATCACTTGTTTGACTGCAGGAGTCAATATCACACATAAAACAGTCACTGTGCACTTCCTCTTATACTGACTGCAGGAGGAAACACCACACATAGGCTGCCTATTAGGCTGCTCTAGCAAGAGTGCTTATATTTTTAATGCTTAGTTTAAAGTGTAATCAACTGTTTTCTGGTGTGCTCATTTGTTTATGTACTGTGTAAGGCACTGCGGAACCATTATGGTGCCATATAAATAAAGGATGATGATGATAATAATAATAATAATAATAATAATAATAATAGGACAGTCACTGTGCACTTCCTCTTATACTGGCTGCAGGAGGAAACATCACACACAGGACAATCACTGTGCACTTCCTCTTATACTGACTGCAGGAGGAAACATCACACACAGGACAATCACTGTGCACTTCTTCTTATACTGACTGCAGGAGGAAACATCACACACAGAACAATCACTGTGCACTTCCTCTTATACTGACTGCAGGAGGATACATTACACACAGGACAGTCACTGTGCACTTCCTCTTATACTGACTGCAGGAGGAAACATAACAATGGATAATCACTGTGCACTTCCTCTTATACTGACTGCAGGAGGAGACATCACACACACAGGACAATCACTGTGCACTTCCTCTTATACTGACTGCAGGAGGTAACATCACACACAGGACAGTCACTGTGTACTTTCTCTTATACAGGCTGCAGGAGAAAATGTCAAACATAGGATAATACCTATGCACTAACTTAAACAAAATGTGTGCTTCTTATACTCATTGCAGGAGGAAAACTCACAAACAGTGCAGTAACTGTGCACTTCCTCATATTGACTGCAAGAGGAAACATCACAAACAGAACAGTCACTATATGCTTCCTCTTATACTGGCTGCAGCAGGAGACATCACACATAGGACAATCTTTTACTAAATTAGGAAGAATATCACACATAGGACAGTCACTGTGCACTTCCTCTTATACTGACTACAGTAGGATATGTCATACAGGAAAATCACTATGCACTTTCTCTTATACTGACTGCATGAGGAAACATTAAACAGTCACTGTACTTCCTCTAATACTGACTGCAGGAGAAAATGTCACACAAAGGACAATCACTGTGCACTTCCTCTTAAACAGTCACTGTACTTCCTCTAATACTGACTGCAGGAGAAAATGTCACACAAAGGACAATCACTGTCCCCTCTCAGTGTCTTAAGATATATAGCAGCTATGTGTGCCCTGATACAGCTGGCCAGGTAGGGAGGAGATATACAGCAGCTGGAAAGGACTTTTCTGAACTCTGAGTGGACTGTAATGATATAACCCTGCATACTGTTTGTTGGATTTGTGTGTCTCCATGAATAAAGTTCATCATTCCTTCATTATAACCTGCTCCACTGTGTGATCCCTGAACCCCAGGACACCCAGGTCACCCGGTATCCTCAGTCTCCCCAATGACTCCAAGGGAAATATTTACTAAAGGTCAAATTTAATCGATTTGAATTTAGTTTTGTGTTTCAGGGTCTACATCACACATTTACAAACAGATGATATTTCACATAGTCCAATATGTTGTCTAGTGTGTACCCGGCTTTAGACCCTCAAACACAAAATCATAATAAAATCAATTTAAAATTAATAAAAAAAATTATCAAAATCGACCTTTAGTAAATATGCCACCTAGTAACATTATAACTTACACTGGAGTATATATTAGTAATGTAATGAGTGTATTCCCTTTTGGTTTTTATGTTACAGGTAAATTACAGAGGATGTCTTCCAATGCAACACTTGAAGGTTAGTAAAATATTTTCATTGGATACTTTAAAACAGAATTTCTCAAACTCTGCCATTATGGTCCAGGTTGTAAGGATATCCCTGCTTGAGCACAGATAACTGTATTAGTGCCTCAGACAATTTGATTTATCCATCTGGAATCAAGCATGGATATCCTAGACTGTAATGGTGGAGATTGGGAAACTTTGCTTTAAAATGTAGCCACAGTATGTCTATATTTCTAAAAAAAACAAACATAATGGGGTAAATTTAGTAAGAATCCAGTTTGATCGGTTTTTTTTTTTTTTAAACTCGATTTGCATCGCCAAAACTCATGTGATTTGATGCTTCTGAAACTCTCAAATTTACTAAGAAGCATGTTTAGCTGAGATTGATATTTCTCACCCGAGTAGCAAGTTTAGATAGAGATTACTCATCCGAGTTGCAATGTCTTCTCTCTGCCAAACTCTCTCGAACAAGCAGCCTGCACATATCAGTAAGACATGTGGAGGCTACTTGTGTGTTCTACCTGTATAAAAAAAGGGATAAAACAAAACAAAAATTGTGTAGGCCCCCCCCCCCCCCAAAAAAAAAAAAAGTATACCCAGTCCGGGACTGCTCACCTAGTTTTGGTTCCTAAAAATGCAGGGGGAAAAATTAGCAGAGTTACCCCATATTTTGGGAACCAACACTGGGCTGCTAAGCCTGTCCTGGTTTTAAAAATAGGGGGCAAAAAATTGCGTAGGGGTCCCCCTATTTTTAAAACCAGCACTGGACTCAAATCTGGCCGGGGTGTAATGCCACAGCCAGGAGACCCTTTCACCGGGTCCCCCTGGCCAAAGCTTTATCACCCCAAGCCGATGAGGCCAAGCCAGGAATCTCAGGGAAAGTGGGGACCCCACCAAGAAAGGGGCCGCCCCTCTCCCGAGAACTATTGTTTTTCACCATTGAATTACAGGTGCCAGTAAGCCTGCCCTTTGGCACTTGTGGAACTACAAGTGCCAGCAGGTGGCCCGGCAGCCAAACTCCCACTATAAAAAAATATTTAAAAAACTACAAGACACACACACTGTAGTAAGTACAACTTTATTACATACACCTACCACACTCACACATACTTAGCTGCTGCCAGGTGATCAGTCCACTTCTCCAAGTAGAAATCCACTGGGTTACCTGTGAAAAAAGTTCCTATACTCACCTCCATCCTGGTGCTGGTCTCCATAGCATCCCCTGTCTTCAGGAACGAAGTCCCGACCAGAACGTCCCATAGCGTTGTATGTGCTGCTTACACATACAGCACTACCCGGCTAATGATGGGACACCCCCTCCTCGCATCTGTCATTAGCCAGACCCGCCAGCCAATCAGTGGCCGCTAACTGTAGAGTGAGTTTGACCAATGGGGAGTTTAATCGAGTTTGCAATCTCACCTAAGTTTTTAAGTGTACAGAGAGAAATCTCTCCCAAGTTTATCTTTAGTAAATTTGCGAGATGAAAATAATGCCTAAACTCACCCAAGATTGCGATCTCAACCAAACTTGAAACTTAGTAAATTTACCCCTGGGGGTAAATGCTATAGGCTGCGCGATGCAGTGATCTGTGAGTTTAGATATGGGGAAATTAAGGAAACACCTAGGATGTTTAGGGTATATTTACTAAAGTGAGAGTTTTTAGAAGAGATGTTGCCCATAGCAACCAATCAGATTCTACTTAACATTTAACTAGCACCTTCTAGAAGATAATAGGTAGAATCAGATTGGTTTCTATGGGCAACATCTCCACTTCTAAAAACTTTCACTTAGTAAATATACTTCTAAGAGTTTATATTTGTGTTAAGCTTTTGACACACTGATAAAATTGTTAGAAATTGTCCATACAGAACTGACTCCTGGATCATAGTTCTGCTTTCCCCTAAATATCCAAACTGCAACCAGTAATAGGCCTGGCACATACAGTCAGTATCCATAGCACACTTCAAACAGGACCCTACCAATGTGCTTGGCTATGTTCTATGTAACTTCTATAGCAATAAATTACCTGTAAATGTACTATACTGTGACCATAAAGGAAATGGCTGCTTCCATTTATTACTAGAGATGGGAGGTTTGTAACAGCCAAGACCATGATCTATATCATAGCCATTTATAGTACAAACCCTGGTCTGACCTCAATTTCAGCCACAGTATCTTCATTTTTTTTATTTAAATGAAGAAAATGCATAGATGTGTTTTTGTTTGTTAATTAAAAAAGTATATATCTCTATTTTAAATTATTGGGAAAAAATTCTGTACATTCTTGTTAAACAAAGCTCATTGCCTCTTAAGAAATATAATTTAGGTTGTGTATATCAAGGCATCTATTATTGTATTAATACATTCTATTAAATCCTATACAGACATCAAATTAAGATACATGGATCAGATGAGAAGGAAATACCGTGTTATTAAACATCATGATAAAAGATTAGGGAAAGGTCTGAATATGAAGAAAGAATACACCAGTCTTTTACTGATCAAGAACCATCGGGATGAAGGGGAGAGACAACATGAGATAATAGCTTCAGGCCAGAGGCATCTACAGATTATGGCAAACAGATCATCAGATGAGTATTCTCCAACCTCTATACAGGCTCTGTTTGATCCTGATGATGATGGAACTGTTCCCAAAACTGTGGTGTTACAGGGACCTGCCGGGATAGGAAAGACTCTGACATCCCAGAAGATCATGCTGGACTGGGCCTCTGGGGATCTGTATAAAGACAAGTTTCAGTTTGTGATTTACATAAGCTGTAGAGAAGTCAACACCATCACTGGTAACATAAGCCTGGCAAGATATATATCCAGCTATTTTGGAAGGACATGTCCATCTGACTTGTTAAAATCAATCATCCTTACCTCTGAAGAAATACTTTTTATTGTTGATGGTTTGGATGAATTAAAATTGTCACCAATGAATGATACTGAGGTTTGTGATGACCCGTTTCAGGAGGTCTCAAAAGAAATCCTTGTAAAGAGTTTGTTTAATAAAACACTGCTCAGTGACAGCTCACTAATCATCACCACAAGACCATTCTCACTGATGAAGCTGATAGACGTTGTTGAATGTCTTCGATATGTGGAAATTCTGGGGTTTACAGGGAATCAGCGTGAAGAATATTTCTATAATTTCTTTGAAACCAAAGAAGAAGCAGACCAGGCTCTTAGTACAGTTAAGGAGAATGATACTCTGTTCACCATGTGTGTTGTCCCTATAACTTGCTGGATTGTATGTACTGTTATGAAACCGCTACTAAAACAGGGTTTATCTGTGATTAATTCCAATACATCTACATCCATTTACCTGTTGTACCTAAAGGGTTTAATAAATTATCACGGAAGGGACTCTATCCAGCCAATAAACACATGTATAAAGAAGCTGTGTGCTTTGGCCAATCAAGGAGTTTGGGACTATAAAATTATTTTTGAAGAATCAGATCTTGATAGACATGGACTCTCTATGTCGGAGGTGGAGTCTTTGTTTCTGAATGAGAACATCTTCCACAGGGACACTGACACCCGCACCTGCTACAGCTTCTTCCATCTGAGTGTGCAGGAGTTCTTTGCTGCTCTCTACTATGTCCTGTATGATAGATCTGTAAAACTACTTTTTGTCAACTTCTTTAAAAAGAATGCAAGGGATTTACTGAAAAATAGTAAAGTAAAACAATTACTGAAGGCATCAGAAGACCAACCACATCTAAAATTAACTGTTCGTTTCTTATTTGGTCTTTCAAGCGAAAAACAAATTCAGAAGACTCAGAAAACCATTGGTTGTCCACTTTCCTTCAGAGGAAAACTTCTCTTGGAGGAATGGCTAAAGGGAAGGTCATCAGATTGCCATAATGAGATACTATGCTGCTTGTTCGAGACACAGGATGAGGATTTTGTGGAAAGAATGATGTCTCACTTTCTTAACATGCAAATGAACAGCCTTTATGATAAAACAGGGAACCAGGAGAACATTAATTACCAGGCTGTAGCCTACTGCTTGGAGAGAAGTACAATACAACATATTGTTACCTTTTATGTCTACACAATAGGACCAAAAGGTCGGAGTATTCTATCTAAAGCTCTTTCTAAGTGTTCACAAGTTTGGTAAGTATTTGACATATTGCTGAGAATTTTTTCTTTTTTAACTTAACTACAGTATATAGATGGGAGGGCACATTGGGAACATACTAATGTTTTGTAGGATTTAGGCGTATAATTCAATTACTTGAGGGTAGACATAAAAAAAGGAACAATACTGATGGAAATATGTGTTTACAGGTGTGATGGTATGGCACAATCAAGTACACACCAACAGAATGTCCTGACACTATAGACAGCCCAGTTGCTTAACCATCGGATGGTTTAATGAAGATACTGTAAGTGTTGTACAGCTGGGGATAGTTATTAGACCGGCGGACGTGATGCCACCGGTCTAAATCCCAACTAAACATGCCCGACACATGACTTAAGATAAGCATTGAAATACCAATGCCTATCTCAATCCCAATGCCGGAAGTCCGACCCCCGCCATGCCGATCATCAAGAGCCGGGTAAGTATACTACTTAGCCCGGGCATGGGGAGGTTAGGTTTAGGGACCCCGAGGGGACCTAGGCAACCCCTGGGGAAGGTTAGGGTTAGGCTAGGGGAAGAGGGGGTTAGGGGTAGGCAGCACTAGGGGGAGGTCAGGGTTAGGCACCCCCCGGGAGGGTTTGGTTTAGGGTGTGGGAAAGGAGTTTATGTTTAGGCACCCCTGGGGAGACATAGGGATGGGTACCCCCCCCAGGAGTTTTAGGGTTAGGCACCACTAAGGAAGGGTTAAGGTTAGGGGGGAGAAGGGAGGGTTAGGGTATTTACCAGATGGCGTCGGGATGTCCTCCTGTCGGGCTGCCGTAGTCGGGATTTGAACCGGCGGCTATTTCAATCCCATTCCATACAGCTGTACTCACTATAATACACTGGTTAGCAATGGAGTAGATCTTGAGCAGTTCAGGGGTTGTTGCAGTCACCAGCTGGTGACTGTATGATACAAGCTGGTAGTGGTTCGAAATGCTGGCACAATGGTGATGCGGGCAATTAGAACTCTAACTGAAGCTAAGCAGGAGAAGTCCATGTCCCACCATTTCACTCCTACACTGAAGCAAGATGGAGCAGCACAAGTGCAGCACTATTCTCGGCAGCCATCTTGGTACAGTAATAAAGCCTCTTCTCAGGAACCAACATGGAGTCTGAGCAATAGCAGACTCTGGATAAAAAAGATGACTCCTGCCAGCATCACAGATCTGAGTGCTGCATCTCACGATGCAGCAACAATCACCATTGCAATCATTGATCATGATGGTCACAGCCATCAGCCATCTAAGTAAGCCTAAGCTCAGTCAGGATGACCACAATCTATGTTGTATGATGCAAACCCTAGCTCCGCCATGCCTACAAAATGGGGGTGACATGCCTCTGTTTTGTAAAACTGTCCCCGATGATGCCACCCACCTCACCCCCAAAAGACTGCAGCATGTCTATTATGCTGTGGCTTAGTGGGCAGTTTAAGTGATCTTGCAGAACCTGTTCTGCACATTCGCAGAATGGGGCCTGTGCATGCACAGACCACACAACATAAGTATAGTATGCACCATCGGGTTTGCTTACACCTCTTTATCAGGCCCATTGTCAATAAGGCATGGGAAGCAGCATTTTTTCTAGTTTTGCTTGATTTGCGTATAGTTAATGCTGATTAAATTTACATTTAGGGACAGATTCAATTTATACAGCATAGCGGAGCTTTTCAATTATTGGTCAATTTCCCCATACAGTAAACCCACAGCCAACAGGTATTAACCCATAGATTAAGGGTTAAGTGCCTGGAACCACCCCAGATTATGCATTTAATGCTGAATTTTCTTTGCAGCTCCTGAGGCTTAGCTAGGTCTCCCAAAGTTAGGTAGTTTCTCTAATTAGCTCAAGGCATTGCTAACCAAATTTACCCATAGGCAAACGCAGGGGGGGTTTCTGGTTGCCTGGAAACCCCTCTCCTCAGTCCACACCATGACCACAATAGAATTTTACTAGTGCTGCATATTCTTCTAAGTATCACAAATTAAATAATCAGCACCACCTGTGGATCTTTTAACATGTGTTAAACAGTAATAAATACACCTGTGCACCAACTAGGAGATCTGGAAAACATGCACTGTTAGGGGTGCACTGCTATAGACCATCAATAGGGTTAATTATTAATATCATATAATCATACACTATCCAGTGCATAAGGAGAACAATATGTACATATATGTCCAGGGCAGTGCTAGGTTCTTCTGCTGCTCCCCCAGACTCCTGGATTTGCTCCCATGCTCTGGAATGGTGCCCACATCTGAAATAAAACCATGCAGCTCAGGCAGGATGGCCCTACTGCTGCATCTAATGGCATAATGTGATCACTGGTCCTGTATATGCTGGAGTTATGACACACATTATACTTTGTATGACGCATATTAAAGCTGGATAAGTGCTAATTATTATGCCATCTTCATGGACTGGCCACACTCACTCTAAAATCAGGCATTTGGAAACCCCCTCTAGAAATCCTGCATTTGTCACTGTTACCCCTTAATATAGAGTTTTCCTATTATGTGGTTTTAGTTGTACAAAAACCCGGTAAGAGGTGCAAATGGCTCTACCTAGTAACATAAGCAAGAATGATTCGAGTAACATTTGGTAACACCAGTAACGCTGCACATTCCTCATATAAACTTCTGGTGATGCTGCCACTAATTTGTAAGATAATAATAAACTTTCCTACGCTTACATAATGTTAAGCAGCTCAGTTATATTAGGATGAGTAATTGATTGATTAAAACAAGCACTAAAAATTGAGAGGGCAATCCTTAGTAAAAAAACAAAAATTACACATGAATAAAAATAACAACTACAATGATGATATGTTTATAGCTTTGGTTAGAATATGTGGATGGGCGGCTGCCAGTGGAGATGGCTAGGAATGGCAGTCACAGGGTAAACTGTCCCTACCTTAACCTAAAATTAATTTCTTTCTCCTCCTGGATGTGGTCCAATGGATACCCAGCAGGTGTACCCGTGATGTCTTCTCTGTGCTCCACCAGAAGCCTGATGTCATGGGGCCAGGCTCCCTGTGGTGGTTTATGTTGGAGCTTGTGCTCTTAGCATGTGCGGTGTGCTCTCTGCCCATTGTTCACTTCTAACCAATGCATTTTGCACCAGTGGGTGCTTTCTCAAGGATGGGGCTGGTCTTCCGTTTGTCTGTATTTATACTTAAAAAACTTTATTGATTCTAAAAAACTTTATTGTCCACAGGAAGTTAAAAAATGGATGCTTCCATAATTATAGCAACTTGTCTCTCTACATAATTGAATTGTTAAATTGTAATATGAAGGAAAGCTGATAAAGGGGATTGGAGTGTAACTGGGGATTGTTATAAAAATGATGAAAACTCTATATCTATGTACAGTCCTTGTGGTTACAAGGTTTTTAAAATGTAGATACAATTTTTTTTCTCTTTGTTTTAACATGGTGACCAAGTCACCACCTCTCCAGAAGGGTCCCACATGTTGAATGCCTGTAAATTTGAGTCCACTTGGATCTTTGTTGTGGTGTTTGGAAAAATGGGCAGAGACACGTTGGGTTTGCAAGCCCTTTGTATATTACAAATGTGCTCTGCTATCCTTGTTTTATTTTATTGCTTTGCTTATCCTATACATTGAATTATACAGGGGCAATACAATAGATACACAACTCCCTTTGTTTTATATTTGATATGTTCTTGTTGTGATTTTGTTTTGTTTTTTTGTTTGATTTGACCGAAAAACTTTAGATTTTTTGCCTTTTTGTATATCACTCTTTGTTTTGGTGGTATTAATGTAATGATAGCTTTGTCTAGGAGTACATGCCAGAATTTTTTCAATTTCTTTATGAAGGACCATAATATTGAGTTGTGAATGTGGTATATGGATCTTTTTTTCATATGTTTTTGTTTGGTAATTTATTCGTTTTTTATTTTCTTTCCATGGCAGTTTGTCACACCTGGGGTTTGGTTGGGACTGGAGTAGGCATGTTAGACTGAAGGATGATATGTAAACTGGGGTGGCTTTAACCAGGACTTTCTCATACAGGCATAGGATGATGTGAAGATGACAGTGATCAGTGATGCCCCAAGATGCTAGAATAGATGTTTTGACAACTCCTGGATTTCTGAGAGATGTTTGAATATTATCCAGTCAGATTGATAGTTCTTGGATGAAATGTACCACCTTACTCTGCGGCGCCTATTGGTGTTCTAGGCAGGTAACAAGTTCAGGTGTAAACCTAGCAGCTTGTGCTTGATGCTTGACTGGATCCATTGGGCCAGTACAAACTGTCACATGTGGGTCCGGTTGAGACTGGAGTAGGCGTGGGAGACATAAGGATGATAAGTAAACTGGGGTGGCTTTAACCAGGACTTTCTAATACAGCAATAGGATGATGTGAAGATTACTGTGATGCCCGAAGGCAAATGATAGAGAAGATAGTCTATTAAATGAGGACTAGATGAGAGTTGTGGAAGCTGATGAGCAATGGTGGCTGGAACAACTTAATCAGATACAAGTCCAATGTATTAGAACAATGCAGTAGAGAGAAACGAATGTCCATAAATGAATACTTGATTATTGATAGAAGAAATCCGATGATGATGTTTTATTATAGTTGATCGGTAAGAACCAATGATGTGATGACAATGCTTTATCAAATGAGGATCAGTAGGAATCGATGTTGATATTTGATAAAAGCAATGGTAATGCTTTATTAATTAATGATCGGTAACAACCGATGTTGAATCGATGGTAAGGCTTTATTGATGGTGATCGGTAGGAACCAATGTTGAAGTGATGGTAATGCTTTATTAATTGATGATCAGTAGGAACCAAAGTTAAAGCAATGGTATGGCTTTCCTATTGGTGATCGGTAGGAACCGATATTTAATCGATGGTAATTCTTTATTAATTGATGATCGGTAGGAACCAATGTTGAAGCAATGATAAGGCTTTATTAATGGTGTCGGTAGGAACCGATGTTGAATCGATGGTGAGGGTTAATTGATGATGATTGGTAGGAACCAATGTAAAAATTGAGGAATAATTCCCAAGGATGAATCCAGACTCCAATAGATGAAAACTAGAGGTAATTCCCAATAGCCAATCCAGACTGCTGCTATAATTATGAGATGAATTCCCAATGGCAAGTCCAGACTGCAGAATAGTGGAAGGAGTCTTGATTGAAGATGGAGATAATCGCATAGGACAGACTGTTGTTCCTCTCACCATGCCACAAATAAATTGGCATAACTGGGTGCAAATGATGTCCACATTAATCACACACACTAATGCGCTTAGTGTAATTTTCCTCAGATAACATATAATAATCTGCAATAATAATGGAAACTAAAATATGGGGACTGCAGCTACCTAGTGTGAGGTGCTATGTCTCACCGAAGCAAATAGACAAAAAAATAGGAAATTAGGAGCGCTGACCACATATATAGTACCACAATTTAAAATATCAAAAACACTTAAATAATAAACATCACCTTATTAATGATATAAAACCTATAATAGGAAATACTGATTAAAAGAAATATTAAAGTAAAGAATATTTATAACATGAATAAAACATATATACATTTAATGAGAACCAGATAATAGTGTCAAATAAGAACCAGCTATGAATGGTAAGTGGGCGGCTGTCTATTTGGCCCAGAACCTGAATACTGATATTCATAGTGATATTAATATTGTTCAGATACAAAAGAAAACATATTTCTAGCAATGAGATATAGGGCCTGATTCAGACCTGCTCGCGAGTGCACAGCACTCGCAAGCGGGTCGATGGTCCTCCATTGCACATGCGCACGCCGGCTCCGGCGTGCGCATGCACGAGCCCGGCCAGCGACGGGCGATCCGTCGCTACGGGTCTCGCACCAAACGGGGGCAGCTGTCGATTGTGATTGACAGCTTGCCCCATTTTGGAGGCGGGCAGGGGGGGTTGCTGGCCAAACGGAGGCGTTCCCGAAGGAACGCCTGCCATTTGGGGGCGGACCACAAGGGTCTCGTCACAAGCCCGATGATCGCGACCATCACCTGGCCGCTCGCAAAAGCTGTGGCTGGCTCTCTAAAAAATGCTGCCCTAATTCAGGGCGAGCGCTCTGAAAGAGCGTCCGGCTCTGAATCAGGGCCATAGTGCACAGCTGTCATAGAGTCTCAGCAATCATCCTCTTTCTATTTGTTGGTAACAATAGTATCAAGAGTCCATGTTACATTATTATGTAGCAAATTGGCTTAATCTTTTGGAAACAATGTAAGAGGAATCCTTATTCTGTGCATAGAGTGAGAGTTTTACACAGCACACATTATAGTCATGTAAAAAAAGTAACTACAAACTATATAAAATGTATACAGAATTTCCAGTAGTATAAGCCACAATCTGAGAATCCTACCATGACCCTAAAGCAGTAACAATCCGTATTAGAAATGGAAACAGTTACTCAGTCATGCTAACCCAGCTGTGCTGGGGAAAAATAAACTTTGAGGGAGGCTGTGTGACTTCACGCTTCTCAGGAATATAGCTTCTCCACCCTTGATTTGCTGATCCTGGCTGCTTGGCCTAATCAGGTCCTCCACTTGCAAGAGTGAGGTGCAGCTGAGTCACCCTGCTCCAGAAGGCACACCCACAGCATGCCACAGATGGCCCCTGAGGGAGCAAACCCTTCAACTGTGTATTTTTCAACAGAACTTCTCCGTAGACCACGGTACGCAGTTGGCAGGCTGGCAGGATCTCTTGACTCCTGGTCCAGCTCTACATGTGTCCTGCCTACAGGCCAGGAACTGAACAGAGAACTCTCTCCAAACCATTCAGTTTCAAATTTTGAAACCTCTCATTTTCCCACAGTTAGGTGACACCCCTGAATGTGAAGTCAAAAGTCCTAAGCCCTGATATTAGGTGATTTCAATGAAGGGACTGACTACAGAATTGTTCCTCCACTGCAAAAGTGAGGATTCTGATGCCTGGACAAAGACCACTCATTACACCTGATCATATCCTTGAAAACACCTACTGTATTCATAGTAAGGGAATGCAAGGGCACTGCTCCCTAAGGAGATACCTAAACACAAACATTAACTGCACATTACCAATGCCTCATCTATCAGGATGTTATATAGCCTGCAGCACCTATAATGTTATTCAGCACTTATTTAAGCTAGGTTATAGTGTTCCCATTTAGTAGCATATTACCTATGCCTCATCTATGATATCTATACCCCATGAAGGTTTAATGGAAAACTTATGAATAACTGCCTGATTTTGGTGCAGCTGTGGCACATCATGTTCAATTGAATTCCACCCATTGTGGTAGCCGATATCTCTATAGGCTTCAGACAGAAATGATCTATGGACACATATCCAGCAAAGCTGCTAGAAGCTAGTGGCACTCACACTTTATTGAATCTGCTCATAATATGTCTTTGGTATTCTTGTGACCCTAACTATTGTATTGCTTAGGGACATTCCATTGTATGATCTGCCATGGAGTACTGCATATTCAGAGTGGGCTCCTTGGGGTGTTCAACCAGTGCGGGAAGTCGCTCGTAGACACTGGGGAAGTTGCTCGTAGACACTGGGGATGTCACTCATAGACACTGGGGAAGTCACTTGTAGACACTGGGGATGTCACTCATAGACACTGGGGAAGTCACTTGTAGACACTGGGGATGTCACTCATAGACACTGGGGAAGTCACTCGTAGATACTGGGGAAGTCACTCGTAGTCACTGGGGAAGTCACTCATAGACACTGGGGAAGTCATTCAGACATTGGGGATCTCATTCATAGACACTCAGAAAGTCACTTATAGACACTGGGGATGTCACTCAGACACTGGGGATCTCATTCATAGTCACTGGGGAAGTCACTCATAGACTCTCAGAAAGTCACTCACAGACATTGGGGATCTCATTCATAGTCACTGTGGAAGTCACTCATAAACACTGGGGAAGTCATTCATAGACACTGGGGATCTCATTCCTAGTCACTGGGGAAGTCACTCATAGTCACTGGGGAAGTCATTCATAGACACTGGGGAAGTCACTCATAGACACTGGGGAAATCACTCATGGACACTGGGGAAATCACTCATGGACACTGGGGAAGTCATTCATAGACACTGGGGAAGTCACTCATAGACACTGGGGAAATCACTCATGGACACTGGGGAAGTCACTCATGGACACTGGGGAAGTCACTCATGGACACTGGGGGAGTCACTCGTGGACACTGGGGGAGTCACTCATAGACACTGGGGATGTCACTCATAGTTACTGAGGAAGTCACTCATAGACACTGGGGATGTCAAACATAGACACTAGGAAGGTCGCAAATAGACACTGAGGATCTCACTCAGTCACAGGAAAAGTCACTCATAGTCATTGAGGAAGTCACTCATAGACACTGGGGAAGTCACTCATAGACTCTCAGAAAGTCACTCACAAACATTGGGGATCTCATTCATAGTCACTGGGGAAGTCACTCATAGTCACTGGGGAAGTCATTCATAGATACTGGGGAAGTCACTCATAGACACTGGGGAAGTCACTCATAGACACTGGAGAAGTCACTCATAGACACTGGGGAAGTCACTCATGGACACTGGGGGAGTCACTCATAGACACTGGGGATGTCACTAATAGTTACTGAGAAAGTCACTCATAGACACTGGGGATGTCAATGATAGACAGTAGGAAGGTTGCTCATAGACACTGAGGATCTCACTCAGTCACAGGGGAAGTCACTCAGTCATTGAGGAAGTCACTCATAGACACTGGGGATGTCACTCATGGACACTGGGGATGTCACTCATGGACACTGGGGAAGTCACTCGTAGACACTGGGGATGTCACTCGTAGACACTGGAGAAGTCACTCGTAGACACTGGAGAAGTTACTCGTAGACAATGGGGATGTCACTTGTAGACAATGGGGATGTCATTCAGACACTGGGGAAGTCACTCGTGGACACTGGGGAAGTCACTCGTAGACACTGGGAAGTCACTCGTAGACACTGGGGAAGTCACTCATAGACACTGGGGAAGTCACTCATAGACACTGGGAAAGTCACTCATTGACAGTGGGGAAGTCACTCGTAGACACTGGGAAAGTCACTCATTGACAGTGGGGAAGTCACTCAGACACTGAGGAAGTCACTGATAGCCACTGGGGAAGTCACTCAGACACTGGTAATGTCAAACATTGTCATTGAGGAAGTCATTCATAGACACTGGGAATGTCACTCATAGACACTGAGGATGTCACTCATAGTCACTGGGGAAGTCACTCATAGACACTGGGGATGTCACTCATAGACACTGGGGATGTCACTATTAGACAATGGGGATGTCACTCATAGTCACTGAGGAAGAGGAGACGCTCCATTATAAATCATCCAGAGGGTGGCATTTTCAGACTCTCAGAAAGTCACTCACAAACATTGGGGATCTCATTCATAGTCACTGGGGAAGTCACTCATAGTCACTCAGAAAGTCACTCATAGACACTGGGGAAGTCACTCATAGACACTGGGGAAGTCACTCATAGACACTGGAGAAGTCACTCATAGACACTGGGGAAGTCACTCATAGACACTGGGGAAGTCACTCATGGACACTGGGGGAGTCACTCATGGACACTGGGGAAGTCACTCATAGACACTGGGGATGTCACTAATAGTTACTGAGAAAGTCACTCATAGACACTGGGGATGTCAATCATAGACACTAGGAAGGTCGCTCATAGACACTGAGGATCTCACTCAGTCACAGGGGAAGTCACTCAGTCATTGAGGAAGTCACTCATAGACACTGGGGATGTCACTCATGGACACTGGGGATGTCACTCATGGACACTGGGGAAGTCACTCGTAGACACTGGGGAAGTCACTCGTAGACACTGGAGAAGTCACTTGTAGACACTGGAGAAGTTACTCGTAGACAATGGGGATGTCACTTGTAGACAATGGGGATGTCATTCAGACACTGGGGAAGTCACTCGTGGACACTGGGGAAGTCACTCGTAGACACTGGTGATGTCACTCATAGACACTGGAAAAGTCACTCGTAGACACTGGGAAAGTCACTCATTGACAGTGGGGAAGTCACTCAGACACTGAGGAAGTCACTCATAGCCACTGGAGAAGTCACTCAGACACTGGTGATGTCAATCATTGTCATTGAGGAAGTCATTCATAGACACTGGGAATGTCACTCATAGACACTGGGGAAGTCACTCATGGACACTGGGGGAGTCACTCATGGACACTGGGGAAGTCACTCATAGACACTGGGGATGTCACTAATAGTTACTGAGAAAGTCACTCATAGACACTGGGGATGTCAATCATAGACACTAGGAAGGTCGCTCATAGACACTGAGGATCTCACTCAGTCACAGGGGAAGTCACTCAGTCATTGAGGAAGTCACTCATAGACACTGGGGATGTCACTCATGGACACTGTGGATGTCACTCATGGACACTGGGGAAGTCACTCGTAGACACTGGGGAAGTCACTCGTAGACACTGGAGAAGTCACTTGTAGACACTGGAGAAGTTACTCGTAGACAATGGGGATGTCACTTGTAGACAATGGGGATGTCATTCAGACACTGGGGAAGTCACTCGTGGACACTGGGGAAGTCACTCGTAGACACTGGGGAAGTCACTCATAGACACTGGGAAAGTCACTCGTAGACACTGGGAAAGTCACTCATTGACAGTGGGGAAGTCACTCAGACACTGAGGAAGTCACTCATAGCCACTGGGGAAGTCACTCAGACACTGGTGATGTCAATCATTGTCATTGAGGAAGTCATTCATAGACACTGGGAATGTCACTCATAGACACTGAGGATGTCACTCATAGACACTGGGGAAGTCACTCATAGACACTGGGGATGTCACTCATAGACACTGGGGATGTCATTCATAGACACTGGGGATGTCACTCATGGACACTGGGGTAGTCTCTCGTAGACACTGGGGATCTCATTCATAGATATTGGGGAAGTCACTCAAAGACACTGGGGATGTCACTCATAGACACTCAGAAAGTCACTCATAGACACTGGGGAAGTCACTCATAGACACTGGGGAAGTCACTCATAGATACTGGGAATGTCACTAATAGACAATGGGGATGTCACTCATAGTCACTGAGGAAGAGGAGACGCTCCATTATAAATCATCCAGAGGGTGGCATTTTCTAACTACCTCATTATTTACAGTAACATTGTGTCTGTGTTTTGTGCAGTTTCATGAAATGCAGATTTCCTGTTACAGAGGACGTGAGTCAGGCTGAATACAGTTTATCTGGATTGTTTGATCATTGTCAGATGGAGAAATTACAGTAAGTAGATTATATTTTAAAACAAGACCAATAACAATCTGTCAAAACAGGCCCACCACCCAGTAACCTAGTGAAGCAATATATGTTAATACTGGGGGTGTAACTAGAACTTTGTGGACCTCATAGGAAAATTATGAAGGTGATCCCCATAGCACCTAGAGAGACACCTCTCTCAGTGCTACGCTCTGCCAGAGTTGGGTATGGTTAGTACTTTATGTAGTCAGTGACCGGATCTTTGTGCTGTCAGGTGTGTACAGTATCATAGAGTCAGAGATGGGATTTGTAGATATGTGATAAATCCCACCCCACTCTGACACTATGATACTGGCCTGCACGTGTGACCATGGGTTTGGTATATTATGTTGACATTCATCATGTTGACAATTACGAAATAACAACATCGGCGGAATATGGACAATAATCCAGATCCCTCATCTCTCATTAGGTTATGGAGCTGAGATCTGACCTTCTCCTGTTGTGATGATTGTTATTGCTACAAACCATTCACTGACTGGACTGGACCTGTCAGAGAATGGTCTGGAGGACTCTGGAATAAAACTTCTCTGTGAGGGACTGAGACATCCAGCCTGTGCTCTACAGGATCTTATGTATGATCTATCTCAGTGTTATTATATCTGTTCTCTCAGTACAAGTCATAGACCACACAAGGTACAGACACATGAAAATAGCTGCTGAATCTTCTCTTATGGTATCTGAGTATATTTTATGGAACTATTATTCTACTCATTGTTAAGATACAACCATCACTTTGTTTTATTATTATTTTTTTCCTTAAGGACAAGTTTTATGCATTGGTTATTAGCCTATTATTACTAATTATATTATAAAATGAAGGTGACATCTCTGACATCTTCTGTGTTAATTCGTTATTAATTGCCTTATTACTTAGATTTTGCCTTTAATCATTTGGAAACAGGTAATTGGTATGAGTTAATGCCGGCAGCGGCAGCCCGACACAGGTGGAAATCCTGAACGTCGGAAGGTAAGTATTGACTAACCTATTCTACCCCCTGACCCTAATCCTCCCTTAGGGGTGCCTAACCTCTCCCCCAAGTGCCTAACCCTTATTCCCCCTCTAAGTGCCTAACACTAGCCCCCCCATACCCTAGCCTAAACCAAACCTCCCGGGGGGGGTGCCTAACCCTAAGTCCCCCCCTGGGAGCCCTAAAGCTAACCCTCCCCCCCCCCCCGCGCGGCTGTCTGCGCCTGGCATCCCTTCGATCGGGATGCCGAATGCTGGTCTCCCGGCGTAGGTAAAATGACAGCCGTCGAGATGTCGATGCCTGTCATTTAACCCTTGCCGGGATTAAGCAGTTGGGAAGCCAGTGGTCGGCATTGCATCCGCCGGCTTCCCGGAAACAGCCATATTTACATGATGTAAGGCTTGATAAAAAAGTTAGAAAATGTTCAGTGATGATGTCATGATGAGTGTGAGGCTGTAATATGATCAGATATGACCTAATGCAAATCATCTCTCATCAGGTTATACAGTTGTGGTCTGACTGCCTCCTGCTGTGATGATCTCCGCTCTGTTATTACTACAAACCGCTCTCTGGCCAGACTGGACCTATCAAGAAATGCTCTGCAGGACTCTGGAATAAAACTTCTGTGTGAAGGACTGAGACATCCAACCTGTGCCCTACAGGATCTTCGGTAAGAACAGTTTTAGGGCCTGATTCAGACCTGCTTGCAACCAGCCCGATGGTCTGCATACTCGCATGCGCACGCTGCATTCTGTGCATGTGCAAACTACTCACTGCGATCGCAACCCGCTCACTCGCCCAGCAAAGCCAGCCCAGGGTAATGAGTGACAGGAGAGGCCATTTGTGGGTGGTAACAGGGGCAGTCCAGTAATAACGGGGGGTTGGAGGTGCGAATGCAGGTGTGGCTGAGTCTTTCAATGCTGTTTCAGAGACGTGCATAATTAACAGGCAGCATCATAATACACGTCACTTGCCTTTTTTTTACACTGAAATCCTCGCAAAGCTTGCTGTAGGGTGAAGGCAACCACAAGCACTGCGTTTGCTGCCGATGGTCCTCGATGTACCAATGTTTTCATACACTTCCTGGAGATGACGTGTGCTGGTGGGCGGCTCTGCCTATGCTAATGGGAGTACACTTGCACAAAGTGATCGCTCGCTAAGACATGGTGGGCATGTTTATGCCTTGGCGAGCGATCACTTCCCATGCATATGCAGGATGCGAGCGATCGCGCCCTAGCGCCGGGTCTGAATCAGGCCCTTAGTATTTATATATCTGACATCTCAGTATAAGATATAGGGTACATAAGACAAAATCATAGAAAAGTGACTTATTGTCATTTCCTTATAGGTCATCTGAGTATAAATTTTAGGAACTATTTGCTTTCTTATAATTTTTTTTATTGGTATTACTAAGTGGCATAACCGACCTGGGTATGGGTTGTGTAAAGTTGAAAGAGAACCACATTTCGTCAAACTTTTTACCCCCCTTTCATAGTGGTTGATATAAATTTAATACGTGTAATATATGTAAAGTTATTTTACAGAGGTGGTGTTAAAATATTGATTTTATATATATATATATATATATATATATATATATATATAATGTAACAATGTCCGCACTCCAAACAAAACAAAGCCAACGCTTTGGTGCTCCTCAAGGATCCAAAGAAATCCCCAATGTAGAGAAGAGTGCCCTCTTTCTCTGTTTTTCTCTCTCTCTCTCTCTCTATACAGTCAGGTGCATAAATATTGGGACATTGACAGAAATTTCATAATTTGGCCTCTATTCACCAACACAATGGCTTTGAAATTTATTTGAGGGTACTTATATCCAAATCAGGTGAACGGAGTAGGAATTACAACGGTTTCTATATGTGCCTCCCACTTTTTAAGGGGCCAAAAGTAATGGGACTATCAACTCAAAAGCTATTTCATGGACAGGTG
Organism: Taudactylus pleione; assembly: GCA_031769625.1. NCBI lineage: Eukaryota > Metazoa > Chordata > Amphibia > Anura > Myobatrachidae > Taudactylus > Taudactylus pleione. The sequence goes on from JAUIMM010000546.1 coordinate 1,012,378, forward strand.
TGGGCTATTCCCTCATTATTTCATTATCAATTAAGCAGGTAAAAGGTCTGGAGTTGATTCTAGGTGTGACATTTGCATTTGGAATCAGTTGCTGTCAACTCTCAATATGAGATCCAAAGAGCTGTCACTATCAGTGAAGCAAGCCATCATTAGGCTGAAAAATCAAAACAAACCCATCAGAGAGATAGCAAAAACATTAGCTGTGGCCAAATCAACTGTTTGGAACATTCTTAAAAAGAAAAAATGCACCAGAGAGCACAGCAACACCAAAAGACCCGGAAGACCAAGGAAAACAACTGTGGTGGATGACAGAAGAATTATTTCCCTGATGAAGAAAAACCCCTTCACAACAGTTGGCCAAATCAAGAACACTCTCCAGGAGGTAGGTGTGTATATGTCAAAGTCAACAATCAAGAGAAGACTTCACAAGAGTGAATATAGAGGGTTCACCACAAGATGTAAACCATTGGTGAGCCTCAAAAACAGGAAGACCAGATTAGAGTTTGCCAAACAACATCTAAAAAAGCCATTACAGTTCTGGAACAACATCCTATGGACAGATTAGACAAAGATCAACTTGTACCAGAGTGATGGGAAGAGAAGAGTATGGAGAAGGAAAGGAACTGCTCATGATCCAAAACATAACACCTCATCAGTGAAGCATGGTGGTGGTAGTGTCATGGCGTGGTCATGTATGGCTGCCAATGGAACTGGTTCCCTTGTATTTATTGATGATGTGACTGCTGACAAAGCAGCAGAATGAATTCTGAAGTGTTTCGGGCAATATTATATGCTCATATTCAGTCAAATGCTTCAGAACTCATTGGACGGTGCTTCACAGTGCAGATGGACAATGACCCGAAGCATACTGCAAAATCAACCAAAGAGTTTTTAAGGCTAAAAAGTGAAATGTTATGCAATGGGCAAGTCAATCCCCTGACCTGAATCAGATTGAGCATGCATTTCACTTGATGAAGACAAAACTGAAGGGAAAATGCCCCAAGAACAAGCAGGAACTGAAGACATTTGCAGTAGAGGCCTGGCAGAGCATCACCAGGGATGAAACCCAGCGTCTGGTGATGTCTATGTGTTCCAGACTTCAGGCTGTAATTGCCTGCAAAGGATTTGCAACAAAGTTTTAAAAAGTGAAAGTTAGATTTAGGACTGTTTAGTTTGTCCCATTACTTTTGGCCCCTTAAAAAGTGGGAGACACATATAGAAACCGTTGTAATTCCTACACCGTTCACCTGATTTGGATGTAATTACCCTCAAATTAAATCTGAAAGTCTGCAGTTAAATCACATCTTGTTTGTTTCAATTCAAAGCCATTGTGGTGGTGAATAGAGGCCAAAATATGAAAATTCTGTCAATGTCCCAATATTTATGCACCTGACTGTATATAGTAAATGTCGTACAGCGGATAAAGACGTACAGATATGCCTAGCTACATCCTTTTCTGTAGCGCTATGTGTGGTGTGAGACAGATTTCCGCGATCTGAGACACGCCATAGTGTCTTTATAGGATTGAATGGGTGATGCACTCCCACGATTGGAGCTCCACATTTGCGTCTCCATAGGATTGAATGGAGATGCACTCCCGCAATCGGTGACACGCATAACGTTCACCCATACTTAGGTGGCTGCCTGGCCTTACACTTGGGATAGTGGAGGCTTACACGGCTATCCTAGGAGAACCCTGATTTGCCACTGAATTTTTAAGGAAATAAGCGAGGAACCAAGTTGTGAGCTAGTGGCCGGTGATGCAGCAATAGTGCTGAGGTGCGGCTTAGAGAGCCGGTATTGTAGCAGGCTGAAGGCCTGGCCGCCGATATGGCAATAGTGCTGAGGTGCAGTTTGGAGAGCCGGTATAATAATAGGCAGAGTTGCAGCCGGAGGACCATGGGAGCGACAATAGTGCTGAGGTGTCGCTTGGAGAGCCGGTATAATAATAGGCAGAGTTGCAGCCGGAGGACCACTGCATAACGGTGGGTTTCGTTCTGATTGAAATGAAATAGTACTCATGTGACCAATATGAGTGAGGTACAAATGAACACACTTTATTTACAAGTACAAACAAACAATAAACAAACAACATACAAAGTATAGAGTATACTCAACTTTTTTTGTCTAAGTATTCAGATGACACCGGTAAATCATCATCTTCAGCATAAGATGTACTTCATCTTATCTTCTCTTCTCTCCTGGGGAGCCGTCGTTTCACAACACCCAGATAATATATATAATATACATTGGCAGCATCCTACTGCAGTCTCAGATCTACCAGGAGCTAATGGGTCCTTTGTGTACCTCTGGTTTATATACCCTAGTATAGGGTGTTGGCTTTCCAGATATTAAGCCCATATTAATTACATACAGTGCTAGGTATCAAGCATTCATTGGTCCAACATAGCATTGACCAAACTTATCTCTCTTGCACATGCTCTGTAAGCACTAAGATATATACTACCAGACAAAGACATACAGTAATGACGTATCCTAGTATGTTTGGAGATGAACTGTTTCAAAGCTCCTTTGTGTAGAGTGTAGACATCACTGCTAATTACCCATAATGCTTAGCATCTCTACACGTCTTACAATGGAATGTAGCTAACTGATAAGAACATAGAAGCATGGCTCATTATACTTATAGTTGCAATAGAAATGACAGGTAGAGCTAGGCCTCAATATTTATGTCTTCTTTGACCCCAAAAGGTCATTTGACCATTCTATGGAAAAACAGCAACTGTATTAAGACAATCCCATTTCAAACCTCAAGAGGCCTAGCAAGGGGTATATGTGTTTATAACTTATATGCCTATGTAGAAATTAACTATTTAAAACACTGGCTACAACCACGGAGCGACAATAGTGCTGAGGTGTGGCTTTGGAAGCCGATAAGGTTGCAGTCAGAACTGTGACCTGACGGCCGTGGTGTGGCAATAGTGCTGAGGTGCGGCTTGGAGAGTCGGTATTGTAGCAGGCTGAATTTGTGGCCTGGCCGCCGATGTGGCAATAGTGCAGAGATGCAGCTTTGAGAGCTGATGTATACTTGAATTGTTGCAGCCTGGAGGCTGAGACGCAGCTTTGAATAATTGATGTGAACTTGGATTGTAACAGCCTGAAGGCTGAGGCACAGCTTTGAGAGCTGATGTGTGCTTGGTTTAATACTGCCTGGAGGCCTAGATGTGACTGAGACAGCTGGGTAGTAAAACTGAGAAGCAGCCTAAGACTCATGAGAGTCTTTTGCGAAGATGTAGCCTAATAGCCGTGATGCAACTGAGACAACCGTGAGTCTTTTGTGGAGATGTGGCTTTATGGCAGTGGTGCGGCTGATACAGCTGTAAGAGTCAGACACTGCAGTGCAGTGGAGACCACTGAGATACACACTGGACACGATGATGATCAGGAACAGAACAAAAGGTAGAATTTCCAGATACAGGAACCAGAAGGGCACGTTCTGAAATGCTAGAGCTGGCATCAGAGCAGAGAACCAGCAGGAGTGAAATAAGAGGAGGATCCAATAGGAGCAAGGCAGAGGTAACAGAGCACGCCGGCGGGGAAGACCTCACAAAGTGGCAGCCCGCGTCCTTGTCTCCTAGCAACTGATGAGAGAGAGCCGCCTTGAGCACTGATGTCAGACAAGATGCTACGGTGACTTGTAACAGTACTCCCCCTTGATGAGGGGTTAAGGAACCCCTAGAACCAGGTTTATCTGGGAAGTCCTCAAAAAAAATCTTCTTTTCCAAACAGGAGCATGTTAAGATTTTTCGGAAACCCAAGAACGCTCCTAAGGCCTTTACCCCTTCCAATGAACCGAAAATTGTAAAATTCCTCGTGAAAACCTGGAATCCAAAATTTTTTCCACAATTAATTCCTGATGACCCTGGACGAGTACAGGAAAAGGTCGAGCTGGATGTCTGGAACTGAATCTTGAGGAAGAAACACCGATTTGAGTAAGGAGCAATGAAAAGTATTGTTAATTTTGAGCGTGTTAGGCAACATCAGCCGGAAGGAGACAGGATTGATCGGAGAGATGATTCTGGAGGACCTATGTATCGAGGACCCAGCTTCTGTGAACATTGGTGAATGTTAATGTTCTTAGAGGACAGCCAGACCAAATCTCCAACCTTGAACTTGCATGGCTTGCGGTGCCTATCAGCCCATGTGTTAGAGCGGATTGATGCTTTGAGACAGACACTGACAAACTTTCTTCCAAACGTAATGGAGCCTAGTTTTTCCAGAATTACTTTAGAAAGAGTTAACTCTAGGATGCAGTCTGGAGTTACAGAAAAATGGAGAAATCAGGGAAGACGAAAGACAAGAGTTATTAAAAGCAAATTCTGTCAAAGGTAAATTGGAGACCCAGTCATTTTGATATTTGGAGACAAAACACTGGAGATATTGCTTCAAGGACTGATAGACCCGCTCTGTCTGTCCATTAGATTAGGGTTGATATCCTTAAGAAAAACTGAGGCTGATACCAAGAGAAGAAAAGAATTTCCAAAAACGAGCAATAAATTGTGTTCCTCGATCTGAACCAATGTCCACTGGTAGTCCATGAAGTCAGAATATATGTTGGATGAATAACACAGTCCAAATGACCGAGCAACAGGAAGAGGGAAGATCAACAATAAAATCCACAGCAATATAAGTCCATGGTCCAGAGAGTTAGTCACTGCGCCTCTGGTCATGTCTTGCCAACACCCGGAATTAGCCGATGAGGAAGTCCTACATTCCTGCTCATCTGCCGCTGCCTCCTCGCCTAGTTACCATGACTCCCAGTCCTCTGGTTGAAGATCTTAAGGGCCAGGTCTTGACAGTGTACAATTTTGTCGAACTCAATCACAATGACCCTGAAGCCTGATAGATTTTGTACCTGGACATCCCCAAAGAGTATTAATTTGACAACAAACGTTGGAAAAGACAAAGGAATCGTTTCGCTATCGACCATGTCTACACCATCAGCCCGAAACATGATGAAATCTTCACACTTAGTTTTCTATTGGTCAGTGTCCGCAGGCCTATTCTGAGTTGTGCTTATGCTCTTGATCTCTTGCACCTAGCATGGGGTGGCTATAATTGCCGATTCTATTGATGATGGCTATGACTGTGGATAGAAAGGTAGTAGAAAGACAGTAGGAGGCACCTGTATGCTCATGTAGACATGCGTATAATCACATCAGTGTACCAATAGCAATTGCAGACATGTGTGTGACTGAGAATCAGGCCCTAAATGGCTGTATATCCACCTATCCTCCTCTATGTGCAGGAAATGAATAACATTATCAGACTGCACCTGCAGCCTAATTGATGACGTGTGTGTGTGTGTGTGTGTGTGTGTGTGTGTGTGTGTGTGTGTGTGTGTGTGTGTGTGTGTGTGTGTGTGTGTGTGTGTGTGTGTATATATATATATATACATATATATATACATAATCTACATGCTTTTTTTTCCATTTCAGTTATGACTTAATTCTCAGAGGTTTCTGAAAATAAAATATGACCTAATGCTGATCCCTCATCTCTCATCAGGTTACAGGGCTGTGGTCTGACCTCCTCCTGCTGTGATGATCTCCGCTCTGTTATTACTACAAACCGCTCTCTGACCAGACTGCACCTGTCATACAATGCTCTGCAGGACTCTGGTATAGAACTTCTGTGTGAAGGACTGAGACATCCAGACTGTGCCCTACAGGATCTTAGGTGAGATCTGTCTCAGTGTTATTATATCTGTTCTCTCAGTCACAGACCACACAAGGCACAGACACAGGAAAATAGCTACTGGATCTATTCTTATGATATCTGAGTATTTTTTATGGGACTATTATTCTATCCATTGTTAAGATACAATCATCGCTTTGTTTTAAGATAATTTTTTTCCTTATTTCCTTAAGGACAAGTTTTATGCATCTGTTATTATCCTATAATTTCTAGTTAAATTGTAAAATGAAGGTGATATCTCTGACATCTTCTGTGTTCATTTGTTAATTGACTTACAGTATTACTTAGAGTTTTGCCTTAATCATTTGGAAACAGCCATATTTACATGATGTAAGGCTTGATAAAAAGTTAGCAAATGTTCAGTGATGACGTCATGCTGAGTGTGAGGCTGTAATATGATAAAAAAATAACCCAATTCAGATCCCTCATCTCTCATCAGGTTACAGCACTGTGCTCTGACCTCCTCCTGCTGTGATGATCTCCGCTCTGTTATTACTACAAACCGCTCTCTGACCAGACTGGAACTATCAGGAAATGCTCTGCAGGACTCTGGAATAAAACTTCTGTGTGAGGCACTGAGACATCCAGCCTGTGCCCTACAGTATCTTAGGTAAGAATATTCTTAGTATTTATAGATCTCACACCTCAGTATAAGACATAGGATACATTAGATAAAATTATAGAAAAGTACCTAATTATCATTTCCTTTTAGGCCATCAAAGTATAAATTTTAGGAACTATGGCCCTGATTCAGAGCCGGACGCTCTGACCAGAGCGCTCGCTCTGAATCAGGGCCCACCTCCATAAATATGGAGCGTCCTCCTGGACGCTCGTATAGCTGTGGGTCACCACCCACAGCCTATACGAGCGTGCAGGATGATGGTCGCGATGGTCTTGACCATCGCGACCATCGCCAGTGCGAGCAGAAGCCTGCGGTTGAGTTTCTCAACCGCAAGGCCAGGAGTGATCTTGGCTCTATCAGAGCCAAAATCACTCCCACTGACATCACTAGTGATGTCAGTGGGGCCGGCTTCTGACGGTAGGCGTTCCCTTGGGAACGCCTCCGTCTGGCAGGCACGCCCCCGGCACGCCCACCAAAGGGGGCGTGCTGTCAATCAACATCGACAGCACGCCCCCTTTGATCAGACACAACGAGCGAAGGAAAGTCCTTCGCTCGTCGCGTCTCGCGCATGCGCACCATCGACCCACTTGTGAGCGGACAGCCGCTCGCGAGTGGGTCTGAATCAGGCCCTATGTGCTTTTTATAATCTTTTTTTATTGGTAATACTCAGTGGCATGTCCTCCCTGGGTATGGGTTGTGTAGATCACATTAGACCATGACTTAGGGGGCTCTGGTGCCAACCCGTGACTCTGATGTGTCAAGTAGACTGTTCTTTAACTGCACATTTTGATATTAGACTACGGGCCTATTGTAATAGGCTTTGAGTTTTAGGGTCCCATTTTGACTCGCATGCGAGTTAAAACTGGGAAAACTTACAGATTGTAATGTGACTTTCATTGCAAGGTGCCAGGTTACACAGAGGCATGCACAGAGCACTGACATCTGTGCATGCTTCTGTGTTAACAAACCTATTAAAAGTGTAAAATAAAAAAAAGATGTGAGCCCACCCTAAAATCACAACCAGCCCCAGGTTTTTACTGAGCCAGACCTGGTTATGAAAATATGGATGAAAAATGATGTAGGGTTCCCCTGTATTTTCACCAACCAGCACCAGACTCAGTGAGCCAGTCTTGGTTGTGGAAATATGGGGGACAAAATGAATAGGGGCCCCCGGTATTATCCAGAATCAGCACTGATTCTTTCTAGTGGGGGTGTAATTCCATAGCCATGGAACCTGCTTCTTAGGGTCCCCTGGCCAAAGCTTTATCACCACATTCTAGTCAGCCAAGGCCGTAGATTCCTGTGGAGGTGGGGACCCCCCGGCCTGGGCTGATAGCCTGCGGCTATCCCTGCCCCTGGTGGTAGGTGCTGGGTTGATTGTGTCAAAAAATAGATAAAATATTATTGTCCTTTACAGGAGAACTAGAGGTACAAGAAAGCCTTCCGCACATGTTGGCATTTGAAGAACCACAAGTACGAGCATGCAGGGCATTAAGGGCCCACTTCTACCTCTAGGTCACCTGTAAAATAAATATTTAAAAAGCCGCAGGACACATACCGAAGGTTTTAATATTTTATTACACATACACTTACTCATTCAAACTACATACTTACCTTGTCCCTAACACCAATCTGTCCCCTTCTCCAGTAGAATCTTTTGATCGGGACCTGTAAAAAAAAATTAATACTCACCTACCCATGCCTTGTCTTTTTCTCTCCGTGTAGGCATCCACCATCTTCAGAAAACAAAAAATTGAAAAAAACCTGGCCCCATGGACATAAGTACCGTCCTCTAAGTATGATACTTCCCAAATGACAGCTCAGCCACGGCATTTCACATAGATATGCATTGGCTGAGTGTTCATTGGCTGAGAGAGGCGAGCCTCCGCCTCTCTGCCAATGAGCAGTTCCCACCATTGACTTCAATGGTGGGAACCGTTAGGTTACTAAAGGTTTAACTGTTCAATTACAAGGAACATTAAATCAAATGCACATTTGATCAACACTCCACACCGTTTTATACAATATTTGGACTATTGTGTCCTATTGTAAGAACTTGGGGCCTGATTCAGAGCTGAACGCTCTGACCAGAGCGCTCACTCTGAATCAGGGCCCTCCTCCATGAAAATGGAGCGTCCTCCTGGACGCTCGCATAGCTGTGGGTGACCACCCACAGCATATGCGAGCGTCCATGATGATGGTCGCGATGGTCTTGACCATCACGACCATCGGACTTGCGACGGAGACCCTGCGGTAGGGTCTCGCTGCCGAAAGCCCTGGAGTGATTTTGGCTCTATCAGAGCCAAAATCACTCCCACTGGGGCCGGCTTCAGACGGTAGGCGTTCCCATGGGAACGCCTCCGTCTGGCAGGCACGCCCCAAGCACGCCCACCAAAGGGGGCGTGCTGTCAATCAACATTGACAGCACGCCCCCTTTGGTGCGACACCCAGAGTGATGGAGAGCCCGTTGCTCGCCGGGTCTCGCGCATGCGCACCACGGAGCTCCCTCCGTCGTGCGCATGCGCAGTGGGAGAACATCGACCCGCTTGCAAGCGTCCTGATGCTCACGAGCGGGTCTGAATGACCCCCTTTATTCACTCTGAAGCCCCTTGGAATTTTTGTTTATCTGTAATACTCAGACAAGCATTGTCCATGTAAAACCAGTTCAGTCTCATGCCTTCTCAGTCTTAATAATTTATAATACAAGTCTATAGGTTTTGCAGATGGTAAGTTATTAAATTCAGTTCTATCGAACAATATTTTCTCTGCATCATCATCTGTTAATGTGCAGACAGTACTTTTTACTTTAGATACTTGGTCCTCATCTAATGCAATATATCTGGATTGAGACATTTAAGTATGACTGGATAACACACAATCTTATATATAACATGTATTGTTCTGACGGTTAGGCATTCCAATGATCCTGGCCAGGTTTTAGGGAGTTGGGGTCCCTGTCGGACCTCCCGTTGCTGTATGCTGGGCAGAACTTTGACACGGGGAGCCTGTTCTGTGGCTTCTACTGAATGGCTTTGGATGAAAACTTCACAGTGAGTCCAGTGTGTTACAGCCAGGCAGTGAGGAGCAGAGACATAGCTGACACTGACAGTCTGTCTCTATGCTGTGTGACAGCTGCTGGATTAGGGCTGCACTCTGATTGTCTCTCTAAGACACTTTTCTTCACTTTGGAGTGATCAATCACTGATGATTGCAGTTGATGTAGCAGCGTGACATACCATATCGATCACTAACGAGAGCAGTGGGCCTGATTCAGACCCGGTCGCAAGCGCTGAGCGCTTGCAACCGGGTCGATGTTTTCCCACTGAGCATGCGCACGATGGAGCTGGCTCCATCGTGCACATGCGCGAGACCCGGCTAGAGACGGGTGCTCCGTCGCTCCAGGTCTCGCACCAAAGGTGATTGACAGCTCGCCCCATTTGGTAGGCGTGGTCGGGGGGTGGCTTCACGAACGGAGGCGTTCCCAAGCGAACGCTGCCGTTTGTGGGCAGCCCCACTGACATCACCAGTGATGTTAGTGGGAGAGCTTCCGGCTCTATTAGAGCCAGAAGCTCTCTGGGGCTTGCGGCCACGAGACCCTACCACAAGGGTCTTGTCGCAAGCTCGATGGTCTTGCAGGTAAATAGATGCTGTGCATGGTAGCCACACAGAGCTGACAACATTGGCGGTAGGCAAGGCTCCAGAGTGACAAGAGATGGGGTATTGCCACAAAGACATAAAGGGAAGACAAAGACACACACATTTTTCATGCGCACCCCTTCAGCATACACCAAGGGTGCAGACTTCCGGATGTTGGGCGATATGTATATTTAATGCTCTCACTCATGCAAGACTTTCCTCTAGCCTCCAAACCTTCAAGTATTCCTCAAAACTCCCCTCAGATAGCTTATCACATTCTATTACCACCCACATAACAACCATAAGCTAATTACTAATTACCACCCATTACAGTGTGCATATAGCTTACATGTGTTCTCTTTCTATGCCTAAATCTCATACCAGGAGAAGTGCCTCTGATTCTGTCCCACTGAGAATAATTTGAATGAACTTTTGGAGTTCTTATTTATTTATATACTTATTATATATATATATTGAAAAAAATTATTGGCGTGTGGATGGTGGGAATCAAAACCCATGACCTCAGTGCTGTGGAGCAGTAATGCTAACCATTACACCATCTGTGCTGTCCCAGGTGTCTTTTTTTTCATAGGTGCAGTCACTGATTAGCACATGCTCACAGATATATTAGTAAGAAAAGTAGAGGAAGTTTCCAGCCTGCACAGGAAGGGATTAGAAGATCCGTCTAGAGTGGAACTACTTGTAGTTATCTCCTAGACCTGCTAATGTGATCTGCAGAAGGTGTTAGCAATTGGAGACAAGCTAGAAAAAGTTCAGGTTTTTGCATAGTTGATAAATAGCTCCACTTCCCAGTTTTCATTGGGAATTATGGGATCCTCAGTTAGATATATATCCGGCAATATGCAAACTAATATCTCATGATTAAGCTGTTGTTAAATTGCCTCGTTACTTAGATTTATGCCATAGTCATTTGGAAACAGCCATATTTGCATGATGTAAGGCTTGCTATAAAGTTAGTAAATGATCAATGATGACGTCATGATGAGTGTGAGGCTGTAACACTATAAGAAATAACACAATCCAAACCCCTCATCTCTCATCAGGTTACGTTGCTGTGGCCTGACCTCCTCCTGCTGTGAAGAGCTCCGCTCTGTTATTACTACAAACCGCTCTCTGACCAAACTGGACCTGTCAGCGAATGCTCTGCAGGACTCTGGGATGAAACATCTGTGTGAGGGACTGATACATCCAGCCTGTACCCTACAGCATCTTAGGTAAGATCTGTCTCAGTGATAATATAACTGCACTCTCAGGGTCTCATTCAGACCCGCTCGCGAGCGCAGGACGCTCGCAAGCGGGTCGATGGTCCCCGAATGCGTATGCGCACGATGGAGGCTGCTCCGTTGTGCGCATGCGCGAGACCCGCCGAGCGACGGGGTAGTCGTTGCTTGGGGTCTCGCACCAAAGGGGGCGTGCTGTCGATGGTGAGTGACAGCACGCCCCCTTTGGTGGGCGTGCCGGGGGCGTGGCTGCCAGACGGAGGCGTTCCCATGGGAACGCCTACTGTCTGGGTCCGGCCCCACTGACATCACGAGTGATGTCAGTGGGAGTGATTTTGGCTCTGATAGAGCCAAAATCACTCCAGGGCTTGCGGCAGCGAGACCCTACCACAGGGTCTCGTCGCAGTCGCGATGGTCTTGACCATTGCGACCATCATCATGGACGCTCGCATAAGCTGTGGGTGGTAACCCACAGCTATGCGAGCGTCCAAGAGGCCGCTCCATTTTTAGGTAGGAGGGCCCTGATTCAGAGCGAGCGCTCTGGTCAGAGCGTCCGGCTCTGAATCAGGCCCTCAGTACAAGTCATAGACTATACAAGGCACAAACACAAATAGCTACTGGATTTTCCCTTATGTTATCAACTATTATTCTATTTATTATTACTCTACAATCAATGCTTAGTTTGAATTTTTTTTTTTCTTAAGAATAATTTTTACATTAGTAATTTGTCACAACTCTGGGGAAATTGGCTTTCAATGATGGAACAAGCTTTGCAGGCAGTGATACCGGCAGCACAAACTGAGGAGGTCTTAGATATGTTTTCCTCATATGACTAGACAAGACTGGGAGAACTGTATAGTAGCTGGCACTGGACACGAGTTGATTAGAAGAATAGAACTTTAATGATAACAACAATGGTTGGAGGAAATAGTGGTATAAGCACAGAACCAGTCCCGGTAATACGTAGCCATATTCCACTAGACAGATGCTTGAAACGATCCGTGAATGATTCTTGGAGACTGAAGACTGTATGCTGAAGCACTGGGTTGAGCCCAGGTAAAAGACAGAGTTCTAGGAGCAAAGTGCTGAACTGTGCTTAGTAATTAGCAAAAGTTCTTAGAGCACGGTGCTGAGCTATGCTCAGTAAATAGCAAAAGTTCTTGGAGCTAGTAAGTGTACTGAGGACCTGATTCAGACCCGGACGCAAGGGGCCGCTCGCTCGTACGCGGCCAATGGTTTGCGAACGTGCATGCGCACGCTTCGTTATGCGCGTGCGGGAACTACTCTGAGCGATCGCAATCCGCTCGCTCGCCCTGCAAAGGCAGCCCAGTGTAATGAGTGACAGGAGAGGCTGTTTGTGGGTGGTAACAGGGGCAGTCCAGTAAAAACAGGGGAGTGGAGGTGGGAACGCAGGCATGTCTGAGTGTTGCAACGCCGTTTCAGAGGCGTGCATAATTAACAGGCAGCGTCGTAGTACACGTCACCAGCTTTTCTTTCACACTGAAATCCTCGCAGTGCTTGCGGTAGGGTAAAGCAACCACAAGCGCTGCATTTGCTTCCGATAGTCCTCGATGTACCAATGTTTTAAAACATTTCCTAGAGATGACGTGTGCTAGGGGGCGGCTCACCATACTCTAATAGGCGTCTGCCTAGACAAAGTGATTGCTCGCCAAGACATGGTGGGCATGCTTATGCCATGGCGAGCGATCGCTCCCCATGCCGTCACTTACTCAAATTTGCACACACTCTGTGCGAGCGTACGCATCTAGCGACCAGGTCTGAATCAGGTCCGGAGTCATGAACAAACGTAGATCCGGCAGGAGCCAAAAGGAAACCTTTAGAAGACGTTGCACAGACACTGACTCTGGGCCTGATTCAGACCCGGTCGCAAGTGCTGAGCGCTCGAAACCGGGTCGATGGTGGCCCAGAGCGCATGCGCACGTTGGAGCCGGCTCCGTCGTGCGCATGCGCGAAACCCGGATAGCGAGGGCACTCCGCCGCTCTGGGTCTCGCACCAAAGGGGGTGAGCTGTCGATGTTGAGTGACAGCTCGCCCCCTTTGGTGGGGAGGCCAGGGGGGTGGCTGCCTAAACAGAGGCGTTCCCATGAGAACGCTTGTCGTTTGGGGGCAGGCCCCACTGACATCACGAGTGGCGTCAGTGGAGAGATTCCGGCTGTTAGAGCCGAAATCTCTCTGGGGCTTACGGCCACGAGACCCTACCACAAGGGTCTCATCGCAAGCCCGATGGTCACGATGGTCTTGACCATCGCGACCATCATCATGGCCGTTCGCTGTAGCTGTGGGTGGTCACCCACAGCTATGCGAGCGGCCAGGAGGCTGTTCTAAAAAAAAAAAAAAAACCCGGCCCTGATTCAGAGCGAGCGCTCTGTCAGAGCAACCAGGTCTGAATCAGACCCTGAGTGTCCAGGAAGGGTTCATATGCCCTGTATAAGAAAACATAATTCTAGTACCTCTATCCATCAAATAATCTTCACATTAAAAAAATAATAAAATATAGAGCTGCAGCAGATAAACAAACTCTGTGTACGTTTGTAACGTGAGAAAAGCAATAAAAAACGTAATCCGCGCTGTCTCTATATTAGAATCAAGAGAACCAAAGTAAATGAATATAAGAATGGAAGGAATGCATATATGTTCACAATAAAAAAAAAGTTTTATTTACCACTATGAATAACACTTGTAATTTCCTAATATTATACACGAATTAATATACCAATAAAAACACTTGCAAAAAATAGAATGTTAAATAAAACTGTTCACACTTCCGCAATTATATGGAATACTGAAGCTACTGTAATTAATTTAGCAGGTGAAAAAATAGGATCCTCTGTATGAATATGGAAAAGTCACATATTCAAATGAGTATTAGCTCATGAGCTTCAGGTTTTATATAAACATTAGTATCAGTATCTGTATCACAAGTACTTGTTATGTTCCCAAAGATGTTTTAATTAGCCTTGCGCTAAAATATATTGTATTGTGTATACACACATATTAATCCATCAGGGTGTGTAACACCCAAGGTTAGGCTAGATTCTCTGGCAGTGTTGGATGGTTCCACGCTGTAGATGCCGCTCACAGTTGCGAGGAGAGCTGGCATGCTGGAGTGCACCGGAGTCTAGATATGTGGAGCGCAGCTGACCGGGACCTCTATTGCAGCCTGACAATCCGGGTCCTGACAGTACCCCCCCCCCTTTTTTTGGGTGATCTCCAGACACCCACTAGGTTACTAAGGAAATTTCAAGTGAAAATTTCGTACCAACCTAGGAGCATGAACATCTGAAGCTCTTGACCAAGATCTTTCTTCTGGACCGTATCCATTCCAGTCCACCAGATACTGTAAATGACCTTGATGCCAGCAAGAGTCTAATATCTTCAAAGAGATGAGAAAAGAGTTTGGAATCCATAAATTGGGTGGAAGACGTAATTTGTAGGCCACAGGATTAATGACCCGTTTGATCCGAAAGGGCCGATGTACCGGGGGGGGGGGCAAATTTCATGGTGGGCACTTTAAGTCTAAGATTTTTTTGTAGACAGCCAGACACATTCTCCAGGAGAGAACTTGGGCAAAGCAGAACGTTTCTTATCAGCAAAAATGTTGTAATTATGTGAGGCTTTCTTTAAGGATTGATGAATTTGCTTCCAGTGTTGGAGGGCTGCACTGGCAGCTGGTACTTCCACCATAGGTGACTGAAAATTTGGAATTCAAGGATGTAGACCATAATTGGCAAAAAAAGGAATCTCTCTTGTAGCAGAATGATAATGAAAATTGTGGGCAAAGTCGGCCCATGGCAAAAGATCTACCCAGTTGTCCTGGGAAGAAGATAAATAAATCGTCTCTAAGTCTTGATTGACTCTCTCAGTCTGGCCGTTTGATTGAGGCTGATAGGCTGATGAAAACTGCAACTTAATCTGCATGTCAGAACATAGGGCCCTCCAGAAACGGGCTACAAATTGGACCCCTCGATCGGATACTATTTCTTGAGGAAGTCCATGAAGACAAAAGATTTCTTGAATAAAAAGCTGTGCCAAATTGGCGGCTGAAGGAATATGTGGCAATGAAGCAAAATGAGCCATTTTAGTGAATCGATCCACTACTACCCAGGTGACTGTATAACCTTTTGGATTCTAAGAGATATGTGATAAAGTCCATAGAAAGATGGGTCCAGGGTTTAACAGGAATCGACAAAGGATGGAGCAAACCTGCAGGAGATTGTCGTGAGGTCTTATGTTGTACACATTTAGGAGAGGAACGAATGAACTCCTGTACATCTGTCTTCATCGAGGGTCACCAATAACTGCGTTGAAGAATAGCGTAGGTCTTACGAACACCAGAGTGGCCAGAAAAAAGCGAATCATGAGCCCAGGATAATTTATTTCATAATTCTGGTGCGACAAAGGTTTTACCTCGAGGAGGACTTGGAGTCGAAGACGTAGAGGAGAAAGCCAAAGGATTAATAATTGGATACTTCTGCTGTAATGTTTGTTCCTTTTCTTCCAGCATGGATCTAGAGAGGGCGTCAGCTATTCCATTCACAAAACCAGGTAGATACTTGAGAACAAAATCAAAATGAGAAAAGAAAAGCGTCCAGCTGGATTCAAGCAGTGAGCAGATTTCAGGTACAAAAGATTTTTGTGATCCGTATAAATTGTTATAAGATGTTTTGCGCCCTCCAATAAATACCTCCACTCCTCCATGGCAAGCTTGATGGCCAATAGCTCCTGATCCCCAATGGAATAATTATTTTTGGCTGCAGAAAACCTATGAGAAAAGAATCCACAGGACACGAGCTTCCCATCAGAAGATGTTTGCGACAAGACTGCTCCTACTCCAAAATAAGATGCATCAACCTCCAGCACGAATGGTTTCTGCAAGTCGGGTTGTACAAGATTAGGAGCCATAGAGAAGGAGTGTTTAAGAGTATGGAAAGTGGATAGAGCTTTAGGATATCAAATAGCTGGATTAGTCCCTTTCTTGGTCATAGCTGTGATGGGAGCCACTATGGTGGAAAACGACTTGATACATTTTCTGTAGTAATTAGAGAAGCCCAGAAATCTTTGGATTGCTTTCAAAGACATAGATAATACCCATTCTTGCATGGCCTTGAGTTTCTCAGGATCCATGTGTAACTCAGAGCCAGAAATCACATATCCTAGAAATGAAAGACACACTATGATATTTTCCCCTAGAGCTTGTTAGCATGTAGACGAAGTAACACTTCTTTATCATGTTGCCTATGATTGTTGGAGGTCACGTGAAAAATCTAAATATCATCTAGGTAGATAATAACATTGATACAGGATGTCATGAAAAATCTCATTCACAAACTCTTGGAATATAGGTGGAGCATTGCATAAGCTGAAGGGCATAAAAAGGTTTTCATAATGTCCATCACGCGTATTAAATGCGGTTTTACACTCGTCCCCCTCTCTGATTCTTATTAAATTGTAGACACCCCTAAGGTCAAGCTTGGTGAAGATGTTGGCACCCCTGACTCTTTCAAAGAGCTCAGTGATGAGGGGCAACAGGTACTTATTCTTGATGGTTATCTCGTCCAAGCCCCGAAAAATGTATACAAGGGCGTAGTCCACTGTCTTTTTTTCTTTACAAAAAAAAAACGAACTCCAGCAGGAGACAAAGAAGGACGAATGAATCCCTTCTGTAGATTTTCTTGAACATACTCAGACATGGACTGAGTTTCAGGGACCGAGAGGGGTAAATACGACCCCTGGGAGGAATTTTACCAGGTATCAAATCAATCGGACAGTCCCAAGGTCGATGAGGCGGAAGCACATCTGCTGCCTGTTCCAAGAAGACATCTCCAAATTCTTGATATGACTGAGGAAGAGAGTCCAATTAATTAATCTTGATGTCTGCGAGTCGAACAACCTGGGCTAGACAGTACTACTGACAATAGGAGCCCCAAGACAAAATCTGAGCGTTAGACCAATCAATATGAGGATTATTTAGACACAGCCACGGTAATCCCAAGATAACTTCATGAGTAATGGCTGGAACCACTAAGAACTCTATGAATTCCTCATGTAAGGCTCCGATCTTCACCTTGAGGGCTTCCGTAACATGAGTAACTGTTCCATTCTCTATCCGAGTTCCGTTCACAGTGGTGAGGGTAACAGGTCGAGGCAATATACAAATTGGAACCAGTAGCTGTTATACAATAGATGAGGAAATAAAGTTACCGGCAGCTCTGGAATCGACCAGGGCAGAGAACTCATGGTACTGAAAGTCAGCGCCGTATCAGGATGGCAGTGCATCCTGTGCAGCACTGCCACCCCTCTCTCCCCCACACCCCCTCCCTCCCCCTGAGCGCATACCTTTGCCTCCAGGGGGTGGGTGGATGGCGGGGACCTTCATCAGCATTGTTCTGCAGTGCTGCATGGTGCTCAGAGGTTTGTTCCTGCAGACCACCGAACCCGGAAAGTGTGTGGCCGGTGACCTTGAAGGATTCGCCACACCACCCTCCCTACAGCCCTGTGGAGAGTCCACCCCTTTAATATAGGCAGAATTTAAACAATCTTGATTTGGGGAAGATGCAACAAGAACCCCTATAGTCTGACTTCCCCTCTTCTGAATAGATGTCCGTTTTCCAGCTTCAAAGGGCATTTATTCAAGAAGTGTTCAGAAGGTGCACAATAATGACATAAGTTCTGTTGTCTTCAGCGCTGCTTCTCCTCCTCTGTTAATTTTGAATGATTAATTTGCATGGGTTCGTCGACTACTGAATGGGAGACGCAGGACTGTGGTAGAGGACGAGTTTTATAGTGATCACACTACGGTTCTTTTCAACATCGTGTTCACGCACCCGAAGATCAATCTTAATGCTAAGAGATATCCAATCGTCCAGGTTTTCAGGAAGTTCCCATGTGTTTTAATTCATCCTTGAGTTTATCTGAGAGTCCGTTCCAGTAGGCGGCTTTCAGAGCCTCATTATTCCACAGTAATTCGGCTGCCACAGTTTGGAACTGGACAACATACTGCCCCACAGGACCCCAGTCTTGTTTTAATCGCAGAATGTTGACTGAAGCCACAACCAACCATCCTGGTTCGTCAAAAATTCTCTTGAAAGACCGGATAAATTCTTGGTAATTGGAAACCAGCAGATCATTTATCTCCCATAGTGGAGACACCCAATCCAAAGCAGAACCTGCCAAGAGGGAGATGACATATGCCACTTTAGCTCTAGGAGACGGAAAGTTCCATGGTAGTCATTCAAAGTGGACCTCACATTGATTGAGGAACCCATGACAAAGCTTGGGATTGCCATCAAAATGACTCAGGGACTCCGAGGACCTCGTAAGGCTATGTGCGGTGACTGGTGTGGCTGTAGCTGTAGGTGAAGGAGCTACTTGTAGATGGTCCAGATGTACCAAAAGACATGCGATGGTGAACAAGCCTGCAATGGGCGAAATGCGCGTCCAGGGACTGGGATGAACCTGGTCGGGCTAGTGCACTAGCCGACCATCTCCCTCCACCCTGATTCACTTCAAGGGTAACTGAATCACATCACGCAGACCACCGTGCCTGCACCTCAAAATGTTATAACTCTGCCTGTTTATTTATTTTTGTATCTGGACAACTGCAGATTCCACACATGTTGCGGATGTTCAATGATGGCAAGGACACACTATCCTATACATATGCCTCAATAGAAATATCATATAACAACTGTGTTTTGGAGGTGCGCACTGTGGTAGAAACGGGATACAACTTAACCATATAATCTCTGTTATTAACATGCATCATTGACAAGCATGTCTTACATAACAGCAGATGTCACTGTCATCTAGACGACTGGATGATTTCTCTCAAGAGGAATTACAGACTAAGAATTGATTTACTATCACATGCTTGTCTATCTATACAATTATACCTAAAAACATTGGGCCTGATTCAGAGCCGTTCGCTATTTGTGGTCGTTCGTTCAAAAACAAGGGGTGGCTATTCAAATGATCAGTTCGCAAATTGCAGTCTGTTCCCACCTCTAAGTCTGAACGAGCGAGCAAAACATACGCTCTTTTATTTGATAAAAACGCCCCCTGGCCGCTCGCACCATACGTCATGTCCGCTATTTATTAGATTAATCGAGTACATCGTACAGCGTATGAACTGCTCGCTATTCTTGTGGTTGGTGTTTTCAACCGCTATTTTGCGAGCAGTTCTGAGTTAAAAAAAACCAAGTGACGTGGTCAATGACGCTGCTGTATTAATTATGCACTCCCTTAAAACGCCCGTTTTGACCTTTAAGCACGCCTGCGTTCGGATCTCCACTCCCCGTTTTCAAGCACCTTCCCCTGTTACCACCCACATACGCCTCCTCCTGTCACTCAAAATAGCAGGCCCTCGCTATATTGCGTACCAACGATTTTCAGCCGCACTGACTGGTTCGCGCATGCGTACTAAAAACCGTACGCATGCGCAGATGTGCGAACATCGCTCGGAACGAGCGTACTGCCGCTAGCGAGTGGCTCTGAATGAGGGCCATTGTATTATAAAGTTGTTCCTAAATGAGAAAATCATTCTAAACTCAGCATATTGTATCATTTCTGCCTCTCTGGGGTCCCTATATGCATTACTATAGGTAGACTGTGGATGTGATAATCATATGTAAAAATGTGTGTAGATACACACACTGGATATACCGTATAAATTATTTTCATGGTACTTAATATTGCTGAGCTCTTACATATCCCTTGTAAAGATTCATACTGGAGGTTTATGAACATGGTGAACAAACTGTTCTAAGATATGAACTAATATTTTTGCTCCTCGCTGTCTTATTTATGATGTTGCATATGTGTCCCAATGGTGAATCACCAAACCAATAGAAGGAATTTCTGTGGATGTAGTGTCTCTACTGCATATCAAACATTATATTCTTGCCTACTTAATTAGGAATTTGGACTCACCTATATTCTAGGACACAGCATCAATATATTGCAACATAAAACTATATGTGTTATGTGTAATTCTTGTTTTGTAGTGTTTTGTATTGTCCTTACATACCTTGAAGCTCAAATTTTAATGGATTTAATAAATGCTAAATTTTATTCTTAAAAATTGTACATAAAGAGTGCCCCAAAAAAAGAGCCTTCTTCTTTTTGCTCTATTCACGTACCGAAAGATCCTGTAAGCACTGAAGCACTTGTGTCTGAGTGTTCTCCTGTGCCTCTAGTCTGGCTGCAAGATTTTGTAGGGCTTGAACCCCATAAACCTGATCCAGTTCAGGATTCATCTGGTCTGTACAAACTGTCACAGCTCTGGAGAATTGGCCTCCAATGATCGGACAGGCTTTGCCAGCAGTGATACCGGCAGCACAAACTGAGGTCTTAGATGTTTTCCTCATATGACTACACAAAACTGGGAGAACTGCATAGAAGCTGGCACTGGACACGAGTTGATCAGAAGAATAGAACTTTAATGATAACAAGAATGGTTGGAGGAAATAGTGGTATAACCACAGAACCAGTCCCGGTAATACGTAGTAAAATTTCACTACACAGATTCTTGAAATGATCCGTGAATGATTCTTGGAGAGTGAAGACTGTATGCTGAAGCACTGGGTTGAGCCCAGGTAAAAGACAGAGTTCTAGGACCAAAGCTGAGGTATGCTTAGTAATTAGCATGACTTCTTGGAGCCAGGTGCTGAGCTGTGCTCAGTAATTAGCAAGAGTTCTTGGAGCCAGGTGCTTGTAAGAGTCAGGAACAAACGTAGATCCGGCAGGAGCCAAAAGAAAACCTTTAGGAGACGTTGCACAGACACTTACTGAGTGTCCAGGAAGGGTTTATATACCCTGTACCTGCTGCTGGTTGGCCACACACTGACAGCTGATCCCAGGAGTGAACAGGATCTTGCAATTGCAGGAACACATGATCAACCCAAGATGGCCGCGACCATGGACCGGAGAAGCCATCATGGATACAACGGTGCAGCACCACAGCAGGTGAGCAAAAACCACTGGGTAGCGGGACTGGACGCTAGACTCTCTGGCAGTGTTAGATGGTTCCACGCGGTAGACACTGCTCACAGTTGCGAGGAAAGCGGGCATGCCGGAGAGTGCACCAGAATCTAGACATGTAGAGCGCAGCTGACCGGGACCTCTGTTGCAACCTGACAATCCGGGTCCTGACATCATTATTATTAGCTTATTATTGTTAGTTATGTTATAAACAGACTAGATACATATACATTGATTTTTGGGGCATGGGTCCCCTGGATTGCTTTGGTTGGGCTGCTTCAGGGCATCGCATTATAAACACATTTTTCTTTTTTTTATTGTTTGTTTAATATATATGTATTTTTCACCTTCTTATATATGCAGCAGTAGCTGCTCTTATCTATCTAATACTTTCTTACATTTCACCTTCTCTCATTAGTGATACCCTGGGGTGGCTCAGCTGGGCCTGTTTGGGGGTGTCCTGTGCTCTGGATTTCAACCCCAGTAGGTTAGGGACCTGCCCTCAGAGGTTACCTGGGTGCGGTGGGTAGGCCCATAACCATGGCCATGATTATGCTAAAACCTCTATGTATTGCAAAATTCTATTGCATAATGTATTATATATAATTAGTAATGTTGGAGTTGTGCACTTGTACTTTCTTTTCTTGTGTTTGCAACAATAGTCTCCACAGGTAGCACCTCCCATTATATATTCAGGGTGTGCAGTCTAGGGCCCCCCTTTCTATATACATTAGTTACGTAGCAAGTTATAGGCCGGAGGAGGACAAACAAAGAGAGAGAAGAAAGTCTGGAACACACAAGAAATCACATTTTCCCCAGAAGGAGATGGGAAAACCGGTGACCAGAGCAAATCCCATCTGCAGTACAGGTGTGACAGGGCGGGAGTCCTGTGGAACCCTATGGACTTCGTAGAAATAGAGATAACAAGGGTAAGTTCTTACCATATCTCATAGTTTCTACTTCAGGGTCCACAGAGTATCCACAGGATACCTTGGGGATGTCCCAAAGCAGTATCCTTTAAGGGTGGGGATACCCCTGTGCTTTAAGGAGAATCTACCACCCAAAGGAAGCATCCTGAGAGGCGAAGGTATCAAAAGCATAATACCTCACAAAGGTATGGACAGAAGACCACGTGGCTGCCTTGCAAAGCTGAACTGCAGAGGCACCATGGCGAGCTGCTCATGAAGGACCCACAGACCGAGTGGAATGGCCTTAAAGGGAGGATGGAACAGGAAGGCCCTCATGAATATAGGCCTCAGAAATCGTCCTGCGAATCCAACCTGCCAAAGTCTGCTTAGTGGCAGGCCAACCCTTTTTATGGAAACCATAGAGGACAAATAAAGAGTCCAATTTCCAAAATGAACTGGTACGGTCAACATAAATTCTTAAAGCCCGTACCACCTCCAAGGAGGCCTCACCAGCAGGTCTGGGGAATTAAAGGCCGGCACTATGATTTCCTCATTGATGTGGAAACTAGATACCACCTTAGGTAAAAACCCAGGGGGAGTACAATGCACCGCCGTATCTACATGAAAATCAGAAAGGGAGGGCGACATGACAAAGCCCCCAAATCTGACACCCTTCTGGTCGAGGCAATGGCTCTACATGAAAAATCAGAAAGGGAGGGTGACATGACAAAGCCCCCAAACTGACACCCTTCTGGCCGAGGCAATGGCAGGAAGAAACACAGTCTTAGCTGAGCCATTTTAAATCCACTGAGCCTAGTGGTTCAAATGGCGGTCCCTGGAGAACCCTCAGGACCACAGCCAAATCCCAAGGAGCCACTGGTGGAACAAAGGGAGGCTGAATACGAAGTACACCTTGCATAAAGGTGCGGACATCAGGAAGTGTAGCAATCCTACGCTGAAACCATACAGACAGGGCAGAAACCTGCACCTTCAGGGAAGCAAGGCGAAGACCATGATCTAAGCCTGCCTGTAGGAAAGCCAACACCTCGGATATCCTAAAGACCTGAGGATCATAGCCTTTAGGATGACACCACTAAAAGAAAGTATGCCACACTCGGTGGTAAATTCTTGCAGAAGCCAGCTTCCGAGCTCTGAGCATGGTGTTAACTACAGAGCTGGAAAAACCCCTGGACCTTAAGAGTGCAGTCTCAACAGCCACACCATCAAAGACAGATGACCCAGGTCCAGGTGATGGCAAGGACCTTGTGACAATAGGTCCGGATGTTGAGGCAACAGCATCGGAGTGTCGACTGAGAGACTCCGAAGATCTGAGAACCAGTGATATCTGGTCCATGCTGGAGCTATCAACAGGAGCGTGCCGCCTTCTTGCTTGAATTTGTGGATCACTCGAGGAAGAAGGGAGAATGGAGTGAAGAGATACGTAAACTGGAAGTTCCACCTGACCGACAGTGCGTCCACCAGAAGTGCCTCTGCGTCTCTTGTTCTTGACCCGTACACAGGCAGTTTGTTGTTGTGTCGGGAGTCCATGAGGTCTATGTCTGGAAGGCCCCACTTGTTCACCAGTAGCTGAAACACCTCCTGGTGAAGAGACCACTCTGATGGATGCACGTCTTGATGGCTGAGAAAGTCTGTTTCCCAATTGAGGACTCCTGGCATGAACACTGCCGAGATGGTAGGGAGATTGCCTTCCGCACAAGCTAGAATGCGAGACACCTCTGTCAGGGCCGCCTGACTGCGGGTCCCTCCTTGGCGGTTTACGTAAGCCATCATGGTGGCGTTGTTCGACTGCACCTGCACGGGTTTTCCGTGGAGGACATGACTTGCTTGTTGGAGAGCTTTGAATACTGCCCGAAGTTCCAAGATGTTTATTGGAAGCGCAGATTGTATTGGCGTCCACCTTCCCTGGAAGAAGTGTGGACCCGTCAGTGCTCCCTAGCCTCACAGACTGGAGTCCGTCATCAGAAGGACCCAGTCCGCAATCCAAAAGGGTTGCCCCAGTTCAGGTGAGCAGTCTGCAGCCACCAGGCCAGAGACAAATGTACCTCCGGGGAAAGCACCATTGTCTGTGTCTTTATCCGAAGGGGCAACCCATTCCATCTGGAGAGGATCAAGTTCTGCAGAGGTATGGAGTGAAACTGGGCATATTCCACCATGTCGAACATCGACACCATGGATCCCAGTAATCTCATCGCCGAGTGAATAGAGACCCGGCGACTCTGCAGGCAACAGCGCACTTTTGCCTGTAATGCAGAGATCTTTTCCTCCATCACAAAGATCCTCTGATGTTGGGAGTCCAATAGAGCTCCGAGATGGATCATCCTCTGTGAGGGAACCAGGGAGGACTTCTTCCAGTTTATCAGCCAGCCATGAGCCTGCAACACAGAGACTGTCAGGTGCAGATGGCGCTGAAGTGTCTCTGGAGACCCTGCCAACAACAGGAGGTCATCCAAATAAGGCAAAAAGCGGACCCCCTGCATCCGTAGGTGGGCTGCCATAACTGCCATGACTGGTAAACACTCGAGGTGCCGTGGCCAGACCAAAGGGCAGTGCCTAAAATTGGAAGTGTTGGTCGACTAATGCAAACCTGAGGAAACGCTGGTGTGCTGAGATAATGGGGATATGCAGGTAGGCATCCTGAATATCTAGTGACACCATAAAATCCCCAGGCTCCATCACCAAAATGATGGACCGCTGGGTCTCCACCCTGAACCGAGGAACCCTCAAGAATTTGTTGAGGGATTTGAGATTGAGGATGGGCCTGTAAGAACTATTGGGTTTCTGTACCAGAAAGAGTTTGGAGTAATACCCCAATCCCCTCTGGGACAGAGGGACCAGCACTATAACTCCAGCCTGGAGCATAGAGTGGATCACCTTCTGGAATTCCAGAGCCTTGTCTTAATCTGACTGAAGGCTTGTGGTGAAAAACCGGCTGGGAGGCCTCTGCCAGAAGGAGAGGGCGTACCCCTGAGAGACCACTTCTCTTACCCAGGTGTCCGTGGTGGTGAGACACCAGCACTGGGCAAACTGAAGAAGCCGGCCTCCCACTTTGGTGTCCCCCAAAGAGAGGCCCGTCCCATCAGACTGAAGGCTTATTGTCTGACTTGGGAGTAGGACGTCTTGTACTCCAAGCCTGCTTCTTTGGCTTGGCACATTTCTTGGCCCCTGACTGTCAAGGAAAGGATTGCACTTTGGACTTACCCTGAGCCCTATAGTGCCGAAAGGACAAAATACCCGACCCTGATGGGACTGTAGCCGATGGCAGACATGCAGATTTAGCTGCTGCCAGAGTGGCCACAATTTTGTCCAGATCAGGGCCAAACAGAACCTGTCCATTAAAGGGCAAGCATTCCAATCCCTTTTTGGAATCTGCGTCCGCTTTCCAAGAGTGTAACCATAAGGTGCGCTGAGCCGCCACTGCTGCTGAGGAGATTTTGGAAGAGAGACTTATATCCAAGGCTGCCTCATTAATGTACATTGCAGAGTCTCTGAGATTGCCCACTAACTCCGCCTGCTCAGGCAACGAGTCAGTGTCTAGAGATGCCTCCAAGCTATCAGCCCAGCGCTCCATGGCTCTGGCCACCCAGCACACGGTTATAGCCGGTCTGGACGCCCCTCCAGCAAGGGAATAAATGGATTTAAGGCATATTTCTACCTTGCAATCCGTAACATCCTTTAGGGAGGACATGGGCAATGTTGTATTCCTCACTAGGCGTGTGACATGAGATTCTACCTGTGGAGGTGTTTCCCATTTTGAGAAATAATTATCTGCAAAGGGGTATGCAAATGCCAAATGTTTTTGAGGCTGGTACTGCTTACCCAGATTTTTCTACGCCTCCTCTAAATGATCCACTAACTGAACAGATAGAGGAAAATAGTGGCACCACCCTTAATATCCTTAAAGAAGGCATATTTGGATTTGGCCACGGGGGGATTCTCATCCTCAATAACCAAGGCAGTATGGACTGCCCGTATAAGGCCAGGTATATATACTTTAGACTTGGACTCTGCCTCCTTAGTACGAAGGGGCTCTTGGTCCGAATAGTCAAAAATCTTGCCGTCATCAGACGTCACATCGTCCTCATCATACTGAGGCATTTGAGAGACTAAGGACCGCTTAGGCAGCCATAAAGAGGGTTCCTCCTTCAATATGTTCGTTAGGTGTTGCACCATATTGGACAATGAGCTCATCCACGCAGGCTCCTGCTAGACCTGGGGGGGGGCGAAAGCAGGAGACACTTGGGTACCATTAATTGCCTTGGGAACCCCTGCATGGGTGATGAGACCACCAACTGCTGCATTAACTCCATTTGGGGGAACACAGGGGGTGGCATCAACTGGCCCATAAGGGTTGTAAGTGCTTTAGCAAAACAAGCCCAGGGCGGTTCCTGCACAGGCACAGTAACTGAGATGGGGCTTGATAGTACATAACATGCCCTACACAATCCCTCAGTATTCCCATCTCCCTCCGCAAATGGTACATCACATTTGATACACTTTAGCTGAAGGGGAAAATCACTCTCAGACATGATGAGTGAACGGAGTGTATGTGACTCCCCACCCAGAAAATAATTTTTACTGTGCACCCTGCAGCACCGCACCGCAAGGGCTTTTTAGCAGAGAAAGAGCAGGGACAGTAAAATGGCTGACAGTCAGAAATGAAAGTACAGGCAGACAGCGCTAGCATTAAGTCACATACAATGCAGAAAAATGTATCCCTGCACTATTAGCACTGTGATCAACTACTCAGAAACAGAGCCTGGTAAGAAACAGTGCTGCATACCTTGTATCGGAGGAGAGGTATGCGGGGGTACCCGGGCCGCGATGCCACCAGTATCAGCGTCCAGCAGTGTTTGTCACTTCCTAAAAGAAAATGGCCGCTGAGGAGCAGAGAGGAGGCGGGCCCAGGGAGGAGCACTGACACAGCCCGCCAAACTGCTGTGGAGAGGCACTATGCAGCGGGGGAGGCGCCGGCTGTGAGACAGGGAAGGCGCGCTCCCCTGGCATGCATTTAACCCCTGGGACGCTGGAGCATTTCCGCTCTGCCGCAGCCCGCTGTCCCTGGGGCCTGTGAAAGCACAGGTTAATACCTGGTTTCACTCGCAGCCAGTCCCCAGGGAGTCCCCTGCCTGTGGACTCAGGACTATGTTGTCTCCGGCGGGTACCCTCCGCGGGACTCGCTGCTTACCTTGTCCCCTTGGATCCAGCCACGGTCTGGGTGGTCAGGGGTCACCGCCAGCCATGACCCCAGGCCCTCACCAGTATCCCCGGATCGGTATCGGCATTCTGGTCTGGCGGAGTGAAGGAGAGACAGCATGGACGTCTGTACAGACTGTCCATGCTGTACGGCTCTAGATGTGCAGCCAAAGCTGCGCTGAAGAAAATCTTCGGGGGCTGTAATAGCCCCACTCTGTAGAGGTGAACCGACTCCGGGTCGGGCACCTACAAAACTAATGTGCCTGGGCTCGGGGGCGGGGTATAGGAGAGGGCCCCAGTGCATCCTGGGAGGCTGAAAATTTTACTCTGTGGTGCCCGATGACTATCGCCATCGCCTATACCCCAAGGTATCCTGTGGATACCGTATGAACCCTGAAGTAGAAATAGATTAGCAAATGCTTACAGATATATTAGTGAGAGGAAGAGGGGAGGAGTTGTTTTTTTATGCGCTTGATAAATAGCTCCACTTTGCAGTCCCCATTGGGTATTATGGGACCTGCATTTTTCTGCATTAGTTTGCATACTGCAGGTGATATCGCTGCTATTTCTGTGTTAACTATTGTTAAATAGTCTTGTTATTTAGATGTTTGCTGCAATCATTTGGAAACAGCCATACTTGCATGATGTAAGGCTTGATATAAAGTTAGTAAATGATCAGTGATGACATCAGGCTGAGTGTGAGGCTGTAACATTATAAGAAATGACCTAATGCAGATCCCTCATCTCTCATTAGGTTACTGGGCTGTGGTCTGACCTCCTCCTGCTGTGATGATCTCCGCTCTGTTTTTACTACAAACTGATCAGACTGGACCTGTTGGGGAATAATCTGCAGGACTCTGGAACAAAACTTCGGAAGTATGTGAGGTCGCCTCTGTATCTCATTGTGCAATATTATTGAGTTGCATCC
Source organism: Taudactylus pleione (assembly GCA_031769625.1). Classification (NCBI taxonomy): domain Eukaryota; kingdom Metazoa; phylum Chordata; class Amphibia; order Anura; family Myobatrachidae; genus Taudactylus; species Taudactylus pleione. Next base: position 1,040,644 of record JAUIMM010000546.1, read on the forward strand.
ACAAAATTGTGTTATATTCAAAAGTTCATTTATGCGCAACTCACAGTAGGACAAGTGTTATCATATTAACACTAAACAAACAGAAACAATATATTGCAACAATAAAGGAAACTGGACCTCATTCAGAGGCAGTCGCTCGGGAGCGATAATTTGCACCCAAAGTGATCGAGAATATGCAAAACGAAAGCTCAGTCGCAACGCACATCGTAAGCGCGGAAACACCCACAACAATGAAAGCACACCTCCTATCTCTACGGCCTAATTCAGAGTCGGTCGCAGGCGGCAACCTACGTCAGCACGATTAACACTTGTTACATTGTTAATTGCCTACAGACATCGGTTGAGGCAGAAACCATCGCCTGCAGTCGCAATGCTTAAGGTAGACCCTGGGCTACCCTTAGCTCTGCGAGCAGTAGCGTCGTTATTGCAACGAGATGACGTGTGTGATGACTCGCTCAGTAATATATGCACGCCCTTAAAACGCCCTTTTTAAGGTCCACCACGCCTGCGTGCGCACCACCACACCCCCATTCACAAGCATCTTCCCCTGTAACTACCCACAAACGGCACGAAACGTCAATCACAGCTACGACCTCGTAGTGACTAGCGAGCAAGAGGATTGCGGTCGGAAAGACAGGCTTGCGCACTGCCATGTACACGCATGCGCAGTTGAAAAAAACATCGCTCGCTACTACAAATCGCCCCAGTCCTCTGCCTTTTTAAATATAATATATCTGGCATCGCTAAAGATCTATATTGACCATACATGATAGAATGTCCTCTGATAGTAAAAGGGACCCCCGGGCCAGTGGCAGATCAAAACTTTTCTTTTATGGGGGGCGGTTTAAGAATTAATCATGACTCCTCCCCTCTCTACTTATTCCTCCTCCCACTTCCAATCCTGGCTCCTCCCATTTTTGAGGCAATAACCTTACGACATAGCTTTGTGTATCCATTCCTGTCTTTATCTATTTATCTTTTTGCCTCTATCCCTTTTTGCCCTTTAATTTCAAATTTCACACTCTTCTCCCTTGTCATTATGCCTTATCCTAATATATATGCATATTTTGTGCCCATCACCCACTCCCCTCACCCCTTATATAGTTTATGCCCATCACCCTGGGGAGCATGCTTTACAATTACTGCAATCTTTATCTTTGTGAGGACACATCAGGGATCAGCCTGTGCTCTCACCAAACACAGTGAGCCGGGGTGGGAGCGCTGCATTGGAGACACAGACAGACGTGTGCACGATGCATCCCTTTCCCCAGCAATCTGAGGGTACACTCCTCACTACCGCCGGATAACACACCTGCATACGGGGCATACATATACACTATATATGTGACCAGGGCCATCTTAATAGCTGTAAACGATGTGGGCAAAGCAATACACCTACCCACCACCCATTCACTGACTGTGCTCGTGTCTGCTGCTCCCCTCCCCCTGACTGTGTGCATGGCTGCGGCAAGAAGGCCCCCACATGGAAAAAACAAACATATAGGCTTTGCATGAGGAAAAAACACACACAGGCCCTACATAAGAAACACATACACAGGCCCCCACATGAGATACAAACATACGAACACACAGGCCCCCACATGAGATACAAACACACACACACACAGGCCCCCACATGAGATACAAACACACACACACATGCCCCCACATGATACAAACACACACACACACAGGCCCCCACATGAGATACAAACACACACACACACACATGCCCCCACATGATACAAACACACACATGCACAGGCCCCCACATGATACAAACACACACACACACAGGCCCCCACATGAGATACAAACACACACACACATGCCCCCACATGAGATACAAACACACACACACATGCCCCCACATGATACAAACACACACACACAGGCCCCCACATGAGATACAAACACACACACACATGCCCCCACATGATACAAACACACACACGCACAGGCCCCCACATGATACAAACACACACACACAGGTCCCCACATAAGATACAAACACACACACAGGCCGCCACATAGGATACAAACACACACACACACAGGCCCCCACATAAGATACAAACACACACACAGGCCGCCACATAGGATACAAACACACACACACAGGCCCCCACATAAGATACAAACACACACAAACACAGGCTCCCACATAAGATACAAACACACACACACAGGCCCCCACATGAGATACAAACACACACACACACATGCCCCCACATGAGATACAAACACACACATGCACAGGCCCCCACATGAGATACAAACACACACACAGGTCCCCACATAAGATACAAACACACACACAGGCCCCCACATAGGATACAAACACACAAAGGCCCCCACATAAGATACAAACACACACAAAACACAGGCCCCCACATAAGATACAAACACACACACAGGCCCCCACATGAGATACAAACACACACACACACACACACACACACAGGCCCCCAAATGAGATACAAACACACACACACAGGCCCCCACATGAGATACAAACACACACAGGCCCCCACGAGATACAAACACACACACACAGTCCCCCACATGAGATACAAACACACACACAGGCCCCCACATAGGATACAAACACACAAAGGCACCCACATAAGATACAAACACACACAAACACAGGCCCCCACATAAGATACAAACACACACAGGCCCCCACATGAGATACAAACACACACACAGGCCCCCACATGAGATACAAACACACACACACACAGGCCCCCACATGAGATACAAACACACACACACACAGGCCCCCACATGAGATACAAACACACACACACAGTCCCCCACATGAGATACAAACACACACACAAAGGCCCCCACATGAGATAAACACACACACACAGGCCCCCACATGAGATACAAACACACACACAGCCCCCCCCACATGAGATACAAACACACACACACAGGCCCCCACATGAGATACAAACACACACACACAGGCCCCCACATGAAATAAACACACACACACAGGCCCCCACATGAGATAAACACACACACACAGGCCCCCACATGAGATACAAACACACACACACAGGCCCCCACATGAGATACAAACACACACTCACAGGCCCCCACATGAGATACAAACACACACACACAGGCCCCCACATGAGATAAACACACACACACAGGCCCCCACATGAGATAAACACACACACACAGGCCCCCACATGAGATAAACACACACACACAGGCCCCCACATGAGATAAACACACACACACAGGCCCCCACATGAGATACAAACACACACACACAGGCCCCCACATGAGATAAACACACACACACACAGGCCCCCACATGAGATACAAACACACACACACACAGGCCCCCACATGAGATACAAACACACACACAAAGGCCCCCACATGAGATAAACACACACACACAGGCCCCCACATGAGATACAAACACACACACAGCCCCCCCCACATGAGATACAAACACACACACACACAGGCCCCCACATGAGATACAAACACACACACACAGGCCCCCACATGAAATAAACACACACACACAGGCCCCCACATGAAATAAACACACACACACAGGCCCCCACATGAGATAAACACACACACACAGGCCCCCACATGAGATACAAACACACACACACAGGCCCCCACATGAGATACAAACACACACACACAGGCCCCCACATGAGATACAAACACACACTCACAGGCCCCCACATGAGATACAAACACACACTCACAGGCCCCCACATGAGATACAAACACACACACACAGGCCCCCACATGAGATAAACACACACACACAGGCCCCCACATGAGATAAACACACACACACAGGCCCCCACATGAGATAAACACACACACACAGGCCCCCACATGAGATACAAACACACACACACAGGCCCCCACATGAGATACAAACACACACACACACAGGCCCCCACATGAGATACAAACACACACACACACAGGCCCCCACATGAGATACAAACACACACACAGGGCCCCACATGAGATACAAACACGCATCTATAAACTAACACATGAGAAAAAAAAACACATTCTGCCACAAAAAAAAAAATCAAATAAAAAATTTCTATCAATATCAATGTTCATCTCTCTTACTGTCAGCCTCAGGCTGTGAGCTTGGGGTGGGCTGCTGTGGAGTCCTCCATGTGTCTGCTTGGCGTTGGTGGCTATTGCAGACTCAGAGGAAGCAGTTACAGTCCTCTCCTCTCACAATTACAGAGCAGTCGGAGCCAGGATCCTGAATGGCTCCTTGACTGTAGCCACGTGCACAGACTGCCACAGAGCTGCCGCCCTCCACCCTCCTCCACATAAAGCCATGCTAAGGCTCAGACTTGTAAGTCAGGCAGACTGTATATGCGCGGGCCGCGGCTGCCTGTGCCTGCCCCCTTAGTTCTCTCAGCCTCTGAACAGCAGCAGCAGGCTGTCAAACGGAGAGGCAGGCACAGGCAGCAGTAGTCAGAGAGGATGTCAGTGGTGCCGGCAGGCGGGAGGAAGGGCAGCACCAACCGCACGTTCCCCACAGCTCAAGTCACCCCAGCCTTTGCACTGCCCGGAGCTGCGCCGTTGTCTGCAGGATCAGCGGGTGGTCACGGCTGGGGCTGTGTATTACAGGGGGCGATCGCCCTTATTGCCCTCCCCTGGATCCGCCACTGCCCCGGGGCTATTCAGGCTCTATTATATAGAGAACCTTCTCAGTGTCCTCATATAGATGCCGAAAGTCAGTATTATGAATCCATCTTATGGTGGTTTATTACCTGGTCCCAGGCGGATTGTAACAAATATTGGGCTGCGCAGGACCCATTCTGTGACTGTGCAAAATAGGTCCTGCGTAGTCACACGCAGACCCTTCCATGCTTCTGCCTGATTGACAGGCAGCAGCATTTAAGGGATGGTGCGGGGGTAGGGACGGCCAGCGTTCCTGGAAATGGGGCCGTGTCCGCCCCGTTTTCCGGGAGTGGCAAGCCCAGGCACTGCGTAGACCGACACCATGTCCTGGGCTACCAAGCTGGCCAGCCTGAGTGAGCTGAGGCTTACTCAGCTGGCTGGTGGCCCGGCGCAACAATCCATTGACCCTCAATGATCGCGATGGTGATGCCCGCCTGCGACCTCCGTGTAACGTTGGATTGTTGAAGACAGATCTCCACACACCCAGTAATTGCAGTGTAAGGATAAAGCTGTCCAGCATCTGTGGGCTACATGCAAATGAATCCATATTTACCCTGCATGGAATAATAAGCAATGTATCTGCTCCCCTCGCATTGCACCATGGTTTGTGCCAGATACAAAGTCACTGGCTTTTTTGTTTTACTCCCAACTCACCATCAGCCCCTGTGTGCTCCCAATACAGGACAGATACCATTGTTTAGGAAACTTTTCAGACATTGAGACTGTCAGACAAGGATGTTACATTAATTCATTTTAATCATCTTCCACATACAGAAATCCATTGATAGAATTGCTAAACAGAAGCTGAATGGCAGAATACGGACCGTTGTTATGCTTGGAGGCAGCACATACAGAGGAGAAGACAATACATTCTACTCTGCACACTACAACACTGCTGTAACCCACGTATTGATGCGACAAGTGGCTCTTCTTACAGATTTCCAATGCCAACATAATAACCAGAATATAATCAGGCCCAGTACTAATAATGTGTAATCACTAAAAACTGGAAACAGAAAGAGTAACCTAAAGTTCAAAAACAGAAGAGACGGCTGAATGCTGATGGTGCGGCTAAACATCGGTGAGGTGGTAAAAAAGCAAATGATATGGCTGCACAGCCTGCGGAATAGTCAGAGACCATAGATGTGGCTATCGAGCCGTGGATGCGGCTAGTAGCTGGTAAGCTGATGTTGCGGCGGTTGCACCGATGTTGTGGCAAATGAGCCGGTGATGTGGCTTGGAAGTCAGTGATGTAGCCAGTAACCTGATGGTGCGACTAGTGAGCCGGTAATATAGCTGGTGAGGCGGAAATTGCGCCGATGATGCGGCTAGTGAGCCGGGAATGTAGCTTGTAAGCTGACGGTGCCGCGATTGTGACGATGATGCGGCTAGTGAGCCGATTATATAGCTAGTAAGCAGATGGTGTGGCGATTGTACCGATGACGCGGCTAATGAACCGATGATGCGGCTAGGGAGCCGGGGATGTAGCCAGTATGCTGATGGTGCGGCAACTGCACCGATGATGCAGCTAGGGAGCCGGTGATTTCGCTTGTACGCTGATGGTGCGGCGATTGTGCCGATTATGCAGCTAGGAAGCTGGTAATGTAGCATGTAAACTGACGTTGCGGCGATTGCGCCATTGATGCGGCTAGGAAGCTGGTGACGCAAGAATCTGATGACATGCAAGTGGACTCAGACATAGCAGGTACATAAGCTAAAGGCAGCGGGGTGGAGAGTACTGCAGGTGGCGTAATTGGTTCACCAAACTAAAGATGCAAGTGGTAGCAATCCAGCAGGGCTGAGTACTGGCAGGACAAGGATACTATCACAGTGGTACTGGAAACAACAGCAACTGAGGAAACTCTGGAAAGTCAGACAGTATAACCAGCACTGAGTGCAGGGCTGGCTGTAACTTGAAGGAAGCAAGACCCAATCAGAACCAATTCCTGGAGAGTAATTCCTAATCAACGGCATGTGTGTACCTGCTCTGCAGACAGACAGCTGGTTAGATAGTGAGCACATGATGTGAGCACACAGACAAGCAGGAATGACAGGCTATTCTGTACACAAACAGAGTAGTATAAGAAACCATATCCAGTAGCAACAAAAAACTGGGACCTGCGACCACGATGATTCGCTACCTGCGGCTCCTAACACAAACCTCAGGAGATAAGATCGCTGCCTATAATGCACAGAATAAGACTTGTTTACATTCTTAATGCTAGAGAAGCGGCCAGGCCGCCTATGGTAGAGATTTTATGCCCGAAGTGATAGGGCAATAATCTCCTGGCCTCATATGGTCAGAGGCCACCTGGTCAGGAACAGGACTCAGGAGATAAGCACCAAAGGGCCTGATTCAGACCCACTCGCGAGCGGCTGTCCGCTCGCAAGTGGGTCGATGTTCTGCACTGAGCATGCGCACGACGGAGGGAGCTCCGTCGTGCGCATGCGCCAGACGCGACGAGCGAAGGATTTTCCTTCGCTCGTAGTGTCTCTTCAAAGGGGGCGTGCTGTCGATGTTGACTGACAGCACGCCCCCTTTGTTGGGCGTGCCAGGGGCATGTCTGCCAGACGGAGGCGTTCCCAAGGGAACGCCTCCCGTCAGAAGCCGGCCCACTGACATCACTAGTGATGTCAGTGGGAGTGATTTTGGCTCTGATAGAGCCAAAATCACTCCGAGCCTTGTGGTCGAAAACCCCGACCACAGGCTTTTGTACGCAGTTTCGATGGTCACGATGGTCAAGACCATCGCGGCCATCAAACTGCACGCTCGTATAGGCTGTGGGTGGTGACCCACAGCTATACGAGCGTCCAGGAGGACGCTCCATAGTTATGGAGGACGGCCCTCATTCAGAGCGTGCGCTCTGCTCAGAGCGTACGGCTCTGAATGAGGGCCCAAGTCTCTAGCCCATTAGAGACAGCCAATATGTTGCTGTACATTATACTACACATTATGGATACATTAGAGAGTGAGGTCACAGCTACTATCAGTTCTCTTGCCAAAGATGAAGCACCATGGCCGATGAGTTTTCAAAAAATTATTATACTCTTTATATGAACCCGTCTCCAAATCTAACTTTAAGGGCTCATTCTGAACCAATTTTTTGTTCTGCGCATGCATCCAAGTCACACTCATCATGCGTCCAGAGTCCATGCGCACAGAGTCACAGTTGCATTTCTCAGAAAGGACTTGAAAATGTATTTCGCGTTCCGGGGCGGTGACTATGACAACGCTCCCATAACAGTCTTATGGGAGTGTCGCTAAAGTGGATGCAAACTCAGACGCATAGTTGCTCACATTGGAGGACATACTAGAAAATGAGCCCCAATATGAGTTACTTATTGTATAATATGGGACATTGCAGCTATTAGTGATGTAAAATGGACTTTGACAGATGAAATGAATAATGGGTTTCGGGGATTACTTTGTACACTTTTTAAACTCTATATTAAATAAAACTGTGTTTTATTTCTTATTTTCACTATATATATAATGGTCAGGGGTACATAATGCTGGGATCAGTGATGGTGGGGACATACTGTCACCACAGTGACTATATATACTTGCCAGGGGACTATAATACTGGTATCAGGGGGGGCATACTGTCACTCCAGTGACTATATATAATGGCCAGGGGACTATAATACTGGTATCAGGGGGGGCATACTGTCACTCCAGTGACTATATATAATGGCCAGGGGTCTATAATGCTGGGGTCAGTGGGGGTGGGGACATACTGTCACTCCAGTGACTATATATAATGGTCAGGGGCCCATAATGCTGGGATCAGTGGGGGGGACATACTGTAACTCCAGTGACTATATATAATGGCCAGGGGTCTATAATGCTGGGATCAGTGGGGGTGGGGACATACTGTCTCTCCAGTGACTATATATAATGGTCAGGGGTCTATAATGCTGGGATCAGTGGGGGTGGGGACATACTGTCTCTCCAGTGACTATATATAATGGCCAGGGGTCTATAATGCTGGGATCAGTGGGGGTGGGGACATACTGTCTCTCCAGTGGTCTCTTTCTTGTTCAATACTTGCCTAAAAGGAGCCTCCACACTACCCAGTGCAGGACTGGTGGGGTAGTTTCTGGAGGGGGAGAGCTCCCCTCCCCCATAGAGGCACCAGGCCGGAGGCTGGTTTCCATTATAACAAGGGGACCCCAAATCTGTGATCCGCCTGTGTTAGCACAAGCCATGTACCGCTGTGGGTGGGTGGGGATTTGGGGAGCTTTTCCCGTTCATTGCAATACTATTTCCAGTGTACATACAGATGAAATGCTGCAGTACTGCCATCTGGTGGTAATGGTTACCAATGGTCTATGATAAAGCATATAAAAATGGTTATTGGCATTGATGCTTATTCAGTGTGTTACATGAATAAAGCCATGCCACAATGAATGTATAATATTGCCCTTGTACTGTAGTATGGGGCTCTTCTGTTACTATTTGGCATACTGCTGGTAAATGGCATAACACACCTGGTATTGCTGGGGTACTTCTGGTAGAACTTGGTCACTACAAATTACTCTGTGCTTATGCCTTACAGTGGCCACTGAGAAATAACTTGTAGCCACCATTCATCCACTTGATGTGTTTATCAGAGACTCTGAGCTGTACTTGTATAGCAGCCTCTGTTACTATACATAGGTGGTGATGGCAGCTGCGAGTGTGTACCCAGGAGGAAATACCCGCAGAGGGGGCCTTGGCTGCTTCATAGGTGAGAGTGTTGCCTTTTGACACCTATTTTTCCTTAAAATTTCCCTACACATTAGGTAAATCCCAGAACTACAGATGAGAGTGTTCTCAATGTAAAGTTCCCCTAGATCAGGGTTTCCAAACCCTGGTCCTCAAGGTACACTAACAGTCCAGGTTTTACTGATATCCATGCTTGAGCACAGATGTTTAAATCAAAGTAACCAAGGTACTAATTAAGACACCTGTGCTCAAGTAAGTCTATCCTTAAAACCTGGACTGTTAGTGTGCCTTGAGGACAATGGTTGGAAACCCTTGCCCTAGAGACTACCATCCACCCCACCCCTCCATGTGAGAGGGATCCATGAGACTGACAACCACTAGCTGCATGAAAGGAAGCCACGTGACTGGCCACCACCAGCTGCATGAGAGGGAGCCATGTGACTGACCACCTCCAGCTGCATGAAAGGGAGTCATGTGACTGACCACCGCCAGCTGCGTGAGAGGGAGCCATGTGACTAACCACCACCAACTGCATGAGAGGGAGCCATGTGACTGACCACCACCAGCTGCGTGAGATGGAGCCATGTGAATGACCACCGCCAGCTGCATGAGGGAGCCATGTGACTGACCACCACCAGCTGCGTGAGAGGGAGCCATGTGACTGACCACCACCAGCTGTATGAGAGGGAGCCATGTGACTGACCACCACCAGCTGCATGAGAAGGAGACATGTGACTGACCACCACCAGCTGCGCGATAGCAGGGATAAAGCAGGAAATACTCAAGAAACTGCCGGGTCAATCAACCCAACAATTTCCCAGATCTCAGCTTGACCCTGCTAATGAGCAGGGTCAGGTACCTGCGACTTCTTCCTGGGTAGTTTGCATTCACACTTACATAAATCCCAGGTCCATACGTGTTCACGTGCAAAAACCCAGGATTTAGATGTAAGTGTGAAAGGGGCCTAAAGCTGGCCACACATCTAAAGATTATCTGTCCAACCAGCCAACTAGTTGATTGGTTGGAATGAAAATCTGGTAAGGAATACAATCAGCAATTTGCTCCCAAATGCAGGAAAATGGACCAAAACTGTTGTTTGAACAAATAGTTTAGATCAGTGTTGGCTAACCTTGACACTCCAGCTGTTATGGAACTACATAACCCACCATGCACTGCTACAGTTTTGCTATTAGGGCATGCTAAAACTGTGGCAGGGCATGCTGGGATATATAGTTCCACAACAGCTGGAGTGTCAAGGTTAGCCAACACTGGTTTAGATCAAACATTTAACAAACTTGTCTGAACGACCATTTTCAGATGTTTTCTGGCATTTAGGAGCAAATCGCTGATCATCAGTTACTCCCATACGTTACCAGATTTTAATTCCAACCAATCAACAAGTTGGCTGGTTGGATGTAAGTTGGTCTAGTGTATGGCCAGCTTAAGTAACATGCACAGATTAGCCTTAGCAAATGAAGCCTAACAAATGAAGTATCCTGGCCTCATAAATATTACCAATCTATTGACAAATTATATAGGAGCTCCTGGATAATCAATGATCCTGTCTATGTAACCGCGACTAATGATCCTATTAACCGTTCATATGCTGCTGAGATTTTGCAGAACCTTTTGTCCTTTGTGTGTTAAATATCACAAATGATTAACAGTCACTGCGTTATTATTCTCAGTTGTACTAATAGCAGTAACGTCACTGGGTAACTTGCAAATATCCGGTTTAGAGCCGCATTCAATTTGAGCTAAGCCGCGATACTTTAACGCTGCCCGGACTTAATGCCGACTTTGCTGGTTTTACCTGCGGAAAAGTATTGCGCGCGTGCCCAAGTATCCCCGTATTCAATTTGGAAATAGGCGAAAACGGCATCCGGCGATACTGAAACCAGTGGAAAGTACTGTTATTTTTGGGGAAATAAGCCTGACACCCCCCAAATGATGCTCTATCATGGGGGTTCACTATGGTACCCCCCGATTTGGCTTGCTGAAGGTATTTGGTGTTTTTAAATGGGCTCAATAGCTGCTAAATAGCGTTTTTCAGTACCTGATGCAGAATAATATTTAGGAGTATTTTTTCCAGAAAATAACTTATCTCAGAAAATTTGGGGTACTTGAAAATGGGGATCAGTATATTTAAAAGTTGCTAAAGTGAAGTTGAAAAAATCATGAAAAATCCACCTGCCGCAAACACCTGCGATCAAAAAACACATGGGGCATACTTGGGGACTCCCCCAGAGTTAAGTTCGCTAGTTTTTAACTTTGTACCCCAACATTTTTTTTATTTTCACCCCCTTTTTCAAAGTCATTATTTGGGGTGACCTTAAGTCTTTTTTTAAAAAATTTAATTTTTTAAATTTTTTAAGATTACCTTTGGGGGAGTGTCTGAAGGCTGCACGGGGGTTCCCGAAACGTTGCACCCCAAAACCCCAATTCTGCACTTTTTTCCGCCACCCATTCATAGGCGATACTTTACCGCCTATTACATTGCATTGACTTTCCGCCTAGGCGGAAAGTCTTCCAAATTGAATACAGGGTAAAATCAAAACCGGCGAAAATGACGTCATCGGCGGTAAAGTATCGCCGATCCGGACTTAACGCTTCAAATTGAATACGGGCCTTAGTGTCATGTGTACAGTTCCAATCAGTACAACTGTTAGCAAGTCATGACTTCATTCAGCCTTACAGCGAGTCAGCCAGCTTCAATGTCCGCTAGGTACAGCTCTGGTACACCAGGAAACATGACTGGAATAGGAGCCTATATACGGTGTAGCAAATTTACATTTTCCTTTAAAATATAACTTTTATTAAATCATTAAAAACTGTAACACATATATAGTGAATTAATTGGTTAAAATACAGATGAACTGAAGAATGTGCAAAAGTTATAGAGATTTAGGGGCATATGTATCAAAGCTTGATGTGAGATAAAATTGTGAGATATATATCACCAACCAATCAGCTTCTAATTTACATTTTGCAGGCTGTGTTTAAGAAATTATAGTTTGGAGCTGATTGATTGGTGATATATATTTTACAATTTTATCCAACATATAGCTTTGATACATATGCCCCTTAAACTGTTATCAATTTTAGTGGTTTTATTGAGTCTTCTTTTTGTAATGTGTAGTATGTTTATAATGGCTTTGATTGGACAGATTTAAAACATTATACCCTCCCTATAGTGCAGAAAGTAAAAGCATAAACTCCACTTACCACTAAATCAATCTCAATAAATATTCGCAGTGACCCAATTTGAGCTTGTGAACACTCACTGTACAAACCAAAAGTAGAGATTAAACAATGGAACTGCTCTAATAGATTAAAACGGATGTTAACATGGCAGAAATGATTAAAATCAGAGCACATTTAAAAAATTCAAAACATTTAATAACAATATAGAAGAAGTATGCAAATCTCTATATATATAAAGTAAAGTTCCTGGTTTAGGGGGTCTGTGTGTTCGTTCGGGTTAATTTCGTGAACCACTGGATGGATTTTGATGGGTTTTCACTATTCTATACAGCATTGGTCGAGGAAGGCTTATGTGTATGAACCATTCATCTGTGGCAAAAGGAAGCCGAGCAGTGACAATTTTAGTGTAACCATTAACCTCTCAAGGGACATTAGGGGGTCTATGTATTAAGCAGTGTTAGGAGACAGAGTGAAAAGTGATAAGGTGCCAGCCAATCAGCTCCCAACTGTCATTTCACAGGCTGTGTTTGAAAAATGACAGTTGGGAGCTCTTATCACTGCTTAGTACATAGACCCCTAGGTTACTAACTCCCTTAATGTCTGGGATGTACCCACTCTTAACTGCCCATTACATAGTATACCCTTATATCAGTGCATCCACCCAGGTATTTGTAGTCAGAAAAATCCAAATAATAATAAGGATTAAGTAATAGGGCTACTTTTTACTGAAAAAAAGGTAAATTGTGTATGCTAACATAAAATAACTACAGTATAATATACTTTTATAAGAATGAACCAACTGTTCTTTGTTTTTCTCTGGTGCCACTAATTACCTTCTGTACTCCTCCAAGTAAGAAGAACAACCTTGAGTATAGTTTAACAGTGATTGCACTGAGCGAAAAAATTTGTGGGTCCCTCACTAAACATTTGGGGTCCTACTCCACGGTTTCTGGGTCCCATCACATATTATGGGGGATGAGGGCAGACAGCAGCTGGGACAGTACTGGGGTCAGGTGGCAGCTTGGGCAGTGCTGGGGGTAGGTAGCATTTGGGGCAGAGGGGGTTAGGGACAAGCAGCAGTTGGGGTAAAGCAGGGGTTAGAGACAGGGAGACGTTGAGGTAGAGCTGCGGGCAGGAGGGGGTGGGTGCAGACAGCAGTTGGGGTAAAGCAGGGGTTAGAGACAGGGAGACGTTGAGGTAGAGCTGCGGGCAGGAAGGGAGTGAGTGCAGACGGCAGTTGGAAAAGTGCTTGGGGGCAAGGAGGGAGTTAAGGGCAGGCAGTTTTTGGGGTAGGGAGGGGGTAAGGGTAGATACCTTTGTGAATGATACAGATGATAGATGCATATTTCAAATATCCAATGTATTTAATTTATAAAATAAAAACTGTATAACTCACTAGTCACATGAGTGACTTACCTTGAGCGCGTAGACACATCAATACCCATTCAGAGGAACTTGAAGCTGTGTGCTGGCTGGTGGCGCACTGACTGTGACGTCACCTGCGCTAGACCCCGGTGCTGTTGCTGGCGGTCAGCACAAGTCAAGTGGCGTCCACACTGGAATGGCCCTCAAACCGGCCTTGTGTGACCAGACACTGCAGGGCCAATTACATGCAGCTGCGGGTCATACAGGTTGAGGGTCCCCTCACAGAGCTGTCTCAACGGAGAGAGGCAGCAGGACCTGCAATCACCAGCAGCAGCCCGCAATAATATCCTAGCGCGTGCCGGGGGGTAGGAAGCAGTGGGGGGGTGGTTGGTAGGGCTTGGGCGACGATTGGACGAGGAAATGCTGCTGGCTGTGATTGGTTGGAGAGACACTGAGAGCTGTTATTGGCTGCTGCGGCAAACACAGGTCAGTGACAGCGCATCCTCCGGGACCCCCTTCACACCTGTAGCGCGTAAAAACTCACTATAGCGCATATTTTGCAATCACTGGTTTCAACCGGTTTACGGTATGTACATTGGTACAGGTAAGTAATAACAGTTCTTTTGTCACAAACTACTGGAATAAAATATACACTTATACACATTGGGTTGTACACAGATTTAACTGAACAAAAGACTAGGGCCCTGATTCAGAGCCGTACGCTCTGAGCAGAGCGCACGCTCTGAATGAGGGCCGTCCTCCATAACTATGGAGCGTCCCCATGGACGCTCGTATAGCTGTGGGTCACCACCCACAGCCTATATGAGCGTGCAGTTTGATGGCCGCGATGGTCGTGACCATCGAAACTGCGTAGAAAAGCCTGCGGTTGAGTTTCTCAACCGCAAGGCTCGGAGTGATTTTGGCTCTATCAGAGCCAAAATCACTCCCACTGACATCACTAGTGATGTCAGTGGGCCGGCTTTTGAAGGGAGGCGTTCCCTTGGGAATGCCCCCGTCAGGGAGGCACGCCCCCGGCACGCCCAGCAAAGGGGGCGTGCTGTCAGTCACCATCGACAGCACGCCCCCTTTGAAGAGACACAACGAGCGAAGGGAAATCCTTCGCTCGTTGCGTCTGGCGCATGCGCACGACGGAGCTCCCTCCGTCGTGCGCATGCTCAGTGCATACCATCGACCCACTTGCGAGCGGACAGCCACGCGAGTGGGTCTGAATCAGGCCCTAGGTCACATATACTAAGATAAGTCCAGGTTCTTATTATATACTCAGAAAGGGTATGCAATCGGGAAGCCGACTGCCTTAATACTGGCAGCCGGCTTCCCGACTGTCATATCCCGACCAGGCTGAGCGCTCACGACCGACTCGATGTTGCTCCACAGCGCATGCGCACGACGGAGCCGGCTCCGTCGTGCGCATGCGCGAGACCCGGCTAACAACGGGTGAACCGTCGTTAGGGGTCTCGTCGTAGACGGGGCGAGCTGTCGATGTTGAGTGACAGCTCGCCCCGTTTTCTGGGCGGGCCAGGGGCGTGCCTGGCCAAACGGAGGCGTTCCAGTAGGAACGCTTGCCGTTTGGGGGCGGCCCCACTGACATCATCAGTGATGTCAGTGGGAAGCTTCCTGCTCGATCAGAGCAGGAAGCTCCCTGGGGCTTAAGGTTGACGAGACCCTACCTTAGGGTCTCGTCGTAAGCCCTGATGGTCGCGATGGTCTTGACCATCGCGACCATCACCCTTGTCGGTCGTTAGAGCTGTGGGTATTAACCCACAGCCTAACGACCGTCATGGAGGCGGCCGTTCAGGATGCAAGCGGCCGCCCTGTTTCAGAACGACCGCTTGCATCCTACGTCTGCCTCTGAATGAGGCCCTGAGTGCCGAGTTTGACTGATATATATATATATATATATATATATACAGTCAGGTCCATAAATATTGGGACATTGACAGAATTTTCATATTTTGGCCTCTATTCACCACCACAATGGCTTTGAAATGAAACAAACAAGATGTGATTTAACTGCAGACTTTCAGATTTAATTTGAGGGTAATTACATCCAAATCAGTTGAACGGTGTAGGAATTACAACGGTTTCTATATGTGCCTCCCACTTTTAAGGGGACTGCTATGTAGCCTATCCTATTCACCCACCACTCACACCAATGTCACTGTGTACCCTGTGCACGGACTGCTCTGTAGGATAGTCACAGTGTGCCCTGTGCACAGACTGCTATGTAACCTATCCTATTCACCCACCACTCACACCAATGTCACTGTGTGCTCTGTGCACAGACTGCTATGTAACCTATCCTATTCACCCACCACTCACACCAATGTCACTGTGTGCTCTGTGCACAGACTGCTATGTAACCTATCCTATTCACCCACCACTCACACCAATGTCACTGTGTGCTCTGTGCACAGACTGCTACGTAACCTTACAAGCACGAATAATGTTCATTAATGTCCCAATAGTGACTTTTCTTCCAAAACAATTTTCCTTCTCCACGTTCTCTTTAGGGTACCTCAATATTAGTAGACCTCAAAAAAAGAACACAGAAATATTCCACATAGCGTAATACTGTTTAATCACCACAAACAAGCAAATATTAGTGCACTTCTAGGGGTGAGTAATCCTTCGTACCAGAGCAAGGCAAAACATATGCATATCACAAGTAGATAAGTTCTCTATTATTCCCTCCAGGCCTGGATACCTCTACTCGGATATGTTGTTCTGGTTCCTCTCCTCTGGTCCTGCAGTGATTCCCCACCTTCACCGATGCGTTTCTACCATCAGGGTCTTTCTCAAGGTGATATATATAAAGTATATATATATTAGGGATGTGCAGGCTCGGATAGGTTCGAGTTTGCACTTTGAGTTCGGATTTTTCCCTCCAAAAAAACGGAACTCAGAACGAGGCAAAACGTCATCTTGCACGGACGAACATCATCATTCCTGGACTTTTGTCCATCGACCCACTTGCGAGCGGACAGCCACGCGAGTGGGTCTGAATCAGGCCCTAGGTCACATATACTAAGATAAGTCCAGGTTCTTATTATATACTCAGAAAGGGTATGCAATCGGGACGCCGACTGCCTTAATACTGGCAGCCGGCTTCCCGACTGTCATATCCCGACCAGGCTGAGCGCTCACGACCGACTCGATGTTGCTCCACAGCGCATGCGCACGACGGAGCCGGCTCCGTCGTGCGCATGCGCGAGACCCGGCTAACGACGGGTGAACCGTCGTTAGGGGTCTCGTCGTAGACGGGGCGAGCTGTCGATGTTGAGTGACAGCTCGCCCCGTTTTCTGGGCGGGCCAGGGGCGTGCCTGGCCAAACGGAGGCGTTCCAGTAGGAACGCTTGCCGTTTGGGGGCGGCCCCACTGACATCATCAGTGATGTCAGTGGGGAGCTTCCTGCTCGATCAGAGCAGGAAGCTCCCTGGGGCTTAAGGTTGACGAGACCCTACCTTAGGGTCTCGTCGTAAGCCCTGATGGTCGCGATGGTCTTGACCATCGCGACCATCACCCTTGTCGGTCGTTAGAGCTGTGGGTATTAACCCACAGCCTAACGACCGTCATGGAGGCGGCCGTTCAGGATGCAAGCGGCCGCCCTGTTTCAGAACGACCGCTTGCATCCTACGTCTGCCTCTGAATGAGGCCCTGAGTGCCGAGTTTGACTGATATATATATATATATATATATACAGTCAGGTCCATAAATATTGGGACATTGACAGAATTTTCATATTTTGGCCTCTATTCACCACCACAATGGCTTTGAAATGAAACAAACAAGATGTGATTTAACTGCAGACTTTCAGATTTAATTTGAGGGTAATTACATCCAAATCAGTTGAACGGTGTAGGAATTACAACGGTTTCTATATGTGCCTCCCACTTTTAAGGGGACTGCTATGTAGCCTATCCTATTCACCCACCACTCACACCAATGTCACTGTGTACCCTGTGCACGGACTGCTCTGTAGGATAGTCACAGTGTGCCCTGTGCACAGACTGCTATGTAACCTATCCTATTCACCCACCACTCACACCAATGTCACTGTGTGCTCTGTGCACAGACTGCTATGTAACCTATCCTATTCACCCACCACTCACACCAATGTCACTGTGTGCTCTGTGCACAGACTGCTATGTAACCTATCCTATTCACCCACCACTCACACCAATGTCACTGTGTGCTCTGTGCACAGACTGCTACGTAACCTTACAAGCACGAATAATGTTCATTAATGTCCCAATAGTGACTTTTCTTCCAAAACAATTTTCCTTCTCCACGTTCTCTTTAGGGTACCTCAATATTAGTAGACCTCAAAAAAAGAACACAGAAATATTCCACATAGCGTAATACTGTTTAATCACCACAAACAAGCAAATATTAGTGCACTTCTAGGGGTGAGTAATCCTTCGTACCAGAGCAAGGCAAAACATATGCATATCACAAGTAGATAAGTTCTCTATTATTCCCTCCAGGCCTGGATACCTCTACTCGGATATGTTGTTCTGGTTCCTCTCCTCTGGTCCTGCAGTGATTCCCCACCTTCACCGACGCGTTTCTACCATCAGGGTCTTTCTCAAGGTGATATATATAAAGTATATATATATTAGGGATGTGCAGGCTCGGATAGGTTCGAGTTTGCACTTTGAGTTCGGATTTTTCCCTCCAAAAAAACGGAACTCAGAACGAGGCAAAACGTCATCTTGCACGGACGAACATCATCATTCCTGGACTTTTGTCCATCGACCCACTTGCGAGCGGACAGCCACGCGAGTGGGTCTGAATCAGGCCCTAGGTCACATATACTAAGATAAGTCCAGGTTCTTATTATATACTCAGAAAGGGTATGCAATCGGGAAGCCGACTGCCTTAATACTGGCAGCCGGCTTCCCGACTGTCATATCCCGACCAGGCTGAGCGCTCACGACCGACTCGATGTTGCTCCACAGCGCATGCGCACGACGGAGCCGGCTCCGTCGTGCGCATGCGCGAGACCCGGCTAACGATGGGTGAACCGTCGTTAGGGGTCTCGTCGTAGACGGGGCGAGCTGTCGATGTTGAGTGACAGCTCGCCCCGTTTTCTGGGCGGGCCAGGGGCGTGCCTGGCCAAACGGAGGCGTTCCAGTAGGAACGCTTGCCGTTTGGGGGCGGCCCCACTGACATCATCAGTGATGTCAGTGGGGAGCTTCCTGCTCGATCAGAGCAGGAAGCTCCCTGGGGCTTAAGGTTGACGAGACCCTACCTTAGGGTCTCGTCGTAAGCCCTGATGGTCGCGATGGTCTTGACCATCGCGACCATCACCCTTGTCGGTCGTTAGAGCTGTGGGTATTAACCCACAGCCTAACGACCGTCATGGAGGCGGCCGTTCAGGATGCAAGCGGCCGCCCTGTTTCAGAACGACCGCTTGCATCCTACGTCTGCCTCTGAATGAGGCCCTGAGTGCCGAGTTTGACTGATATATATATATATATATATACAGTCAGGTCCATAAATATTGGGACATTGACAGAATTTTCATATTTTGGCCTCTATTCACCACCACAATGGCTTTGAAATGAAACAAACAAGATGTGATTTAACTGCAGACTTTCAGATTTAATTTGAGGGTAATTACATCCAAATCAGTTGAACGGTACAACGGTTTCTATATGTGCCTCCCACTTTTAAGGGGACTGCTATGTAGCCTATCCTATTCACCCACCACTCACACCAATGTCACTGTGTACCCTGTGCACGGACTGCTCTGTAGGATAGTCACAGTGTGCCCTGTGCACAGACTGCTATGTAACCTATCCTATTCACCCACCACTCACACCAATGTCACTGTGTGCTCTGTGCACAGACTGCTATGTAACCTATCCTATTCACCCACCACTCACACCAATGTCACTGTGTGCTCTGTGCACAGACTGCTATGTAACCTATCCTATTCACCCACCACTCACACCAATGTCACTGTGTGCTCTGTGCACAGACTGCTACGTAACCTTACAAGCACGAATAATGTTCATTAATGTCCCAATAGTGACTTTTCTTCCAAAACAATTTTCCTTCTCCACGTTCTCTTTAGGGTACCTCAATATTAGTAGACCTCAAAAAAAGAACACAGAAATATTCCACATAGGGGGTGTGGCCTGACTGCAGACCTGAGTGGCAGCACTGTACGGGAGCTCCGTCCGAGGAAGCCTGTAAACCCCTTCCTCAGCATATAAAGGGACTTTTTTTTCCCCCACATACTGGCTGTGGTGGAGCTAGGTGCAGGGGAAGTGAAATTAGCCTTCCCGGAATCGTTGGTGCGGAGGCGGGAGACCAGAGGCCTTCTCGCGCCAGAAGCCGCGGCCTAAATTTTGGGTCATCTGCCCGCGGCGGATCGTGGAGTGCCGCGCGGCTTGACGAAACTCCACACGGAGCT
Organism: Taudactylus pleione; assembly: GCA_031769625.1. Lineage (NCBI taxonomy): Eukaryota > Metazoa > Chordata > Amphibia > Anura > Myobatrachidae > Taudactylus > Taudactylus pleione. The sequence goes on from JAUIMM010000546.1 coordinate 1,061,070, forward strand.
GCCCTGCGGCTGCCGTGGATGCCGGGTCGCCTTCTACTAGCCGCTGTCCCCCGCCGGCCGACCTTATCCCTCTGAGTGGATCTACTTACCATCCGGGTGCCGCGGATCGTGGCCTGGAGCTCCGGCGGGGTCCCGCGTGGCGCTGCTGTAACGGGCGCTGCCCGGCGCTCCTGGTCGCGGTGAGTGCGTCCCCTGGTCCTTGCTTTCCTCAGCTGTGCCGGTTCTCTCCTCTCCCAGGGCTGCTGCTGACCAGACTCCATTAGACGCCTCTGAGGAGGCCGAGGGCGCCATTTTGGATCAGGGCTACATGCCCATAACATACTTGCTTCTTGCTGGTTCTGCACTTATCAACTTTCTGTATGCCCTATCCATTCCAATACTACAATCCCCCTATTGGATGAACATTGCATTCCTCTATATCTTCCTCATACCAGGATAATAGCATACATTGCTGTCATGTTTTTTCAGTGATTTACTTTCTCATCCCTATGAGACCTCCACAGCCCATATTTACCTAATACTACACTGTTGGTAACAGTAACCATCTATCTTCCCATATTTGCTATACGAAGACGCCAGTATGCCCAACAAAAGAGGCAAGTTGTCTACTCTCGCGCCTCCTATTAAATTTGTAGCACAGAGAACCACCGATTCTTCTTCTACTGGGAAATCTCCGCTGACAACTAAGGCTGTTCCTTCTCCTGTCCCTGACGTCAACCTTGATATTTCTGCTGATGCTCCGCTTACTGTCCGCACTCTTCACCAAATGCTTCAGGCATTCCGCACGGACCTTACCTCTGACTTTCAAGTGTCTATTAAGCAACTCACTACTGAAGTGACAGGTATTGGAGACCGCACGAATAACTTGGAGACTAAGATGCAAGAACTAGTCTCCTCGCATAATGACCTTCTAACCTCTCACAATTCGGTCCTTACGGAGTTGACGGCGGTCAAAAACAAATTGGCAGATTTAGAAGATAGATCCCGGAGGAACAACGTTAAAATTAGAGGCGTCCCGGAATCGGTATCAAATTCAGAACTTCAGTCCTTTGCTTTAAATATCTTTCAGAAGCTATTGCCATCTGTAGAAGTTCGGGACTTATTGATCGACCGCATTCATCGCCTACCTAAGCCCCGCTCAGCTCCAGCAGGTTCTCCCAGAGACGTTCTCCTGCGACTTCACTTCTTTCACATCAAAGAAGAGATACTCAGGGCGGCACGTGATTCGACAGATGTGGAAGTCCTTAATAACCTACAGTTGTTTCCTGATTTCTCGATTCATACTATAAATACACGGAGGACATTCCAACCTCTTACGAAGGCGCTTCGGGATAACGACATCCAGTATAGATGGGGGTTCCCGGTGAAGCTCCTAGTACGAAAAGATGGCTCGACATTTGTAATCTCTTCCCCGGAAGCTGGCGTTAAATTACTAGCAGAATGGGAGATTCCGGTCTCGATCCCTACACCTTCACAAGCTCTCCCTATCCAATCGGAGTGGTCTCGAGTGGGATGAAGCCGATTTTTGCTGCCTTTTCTGAAATCCCTTCCATTTTTCTTTTTTCCCAACGTCAGAACTCTGTTTCTTTCATAGATACAGATTTGGATTTCTTTTGCAGTCGTTTCATGTTATGTCGTTTCATAAGAACTTACTGGTGTAAAGGTCTGTTGTTTATTTACAACTTCTGTGTATTGTTTTGTTTACAATAAGTGGTTTACTGTTTGACTACAATAATCCCTTTCCCCTCCTCCTATCCTCTTTTCCATCATAATATGTATTGGGACTATCTCCCTGTTGTTAGGATGGAGAGGGGTAGGTAAATATGTTATATCATTATATGTTTATATTATGTCTCATAATAGGTCTCAGGGATGGGTATTGTCACGACCCGCCCCACATGTTAACCATGTTGCCGTATTGTTTTCTCACGGCAACTACTGTGGCCCGATATACCGGGCCTTTTGGGTTCTCTATTTTTCTTTTTTACCTTTGTTTTTTATTTTTCTCCTTCTTCTTTTTTTTTTATGTACATCTGTAACTTTTCCTTTTTGTTTTGCTGCTGTCTGACATGTATACTTGGAGGAGCTTACATTATACACTGTTTTCAATGTCCCAATGGTTAAGGTTCTTTCGCTAAATGTCAAGGGGCTTAATTCCCCACAAAAGAGACGCTTGGCTCTTTCTACTTTTCATCATCATAAGGCTAATATTGTAGCTCTCCAGGAGACACACTTCTCATCCTCAGCCCCCCCCGTATTTAAGGATCATAGATACCCTGTATGTTATACTGCTAAAAGCCCTCTCAAACGTAATGGAGTTGCTATACTGTTCCATGTTAACACTCCATTTGAATTACATAGGAAAGTGGAAGATGGGAATGGCAGGTTTCTTATTCTCATTGGGAAAGTTGAGGAGACTTTAGTTACTTTAGTATCTTTATATGCCCCCAATTCCCGACAGGTTCCCTTTTTACGAGACACCTTTGAGGAAATATCTAAAGTTAGACAAGGTGCTCTCATTTTGCTGGGTGACTTTAATTTAGTCCTCGATCCTAAACTAGACAGGTCCTCGCCGCAGGGACATTCCTCTTCCCCTCGTGTAACGGGCCCATCGCTGGCCTTTAAGAAATTATTGGCGGAATATGATTTGTATGACGCTTGGCGTACTTATCTACCTGATGAGAGGGATTATACCTTTTACTCTTCGGTCCACAATAGTTACTCCAGAATCGATTTAGTCCTTCTGGATAAACGAACTCTACAATCTACTAAAAAGGTTAAAATCCTCCCTATTGCTTGGTCTGACCACGCGCCTGTCCTGTGGATTTGGAGTATAGGCAAACACATTTCCTCTAAGCGTCCCTGGCGCCTTCCTGAGTATCAATTAAAAGACTCAGAGACTCGGCAGGCCCTAACAGATTCTCTTAAATTATATATTCAAACTAATTCCCCTACCGATACTTCTGTTTTCACACATTGGTGTGCCTTAAAAGCAGTACTCCGTGGTACTTCCATTCAAAAAGGAGCTCAATTTAAGGCTCGCTCTCGTGAATTACAGAATAATCTGGAAACGTCCCTTCGGTCCTTAGAGTCCCAAAATCAAAATCATCCCACTAGAGCATTGCGCAAACAACTCCAAGAAGTGCGAACGCAACTCCAAAAGCTCTTTATCTCACGTATGCAGGCGGCTTTTTCACGTTTACGACACAAGTTCTATACGGCCGGTAATAAAGCCTCCCGCCTACTAGCCCGGAAGCTGAGGGGCCAGCAAGCTCGCAATAGAATTAAATGTTTATTAACCCCCTCGGGAGCGAAATGCCTTAATCCTCTTGACATTGCCAATTTATTTTCGGATTATTATGCAAAATTATATAATCTACGTGAGGATCCCTCAATCCCCCAACCTTCAGCTACTGTTATATCCTCTTTCTTAGATAACCTATCTTTTCCCTCCCTGGATGCGGACGACCTGGAGTCTCTGAACGCCCCTTGGTCCTTGAAGGAAATTCAGGAAGTCATTCAGAAACTACCCAGGGGCAAAGCCCCTGGTCCTGATGGCTTTTCAAACTCCTTTTACTCTGTATTTACTGAAGCCCTCTCCCCAATTTTGCTAAATTTATTTACGGAAGCTTCCGATATTGGATCCTTCCCACCCGAAATGGTAGAAGCTCAAATAGTCACCATCCCGAAGCCTGGTAAAGACCCCTCTGAGAGTAAAAATTATAGACCCATCGCGCTCCTTAATACGGATGTGAAAATTTTTGCTAAATTAATCGCCAATCGTTTAAACCCACTGCTCCCCCGTCTGATACATCCTGATCAAGTTGGGTTTGTCCATGGGCGCCAGGCTCCTGATAACACCCGAAGGGTTTTGGATTTAGTGGAATGGGTATCGTTCAATAAGGGACAATGCCTTCTTTTATCCCTTGACGCTGAGAAGGCGTTTGATCGGCTTCACTGGGACTATATGCGTCAGGTTTTACATCGGTATGGATTTCGGGGCGATATTCTCCGATCCATTAATGCCCTTTACTCTGATCCCTCTGCTCGTGTCTTTAGTAATGGATTTCTCTCCTCACCCTTCTCAATCTCTAACGGCACAAGACAGGGGTGCCCACTCTCTCCACTAATATACGTGTTGGCCATAGAACCTCTTGCGCAAAAGATTCGACAATCATCTGAGTTCCCAGGGCTCTCTGTTTATGATACCTCCCATAAGTTATGTCTGTTTGCAGATGACGTTTTGTTGTTTGTCACCGACCCGGAGATTTCGCTGCCATCGCTCCAAGGCATTTTAGATACTTACAGCGCAGCATCCTATTATAAATTGAATGTTACAAAAACTGAAGCTTTACCTATTAATATTTCACCTTCTTATTTACGATCATTAAAGAGTCGTTATCCTTTTATTTGGAAAAAGTCTTCCCTATCCTATTTGGGAATTAATATACCTTCCTCTATTGATGGTGTCTTTACTGAAAATTATGCTCCCCTTTTGCTGCAATTGTCCTCTCTAGCCACTGCCTGGATGAGCCACGAGATCTCCTGGTTGGGCCGTATAGCGGCGTTCAAAATGATGCTCTTACCAAAACTGATGTACCTATTCCGTGCTATTCCATATGATGTCCCAGGGAGGCTACTGCAACAGATGCGCCGCTTGATGGTTTCATATATCTGGAAAGGCAAAGCTCATAAAATGGCTTATAGTCGCATGGTTCGTCCTAAACCTCAGGGAGGCCTTAATCTCCCTGACCTGACTAGATATCATGAAGCGGCCCTTCTTTCTCAAATATGTGACTGGTCTCTCCCTCCTGCAGTCAAACCCTGGGTTGATCTGGAGCATGCACTCCTGCGGCACTTTCCCCTCCCTGACCTTTTATGGATACCTTATAGATTGCGACCACAACCCCCTTTATTCCCTAAAACAATATTGGACACTTTAAAAGTTTGGGATAACAGTCTCTTGGCCCATTTCGATTTTGCCTTACCTACCAGAAATGTTTCCCTTCGGGCGCTGAGCAGGATCTTGCCTAATCTCAATTTGTCCTACTGGATGTCCTTGGGCATGGTGTCTTTCGCAGACTTTCTTTCCCCGTCCTCTTTAATATCATACACAGATTTGTGCATTAAGTACCCATTGGGATCATCAGCCTGGTTTTACTATCTCCAACTCACACATTGGTATGCTCTGATGAACACCGGCCCTACCGTATTCCAGACTCCACCACATCTAATTCTGAGTAAATTTAATAACCCCTCCTCTAGGGGTGCAATATCTTTTTGGTATTCCGTACTCTCCCCCATAGCCCCGACGGTTAAGTCCCCTGCTCAGCTCCGGTGGGAGGCAGATCTTCAACGTACCTTTACCTTCTCCCAATGGGAGACTATCTATTTCTCTACCTTCTCTATATCTAAATGCACTAACCATATTGAGATGTATGTAAAACTTTTAAATAGATTATATTTGACACCCTCTAAATTGCATAAAATTTGGCCTACAGTCTCAAAGTTCTGTTGGCGTCTCTGTCATTCTGAAGGATCTATTTTTCATGTCTTCTGGGATTGCCCTGTAATACGCCCCTTTTGGGAGGAAGTGTTCAATCTTATTAAAGATGTCCTGGGTCTCACCTTAATCCCAGATCCTTCCCTCGCCCTTCTCCACTGGTACCCAATCTCTGTACCCAAATCTGACCGATATGTTCTTGGCCATATTCTGATTTCTGCTAAAGCTACTATCGCTCAGAGTTGGAAATCCCCTTCCCCTCCCCCATTTGCCAAAGTCATAACTAAAACACAATCCCATTTTGAAATGGAGACGAGGGAGGCTCCTCACTCTATGACTATTTCATCCCCTACTGTAAAATGGTATCCTTGGTATCTGTATGTCACAAATGGAGGACCGCCACCCCTATCCCTACCCTCTCCGGTTCCTCAGGGTGCCTCTCCTTTTGATCTAAATGAGACTCCAGAGCGGGACTAGCACATCTAAGTACATGTTCAGGCAGCTATGGTTCCTTTATTGGTTCCTTTTTTTTTTTTTTTTTTGTTTGTTTGATGTCTTCAAGTGTACTGCCACATCCTTTTATTTTATGTATGTTCCCCCCCCTTTTTTTTTTTTTCTTTTTTTCTCTTTCTGTACCCCATAAAAATTTTGTACTATATTCAATAAAAATTTAATGATGAAAAAAAAAGAAATATTCCACATAGCGTAATACTGTTTAATCACCACAAACAAGCAAATATTAGTGCACTTCTAGGGGTGAGTAATCCTTCGTACCAGAGCAAGGCAAAACATATGCATATCACAAGTAGATAAGTTCTCTATTATTCCCTCCAGGCCTGGATACCTCTACTCGGATATGTTGTTCTGGTTCCTCTCCTCTGGTCCTGCAGTGATTCCCCACCTTCACCGACGCGTTTCTACCATCAGGGTCTTTCTCAAGGTGATATATATAAAGTATATATATATTAGGGATGTGCAGGCTCGGATAGGTTCGAGTTTGCACTTTGAGTTCGGATTTTTCCCTCCAAAAAAACGGAACTCAGAACGAGGCAAAACGTCATCTTGCACGGACGAACATCATCATTCCTGGACTTTTGTCCATCGACCCACTTGCGAGCGGACAGCCACGCGAGTGGGTCTGAATCAGGCCCTAGGTCACATATACTAAGATAAGTCCAGGTTCTTATTATATACTCAGAAAGGGTATGCAATCGGGAAGCCGACTGCCTTAATACTGGCAGCCGGCTTCCCGACTGTCATATCCCGACCAGGCTGAGCGCTCACGACCGACTCGATGTTGCTCCACAGCGCATGCGCACGACGGAGCCGGCTCCGTCGTGCGCATGCGCGAGACCCGGCTAACGACGGGTGAACCGTCGTTAGGGGTCTCGTCGTAGACGGGGCGAGCTGTCGATGTTGAGTGACAGCTCGCCCCGTTTTCTGGGCGGGCCAGGGGCGTGCCTGGCCAAACGGAGGCGTTCCAGTAGGAACGCTTGCCGTTTGGGGGCGGCCCCACTGACATCATCAGTGATGTCAGTGGGGAGCTTCCTGCTCGATCAGAGCAGGAAGCTCCCTGGGGCTTAAGGTTGACGAGACCCTACCTTAGGGTCTCGTCGTAAGCCCTGATGGTCGCGATGGTCTTGACCATCGCGACCATCACCCTTGTCGGTCGTTAGAGCTGTGGGTATTAACCCACAGCCTAACGACCGTCATGGAGGCGGCCGTTCAGGATGCAAGCGGCCGCCCTGTTTCAGAACGACCGCTTGCATCCTACGTCTGCCTCTGAATGAGGCCCTGAGTGCCGAGTTTGACTGATATATATATATATATATATATACAGTCAGGTCCATAAATATTGGGACATTGACAGAATTTTCATATTTTGGCCTCTATTCACCACCACAATGGCTTTGAAATGAAACAAACAAGATGTGATTTAACTGCAGACTTTCAGATTTAATTTGAGGGTAATTACATCCAAATCAGTTGAACGGTACAACGGTTTCTATATGTGCCTCCCACTTTTAAGGGGACTGCTATGTAGCCTATCCTATTCACCCACCACTCACACCAATGTCACTGTGTACCCTGTGCACGGACTGCTCTGTGGGATAGTCACAGTGTGCCCTGTGCACAGACTGCTATGTAACCTATCCTATTCACCCACCACTCACACCAATGTCACTGTGTGCTCTGTGCACAGACTGCTATGTAACCTATCCTATTCACCCACCACTCACACCAATGTCACTGTGTGCTCTGTGCACAGACTGCTATGTAACCTATCCTATTCACCCACCACTCACACCAATGTCACTGTGTGCTCTGTGCACAGACTGCTACGTAACCTTACAAGCACGAATAATGTTCATTAATGTCCCAATAGTGACTTTTCTTCCAAAACAATTTTCCTTCTCCACGTTCTCTTTAGGGTACCTCAATATTAGTAGACCTCAAAAAAAGAACACAGAAATATTCCACATAGCGTAATACTGTTTAATCACCACAAACAAGCAAATATTAGTGCACTTCTAGGGGTGAGTAATCCTTCGTACCAGAGCAAGGCAAAACATATGCATATCACAAGTAGATAAGTTCTCTATTATTCCCTCCAGGCCTGGATACCTCTACTCGGATATGTTGTTCTGGTTCCTCTCCTCTGGTCCTGCAGTGATTCCCCACCTTCACCGACGCGTTTCTACCATCAGGGTCTTTCTCAAGGTGATATATATAAAGTATATATATATTAGGGATGTGCAGGCTCGGATAGGTTCGAGTTTGCACTTTGAGTTCGGATTTTTCCCTCCAAAAAAACGGAACTCAGAACGAGGCAAAACGTCATCTTGCACGGACGAACATCATCATTCCTGGACTTTTGTCCAGGAATGATGATGTTCGTCTGTGCAAGATGACGTTTTGCCTCGTTCTGAGTTCCGTTTTTTTGGAGGGAAGAATCCGAACTCAACATGCAAACTCGAACCTATCCGAGCCTGCACATTCCTAATATATATATATATATATATATATATATATATATATAATTACAAATTAGCAGTTTGGTTGTGGCTCAGATCTTCCCCTCAAGTTCGGATCTCAAGACAGGGCAAAATGTCATTTTGCACGGACATATTGGCCATCCAGCTTCACCAACGTCCAAGACATTACTGCTAGCACAAAGAAACCTAAACCCAATTCCAATCCCCCTAGTGCCGTAACAAGTTATAGTATAGGTATGGCCATCGACCTTCGATGGTTTTGAAACGGTCAATGGTCTATTGCTGATCACAAGTGTTGTTGCCATCAATGGCGGTGGCCTAAAATGTGAGATCTGCGTATGCACAGCACTCTTGCCAGTAAGGTGCTTAAAACCATCTATCATTGATGGTAGAGCCATGGCCATCACTACAATAATAAAGATAAACATTTCCTGTTATCTTCTTTCAACTAAGAATAGGAAACACTCAAATCACACGTGTCCTCAGGCTCTGCAATCAATGCCGCACCATCGATGGCGGCGACCTATGCCGGGAAAACATCGGCAGCGCTGGACCGATGGTTGAGGTCTGCGCCCACTTCACCAGCGATGGTTTCTATTCTACATCCTTCGATGGCGTCTCTGTCCCCCGGGGACAGGGTGACATGGTGAGGATCGTGGGTTTGGCGGTTCATGATGATCACACACCGATATAAGCACGGGTGAGTGATCTGTGCTGAGTTTTGGTAGCGGCGGCAAAATTTGGCATCGGAGGCGGACTTTTGCAGCCAATCCTGCATTGCTCTCGTCACACTGACGTCACGTGACCCGCAGAAACAGGAAGTCAGGTGACCGCACACAGAGCGGAGAGGGTCGGGTGGAGCGCTCGGGGCGAGACGAGAGCGGCTGCGTGCCGGGCTGCATGGAGATTCCCCACCTCCCTTCCCCTCCGGCACTGGAGCGGATCAGGGAGGCGGGGCCTGGTCTGGAGAGAGGCGCCATTGATGTTACTGGCAGCATGCGGGTAATAATGACAGTATCAGCCCTTATTGCATGTCTCTATATTTGTATAGTGTGAGTTACAACCATGCTGAGCCATACTCCCTATACTTTACTATAGCCTCATTATGCAGCATGCGTTGGCGTATCTCACTCCCCCATTGGTTATTGGTGGTCCTGTACCATATATATATATATATATATATATATATTTATTTATACCAGTCACACAGTCTCCTATCCCACATATACCCATTCAGATGTGTCCTGCTTCATCGTTGCGACTCGCCGCACGCCCGCGAATGTGCATGTGCATCTTGATTGTTGCCTCAATCCATGAGATTACTGTGCCGTACGCAGCGAATCTCATGTTGTGATGCGCGCACACATTCGCTGCAACAGCGTCAAAGATGAGCGAGGACACATCTGTAAACGGGAGGATTCTACTAAGTGCAGGTTTCCGCTGTACACTGTAGGTAATTACAGGAGGAAAGCACCAAAGGGGTGCAAAGCAAAGAGACAGCGAGGTTCCCTTCCCGGATAACCGGCGTTATCTTACCGTGTGAGGTTCTCATGGCGACTCCAGGGCTGATTGATTCTTTCCCGCACTGGGGGACTGTGACCCTCCATGCTGGCCATGTTTATTGGGAATGTAGTTATACTGTTTTGTTAACAGAGTTCAGTAACAAATACAGTGATAAGGATCCCTACATCTGTATGTAATATGGCATGCTTGCCTACACTACCAGAACGTCCGGGAGGCTTCCCGAGTGAAATGGGCGACCGATAACAATACTTAAGCAGAATCGGGGCACCGTGGCTCTGCCCCCGCTTGCTGCTGATAATCATGCCATTGTGTTACATGGCCTGGGCCACAATTGTGCCTTTACCGCCCCCTCCCCAGCCTTACCCTCTTTACTGCACCACGTCCCACACACAGAGCCAACCTGGCTGCCCCCTCCCGGAAGAGGCAGCTAGTAAGTTGGCAAGTATGGTTTGTAGTATATACAATCTCCTATCCCACATAGACACATGTATTCTATCAGTGGTGGGCAACAGGTGTGCTCCAGAATATTGCTCCCAATTTTTGTTACAAGGCAAAACATAAGACTGAACAGGAGTAGCTGACTTACCCTTGACTTCCGCTGTCCCTCCTCTTGTGGGCCTCAGAGTTCTGGAGGCTACGTAAGGGAGGTCTAATGGGCAAACAAGGGATATATGAGGAGGTCTGATGGGCATGTAGGGGTGGCCTGATAGCCATTAGCATCAGACACCCAGTAGCCATCCCCGTGTGTCAGAAGTACTGAACCCGACCCAGAGCCCCATCACTGTGCCTCCACCTCACTCACTGATACATGAGAGACACAATGACCAGAAGATCCTGGAACTCACCAACAAGATCATTCAGCTGCTGACTGGAGAGGTGACTGCTGGGAATGGGACATTATACAGTAACACCAGGGAATGTGTCTGGGTGATGACTGTATCCTTGTGTGTGACAGGTTCCTATAAGGTGTGAGGACATCACTGTTTATGTCTCCATGCAGGAGTGGGAGTATATAGAGGAACACAAGGGTCTGTACAAGGATGTGATGATGGAGAATCACTGGCCCCTCACATCACTGGGTAAGAGGAGAGTTTCATGTATCACAAGGTTTCAAGGGCCACCAAGATGCAGTATATTTGTAGAAATAAAGGTACAAGGCACAGACCATTGCTGTATGCAAGATTATATTCACTTCCTGATAGACAGAGAAGTATAATACAGTGGGAATATAGGATCTGGAAAAGGGGAATCGGTATGATTTACTGCCGGCCGCAGGCAAGAAAGAGGCAGGGTGCTGACAGGTGCAGGGTGCTAGAATGAACATAGACAGGGGACGGTAGATGCAAGTTCTACACCTGGTGGCTGACACACGTCAGGACACGTGGTGCCTGACACACAGCAGGTAATAATAATATTAGTTTAAATATATGTATATATAAAAGTAACTGTATGTGGATTATGGTAATTTCTTCTTTAGGGTCCATATGCTCCACAGGGAGACCTTGGGGTGTAGGTGGTGGATCAGGAATCCGAGCACCACGCAGTTACAGTTTTTTAGCTCCCAGGATGCACTGGTTCACTCTCCCTATACCCCGCCCCCGAGCCAAAGACACCTCAGTTTCGTGGGTGCCCGGCCGTAGTCGGTCACCATTACGCAGGGTGCCAGAGGTGGACCTCATGGCCTCCCGACACAATCACAAACTGCCAATGTACGGGTCCAGAACAAGAGATGCCGAAGCAACCATTGTAGACGCATTTTCAGTGAAGTGGACCATCCAGTTTGAGTACCTATTCCCTCCAGTCTCCCTTCTTCCTCAAGTTCTTTGGAAGTTCAAACAAGACGGAGGCACTGTCATGCCGGTGTCTCCAGCATGGTCCAGACGTCATTGGTACTCAGATCTTCAGAGTCTCTCCATCGACACTCCGATCCTGCTACCTCAACGACTGGGCCTGTTGCCTCATGGTCCTTGCCTTTACCCGGATCTGGATTGTCTGTCTTTGACGGCGTTGCTCTTGAGACATCCCTCCTGATGTCCAAAGGGTTCTCTAACTCTGTAGTCAAAACTATGCTCAGAGCGCTTAAGCCAGCTTCTGCTCGGATCTACCACAGAGTGTGGCACACATATTTCCAATGGTGTCATCCCGGAAAATACGACCCCCAGGTGTATAGAGTTTCCAGAGTCCTGGCTTTCCTTCAAGCTGGTTTGGACCTTTTACTCCGCCTGGCCTCACTGCAGGTGCATGTCTCTGCTCTGTCAGTGTGGTTCCAACAAAGTCTTGCTCCGCTACTGGATAGCCACACCTTCCTCCAGGGTGTCCTCCGGATTCAACCTCCCTTTGTCCTCCCCAGTGGCTCATTTAGTTTTGGTGGTTGTTCTTCAGGCCCTACAGGGTCCTTCATTTGAACCACTAGATTCGTTAGAACTCAGGTGGTGAACAGCTAAGACTCCTTTACTTTTGTCAATTGCATCTACCAGAAGGGTGTCAGAATTGGGGGCGCTCTCCTGTCGCTCCCCTTTTCTGATATTTCTCTAGGAAAGGGCTGTGCTTCGTACTCGCCCTGGGTTCCTTCCTAAAGTGGTTTCTAGTTTCCACATTAATGAGGAAATTATTGTCCCAGCCTTTCAATCACTGGACCTCTTGGCAGGTGAAGCCTCTTTGGATGTGGTCCGCGACCTCAGGATTTATGTGGACCGTACCAGTTCCCTCTGAAGATCGGACTCCTTATTTGTGCTCTATGGATTTCACAAGAAGGGGATGGCCAGCCAATAAATAAACATTGGCTAGATGGCTTTGTATGACTATCTCAGAGGCTTACATGCAGGCAGACCTTCCTGTTCCGGCTTCTGTTACTGTTCATTCTACTTGGTCTGTGGGTCCCTCGTGGGTAGTTTGCCGTGGCGCCTTGGCTGTTCAGCTTTGTAAGGCGGCCACGTGGTCTTCTGTCCAGACCTTTCTCAGATTCTATGCCTGTAATACCTTCGCCTCTCAGGATGCTTCCTTTGGGCGCCGGATTCTCTTCTCAGTGCAGGAGTGTCTCCTCCCTTGAAGAACTGCTTTGGGACATCCCCAAGGTCTCCCTGTGGAGCCTATGAACCCAGAAGAAGAAAATAAGAGTTCTGGTAAGAACTTACCTTTGTTAACTCTCTTTCTTCGAAGTCCATAGGGTCCACAGGGCACCCGCCCTGATGCACCTGGCTTCATATGGGCTATCCTGATGGTCACCAGTTTCCCGTCTCCTTCTCTGTGAGTGTGTTTCTTGAGTGTACCAGTCTTCCTTCTCTCTTCTCCTTCTCCGGGCCTTTGGCTGATTACCAACTGAGGTGTCTCTGGCTCGGGGGGGGGGCGGTGTATAGGGAGAGTGGATCAATGCATCCTGGGAGCTTTAACTGCGTGGTGCCCGAATTCTTGATCCACCACCTGCACTCCAAGGTCTCCCTGTGGACCCTATGGACTTTGAAGAAAGAGAGTTAACAAAGGTAAATTCTTACCATAACGCTCATTTTTGCAATTAAACTCTAATGCATACACACACCTTCCTTAGTACTAGTACTTAGTACCAAAACTAAATGTTTTGATAGTCATGTTTAAAATCATGACCTGTGTGTTTGGATTGTAACACTGCTCACTCCTCTTGATTGGCTAATCTTGCCTATGTAGAGAGACATTCTTTCAACATGTATATCGATGTGCGGTGAGTGATTATTATTGTGATCTCATGTTTGTGTGTTTGATGAATGTACATCTTGTGTGTACTCTCTGCATTTGGTTGCGCTAACAAAGACGGTCTTGGTGTTAGCTCTGGGATAGACGTGAATGTAGATGTGTGTAATGTATATTAATCTGATGGTGTACGTTTTATGCTTTAGGCTCGTAATATAGGTGATGTGATGAAAGTTCTTGCTGGTTAATGAGTTGTTGTGCAGTCCTGTACACCGAAATGATACAATAAAGTTATCTTCTTCCTACTATTGAGGCAATGTTATTGTCTATGTTTAGTCCTCCAGGATGCAGGACACTGCGACCACTGCTAGAACACAGCAGTAGTGATTGGTTTACATGACACATTATAAAAACTACACATAACCCATTTTCTTTATTATAAGAAGTAGGTCCGGCAGCTCCCGCAATGTAGATGACCCGCCTACAGTGCAAGAACCCATCTATTATCTGATAATCACATATATACAATGTAATCAGTCACTGTGTGTCTCCTACAGATGGAGCCAGTAACAGAAATACCCCAGAGAGATGTCCCCGTCCTCTTTATTCCCAGGATGATACAGAGGAGAATCACAGTGTCCCACAGGAGCATCAGGTAGGTGGGATTTAGGGTCTTGCCAGATGACAAAATCCCAAAGAGACTTCTTTCTATATAATCTTTAGAGCTGCTTTGTGGGTCTTATATACTTATACTTTTTTCTCTAAAAGCCCTGACTTTTCCAATACATTTATGCATGCATATATATATATATATATATATATATATATATATATATATATATATATATATAAATAAATCAGATACCAACATAAATTATCTGAACTTGGTAACGGCTCTGCTTTATTACAATCCAGGCCCGGTTATGGACTGAATCACAAAGTATGTGATAACAGAAGGATATGAGAGCGCTTCAGTGTAATATGTCTTAAATAAACATAATGAGAACTTCTCTTATTAGATCACCAATGCAATGTGATCTATAATAAACCACAAGCTAAGTGATGACCAGTTTAGTAGATTGCCTGACTTAGGCATTAGAAATTAGGGTTTATGTGAAATCTCCAGAGCCAGACAAGGCTAAAGCTCTATTTGGTCCAGTGTGTATCCTGAGCTTCTAGGGAAGATCTGCTGGTTTGCTAGGGCTTAAGCAGTCACTGCAACACATGACACAGAATGGGAGGCAACCCTACGCGTTTCATCGCTCACAAATCGTTCAGAGAGATATTCTTTTGTTTCCTCTCACTATTTTATTAAAGTATTATGTTGTGGATTACTTAGGGTGAAGACCTGACTGTTTTTAAGAAAGAAGATATGGAGGAAGAAGAGACGTATGTGATGGTTGATCAGCAGTGTAAGGAGGAGGAAGTCCCTACAGATATCATCACACGTGAGTAATAATCAATAAGTACAAAGGACCTGTCGGGAAAGGACGCAATAGCTGCATCTTCTTCGGACGCAGCTCCTTTGCTGAAATACGGTAACGCTGCAGGAGGCGTCTTGCGTAAATAGACGCCTCCTGCTGGCTTCTGTGATCTGCAGCTGCGTCTGAAGTCGCATCATCGGGACCCCTGCTTGAACATCGGTCATCTGAGTGATCTTCGGGTTACTCAGGATGGCCGGTGCTTTCATACATAAGGAGCTCGCAGGAGATCTGCACATGTACAGGACAGATCCTGCTCATGAATTCATTCTCCTTAATCTGTCACTACAGAAATCTTTTCCTACACCCTCCTCTGTCACTACAGTCTAATGAGTGAAATGTATATGCATAGTTGGGGAGTCAGGAGCCATCAGCCCCTATTATACTCCTGCTCTCCTCCTCGCATCATGTCATTGTGTGTTACCAGCCCAGAGATCTGACCAGTCTCCTCCCCACACTCTCTGGTGTATCTCATACATCAGGAGCCATCAGCCCCTATTATACTCCTGCTCTCCTCCTCACATCATGTCACTGTGTGTTACCAGCCCAGAGATCTGACCAGTCTCCTCCCCACACTCTCTGGTGTATCACATACATTAGGAGCCATCAGCCCCTATTATACTCCTGCTCTCCCCTCACATCATGTTACTGTATGTTACCAGCTCAGAGATCTGACCAGTCTCCTCCCCACACTCTCTGGTGTATCTCATACATCAGGAGCCATCAGCCCCTATTATACTCCTGCTCTCCTCCTCACATCATGTCACTGTGTGTTACCAGCCCAGAGATCTGACCAGTCTCCTCCCCAAACCCTCTGGTATATCTCATACATCAGGAGCCATCAGCCCCTATTATATTCCTGCTCTCCTCCTCACATCATGTCACTGTGTGTTACCAGCCTAGAGATCTGACTGGTGTATCTCATACATCAGGAGCCATCAGCCCCATGAAGCATATAGCATGTAATAGGTGTGTGATTTTAAATGATGCTGCTACAAGTTAGCAGGATTTTTTAAGATCCTGGGCAAAGCTAGTAAGGGGCACAGTATGTTACTGCACAGAGAAACGGTCCTACTAAAGTGGATATTGGTGAATTCTTCGGGTAATCGATTGATTGGAGGCTTCTCTAGTTAGAAGCAGAGATAGTCTCACTTCTCAACTTCAGATGCTCCTTTACCTATGGCCTTGGTATCGCCTACTGATACCAACCATTAGTGGGGGTAAGGGGACAGATGAGTCTTATGAAGATGATGTTCCCTGTTTTCATAAAACAGTATATTAATTGGATATGCGCTCAGACAGAACAGTATTATGATGCGGGTGGGTACTTTTTAGGAAACCGGACTAATGTTTAGCTCTTTCCCTGCAACAGCTGGTCGGCATGCCCGGAAGTGTTACTTGGAATATGGCTGCCAAAATACAGGAGGCGTTAATTACTATTTTTGTCTCCATAAAGGGGATCATTATGGTCAAGGTGGATTAAATTGAATGTTTTAAATAATAAAATGATATACTTTATGGGGGGCAGCACAGAGTCAGACTAGTGTCCAGCCCAGAACAGGGTATATATGAAAGTATGTTTTGATGCATAAATAATTTATTAATGAAATTAATAGTGGCACACCTGTCAAACCGTAATGCAGGGGTCCTAAGGTGAGCACAGAAACCTCCAATGTAGCAGAAGGGCAGGTAAGGACCCCCCATTGAGGGGTTATGATGCTGCTTGAGAACTAAGACATGGGGAGCTGTTGTTATCCCCCATCTCTTATGGTCCAGTAAAGTGGGTTACAGGAGCGTCTCCAGTACCCAAAGGTTGTATGTAGCCATCACACATTAGCCCTGCCAGCAGATGGATGTACAGTTGCACATCCTGGCTTCAACTGAATCCAGGAGATGCACTGCCTCCTAGCAATCCAGCTGTCCCGGGATCTGGCCACTCATCCCGTGGAGCCAACTTCAACGTGAAGATAGAGCCAGAGCAAGATGAAAGATTAAATCTACCACACTTAGGGGCACCATAGCGTAGAACTTTAGTCTATTCTCCCAGCTGTTCTTTGTTGAATTCTGTCTCTGGAGTCAACGCTCAGCCTGCTACCCAGCAGTACTGATCCAAAGTAATTAAATCAAGAGGAACCAGCCACTGCCACCAGGTGTTGCAGCAGCTATTGCAAACACTAGTAAGTAAGCAGTCCCAGGATTTTGGTGAAGGGTCCAATCTGGTGATGGCAGCAGATAGTCTCTTACAATTAGTGCACAGTTGAGTCTCTTACAATTAGTGCACAGTTGAGACTCACAGTGGTGAGTGTTTGGTGGCCAGTTACCACCACTATCGGTAAGTGGTGGTAATGCTTTTTGGGAAAAATGACTGCTATAAGTGAAGCTACCATTCCTGGTTCTGAAAGCATATTACATGTGGGAATATTGTTCACCATGCTGTCTTTTCTGGTCAATTGAAGCTTTGGACCTATTAGCACCTTGGCATAATATGGCTGGACACTAATAAAATAAGTCCCACAATCTTCTGTGCTAGTGGTCAGCGCTAACAGTCTCAATGCTTCCATTCAGCTGGCTGCCCTGGTGACTTTAAGTATCAGCAGGTTTATGGTATAGATCAGGCCTGGCCAACCTGTGACTCTCCAGCTATTGTACATCTACAAGTCCCAGCAAACCCTCCTACCGATAAGCTGGTAAAGCATACTGGAACTTGTAGTTTCACAACAGCTGGAGAGCAACAGGCCTGGTATAGAGTCTACCTGCAGATCCCACTTGGTGATATTTAAGAACTGCGTACAAATACAGGACATACATTACCCGAAGTGGCAAGTATTGTCAAGGGTGCATGCCAAGCCTACTTACATGTTATTCTCAAGTAGTATATATACAATATAATCAGTCACTGTGTGTCTCCTACAGATGGAGCCAGTTACAGGGATACCCCAGAGAGATGTCCTCATTTTTCCCAGGAAGATACAGAGGAGAATCACAGTGTCCCACAGGAGGATCAGGTAGGTGGAATTGAGGGTCTCACCCAATACTAAAGTGGTTTGTACTATATGATCTGTAGAGCAACTTTGTGTGCCCTTATACACTGATATTCTTCTTTTTAATCTCAATTAATAAAATCAGACATTGTCAAACCGTTATTTCATTGTCTTTGGGTTCATTAGGGTGACGATGTGACTAATATTAAGGAAGAAGATATAAAAGAGGAAGAGGAGACGTATGTGATGGGTGATCAGCAGTGTAAGGAGGAGGAAATCCCTACAGCTATCAGCACAGGTGAGTAATAATCATTAAGTACAGAACAGTCACATATTCTCCTTGTTCTGTCACTACAGCCATCTCTTATCCTACACCCTCCACTGTCACTACAGCCATCTCTTATCCTACACCCTCCTCTGTCACTACAGGAATCTCTTATCCTACTCCCTCCTCTGTCACTACAGCCATCTCTTATCCTACACCCTCCTCTGTCACTACAGCACTCTCTTATCCTACACCCTCCTCTGTCACTACAGGAATCTCTTATCCTACACCCTCCTCTGTCACTACAGCCATCTCTTATCCCACACCCTCCTCTGTCACTACAGCAATCTCTTATCCTACACCCTCCTCTGTCACTACAGGAATCTCTTATCCTACTCCCTCCTCTGTCACTACAGCCATCTCTTATCCTACACCCTCCTCTGTCACTACAGCACTCTCTTATCCTACACCCTCCTCTGTCACTACAGCAATCTCTTATCCCACACCCTCCTCTGTCACTACAGCCATCTCTTATCCTACACCCTCCTCTGTCACTACAGCAATCTCTTATCCTACACCCTCCTCTGTCACTACAGCAATCTCTTATCCTACACCATCCTCTGTCACTTCAGCCATCTCTTATCCTACACCCTCCTCTGTCACTACAGCACTCTCTTATCCTACACCTTCCTCTGTCACTACAGCAATCTCTTATCCTACACCTTCCTCTGTCACTACAGCAATCTCTTATCCTACACCATCCTCTGTCACTACAGCCATCTCTCATCCTACACCCTCTTCTGTCACTACAGCAATCTCTCATCCTACACCCTCCTCTGTCACTACAGCAATCTCTTATCCTACACCCTCCTCTGTCACTACAGTAATCTCTTATCCTACAACCTCCTCTGTCACTACAGCCGTCTCTTATCCTACACCCTCCTCTGTCACTACAGCAATCTCTTATCCTACACCCTCCTCTGTCACTACAGCCATCTCTTATCCTACACCTTCCTCTGTCACTACAGCCATCTCTTATCCTACACCCTCCTCTGTCACTACAGCAATCTCTTATCCTACACCCTCCTCTGCCTCTGTAACTACAGCAATCTCTTATCCGACACTCTCCTCTGTCACTACAGCCATCTCTTATCCTACACCCTCCTCTGTCACTACAGCCATATCTTATCCTACACCCTCCTCTGTCACTTCAGCCATCTCTTATCCTACACCCTGCTCTGTCACTACAGCCATATCTTATCCTACACCCTCCTCTGTCACTTCAGCCATCTCTTATCCTACACCCTCCTCTGTCACTACAGCAATCTCTTATCCTACACCATCCTCTGTCACTACAGCCATCTCTTATCCTACACCCTCCTCTGTCACTACAGCCATCTCTTATCCTACACCCTCCTCTGTTACTTCAGCCATCTCTTATCCTACACCCTCCTGTCACTACAGCACTCTCTTATCCTACACCTTCCTCTGTCACTACAGCAATCTCTTATCCTACACTCTCCTCTGTCACTACAGCAATCTCTTATCCTACACCCTGCTCTGTCACTACAGCAATCTCTTATCCTACACCCTCCTCTGTCACTACAGCAATCTCTTATCCTACACCCTCCTCTGTCACTACAGCAATCTCTTATCCTACACCCTCCTCTGTCACTACAGCAGTCTCTTATCCTACACCCTCCTCTGTCACTACGGCAATCTCTTATCCTACACCATCCTCTGTCACTTCAGCCATCTCTTATCCTACACCCTCCTCTGTCACTTCAGCCATCTCTTATCCTACACCCTCCTGTCACTACAGCACTCTCTTATCCTACACCTTCCTCTGTCACTACAGTAATCTCTTATCCTACAACCTCCTCTGTCACTAAAGCCATCTCTTATCCTACACCCTCCCCTGTCACTACAGCAATCTCTTATCCTACACCCTCCTCTGTCACTACAGCACTCTCTTATCCTACACCCTCCTCTGCCTCTGTCACTACAGTAATCTCTTATCCTACACTCTCCTCTGTCACTACAGCCATCTCTTACCCTACACTCTCCTCTGTCACTACAGCACTCTCTTATCCTACACCTTCCTCTGTCACTACAGCAATCTCTTATCCTACACCCTCCTCTGTCACTACAGCACTCTCTTATCCTACACCCTCCTCTGTCACTACAGCAATCTCTTATCCTACACCTTCCTCTGTCACTACAGCACTCTCTTACCCTACACCCTCCTCTGTCACTACAGCAATCTCTTATCCTACACCCTCCTCTGTCACTACAGCCATCTCTTATCCTACACCCTCCTCTGTCACTACAGCAATCTCTTATCCTACACCCTCCTCTGTCACTACAGCAGTCTCTTATCCTACACCCTCCTCTGTCACTACGGCAATCTCTTATCCTACACCCTCCTCTGCCTCTGTCACTACAGTAATCTCTTATCCTACACCCTCCTCTGTCACTACAGCCATCTCTTACCCTACACTCTCCTCTGTCACTACAGTAATCTCTTATCCTACACCCTCCTCTGTCACTACAGCCATCTCTTATCCTACACCCTCCTCTGTCACTACGGCAATCTCTTATCCTACACCCTCCTCTGCCTCTGTCACTACAGTAATCTCTTATCCTACACTCTCCTCTGTCACTACAGCTATCTCTTACCCTACACTCTCCTCTGTCACTACAGCAATCTCTTATCCTACTCCCTCCTCTGTCACTACAGTAATCTCTTATCCTACACCCTCCTCTGTCACTACAGCAATCTCTTATCCTACACCCTGCTCTGTCACTACAGTAATCTCTTATCCTACACCCTCCTCTGTCACTACGGCAATCTCTTATCCTACACCCTCCTCTGCCTCTGTCACTACAGTAATCTCTTATCCTACACTCTCCTCTGTCACTACAGCCATCTCTTACCCTACACACTCCTCTGTCACTACAGCAATCTCTTATCCTACACCCTCCTCTGTCAGTACAGACTAAGGGAAAGTATCTGCCCAGTGTAGAGTCCACAACTGTCATCTCCTTTTTGACTTCTGCTCTCCTTCCAACATCATTTCATGGTGTGCGATCAATTCATTTGCACTTGCACTGTAGCATTTTACATACATCAGTATTAGAGACACGATCATAACGTAGTGATTCAGTCACTTGCCATTATTCAGGATCCTCACCTGTTGCTGTTGCCCATCTGTGCCTTGCTCCTTTCCGTCCGGATGTTTCTCTCTGCTCTGGCCATCATCATTCTGTTGCTATTTCCTACACCAGGGCTTGACAAATTTTTCTAAAATCTTGGAGCCAGGATGAAATTGTACGAGCCAGACCGCCCCCACATACCCCCCCCCTCAAAAAAACAAAAAATTACAGGAGTAACGAGCACAGCTGTGTGTGTGTTATGCAACTGTTATATACACTATACTAGTCCACAAAATGGTCACAGTTGAATGGATACAGTAAAATGGAGGCCCCCTCACTGCTCTGCACAGCTCCCCTGCACCACCCTCCAGTAATAGCGGACCACATTTCACATAAAACAATGGTCCCAGAAAGTACAACTAAAACCCCCTCCCCTCATGGTCACGCCACTATCCCTCTGAAGCCGCTCCGCAATACCTGGCCACGCATAGACCATACTACCGGAGAGCTCTATGCAGCTGGAGATAGGAGACAGTAGACAGCCGGGACGTACAGGAGGATCAGCGTAGACTGGGACATACAGCAGGGATCCGAGCAGGCCAGGATGGTGAGTCGTCAGTGAGGGCCGGGACAGACAGAGGCACAGCAGGCACCCCAGGCGACACTCAGCACATGCACTCCTGTGCATGATATGAACACCGCAATACTATAGGAACGAATCTCCGCCAGAGCTGAGGAAGGATCTGCTTCCTCCCTCATTGCAAAATCTGGCAGCCATGGCAACCTGGCCCCCGGGATTTGTCGAGCCCTGCCCTACACTGCCTTCTCCCCTGTCTCACTACTCTCCTTCCATCTCCATACTGAAGCTTCAGCCTAAATTAGTAGCCAGATTCTGGCGGTGGGGCTTATACTACCTGAGAAAAACCAGATACTACCATGACTCCACAGGGAGAACGTTGAGTGGTGTTGATGCATGGATCAGACTTGCTGCAAATTCAGCTCACAGCCACTTTGCTTCCAAGGCTCCAGTGGTTGTGTGAGAGCAGTGACTTGATGAGTATTGTGGTTGGACAATGTCACTGGCTGATGTGGCTCACTGTACTGTGAAGCCAACTGGGCAATGTGTTAAATGTCTCTCACCATAGTCTTCATTTTGAACGGAGCTGTCCAATGTAAACAGTGCGATTGGTAGTGCAGGTGTTCTATTTTAAACCGAATGCATTATTTGCTTTTTGTACATTTATAATTCATACTTGGACAACTTGCTCCTCAGTGTGTAATTATCTGGTTATTTCTGTACTTTATTTCCAGCAGAAGGATGCAAAAGCTGGAATACCTTTGAGGGACATCTTCATTTGTCTCCAGATTGTAAAATAGAAGATAACGACATCACACAAGAATCTTCTGGAGAAAACACCATTATCCTAAATATACATGACAATGCAGATATAGCAGCTGAATGTTCTCCTGATAACTCAGATACAGTTATGCATTGTACAGGTCATACAGACGGTGCCATCTTTCACTGTTCTGAATGCGGTAAAAGTTTTCTACACAAGTCAGTCTTTGTCAGACACCGGAGAAGTCACACAGGTGAGAGGCCGTTTCCGTGCTCTGTGTGTGGGAAATGCTTCACACAAAAATCGGCGCTGGTTAAACATCAAAGAACGCACACACGTGAGAAGTTATATCAATGCTCACAGTGCGGGGAATGTTTCACACAGAAATCAGCTCTGGCTACACATCAGAGAACTCACACGGGGGAGAAATTATTTTCCTGCTCAGAGTGTGAAAAAAGTTTCACTTGGAAATCAGCCCTTGTTACACATCAGAGACATCACACGGGCGAAAAACCATTTCCATGCCCTGAGTGCGGGAGATGTTTTTCCCGTAAATCGCATCTTGTGCTTCATAGGACAACTCACACAGGTGAGAAACCATTTCCGTGTTCTGTGTGTGGTAAAGGTTTTACACAGAAATCAGCTCTCATCACACATCAGAGAACTCACACAGGGGAGAAGTTATTTCCATGCTCAGAGTGTGGGAAATGTTTTACTTGGAAATCGCCACTTGTTGCACATCAGAGACTTCATACGGGTGAGAAGCCGTTTCCGTGCTCCGAGTGTGGGAAATGTTTTAGAGAAAAATCCGTTCTAGTTAAACATCAGAGAACTCACACAGGAGAGAAGCCATTTTCATGCTATGAGTGTGGGAAAGGTTTTACCCAGAATTCAGCCCTTGTTACACATCAGAGATCTCACACTGGGGAGAAATTATTTCCGTGCACAGAGTGTGGAAAATGTTTTTCCAAGAAATCAACTCTTGTTGCACACAAAAGGTATCACACGGGTGAGAAACCCTTTTCATGCTCTGAGTGTGGGAAATGTTTTACAGAGAAATCCGTTCTTAATGAACACCAGAGACTTCACACAGGTGAGAAACCATTTCCATGCACTGAGTGTGGGAAATGTTTTACATACAAGTCTTGTTTTTATAAACACATAAGGCTTCACACAGGTGAGGAGCCAATTCCATGATCTGAGTGTGGTAAACGGTTTCAATATAAATCACATCTGGTTACACATCAGAGACATCATTCAGGTGAGAAGCCATTTCCATGTTCTGAGTGTGGGAAATAATTTACATATAAATCAGATTTGGTTACTCATCACAGAGGTGAAGAACTATAACTAGGCTTTTAGATTGTGGGAAATTGTTTATAAATCAGTTCTTCTTATATATCAGAGAATTCATAGAGGTGAGCTTGGGAAATGTTTTGCCCATAAATCTTATATGTATACACATCACAAAAAAGCAATTTCCAGAACCTGATAAACCTGAAACGGTGGCAGCAATACTGGAAAAATATTGTAAAAGCTGTTTATTTTCTAAATATAACTTATAAATAGATGCAGAATACCTTCACTGTATTATTATTATTATCATTTATTTATATGGCGCAACAAGTGTTCCGAAGCGCCTTACAAAGTACATAAATAAGTAACCAGTGACTTACAATACAATACACATTGCTATATTAGCAACCTTTACGCCCACATAAGCAGCTGAGTGTTGGTTGCCCTAGTGGGGAGTAAGAGATAAATTAAATTACAGTAGGGAGAAGCACAAGAGGGTAGAGGGCCCTGCTGGAAAGAGCTTACATTCTTTAAGGGAGAGGCAGACAAACAGGAGTGACACAGATGGGGTAGGCGGGAAGATATGATGTCATTATTTACTTTATATTGTCATGTTCTCTATTTTCTCCGTTTGAATCTTGTGTATTGTTTGCCTTACTCATTCTGCGTTACCTCGAGTTTAGATTAACCACTTATTTGATACTGTAATTGTTCCTGCTGGCTCCTGTACTGTGTTGGCTATTAACTGTTGACATGTATGATCAATTGTATATTTTTGTTATTCAAATGAGTGACTCCAATAAAAAAAAGAGGCATACATACATTTAGAGTATCTATTTAAAGGTATATTGACATCACTGAGTTACGGAGGGCAATTTAAAGTTCCAGTCACACAGTATATTAACATGTTTTACTTTACAATAATTACCATCCGCAGACATTGGTTGGAATGTGCGTTTATAACAAAAGACTAGAAGAGATCTCTCGTGTGGAACTTGTTGAATTTTCATTAGTCTAGTAGCTATCGGCATCACAGCCCAGTAATAAAATACCTCATTGTCATTACAGAGGGTCCTAATTAATATATAATCCTGGCAATGGGCGATCAGGACAGATGTATCTGAAATGCGGTGGGAAAAGTGATTGGCGTTCTTGGGAGGCGGCTACTAGCGCACGCAAAAATTACCCATTTAGAGAGTGTATTATGGGTGTGTCAGTGTAAGTGGCCTCGTTCACAGATGGTGGCACTTGCATGAAGACCCTGCGGCTGCTGGAGTGTCCCCACTAATCTGCGAATGGCGGTTGGGACTCATCATACAAGTCTAAAAGCCTGGGGGAAAAGAATTCTATGAACTCCACCTATCCTGATCGAAGCATCTGAAAGGCATCTACTATCTGTGGAGAGTGAGGGCAGGACAATATCAACATCAACACCTTTAGAGCAGTGGTTCTCAATCGCAACACTCAAGTTTTCCCAGCAGGCCATGTTTTTAGGATTTCTGTCTGTGGAAGCAGGTGGGATAATTACTGGCCCAGCAAAATAGCTTTGCTCACCTGTGCGTGATTAAAGACATCCACAAAGCATGACCTGTTGTGGTACTTGAGCAATGGAGTTGACAACTTGCGCTCTAGAACAGGCCTGACTAACTACAAGTTCCAGTATACCCTCCTACCGATCAGCTGGTAAAGCATGCTGAGACTTGTAGCTTCACAAAAGCTGGAGAGCCACAGGTTGGCCAGGCCTGCTGTAGAATATAGTATGCCGGAGAGGTAGATAAGCTTTGGTAATAGAATCAAAAGAGAAAATATGTAAAGTGTGAGACTTCAAGATGCACTCCAGGGTCTCCTTGGAAAGTAATTACTCCTTAATTATAATTAAAATATAACCTTTAATAACTATTCAATTAAGATCACAGACAAAAATTAAAAAGTAGATAATAAAGAAAGTGTTGAAAGAATAGAAATTGTGTATTAATAATAATAAGATTAAAAAAACATTCTGCGGAGTCACTCTTCTATTTATATTACTCGCTCTGTATTATTTAAAGTCCTTATATAAAGACAGGTTCATTTATATGTTGGTGTAATAACAGAGCAATTGTAACATTGTAAACTTATATTGTTTCAATGTTACTAGGTCCACAGGTGATGTTTATATAACTGTTTCCTTTTCCAGACAGTTTATTACAGATATATAGATTAGGATGGGGGGAGATGGTAGGTAAATTTGTTAATAATAATATAACATGAATAAAAGATGTTTTATAACATTCCTCAGGGTTTCCTGCGCTATTGTAGCGCTGCATTAGCGCGCTACAATAGCGCTCGAGTCCGGAGTACACGGGACTCAAAAGAGAAGCGGCGGCGGGCAGTGTCAGACCCGCAGGGGACATAAATAGTTCCTAGAGGCTGCTCACACAGACGCCAATAACGGCCGTAGATAGGAAGGGGAATTAGTAGCGGCGGGCAGTGTCAGAACCGTGGTTGCATTCCCACACTGCCTATGAAAGATATATAATGGGTCCCCCTTCCTATTACTAGGCGGGGAAATTTATCTGCAATAACCGAAGGGTATGGGACATTGAGAAAGATTAATTATACCTTAGATCACCATCATATAAGGTGAAAATACATTCTACAAATAGATGCTATCCAGTCACTGTGGAGAATGACTGGAGAAATAATATGTGTGTGATATTATCTCTAAAGCTGCATACACACGTAAAGATTTTCTGTCCAACCATCTACCTAGTTGATTGGTTGGAATGAAAATCTGGTAGGGTATGAAAGCAAATGACAATCAGCAATTTGCTCCTAAATGCCGGAAAATGGACTAATTGTTTAGATCAAACAATTAACAAAACTGTCTGACGGCCATTTTCACCTGTTTTCTGGCATTTGGGAGCAAATTGCTGATCATCAGTTACTCCCATACGTTACCAGATTTTCATTCCAACCAATCAACTAGTTGGATGGTTGGACAGAAAATCTTAACGTGTGTATGCACCTTTAAGCTGCATACACACAATGATTTAGTAAATGAACGATTTTAGTAAACGATCATTGTTAATTTTTTCAAGGGAAAAATGAACGAAAATCGTTTACTAAAATCGTTCATTTACTAAATGTAATGAATTATTTTTTTGAACTACAAAACGATCTTTGCATATTCCCTTACTGAAAATCGTTGAGTTGGTCAGTCTGACTGATAATCGTTCATCGTTTTAACACAGAAAGTGAACGATTTTTTCAACGATTGAACGATATCGTTATCGATAATCATTAAAAAAATCGTGTGTGTATGCACCTTTATTGTTAGAGATATTAATAAACAAGAAACCCTGAGGAATGTTATAAAACATCTTTTATTCGTGTCATATGATTATTAACAAATTTACCTACCATCTCCCCCCATCCTAATCTATATCTCTATAATAAACGGAATCGGTAGGTAATACCGCCGGCCGCATGGCCGGCAGTTTGAATTCCGGCAACGTCAGGCCGACAGAGGAAGAGATCCCGGTAGCGGCAGCCCGACAGCGCTGGAAATCCCGATCGTCCCCAGGTAAGTACTAACTAACCTACCCCCCTAACCCTAACCCTCCCATAGGGGTGCCTAACCCTAACCTCCCCCCCAGCTGCCTAACCCTAATCCCCCCCTTCCAAGCTGCCTAAACCTAAGTCCCCCGGGGGGTGCCTAACCCTAACCTCCCCCCGGGGTTGCCTAACCCTAACCCCCCTCTTCCCCTAGCCTAACCCTCCCGGGGGGGTGCCTGACTCTAAGTCCCCCCTGGGAGCCGTAAACCTAACCCCCCCCCCCCCCCCCGCGTGGCTGTCTCTCACGGCGCCCGGCATCCCTTCGACCGGGATGCCGGGTGCCGGTCTCCCGGCGTAGGGGTAATGACAGGCGTCTAGATTTTAGACGCCTGTCATTTAACCCTAGCCGGGATTGAGGAGTTGGGAAGCTGGCGGTCGGCCGCCGGCATCCTAAACGTATACCGTAATAAACTGTCTTGAAAAGGAAACCGTTATATAAACATCACCTGTGGACCTAGTAACATTGAAACAATATAAGTTTACAATGTTACAATTGCTCTGTTATTACACCAACATATAAATGAACCTGTCTTTAGAGGAAACAGTTCTGCTTAACTATACTGATGAATCACATCAACAATACATGGATAAATTGATGTGAATATCTAAGTGCTAAACATCAGATGGTTTTGTAGACTGCCCCAACTAAGAGACATATAAGGACTTTAAATAATACAGAGCGAGTAATATAAATAGAAGTGTGACTCCGCAGAATGTTTTTTTAATCTCATTATTATTAATACACAATTTCTATTCTTTCAGCACTTTCTTTACTATCTACTTTTTAATTTTTGTCTGTGATCTTAATTGAATAGTTATTAAAGGTTATATTTTAATTATAATTAAGAAATAACTACTTTCCAAGGAGACCCTGGAGTGCATCTTGAAGTCTCACACTTTACATATTTTCTCTTTTGATTCTAGCAGCAATTAGTGAGCTAGGTAGCACCATTCCCTCTATGGTGGTTCTAAACAAATTATGGAATATATACCACGTTGCAAATATAAAACAATTTAAAATATCAAGGGGGAAAAAAAGGGGACGATAATAAATTTGAAAACTCAAGGAAATCTGTGCGGGACTCGGACAAACTTTATAAGCTTTGGTAATAATCAAATAAGACCACAGCAATAGCTGCCATATTAGTAGGGATGAACAAAATGAAAAGAAGATAAATAAGGACTCTATGTCGGGGCACACTTGTAGGTTGACAATTATGTGATAGTGTAGTATAATATAAAACTTAACTTTTAATACTAAATCATAATAAATGAGCAAGATTAAACATCTATAATACCCCTTTTCCACCAAAATTCCGGGTCTGACCCGGAGTTGGAACAGAGGACCTCATTCAGAGTCGGTAGTTGCGGCCGCACGGTCGTACGCCACCGATGTTCGCTAAACTGCGCATGCGTAAAATTCGCAATGCGCGTGCGCTGACTAGCTGTTACGATCGGAAATATTTCTCTCCTTGAACTTGGCCAGGTCGTTAGTTTGAGTGACAGGATGAGGCGTTTGTGGGTGATAACAAGGGAAGGTGCTTGTGAACGGGGAAGTGGAGATCCGAACGCAGGCGTGCCTGACTATACAAACGGCGTTTTATGGGAGTGCATACGGTTTATGGGAGTGCATAATTAACAAAGTAGTGTCATGGCACACGTGACATGGGAGGATTTTACACTGACTTGATTGTAGTGCTTAAGAGAGGGTCTGGTCAACCTTAAGCTCTACGACCAGCTCCGATGGTTCCCGATGGTCTCGATTAATCCTTATATGCCCGGAGATGACGTGTTATGCGAACGAGAAGGGGGCATATTTTTAAGCTTATGGCCGCATCCTCCCCTTGTTCGTCCAGCTAACGATCCCATCTTAACGACGCAACTTGCGAGTGCATCATTTGCATATCCGGCCCCTTTTCCCTTACGACCGCACGGCCGCAACGACCGACTCTGAATGAGGTCCAGAGTTCCTATTCGGATCAGACCCGGAATTTAGCTGGCAGTATCCGGCGCTGCTCACACCGGAGTCGGGTCTGCATAGACCCGGCTTTCACGGCGTGAAAGTGGACGCTTGGAGATGACGTCATCTCCAAGCGCCACTGAAGCCGGACCAATCAGCCAGCTAGCAGCACACTCCAGGTCATCGTGACCCGGAGTGCGCTGTTCTCACAGCATGGTTTCACGGGCTACGCCCGTGTTAAACCCTGCTATTTACCTGGGTTGGATTGCCGGGTCACTCGACCCGGCGATCCAACCCTCTCTCCTTTTACACCAGGGAGCTGCCCGGGTTAACCCTGCAATAACCTGGGTTTTAGCTCCGGTGTAAAAGGGGTATAATAGTAATAATGAATGTATGTAGGATGGTATTCTCAAATGAGAAGGAAATGGAAAGCTAGGTGAAATACCTTCAACAACAATTGTAAAAAAGTAATGTGGTATATTTACCACCTGTCATAACATTCACCGATTCACATGTAGGCTCAGAAAAATGTGTTACCAGAATTCCATAAAGATACAATTATATTAATTTTCAAAATAAACATTTGAAGTGAAACAAGATCCTGAAAGTCCAATTATGTTAGTGCAATGTATAGAAGGATAGAATGAAATACCCTCCAAAAGAATGAGGATGAAAAAACCTCTTTTCATAGATCATAGGTGTAATATTCATTGAGATAAAACAATCCTGGTTATCACAATATAATTAGATACATGTCAGAGCAAAACACATAATTAGTCAAACTTGTCAGTTTGATTGACTCAGTGCTTGAATAATAGGAATTGACTAACGGTCTTGTATTGTAACTGGTAGGATACTGCCATTAATACACCCTTAACACGTATTGTATAATACACATGTAAATACCACACTATGAATAAATGTCACTGATATTAACACTGTTCAGTGCCTGGTGTAACACACACTTTACTACCAGGTTCTTACATAATGGCCCTACAGATGTGGAATGAAAAAACATTCCAGTTGATTAGATGCAGTGGTCGAAATGAACATTTTGTAGTGGGGGTATGGAAATATCAATGGGTCTTTACTTAGGCAGGCCCAAATCCTGAGCCCCCCTGATATTTCTATACCCCCACTCCTCCCCTCACAGCACCACACCTCACCACCGCACCTTCCCACTCAGCACTGCACCTCACCGCACCGCACCTTCCCACGTAGCACTGCACCTCCCCACACCGCACCTTCCCACACAGCACTGCACCTTCCCACACCGTACCGCACCTTCCCACAAAGTAACGCACCTCCTAATACAGCACCATTCCTCCCAATACAGCACTGCTCCTCCCCACACAGCACCGCTCCTTCCCACACAGCACCACACCTCCCCACACAGTACCGCTCCTCCCCACACAACACAGCACTTCACCTGCCCACACAGCACCGCTCCTTCCCACACAGCACACTACACCTCCCCACACAGTACCGCTCCTCCCCGCACAGCACACTACACCTCCCCACACAGTACCGCTCCTCCCCACACAGCACACTACACCTCCCCACACAGCACCACTCCTTCCCACACAGCACCACACCTCCCCACACAGCACCTCCCTACTCCTTCCCGCACCTCACCTCCCCACACAGTACCGCTCCTCCCCACATATCACCGCTCTCCCTACACAGCACTCCTCCCCACACAGAGCACCTCCACACCTCGCTGCGCTCCAGTGACTGCTCCCTTCCTTCACTCCTGTGCATTTTCAATTCAGCACCGGCCACGAACCAATGACGGCTCGCAGACCGGCAGCCAATTAGGGACGACCACGTAGCCCACCCTGATTGGCTGTCAGTCCACAAGCCGTAATTGGCTTGCGACCGGAGCCACATTTGATCAGGCAGCCATTTGTTGACCGGCGCTGGAACAGTGACAGTCCCAGCGCTGGAACAGTGACAGTCCCAGCGCCGAAGTGAAGTGCTGGTATGACCTACCATTTCATACTGGCACACTTCGAGCACTGATTAGATGACTATCATCAGGAAGTGAATATATGATCAAAAAGGAAAATATTTCATGTACTGTACATGTTAGTGAACTCTGTGCAGACTCACAAGCGAAATGCGTTATGTCCACTCATTAGAATTTCTGCTAATTTTCCATTTGTAAGTTTTCAAGGGAGCTCCTCATGGGATTAAATGAGCATTTATTGAATGAGAATTTATCCATTAGAAATATCCAGGTTGTATCAGCCAGTTGTGGGCATATTACCAACTCAGTACTCCCTTTGGGATTTTCCTAGCTTTATGATAGACAAAGTCACACCATGCAAAATTAAAGGCTCATACACTCGACGATATGCTCCATGAGCGATATCATCTAGGGTTGGCCTGCAGTGCCGGGCTCAATGTCATTAACAATATTATTCAGTGCCGGCACCCTCCCTCAACCCTGTATTTGCAGTACCTGATGATATCATCATGTTGCCCTGCAAGTACGGGCGATAAACGATATACAGGTTGAGTCTCCCATATCCAAAGTGCTTGGGACCAGGGGGATTTTGGATATCGGAATATTCCATATTTTGGAATAATTGCATATCATAATGAAATATCTTAGGCGTAGGGCCCAAATCTAAACACAGAATGCATTTATGATTTATATACACCTTATACACACAGCCTGAAGGTAATTTTATACAATATTTTCAATAATTTTGTGGCTTAAACAAAGTTTGTGTACAGAAATGAAATTCATTTATGTTTCATATACACCTTATACACACAGCCTATAGGTCATTTTATACTTTATTTTTAATAATTTTGTGCCTTAAAATTTGTGTGCATTGAACCATCAAAAATCAAAGTTTTCACTATCTCAGTCATGCTAAAAATATTCCGTATTTGGGAATATTTGGATATAGGAGACTCGACCTGTAGTCAACAACCAGTGAGAGTGCGCATCTCTGGTCATTGACGACATAGATACTGGACGATATTGTGAACGATAACTATATAGTGATCGTTCATATTATCGTCTAGTGTGTATGTGGCTTTAGTCTACTTCCTTCTTTTTCCCTGAATACAGTGTTCTATATACTGTTGATGTTTGAATTTTGTACACCAACATACCCATCATACAAGGGGTAGCAGCTACCAATATATGAGGGGTAATGAACATTCCGTTGGTTAACACTTATTTGGATTTTTATGCTTACATGGAATTTATTTTATTTCAACGGCAGCCTAACTTATGGGCTGCTAAATGAGATGAACTGTCGCCCCATAATATTTCTATTTTACATGGTACGTAGGTGATTTACTAATCCTGTGGAGGAGTGGCAGAGACAGCTTTATGGGCCTACCTGAGAATATTAACAAGGTCATTAAAATTGACATAATATAGTCTGGATGAAATACATTACCTGGACGGCCCCAATGTATAATAATGCTAATAATGTCTACATGCAAGATATATACCAAAGGCCATTGATAGAAGCACATTTTTTAAAGAAACCAGTCATCACCCCATTGCATAAAAAAGGGGTAACCCTACTTTTAGTGTTATGTGTACACAGAATAACTAGTTAGGGGAGATGTATCAAACAGCATAAAAAGTGTACAGAAGTGGACCAGTGGAGAAATGACCCATAGCTACCAATCAACTTCTACCTATCATTTTATAAAATGTACTAAGTAAATATTACCTCAATGCTGATTGGTTGCTATGGGGGGTTGGGTATGATATCTCGGCTGTCGGGATGCCACTGGTCGTAATACCAACAGCGTCATCCAGCCTTAATACCGACACCCAGAGGACGCTATGGTAAGTACTTTTCTAACCCCTACCCTAACCCACCCTCCCCGGTGCCTAACCCTAACCTCTCCGCACCCTAAACCTAACACCCCCTCCCCGGTGCCTAACCCTAATCTCTCCCCTCTAGTGCCTAAACCTAACCTCCCCCTCCCCGCACCCTAATCCTCCCCCTAATGCCTAACCCTGCTACCCAACGCTACCCTCCCCCTAACACCGTGATACTTAACCTTCGTGATGCCATTGGTCGGGATACTGGTGCCGGGATCCTGACCGCACACCGGGATGCCGACTACATCCCGCTATGGGTTCTCCAATCTTGACACCGCATGATGCATTTCCTCCTAGGTTACTTACCTGAACTTCTTACAGATACTAACAGATGGGTTTTATTTATTACTAGATTGCAGTATAAGGTGGAATGGAGACGATCCCACAGATTTGAGAAATTGTTAGAATACGGTGAGTAACTTTTAGTAGGATAAAGGTTTTTTTAGGGCGCAGAATAAAAAGAAAATATATTTAGTGTATACTGTTTATGATCAAACAACCTTATTTTATGTTGTGTGAGATAAGTGCCACCAGTTGCTTTTGACACTTTTGAAGCCCAAATCTAGGTGAATCCAGACAGGTTCTCCTAATCACAAAATTCTAGACAGTTTTATCGTCACATACATCAAATATTGCTACTAAAACTGGGTAAACACTAGGTCGACCTGGTTTTCCATTGATACAGGATCCTCTGTGTGACCCAATTGTAACACAGCGGTTTGATGCTATAAGTGATCTCTGGATAAATCTATGCTATGCTATCCCACTGATATATCATTTTTGTTAATCAGTGAAATTTACAATTGTGACTTGGATTGATAAGAAATCTAACTAATGTGTTGCTGTACACAGACGCTGCGAGTAACCTCTAGGTCAGTGGTTCCCAAACTTTTTCAGTTGAAGGCACCTTTAAGGTCTCCTTCATTTTTTTCAAGGCAGCCTTAAGCCAAATTACCTATGTAGTGCCCCCTGTAGTGCTGCCCATGATGCAATGCCCCCTGTAGTAGTGCTCCTTATGTAAAGTCCCCTGTAGCACTGCCCATTATGCAATGCCCCCTGTAGTTGATCCCATTATGTAATGCCCACTATAGTAGTGCCCCTTATGCAATGCCCCCAGTAATAGTGCTCCTTATGCAATGCCCCCTGTAGTAATGCTCCTTAAGTAAAGTCCCCTGTAGTACTTCCCATTATACAATGCTCTCTGTAGTTGAGCCCATTATGCAGTACCCCTTGTAGTAGTGCCTCTTAGGCAGTACCCCCACTAGTAGCCCCCAGGGCACCCCTGTGCAGAACTCACCTGCATAAAGTTCACGCTGGAGACCGCTCCTCCCGCTGCCGCTGCGCTGACTGCATCAAGCTGGATCCAGCAGGCGTGCAGGATGCTCACAAGTTCCCAGTGATGCATTGCGCGGTGTCGCGGGTGCACAGGTGACGTCATGAGGTCACCCGCGCACTGCATCACTGGGAACGCTGAAGCGATCAGAGGCTTCTTTAGCTACTGAAAGCTTCAGAGGCCAGCGATCCACTTTCTGAAGGAAAGTTGATCGCGATCTACCGGTGGGAGCTCTACAAGCTACCGGTAGATGGCGATCAACATTTTGTCCAGGCCTGCTGAGATGACAGCAGCTTCCCTCCGGCCGTGGCACCCTGGTGACACGCCGCGGCGCCCCAGGCACAGTTTGGGAACCACTGCTCTATGTGATTATATATGTAACTTTTCTCTGGGCCTATTTTTCACCAGAACCCTTCTCTTTCCCCCTCCCCTACCTGTCTATACATATGAATTTATATCAATTAATGTCACCATAATATGGCTCAGTTCGGATTATAACATTTTTCCTATATTAGGATTATATCTCTTATGTGGTGCTACGCAGATTTTCACCCTTAATTTATATATGTTGGTATATTTTTTTACTTATCTTTATGAAATATTTTTGGCACTTTTTGTATTTATATATATTTATTGATATTATTTATTTGTATTTTTCTGTGTTTCTATAATAAATCTAGTTAGATAACATACAGTAGATAGGATCTACACATAATTGAGACTCAAGGTGCCTACATACTTGGCGATATTTTACACAATCTGGCCGATTCCGACGCATTGGAACGACAGATTGTGTAAAAAATGCCCAAATCGTGAGTCCCCACTCACGATGCATTGCGCGTCCCCGCTGGTTGTACATCGCATCGTCATATCTGCCGTGCTGTAGGGCAGATCTGACAATCTACGACACGATGCACTGGAAAAAGTCGGGATGCACCATAGATCGTTTGAAGATTGGACACCATATCGTGTGCAGAGCTGCCAGGGAGAGTTTCAAGGGAAATCGTGCACGATGTCGGATCGTCAACAAGTCGGTAAGTGTGTAGCCACCTTAAGGGCCTTATTCATTTAGAGGCGAAAACTCAGTTGCCGGACTTTTCGCTGTCATCGCTGGTTTTGGGTGCGAAAAAGTATCGCGCTTAACCCCGTATTCAATTCCAAATCGGTGAAACCGGGACCCGGCGAAACTGAAATCGCCGAAAAGTTCTTTCAGTTTTGGGGAAATCAGCCTGACACCCCCCAAAAGATGCACTGACATGGGGGATCACTATGGGTAACCCCGAATAGCCCTGCTGAAGGTATTTGGGGTTTTTAAATGGGCTCAATAGGCGCTACTTAGTGTCTTTCAGCAAGTGGTGAAGAATAGCATTTTGCAACTTTTTTGGGGGAAAATAAGCATTCCCATCAAATTTTGGGGTACATGAAAATGGGTGCAAGCATATTTTAAAGTTACTAAAGTCAAGCATTAAAAAGTGCCAAAAATGCACCTTCAACAATCACCTGCAATCCAAAAAACACCTCCCCCATACTTGCAGACCCCCCAAAGGCTATTTTGCTAGTTTTGGAATTTGTACCCCCACTTTGAATTTTTTCGCCCATTTTTTCAAAGTGCTTTTTTGGGATGTCCTTTGTGGGTAGTGTCGAGGGGGGGTGTTCAAAGGGTGCAGGGTGGTTCCCGAAAGGTTGCACACCAAAACCCCAATTCTGCACTTTTTTTCCGCCGGGTACTCATACATTGCATTAGGTTTTCGCACCGGCGAAAAGACGCTGAAATTGAATACGGGGATAAATGGAATAGGCGAAAATTACGTCATCGGCGAAAAAGTATCGCCGAAACGGACTTTTCGCTTCTAATTGAATACGGCCCTATATATTGTAAGAAAAACCCAATAAGTTTTTTTTTTTATCAGATCATAAATAAAATAATATATATTTTCAAAGTGTTCCCCCAAAAACAGTCTCTCCCCCTCTTTCTGCACTCTGCAATCCATAATATAATCCACTATAATCCATGTGATTATGGAGTCTGGAGCACCACCAACACAAATATGTAGTATAATCTCCTTTCTACTAGAAAATATACCCTATACTGTTGGTATTACAAAATATCTATTTATTTTGTTTATGTCCTGTGTGGAATGCCCCCTTCTTCCCCCTCGACCTGACAATTGGTTTGTGTATACACACTTACCAATCGTCTACCCGATGTACCGGGCTTGACAGCTCAACTGGGCGGGCATTTAAATTTGCACGCCCAGTTGAGCTGTCAATCACCACCAGCATGTGTACCAACGATCGTCGGGTCACCCGTACACACCAGCAGATGCACCAATATATCGTTTAGATATATCGCCCATCTGCTGTGCTGCACAGCAGATTGAATATGTCTGTGAACGACCTCGCTACTGTATATCTATCAGTGTGTACCCAGCTTCAAGTCACTATATTGTTTATGGAATCTAGTGATTCAAACACTTGCATTCCCAGTGTGAGTTTTGCATGCACGGCAAATTACAAACATGTATTCACGATGTGTCATTTAAATATGAACAATAAGACCTTTAATTGCATCAAATATATGTGTTGTGTCTTATTACAAACAAAATCCCCTATGAGTTCTGGTTATTATGCTAACTGCATTTTCTCACTGCGTTTGACACTTGAATGACAATCCAAATGATCTAATGGTCCGAGTCTGCAGTGCTGTATGTCTCATGGAGCGAGCGGACCTAAAGACGCACATTTCGCCTGTACGGTCTTGGTCACATGATTGCCTATGATCGCTGCCATAGAAACCGGTCGCTGATTGGATGAGAGAGGTCTCATTCTTAGCCAATCAGTGCTATGGTGCAGGAATCCACGTTGGGTAACTGTTATTCTCAGGGAAGTGCTGAATGTACACTATGTACATGCGGTGCTTCAGTGGGTTCAGGATCTTTGTTTTGTTTTCTTTTTTGTCAAACCCCTGGATGCCTACCTGGAGAAGGGGACCGATAAGCACCATGGATTAGGTATGTAGTGTGTGTAATAAATAATTCGATATTTAGTGTGTGTCTTGTCTTATTTTTTATATTTTCTTCCCAGTGGGGGTACAGGTGACACTGGGCACTTACTGTCTGGGCATGGTGGAACTTGTGGTTCTCCAAGTGCTGCCTTGCCGAGGCAGGGTTGCTGAGAACTGTAAAAATTAATATTAATTACTATCTTTCAACCACTGACCCTTCCACCAGGGGTGCAGGGAATAGCCCTGGACTTCACCCTAGCCGTGAAAGGCAGGACTACTTTTTTGAGGGGAGCCCCACTTTCCAAGGAATCCCAGGGCTGTGATGACTAGTTTGGGGCAGGATAATGCTTTGGAAAAGGGGACCCTATGATGTATGTCCCTCTCCTATGGCTGATTGAGCCCGGTGCTGGTTACTGGAAATATGGGGGAAACCCCACGCCGTTTTCTTCCGAATTTCCAGTACCAGAATGGGCTCAGTTGTCCAGACTGGCTATGGATTTGTTGGGGGGAGAGACTCCACGCAGGTTTTTTTTTTCTAGTTTTTAACCCTTTATTTACACTGTACACTCAAATAAAGCACTGCACAGATCACACAGGTCTATGCAGCGCTCAGCGGAGTCTATTGAGAAGGGGCCGATACGACTAAACTCGCACATGATACCACACAATCAATATCACAATCGAATCAAAATAGCCAGTAAAACACGATTCTTGGTAAATCCATGATTTTGGTCGCAAAAAACTCATGCGAATTCCAGCGTTTCCAACATGTTTAAACACTGCCAGACACGATTCTTAATAAATTTTCCCCTAGGCATTTACAGAGACTCCATTTCATCCATCATGTAAGCGGAAGCTCCCAGACCGTCAGGAAAGGATGTTTTTTCAGATTGCCAGAGAAGTGTTTACGCTGGAGGAAGTGTTTCTGGGCACCTGGAAACCTCCATAAGTGTATCACTTATGGACACGAAGAACCCTTTGTCTGCAGTAGCGGACAGTGCTCAGTGCCAGAGGAAGAGGTGTGACTTTAAATAGTGTCCCCATGCTAATAGTGAGGCTGTGAGTAAAGGATTTATTGAGCAACTAACCACCTAGTGAGCCATTATGTAGCTATCAAACTCCACCGGATTCCTCTGTTCTTATAGACCAGGGGAGCGAGGACCCTTGGTACTTTGATGCAGGTAGGTCACTGCATTGACAATAGCAAAGGGTTTATTAATAAGGGAAGAAATTCTTAGCACAGTGGTTTTCCAATGCC
This sequence comes from Taudactylus pleione, assembly GCA_031769625.1. NCBI lineage: Eukaryota > Metazoa > Chordata > Amphibia > Anura > Myobatrachidae > Taudactylus > Taudactylus pleione. Next base: position 1,100,289 of record JAUIMM010000546.1, read on the forward strand.
AGCCCTCAGGGAGGTATACAGTACATTCATAATGTCTACACCAGAAGTCAACAAGGTCAGAATGACGACATGACACATTGTGAATATTGACAAACTTTATTTTTTACGATTTTAGGGTTAGCCATATTCACTTTGCCAATGGATCTCCACCAAGTCACCCCTCACTTCCCCAAGTAAATAAAAAAAAAAAAAAAAATTCTCCTGTGTATGGGCCATATCCAATTAGTCGCGGTAAATTACTGCGGCTAATTAGCTCGCCCAGGGCTATCCAATTAGCCCCGTAGTCGGCATGACGACGGCACTTATCGGGGGGTTTTTTTTCGGGACTTGATGTATCCCGAAAAATAATCCACGATAAGTGCCATTTTTTTCGCCCAGAAAAGGCGAGAACACATAGGGCCGTGAGTTTATCGCGGCTCCTATGTGTTACGGGCGAACTATCCTATTAATTGGACTGAATTAATAGGATAGGGATAAAAAAAAAAAAATATCAGCGAAAAATCCCCGTTTTTCGCCAATCGCGGGGATCACTTAGCGCCCTATATTTCTATCCCCATACCAGCTGCTCCCTTCCTTACATTTTCCTTCTTCCTAAAATCTTAGGAAAAACAAAATCAGCTTGGTTGGCAAATGTAGATTTTATTAGCGTATTTGTGTACGGATCATACAATTGCGTATCAGGTGCATACATACACTTCATGTTATCTCATAGACTAATGCACTATATAAGAGTATAGTGACATAATAAAATCATACCAAACCTAAAACATATTCCATTAATCACTCTGCAACCTACAGTACACAATAAATGCATCATAAACAAACCATAGACCAACAAGTATAGTTTGACCTGTAACAGACAGCACAACACCTATGGGACTAACTAAATTGTAATGGTAAAGGTGCTACATATATTCAGACATCACATCAATTAAAATAAAGTACAACTGTCACCAACACATAGCATACAATAGGCAGCCATTTTGGGGTGGTCACTGTAAAACAGCTGGTCGATTAATGAAGTGTCTAGTGAACTGAAAAGCTGTAATCCCATCGCTGTTGTTTCAGACCAACAAATGGCCGCCTGCAGGGCTTGTTACTCTGTAGTTGTTAGGAGACCCATCCGTTGTTTATATCACTGCACACGTTAGACGTATTTGTGTAGTGTTCATTCTAGCACCCTGTACCTGTAACAAAACCGTGCTGTTCCTTTTTCCTGCCTGGGATGTAGCTCTCTGCTCTGGTGATTCTAGCACTCTCTGGTCTGTATCTCAGCAGTTTGTTGCATCAGCTGAGTGTGCTAGAGGCACCAGAGCAGAGAGCGACACTGCAGGCAGAAAAGAGGAATTGCACGGGTTGTTACAGGTGCAGGGTGCTAGAATGAACACTATTTGTGTCTGACGTAATCCACAGCTGAATGCTGACTTTAATTCTGAAGGTGCATATTTAGTGTTTGTAATTTACCATTGCTTCCATTAGTCATATAGGTCTTTGTTTAGTGCATCTAACCTCGTACCTTTCATAATCTGTCAACTCCCATCCAAGACGGATCTCCGGAAAGACCAGCTGGTAAAGCATGCTGGGACTAGTAGTTTCACAACAGATGGAGAGCCACAGGATTGCCAGGCCTGCCCGAGTGCATACTCACAATTCCCCTTTGGGACCCACCAGTGAAAGTGCCTGATTAGAAATCTATAGCAGCCAATAAAGTGGGCTTGTACCCAGACACAACAACAGGGGTGCTACCAAAAGGGACACCTATCCTGAGCCTGGATGGGCCCAGAACCAAACCACTTAAGGACCGCGCCAGCAACCGCCTAAATGTAGAATGTTATATGAATTGGAAACCTTGCTGGTTGCTAAAATATTAAGTAAAACAGAACAGCAAATGTAAACCCCCACCCCCAATTTCTCCCTAGAAAACATCACGTGCCATGCAGACCCCTTCTCTCTCAGTGCCGCCCACCGAGTCTGCCTAGAATGAGCAGGAGTCGGGAGCAAGCAGCAAGCAACACCGTTGCACAGCACTGCTGACACCATCACCAACCAATCACAGCAGCAGGCTCAGTATCAGGCCAATGGTGCGGGGGTCAATTGTAGTGAAGGGGGGGCATCAATGTACCAGGGCCCAATATATCTGTTGCCGGCCCTACTTGGACCAGTGCTAGTGTAATACATTTGGACATTTTCATTACCTTAAACACACAGGAGTCATATAGGACTACATTCAATATAATAAAAACAAACTTATTTAAGAAGAGCCGGTAGGGTGCCTTTTCAGAACCAAGTTGGTAGTAGGTATCCAGTGTCACTCCAACGTGTTTCATCTCACATGCACTTCATCAGGGGTAATCTCCTTCATAACTTAGTGGTGTTCATATGCTTTTACATATACACTCTGAGAATGGATTTTTGCCTGTTTCTATGCATGAAACTAATAATGTCAATGGCTTTTACAATGGTTAAAGTATTGCTGCAACCTCCATTACATGTCTATCCGCTCAAGGAAACTGCTCCTCTCCTGTGTGTATTTTCTGATGCGTAATAAGACGTGCTTTCTGTGTAAAACATTTCCCACACTGAGAGCATGGAAACGGCCTCTCGCGTGTGTGTGTCATTTGATGTTTAACAAGAGATGATCTATGTGTAAAGCATTTCCCACACTCAGAACATGGAAATGGTTTCTCACCTGCATGAATTGTCTGATGTATAACAAGACTTAATTTATGGGCAAAACATTTCCCACACTCAGAGCATGGAAATGGCTTCTCACCTGTGTGAATTCTATGATGTTTAACGAGATTTGATTTATATGTAAAACATTTCCCACACTCAGAGCACTGAAAAGGCTTCTCACCTATGTGGATTTTCTGATGTGTAACGAGATGGGATTTCTGTGCAAAACATTTCCCACACTGAGAGCATGGAAATGGCCGCTCGCCACTGTGTGTTATTTGATGTTTAATCAGAGCTGATCTATGTGTAAAACATTTCTCACACTCAGAACACGGAAATGGCCTCTCACCTGCGTGAATTGTCTGATGTATAACAAGACCTGCTTTATGGGGAAAACATTTCCCACACACAGGACACGAAAACGGCTTCACGCCGGTGTGAATTCTATGATGTTTAACAAGAGCTGATTTATATGTAAAACATTTCCCACACTCGGAACACGGAAATGGCTTCTCCCCTGTATGATTTCTCTGATGTTTAATAAGAGTCGATTTGCGAGTAAAACAGTTCCCGCACTCGGAGCATGAAAACGGCTTCTCACCTGTGTGCGCTCTATGGTGTTTGACAAGACTTGATTTGTGTGCAAAACATTTCCCGCACTCAGAGCACGGAAAAGGTTTCTCACCTGTGTGACTTCTCTGATGATCAGCAAGGTCTGATTTCTGCATAAAACATCTCTCACACTCAGGACATGGAAATGGCCTCTCGCCTGTGTGACTTCTCTGGTGTCTAATAAAGTTTGACTGATGTGCAAAGCATTTCCCACATTCAGAGCAGAGAATGGCTGCGTTACCAGAGGTATCAGGAGGACATGCCTTATAATCAGAGGGATCAGGTGACATATCTGCACTGTGATGTACTGAATGTATATTTAGAGTAATGGGGTTTCCTCCTGGGTGATTTTGTGTCATTTTGTCATCTTCACAATCTGGATTTCTCTCCACAGCATTCCTCCTTTTGTGTCCAACTGCTGGAAATGATAGAAATACATGAAAATACACTTTTTTTAAATTAAATTCAGCAGCATATTTTTTGTTACGGTTATAGCGAGTTCAAAATGTTATTTTGATTTGTGCATTTCACAACTGTAATATAGTTTCCAAATAGCAAATATGGCTCTTGCCGAAAAGATAAAACAATGGCTTAACATATAAAAAAAACAGTATCACCAAGCAGATTTCACAGAACCAGCCATTGGGCAATAGTAACAAACAATTACCTCTCCCTCCCCGGTGCCTAAGCCTAACCTCCCCCTAGTGCCTAACCCTAACCTCTCCCTCCCTGGTACCTAAACCTAACCCTCCCCCTAGTGCCTAACCCTAACCTCTCCCTCCCTGGTACCTAACCCTAACCTCTCCCTCCCTGGTACCTAAACCTAACCCTCCCCCTTAGTGACTAACCCTCCCGATACTTACCTTCAACTGTTCTCGGGATTCCGGCGCCGGGATACAGACCATCGCCATCCCGTGTGACGGGATGCTGACTACATCCCCTATCAAACCTTCTAAAGAGTGGCCAAGCTGAGCAACGAATCACCTTTTAGCTATCATTTTATAGAATGTATTTTATAATTACTAGCTCAGCCAGCATAGGCCGCATGGCCAGAGTCAGGCTAATCCAGTGGTTCCCAAACTGTGCGCCATGGCACACCACACTAGCAGGGATGCCTCAGGTTGGTGGTCCAGCACCAAATCAAATTATTTATAGTCAATGTAATGTAAATATGTGGACAAGCAGAAGCATAAACCTGCCCACCACCACATAACTGACCCTAAGGATGACAGATAAGCACTATTTACTTCACTTTACTACATTTTTTTCTGAATTTCTCAATAACAAACTTTTGGCTTAGGGGTGCCATGAAAACAATGCTGATACTCTAGGGCGCCGTGATTCAAAAAAGATTGGGAACTACTGGGTTAATCATTTAGGCTGAAGCTTCGGTGTAGACTAGAACTGAGGGAAGGTGGGCAGCGGGGCAGACCAGTATATCAAATCGGGATAATGCAGGATGACAACACAAAGCGGGCTAAAGTGTGGACATGAGTAAAGAAAAGGACAGTATAAGGGCGAAGCTGGACATGGAAACAGATCAGAAGATAGAGAGCAACAGCACAGACCGTTGTGTATTGTGATCGGGGTGTGTGTGTTTTTAGGGTACATATTGAGAATCCAACATTCAGGTAAATAATTCACAAGATTATACCTGTGTGGTCATGCACATGGAAAATCATGGGTAATGCCGAATGTGGTGCTCAGGGAGGATCATGGGAAATATTGCTTGAGCTGCACAGGAAGAATCATAGGTATTGTCAAACTAGAGAGTGTGGGGAGGAGACTGGTCAGATCTCTGGGCTGGTAACACACAGTAACATGATGTGAGGGAGAGAGCAGGAGTATAATAGGGGCTGATGGCTCCTGACTCCCACACTCTGCAGATACATTTCCCTCGTTAGTTTGGCTGTAGTGACAGAGGAGGGTGTACGATAAGAGATGGCTGTAGTGACAGAGGAGGGTGTAGGATAAGAGATGGCTGTAGTGACAGAGGAAGGTGTAGGATAAGAGATGGCTGTAGTGACAGAGGAAGGTGTAGGATAAGAGATGGCTGTAGTGACAGAGGAAGGTGTAGGATAAGAGATGGCTGTAGTGACAGAGGAGGGTGTAGGATAAGAGATTTCTGTAGTGACAGGGGAGGGTGTAGGATAAGAGATGGCTTTAGTGACAGAGGAGGGTGTAGGATAAGAGATTACTGTAGTGACAGAGGAAGGTGTAGGATAAGAGATGGCTGTAGTGACAGAGGAGGGTGTAGGATAAGAGATGGCTGTAGTGACAGAGGAGGGTGTAGGATAAGAGACGGTTGTAGTGACAGAGGAGGGTGTAGGATAAGAGATGGCTGTAGTGACAGAGGAGGGTGTAGGATAAGAGAGTGCTGTAGTGACAGAGGAGGGTGTAGGATAAGAGAAGGCTGTAGTGACAGAGGAGGGTGTAGGATAAGAGAGTGCTGTAGTGACAGAGGAGGGTGTAGGATAAGAGAGTGCTGTAGTGACAGAGGAGGGTGTAGGATAAGAGATGGCTGTAGTGACAGAGGAGGGTGTAGGATAAGAGATGGCTGTAGTGACAGAGGAGGGTGTAGGATAAGAGATGGCTGTAGTGACAGAGGAGGGTGTAGGATAAGAGATGGCTGTAGTGACAGAGGAGGGTGTAGGATAAGAGATTGCTGTAGTGACAGAGGAGGTTGTAGGATAAGAGATTGCTGTAGTGACAGAGGAGGGTGTAGGATAAGAGATTGCTGTAGTGACAGAGGAGGGTGTAGGATAAGAGAGTGCTGTAGTGACAGAGGAGGGTGTAGGATAAGAGATGGCTGTAGTGACAGAGGAGGGTGTAGGATAAGAGAGTGCTGTAGTGACAGAGGAGGGTGTAGGATAAGAGAGTGCTGTAGTGACAGAGGAGGGTGTAGGATAAGAGATGGCTGTAGTGACAGAGGAGGGTGTAGGATAAGAGATTGCTGTAGTGACAGAGGAGGGTGTAGGATAAGAGATGGCTGTAGTGACAGAGGAGGGTGTAGGATAAGAGATGGCTGTAGTGACAGAGGAGGGTGTAGGATAAGAGATGGCTGTAGTGACAGAGGAGGGTGTAGGATAAGAGATTGCTGTAGTGACAGAGGAGAGTGTAGGATAAGAGATTGCTGTAGTGACAGAGGAGAGTGTAGGATAAGAGATTGCTGTAGTGACAGAGGAGGGTGTAGGATAAGAGAGTGCTGTAGTGACAGAGGAGAGTGTAGGATAAGAGATTGCTGTAGTGACAGAGGAGGGTGTAGGATAAGAGATGGCTGTAGTGACAGAGGAGGGTGTTGGATAAGAGATTGCTGTAGTGACAGAGGAGGGTGTAGGATAAGAGAGTGCTGTAGTGACAGAACAAGGAGAATATGTGACTGTTCTGTACTTAGTGATTATTACTCACCTGTGCTGATAGCTGTAGGGATTTCCTCCTCCTTACACTGCTGATCACACATCACATACGTCTCTTCTTCTGTCTTTATAGCTTCTACCTTAATATCAGTCAGAACTTCCCCCTAAATTACCCAAAATCAGTATAATAACAGTTTAATAATGCCTGGTTTTATTAACCAAGATTAAAAAAGATTAAACAACAATATCTCTTTGGATTATACAGTGAAAAGTCACTTTGGTATTTGTCGAGAGCCTCAGTAGCTGCACTTACCTGATCCTCCTGTGGGATCCTGTGATTCTCATCTGTATCCTTGGAATAAAGAGGACGGGGACATCTCTCTGGAGTATCTCTGTAACTGGCTCCATCTGTAGGAGACACACACACACAGTGACAAGTATTGTGTGCTGCACTCTAGCGCTCTGCAGTTGTGTCCCGTGAGCTTATGTGGCCTAACGTTTCGCGGCTGAGCTGTTGTTGCTCCAAGATGGTATAGTGTAATAGCTACCCACATTACCCAACTTGTACACAATATAATACTGTAATAACGTGTCTGGAGAATTCTATTAATGAAGGCAAAAGCCGCATTGAATGCATAAAATGAAGTTACTAATGCAGACACAAATACATAATAAAAATACAAATTAAATTATATTAAATACACACATCTGTTGTCCTCCTCTATAAAAGCCAAATGAGAATAATCTTCACCGCAGGAATTCAAAAGCAAATATCAGTGACGTAATGAGAGAAGATGGCTGCCACCTCATGTACTATAGCAGCCACATTGATGATTTAATTATAGTGGGAGTAGACCTGATGCAATCAGCCAATCAGAAACGGCTGTTGATCAACATAATCGTCAGTTCGTATTTCACACTAAGGATATATTTACTGAACAGGTGGAGATGTTGCCCATAGTGACCAATCAGATTCTACTTATCATTTATCTAGCACCTCCTAGAAGATAATAGCTAGAATCTGATTGGTTGCTATTGGCAACATCTCCACTTCTAAAAACCCGTACCTTAGTAAATTTACACTGCCAGTCACAGGAGAAACAGCTCCAGGGGAGAATATATGCATCTGTGTCCAGGTTGGACTCTGTCATAATTACGGGAACACACCCTCTGTGTCCTCGCCCTGCTTTCACGCCCCTTCCCTACCAAGTTCCGTCACTCTAAGCATGAAATGTGACAAGACGCAGCAGAATGTACATATGGACAGAAGACTTTATCTGTGCTCCTGTGCAGTATTGGTGTTACCAATTTTATGCAAAGCATAGATTACCGTGTTTCCCCGATAATAAGACACTGTTTTATTTTTTTTTGGGGGGGGGGTCAAAAAAACTCCATAGGGCTTATTTTCGGGGTAGAGCTTATTTTAATTAACATTGACAGCATCATGCCCTCAGTCCTGCTTTTATCCCCATCATGGCCTCAGTCCTCCTTTACAATTCTTTACTAAGCATTATTTTTTTTTTATTAGGGCTTTTTTTCGGGGTAGGGCTTATTTTGGACCGTTTTTCAAAAGTAAGGGTAGGTCTTATTATCGGGGAAACACGGTAATATGACCAACTGTAAATGAGCCCCATTGTTTATATGTGATTTTTAAATAATCTGTGTTTCTTGGTGGACAGCACAATGGCTCTCCTCCTAACTATATATGAAGGCGGCCCCATACCTGCTCTCTCCATTACAATACATGACAGTCTCCTCTTACCCAGTGATGTGAGGGGCCGGTGATTCTCCATCATCACGTCCTTGTACAGACCCCTGTGTTCCTCTATATACTCCCACTCCTCCATGGAGAAATAGACAGTGACGTCCTCACACCTTATAGGGACCTGACACACACAATGATACAGTCATCACCCAGACACATCCCCTGGTGTTACTGTATAATGTCCCATTCCCAGCAGTCACCTCTCCAGTCATCACCCAGACACATCCCCTGGTGTTACTGTATAATGTCCCATTCCCAGCAGTCACCTCTCCAGTCATCACCCAGACACATCCCCTGGTGTTACTGTATAATGTCCCATTCCCAGCAGTCACCTCTCCAGTCATCACCCAGACACATCCCCTGGTGTTACTGTATAATGTCCCATTCCCAGCAGTCACCTCTCCAGTCAGCAGCTGAATGATCTTGTTGGCGAGTTCCAGGATCTTCTGGTCATTGTGTCTCTCACGTGTCAGTGGAGGCTGAGAGATGGGGCTCTGGGTCCTGCTCAGTCCTCCTGGTACACAGGGATGGCTGTTGGGTGTCACACGCTCACCAGATGTCTTTCTCACTACTGTGTAATCCTGTGTATTGAGAGGGACACCAACAGATATCATTAAACACATTACCAAAAACCATCACCTCTCCAATCAGGTCCCTGTGTTAGTAATAGAGATAATAGTGATCACTGTGACACTCCCAGACTCCCTCCTCCCCAGTCAGGTCTCTGTGTTAGTAATAGAGATAATAGTGATGTCACTGTGACACTCCCAGACTCCCTCACCTCCCCAGTCAGGTCTCTGTGTTAGTAATAGAGATAAGAGTGATGTCACTGTGACACTCCCAGACTCCCTCACCTCCCCAGTCAGGTCTCTGTGTTAGTAATAGAGATAAGAGTGATGTCATTGTGAAACTCCCAGACTCCCTCACCTCCCCAGTCAGGTCCCTGTGTTAGTAATAGAGATAAGAGTGATGTCACTGTGACACTCCCAGACTCCCTCACCTCCCCAGTCAGGTCCCTGTGTTAGTAATAGAGATAATAGTGATCACTGTGACAGTCCCAGACTCCCTCACCTCCCCAGTCAGGTCTCTGTGTTAGTAATAGAGATAAGAGTGATGTCATTGTGAAACTCCCAGACTCCCTCACCTCCCCAGTCAGGTCCCTGTGTTAGTAATAGAGATAATAGTGATGTCACTGTGACACTCCCAGACTCCCTCACCTCCTCAGTCAGGTCTCTGTGTTAGTAATAGAGATAAGAGTGATGTCATTGTAAAACTCCCAGACTCCCTCACCTCCCCAGTCAGGTCCCTGTGTTAGTAATAGAGATAATAGTGATGTCACTGTGACACTCCCAGACTCCCTCACCTCCCCAGTCAGGTCCCTGTGTTAGTAATAGAGATAAGAGTGATGTCACTGTGACACTCCCAGACTCCCTCACCTCCCCAGTCAGGTCCCTGTGTTAGTAATAGAGATAAGAGTGATGTCACTGTGACACTCCCAGACTCCCTCACCTCCCCAGTCAGGTCCCTGTGTTAGTAATAGAGATAAGAGTAATGTCACTGTGACACTCCCAGACTCCCTCACCTCCCCAGTCAGGTCCCTGTGTTAGTAATAGAGATAATAGTGATGTCATTGTGAAACTCCCAGACTCCCTCACCTCCCCAGTCAGGTCCCTGTGTTAGTAATAGAGATAACAGTGATGTCACTGTGAAACTCCCAGACTCCCTCACCTCCCCAGTCAGGTCCCTGTGTTAGTAATAGAGATAAGAGTGATGTCACTGTGAAACTCCCAGACTCCCTCACCTCCCCAGTCAGGTCCCTGTGTTAGTAATAGAGATAAGAGTAATGTCACTGTGACACTCCCAGACTCCCTCACCTCCCCAGTCAGGTCTCTGTGTTAGTAATAGAGATAAGAGAGATGTCACTGTGACACTCCCAGACTCCCTCACCTCCCCAGTCAGGTCCCTGTGTTAGTAATAGAGATAAGAGTGATGTCACTGTGACACTCCCAGACTCCCTCACCTCCCCAGTCAGGTCCCTGTGTTAGTAATAGAGATAAGAGTGATGTCACTGTGACACTCCCAGACTCCCTCACCTCCCCAGTCAGGTCCCTGTGTTAGTAATAGAGATAATAGTGATGTCATTGTGAAACTCCCAGACTCCCTCACCTCCCCAGTCAGGTCCCTGTGTTAGTAATAGAGATAACAGTGATGTCACTGTGAAACTCCCAGACTCCCTCACCTCCCCAGTCAGGTCCCTGTGTTAGTAATAGAGATAAGAGTGATGTCACTGTGAAACTCCCAGACTCCCTCACCTCCCCAGTCAGGTCCCTGTGTTAGTAATAGAGATAAGAGTAATGTCACTGTGACACTCCCAGACTCCCTCACCTCCCCAGTCAGGTCTCTGTGTTAGTAATAGAGATAAGAGAGATGTCACTGTGACACTCCCAGACTCCCTCACCTCCCCAGTCAGGTCCCTGTGTTAGTAATAGAGATAAGAGTGATGTCACTGTGACACTCCCAGACTCCCTCACCTCCCCAGTCAGGTCCCTGTGTTAGTAATAGAGATAACAGTGATGTCACTGTGACACTCCCAGACTCCCTCACCTCCCCAGTCAGGTCCCTGTGTTAGTAATAGAGATAAGAGTGATGTCACTGTAACCCCTCACCTCCCCAGTCAGCAGGTAGATGATCTCCAAGTTGAGATTCAATATCGTCTCAATCATGCGTCTCTTGTCCTTTTCCATCTTGAACAGTTAGGATCCAGTTAAACTGGCTGACCCAGAGGTGACCTCTGTAGAGAGAAATATATGAGGAATATATGTTACCTCTAAACCAGAATAAGTATATACATTAATACAGATTACAGAGAGTGGCCAGTGAAGTACAAGTACAACTCCCTGTGTTATGTACACCACATGGTCTAAGGCACCTGACTATTAAACCATATGTGCTTGTTTAACATCGAATACCAAAACCGAGGGCATTAATATGGGGGGCCTCCAGCTGCTGTGGAACTACACATCCCAGCATGACCTCCAACAGTTTTGCTATTAGGGCATGTTGAAATGTGTAGTTCCACAGCAGCGATTTTCAACGCAGTCCGACAGCAGCATGCCCCCGACACGCCTGCCGACACCCAGCCCCCCTCCGTCACTGCCCAGGATCGTCTATCAGAATTGCATGAATCTCCGGTTTTAGTCCACTTATGGTATCTATCGGGAAGCATGATCATTGAGTCTCGGATGTACGCGCAAATGTAGAACACTGGGCGCTTGCGCCTGATGTTCTACATTTGGCTGGATCCCAATCAGTCCTAAAGATACATGATACATGGTATAGTGCATGTTTGGCATGTCAGAACACATCCACCCTTACCTTCCTGACATGAGTGACAGTGCCCTCTACCAAGCAGTATGAATGTAAATAAACCATGAAATGTATTGTGAATGGACCAGCTAAGCTGTGTGAGTGCCAGTAGTGAGTTGTAGTATTGTTCTGCATGATTTGGGATAGCAAAGGGAGACATTGATCTGTGCCTACATAGCTAATTGAGTGCTAGACCCACTGTCAGGTGATTTATGCCAGCACTAACGAAGACCAGACTGGAATCTCCACAGATCCGGACGAGGGAGGACATGTTTGAGTTCATTCAGCTCCACAAAATAGCAATGGATGCTGCGGTGGATGGAGGCTGACCTTGTGAAGCTTAGCTGAAGATAGAGGCTGGTGGTTGTGGTGCATCCAGTGTGAGGAAGCCTGGAGTAGCCTCCATCTAAAGGCTGTCAAGCCACATAAGCCTGCAGTTGGGGAAGGCAGTGTAAAGAGTTACATAGTGTGTGTGTATGTATACAAATATATATTTTTATAGACAGGTTAAAGCAGAGCAAACCGGTCACTTTTGGAGGAATTCAGTAAGCTCAGAACCCTTTATACTGGAGTCAGATATTATGGCAATGCCGGTTTTCCAAATCATCTATTTTCCCTAGCAGTGAGGTAATAATCCTGGTTTGATTTAAAATATAATTTTGTCATTCTATAAGCAAGTCCTCTGCAGCGCTGGTTCTCTGTCCAAGGTCGGTAATGCCTTTAGTATTAGCATCAAGGCCAGAAATGATAGCGGTGATTGGGCTAACATATGACGCTACACACAACTCAATCATTGGTGTAAACATGAGACAGTTGTCTGTATATATCAGCTGCAGTGGTGGTGCCTCGCGGCTCACAGTGGCAGAATATTACCATCATGAAATGGCAGCGGAGGTGGTGCCTCGTGTCTCACATATAGTGTCAGACTATTACTAACAGGAGCTGGTGGTAGAGGATGTGCCTCATTGCTCACATGGTGTCAGACTATTACTATCAGGAGCTGGTGGCAGAGGTTGTGCCTCTTGGCTCACATGGTTTCAGACTATTACTATCAGGAGATGGTGGCGGAGGTTGTGTCTCATGGCTCACATAGTGTCAGACTATTACTATCAGGAGATGGAGGTTGTGCCTCATGGCTCACATGGTGTCAGACTAATACTATCAGGAGATGGGGGTGGTTCCTCGTGTCTCACATAGTGTCAGATTATTACTAACAGGAGCTGGAGACGGAGGTTGTGTCTCATGGCTCACATGGTCTCAGACTATTACTGACAGGAGTTGGAGGCGGAGGTTGTGTCTCATGGCTCACATGGTCTCAGACTATTACTGTCAGGAGATGGTGGCGGAGGTTGTGTCTCATGGCTCACATGGTCTCAGACTATTACTATCAGGAGATGGAGGCAGAGGTTGTGCCTCATGGCTCACATGGTCTCAGACTATTACTGTCAGGAGATGGTGGCGGAGGTTGTGTCTCATGGCTCACATGGTCTCAGACTATTATTATCAGGAGATGGTGGCGGAGGTTGTGTCTCATGGCTCACATGGTCTCAGACTATTACTATCAGGAGATGGAGGCAGAGGTTGTGCCTCATGGCTCACATGGTCTCAGACTATTATTATCAGGAGATGGTGGCGGAGGTTGTGTCTCATGGCTCACATGGTCTCAGACTATTACTATCAGGAGATGGAGGCAGAGGTTGTGCCTCATGGCTCACATGGTCTCAGACTATTACTGACAGGAGTTGGAGGCGGAGGTTGTGTCTCATGGCTCACATGGTCTCAGACTATTACTGTCAGGAGATGGTGGCGGAGGTTGTGTCTCATGGCTCACATGGTCTCAGACTATTACTATCAGGAGATGGAGGCAGAGGTTGTGCCTCATGGCTCACATGGTCTCAGACTATTACTGTCAGGAGATGGTGGCGGAGGTTGTGTCTCATGGCTCACATGGTCTCAGACTATTATTATCAGGAGATGGAGGTGGAGGTTGTGCCTCGTGTCTCACATAGTGTCAGATTATTACTATCAGGAGATGGAGGCAGAGGTTGTGTCTCATGGCTCACATGGTCTCAGGCTATTACTATCAGGAGATGGAGGCAGAAGTGAGCGCAACATCTACAACCAAACCCACAGAACTATGAATACACCCTTTATATGGGATTAAAGAGAGTTTGCTGTGAATGTTACAGAAGCAGCCAGAGATACAGTGACACAGAGCACATAGCCTCCCTCAGGGACCTCCCCAGGCAAGGCTGTGCTGTGGCTGCAGTCAGGGTTTATTACCCACATGCTACCACACTCTGCCAGGGCCCAAACACTGCACCCATCGGAGACTAGCACAAAGGCTCCACCGAACAGGAGCTGGCATTGCCCTGATGGCTGACCTGTCTTATACAAAATGTTATTATGTTTCTGTAGGTGATTCTTCTTACCCTCTGCGGCCCGCACTAGTCACCGGGATAATGTTACACACCTGGCTTCCTCCCGTGCGTTCCAACTGATCCCTCTGCGTTTCAAACGGCGGAAGTTGTTTATTTTTAATTGCCACTTCCGGGTGAAGGGTGAGGTACGGGAATGACTCGAGATAGCCTTTGTTGTGTTTGGCTGCAGCAGATGATTATCTTAATTATTGTTATAATTATTATATAGCAGGAGCAAACTGCGGTGTCAGGTTACTAAGCTGCAGGAGGAGCAGACTGTGGTGACACGTTACTAAGCTGCAGTGGGAGCAGTCTCCTGTGTACCCTCACCTCCCAGCCATGTGCCTAATGTTTACCTGTACCTATGTGTACTGTATATTGCTTCTGTTCTCCTGTTTACTTTGTCCTCCCACCCCTGTGCCCCATGTTCCCTTCTCCACATGTATGTAATGCTGGCTGTCGGGATGCCTTCTGTCAAAATACCGACAGCGGCATCCTGATGGTTGGTATCCTGATGGGCCGGGTAAGTATACTTACCCTTCTCCCCCTAACCCTCCCTTGTATCCTAACCTTAACTCTCCCCACCCTGCACCCTATCCCTCCCCATTAGTGCCTAACCCCCCACCCAAAAAAAAAACAACTTAATGCTAACCCCGCTATGCTACCTAATCCTAACCCTACCACCGCGGCTGACACTAAGGGCGCCCCGGATTTACATCGTTCAGGCTGGCGTCCTTCTCTGTTCCGGAATCGAGATTAAGACAGGCGTCTGTATTTTGACGCCTATCTTAAGTCCCTTGTCGGGCTTCCTCCATCAGGTTTTAGACTGGCAGCATCGCGGCCGCCGGTCTCATAACTACATCCCGTCTATATCCCTTCTGCTATCCTATGTAATCTCCCCTCCCACCTCTGTTCCCCAGGTTCCCTTCTCCACGTCTATATCCCTTCTGCTCTCCTGTGTACTCTGCCCTCCCGCCAGTGCCCCCGGTTCTCCTCTCCCCATGTCTATATCCCTTCTGCTCTCCTGTGTACTCTGCCCTCCCACCCGTGTCCCCTGTTCTCCTCTCCCCATGTCTATATCCCTTCTGCTCTCCTGTGTTCTCTGCCCTCCCACTCGTGTCCCGTTCTCCTCTCCCCATGTCTATATCCCTTCTGCTCTCCTGTGTTCTCTGCCCTCCCACCCCTGTGCCCCCTATTCTCCCCATATCTATATCCCTTCTCTCCTGTGTACTCTCCCCTCCCACCCATGTGCCGTTCTCCTCTCCCCATGACTATATCCCTTCTGCTCTCTTGTGTACTCTCCTTATGTCTTTATCCCTTCTGCTCTCCTGTGTACTCTCCCCTCCCACCCCTGTTCCCCTCTGCCCATGTCTATATCCCTTCTGCTCTCCTGTGTACCCTCCCTTCCGCCCCTGTTCCCGTCTCCCCATATCTATATCCTTTCTGCTCTCCTGTGTACTCTCCCCTCCCATCCCTGTTCTCTCCATATGTCTATATCTCTCTCACTTTCCTGTATACTCTCCTACCCCTGTGCCCCATGTTCTCCTCTCCCCATGTCTAATATCCCTTCTGCTTTCTCTCCTGTGTACTCTCCCCTCCCACCCCTGTACCACTCTCCGTATGTCTATATCTATTCTGCTCTCCTGTATACTCTCCCCTCCCACATCTCCCCATGACATAATTCAGCACCGCTTGATGATACTTCAGCATACTTTGGGCGAACAGGTCCCTTCTACACCATCACCAGAGGTTTCTGCTGTCATGCCCAATCTTCCCAAATATGAGATTGCATGCTAGCATGGCTTCTTGAACCAATGCTCTATCCATTTTGAGCTATTACATGTGTTTTTTTCAATCAAAAAGGCAAAAGTGGAGTCTCCAATTTCTTCTTCATCCACTGGAAACACTGGGGTATAGACTGTGGTGTGTGGCTCCTGACACTTTAAATCTTAAATTATTTGACATGGCTCCCCTCCCCTCTATACCCCTCCTGACCTCAGTTTAGTTCCTTTTGAGGCTGGGCATTTTTCCCTCAGGCTATCTTTATTGTACATGCCTGGAAGACTCTGTCTACAGGATCTGCCACTTCCAACACTGGTTCATGTCCGGACTAATTGGGCCAGCATCAACTTACACAGCAGCCAGACCATTCATCGGTGATTTTTTTGTGGCGTCAAGTACGATCTGTCCTTCGCTAGGTGGAGGATAGATCAACATCTTATTAAGCCACGGTCGACTGGGAGGCCGCCATTTAGCAGCAGAGATGGGGACGAAACCCTCAGTGGTAGCTCTCGCTTATTGGCTGATCCACTTGGCTCCTTCCCCGAGGTGAGAGTGCTCTTATTGGCTTGGCGGTCTATCATTGACAAAGGGCGATTCCTGTCAGCAGTACCATATTGAACACACAGGAGCCAGACACTGAATCCCGGCAAGGGGACAGTGCCCCAGGCTGCCTCCCCTGCTCCCCCCTTTTATATGGTGATAGGGCTGTATTTGTTTCACATTGTCTTGCTATTGGATGTGTTCTCTGACAACATTTTAATTAGCTGGGACTTGTGGTTAGCACAGTCTGTTAGTTTTTCTGGGGTGACTTTACTCTTTAAAACTGCTGTAAGTGCACCTATGTTTATTGTATGTCATTGTTGCACTCTAATTATTTGCATAGATTCATTAACTCTGGGTACTATGCTGTGTTGTGTGTTTGTTATTACAATTCCCTGGTTGCTCCCTTCCCCTTCACCATTATTTGTGGAATGTTATTGCTGTGGGGACAGTTCCTGATTACATTGGGGCTTTACAAAAAGTTTTTTTCCTACGCAAAGTGCAAGTCCAAAATTCCTTGTGCACAGGCTGGTTTTCAAAAGTTTGCTTCTGTGTTTTTACAAGCATTTCAGAAGTGTCAAAGGCTTTTATTGACAATTACGTTAAGTTTATGCAAAGCGACAATATTTGCAGTATTGACCCTTCTTTTTCAAGACCTCTGCAATTTGCCCTGGCATGCTACTAATCAAATTCTGGGCCACATACTGACTGATGGCCGCCCATTCTTGCCTAATAAATGCTTGGAGTTTGTCAGAATTTGTATATTTTTGTTTGTCCACCCGCATCTTGAGGATTGACCACAAGTTCTCAATGTTATTAAGATCTGGGGAGTTTCCTGGCCATGGACCAAAAATGTCGATGTTTTGTTCCCCGAGCCACTTAGTTATCACTTTTGCCTTATGGCAAGGTGCTCCATCATGCTGGAAAAGGCATTGTTCATCACCAAACTGTTCTTGGATGGTTGGGAGAAGTTGCTCTTGGAGGATGTTTTGGTACCATACTTTATTCATGGCTGCGTTCTTAGGCACAATTCTGAGTGAGCCAACTCCCTTGGCTGAGAAGCAACCCCACACATGAATGGTCTCAGGATGCTTTACTTTTGGCATGACACAGGACTGATGGTAGCACTCACCTTTCCTTCCCCGGGCAAGCGTTTTTCCAGATGCCCCAGACAATCTGAAAGGGGATTCATCAGAGAAAATAACTTTAGTCCAGTCCTCGGCAGTCCAATCCCTGTACCTTTTGCAGAATATCAGTCTGTCCCTGATGTTTTTCCTGGAGAGAAGTGGCTTCTTTGCTGCCCTTCTTGACACCAGGCCATCCTCCAAGTCTTTGCCTCACTGAGCGTGAAGATGCACTCACACCTGCTTGCTGCCATTTTTGAGCAAGCTCTGCACTGGTGGTGCCCCGATCCCACAGCTGACTCAACTTTAAGAGACGGTCCTGGCGCTTGCTGGACTTTCTTGGGCGCCCAGAAGCCGCCTTCACAACTATTGAACCTCTCTCCTTGAAGTTCTTGATGATCCGATAAATGATTGATTTAGGTGCAATCTTACCAGTAGCAATATCCTTGCCTGTGAAGCCCTTTTTGTGCAAAGCAATGATGACTGCACGTGTTTCCTTGCAGGTAACCATGGTTAACAGGAAGAACAATTACTTCAAGCTCCACCCTCCTTTTAAAGCTTCCAGTCTGTTATTCTAACTCAATCAGCATGACAGAGTGATCTCCAGCTTTGTCCTTATCAACACTCTCTGGCCCTCATTCAGAGGCAGTCGCAAGAAGCGATCGCTCTCTCTGAATTAGGGCGGCCGCTTCTTTTTTTAAAGTGCGGCCTCCAGGGTGATGGTCAAGACCATTGCGACCATCGGGGCTTGCGACGAGACCCTAAGGTTGGGTCTCGGCAACCGCAAGCCCCAGGGAGCTTCCTGCTCTGATCAAGCAGGAAGCTCCCCACTGACATCACTGCTGATGTCAGTGTGGCCGCCCACAAAACGGCAGGCGTTCGCTTGGGAACGCCTCCGTTTGTGTAGCCAGCCCCCCGCCCAGCCCACAAAACGGGGCGAGCTGTCGATCAACATCGACAGCCGCCCCTTTTGTAGTGAGCTCCGGAGCGAGAGATTCTCTCGCTCCGGGGCTTGCGCACGCGCAGTGCGGCCGCTGCGCGTGCACAGGGCCTTAATATCGACCCGGTTGCGAGCGCTCAGCGCTTGCGACCGGGTCTGAATGAGGTCCTCTGCGTGAAGGAGAGAATCACTGACATGATGTCAGCTGGTCCTTTTGTGGCAGGACTGAAATGCGGTGCAACTATTTTTGGGATTAAGTTCATTGTCATGGCAAAGAGGGACTTTGCAATTAATTGCAATTCATCTGATCACTCTTTGGGCGGAATTCAATTGATTTCGCAGCCCGCATCTCCCGTCTAAAGTGACAGGAGATCGCGGGCCGCTATTCAATTGTGCCAGAATTTACGCTGATCACGCCTATAGAGGTCAGGTTTAGCCGCGTAAAGCAGCTAAACCCGACCAAAGTGCTGGGCGCGATCGCGAAAAGTGATGATTGGGCGCCCAAACATTTCACTTTTCGCACATTTCAGCTCTCATCCTCCAGGGGCTGCGAGCTGAAATGTAGCGCTTGGCAGCTGATCGCGCCCGACAGGAGCAAGAATAGAATAGCTCCGTCGGGCGCGATATGGGCTGGAGAGAATTGAATTCTGCCCTTTATGTCATTCTGAAGTATATGCAAAATGCCATCATAAAAACTAAAGCTGCAAACTTTGTGAAAACCAATACATGTGATATTCTCAAAACTTTTGACCATGGCTGTACTACACAGGCTCCGAGTGGTGCTGACTGTGAGTGTGACCCCACTATTGGATACGACGACCTGTGTGGTGATGCTGGGTCAATATCTGAGTTGTCAGAACAGTTGGCAGGTAGCAGGCAACCTCTAATCTTGCACCCTTAAGCTCCTCTGCCCCCAGTGCAGGCAAGACCACCAGGAGTCCCTCCTATAGGTTAGTCTGAGGTTTTGGCTACCATTCTTTCCTCTCAGTCTGTTGAACCTTCCTGGGCTGAGGGCTTGGCCCACCCAGTACAGGGATTGGTGCATGTCTCCTCATCTCTGGAGAGGCTCCTTGATCCTTCAGTTAAGGTGAGGTGTACAGACAGACTCAGAAGAAGAGACTTCCAGGTAGACTTCAGTCCTGGGAGGCATCCAGTTCTGAGGCTTCATCTCAGGGTGAGGATGAACATCTGGATGAATCAGAGCAGGATCTTATGTGACGGAAGATGATCCTTCTGTTGTCCAGGGGGTCGAGGCCTTAATTAAGGCAGTCCAACAGATTTTGCATATTTCAGTATTTAGAAACTAAGGAGGCTATCCTTTTCAAGAGGAATTGTAAATAGACGGTTACCTTTCACTCCTCCCCGCAGTTGATGGATCCATCCATGGCGTGTGTACATCCAGACCACAAGTTCAAGATTGCTAGATGTTTGGTCTTTTTTTTTTCTTTTTGCCAGCTGTGGATAGGTCAAATGGGAATCACCACCTCTCTATTTCTTAATTGTCCAAAAAGACTATTCTGATACCAGGTTCTACTTCTCTCTGGGACAGATCCGACTGTAAACTGATGATACCCTTAAGTAGATCTTGGTGGCGGCAGGGGCATACTTCCATATTGTCTGTGTTTGGGTAAACAAGGCGGTCGAAAAATGGGTGGACCGACTAGCGGACAATCTACACTCTGGTAGCCCCTCGGGCAGATCATGCAGTGTGGTAGTCCTTGTTCCAGTGGGCCAGAGGTCGAAGGGTTTTTATTCCTATCTTTTTGTGGTACCAAAGCCGGACAGCTCGGTCAGACCCATCCTGAATCACAAATCTCTGCATGTTCACTTTAAGTTACAGAAATACAAATGGAATCCCTGCTCTCTGTGAAGAGTGGCATGGAACTAGGTATTTCTAGTATCCATGGACATTTGGGATTTCTATCTCCACATCCCTAATCTCTCCTTCGGTTTACAATATGGGGCGATCATTACCAATTCAGGCCCCTGTCCTTTGGTCTCTTGTTCACACCTGGTTCTTTACAAAGCTGATGGCAGTCATAGTGGCTCACCTTTGATCGTTGGGGGTTAGTATTGTTCCTCATCTCGATGAGCTCCTGATAAATGTCCCATCCCCAGAGGTACTTTACTCTCCTGTCTTTCTGACACATCATATCATGGATGGATAATTAATTTCAAAAAATCTAATCTTGTTCCATCTCAGAGGCTGCTATTCCTGTGCTTGCTGCTCAACACATCCTTGCAGGTTTTTCTTTCATCAGACAAGTTCCTTGCCATTCAGTCCCTAGTGTGCATGGTCCTGAGGAAACACAATGTTGTGGTCCATTTTTGCATGCACCTGTTGAGGCTGTTCCACTTGGCAGTTTCCATTCCAGGGATCTTCAATTGGACCTGCTGATCTCCACCTGTCTTAGGTCATTTGTCTCTCCTCAGACTTGTGTGTCCTTCCTCTGGTGGCTAGACTCCAAACATCTCAGCATTGGTTACGATCAATCAGACTGACCTCCTCAGGAGGCGTTGCTGCCCATAATGTCCTGGAAAGCTGGGCGATCTTCAATGCCTTGTTGGAAGCTCAGATTCATCAGCAGAGGTGTCCGGTGAAAGTCCAGTTGTACAACAGCACAGCTTTGGTTTATATCAATCACCAGGGGAACGCCATTAAGGAGACGACACACATCATGCGGTAGGAGGAGGGTCATGTTCCAGCCATATTGGCCATCTTCATTCCTGTGGTCGAAAATGGGAGGCAGATTACCTCAGCTGCGCGAACCTTCACCCTGGCAATTGGTCCCTTCATCCGGATGTTTTTTTAGGATCTGGTGTCAAGGTGGGGCTTGCTAGACATCGATCTCAGCTAATCCACAAGGTCTATTTATTGCTCCAGAACAAGAGAGCTCTTGCAGTGGATGCGCTCGGTTCCGTGGATGTTTTGCTTGATCTACATGTTTCCGCTTCTACCTCAGGCTCCAAATGCATCAAACAAGAATGGGTGATGTTTCTTCTGGTGGCATCACACCAAGGTGGTTGTGGTACTCGGACCGATCTTCGTGGTCTTCTGATAAATTATGCCTGGCCTCTCCCTATTTCATTCAATGATGTTGAATGCTTGTGGTGGGTCTTCTGTATCTTAATGCGAGAAGAATACGTTTCTTCCTTTTGTCTTTTGGATCTTTTTTTGTTTCTCCGACGGGCCTGAATGCCGGTTTGCGCCTGGGATCCTTGTAGATGCAGGTGTCAGCGCTGACTATCTTTTTCCAGCATTACCTTACCTTACTTACTGAATTGCGGATGTTTATGGAGGGGCTCTATTTCAGGTAGTGGATCAGGAAAAGGATCAGTCCCACCATTCTGCCTTTAGGTAGGCACCTCACTTACAAATGCCAGAATTTCCATCTGAGGAGCCCATTCCACTTGAATACCCCTGATAGTCCCTAAAATTGGCTCAAGAACGATCTGTGTTTAAACTTTGCATCACCAGATCAACCGATTGGAGCTTTCCCAAAGAGGTCGGTAAACTCCAAATCCTAGCTGGTAGCGCAGAGGCCATACTAGGTTCATTTGACTGTTCTCCTACCATCCTAGAACTTTTCTATGCTACTGGAGGTCCAGCTCAGTTGTCCCTTGATTCCATGACACCTGGAAACTTCATTGCCACTTTTGTTGTTAGTAATGCAGGATTTCCAGAAGATGGCAGGAAGTATTAACAATAAACTGAAGTCTGGAGTCAGGACAGAGCTAGGAACTCTGACATGGATGATCTTACATGTAGAACAAACACAGAGGTTCTGACTTGATGATGTAATAGGGAACACACTCTGGAGCAGGCTTTTATCAGTGAAAAAGGTGCACTCCATAGCTGTTCAATTAGGTAATTACTCCCTTCCAGCCGGTTTGTAAAAAATAACCAAAAACGATATAAAATGAAAAATAAACTGCATAAAAAAAGGTTAGCGGAGCCGCATGTAAAGTAGATATTCTTCTGTATGTTTTGTGTGCTGCAACATCACTACCCTCCATGATGTGTAGCTACTATTCACTGCTACACTACGATAGCTAATTATCCTGCCCTGTTTCTATTATCTGCTGAAATCCTGTGACCTACAGATAAGAATGAGTCCTCTGATACAGTGGTTCTCACTTATTTTTTTTGGAGAGTACCATATAGCAACTATGGGAATAAATTGAGTACCACCTTGCATAAGGTATGAATTTATTGTAGACAGACATTTTTTCCACATAGCACATTTCCCCCTCCATAAGCCCCTCTGTCTCATCCATAGGCTCACCCTGCAGACCAGCTCTCTGCCCACTCCGCAGACCTCTCTTTGCCCCTGCACTTACCTTGAGGACGTTTCTTCATTTTGCTGCTCCACGCTGCATCCAGTTCAGCTTAGACAAGGTAGTGAACTCAAGTATCTCCACTGATCGCTCAGCGATCTGGGAGAGGCTGTGCTGCTAGATCAGCCTCATGCATTTGTGCTGAGCCCAGCTCCCAAAGTCATCTGCTACACTGCAGTGCTTATCCTAAGTAAGCACTTGGGAGAAACCAGCCGCAATCACCAACAAAAAGGTGCTGCAGTAGCTACATACAATACCCATATTTAAGCAGGTTCATGTACCAGTGGTACCTGATGGTGGCACCAACTACTCTCCTACAACTAGTGGGCGGTAGACACAGGCGGTGGACAAGATTTAAACCGGCTCCAAATTATATCCTTTATCTAATGTCTTCCATAAAGTAGAATTCTTAGTACATTCCTGTTTGGTACAGCCCAGAGGGAATGGTGGGAGTCCCTAAATTCCAGTCAGGGTCCCATAGAAGAGAATGGCGCCATCCCTGGGCACAATCCAAAAAAGTGGTATGATGGTGCCGCACCTTCAGAGAAGTATAGGGATTAATAACTGTTATAGGAAGTACCTTAGTAGGTTCTGCTTCATAATGCACCTGCCTCTAAGAGGCTATGTCCAGGTACACTGTAACCAAGCAAACTCCATAGCGCCATATTGCACACCAATTTCTCCAGTTGTACCAACAGGCCATAAATACTAATTATATGTATTCTATATTATATATCTATGTTAATATGATTTAGTTAGAGTATTCGATTTAGTTTCAATGAACCTCCATGTAGGTTCTAATAAATCCAGTTTATTGAATCAGTGTACAGTTTTTATTATAAAACAGCACTCATACAGTAGCCCAACCTACTAACCCTCTAAAAGGGTTCCCATGATGATACAGTACATATGCCCCCCTCTATATCTCAGGTTACCCATGGTGGCTTCTGGGTTCTCACCTGAGTCTCCTCACAATACCGTAAAAGAGGTCGCTCTAAAAACAAAAACAGCGTTGCATGATGCAAAGTCCATGATTTCCTCATGTCAGGATTGGACCAACAAGCAGCTAAGGTCAGGGACTGGGTAATTACACTAATGAGGCCATGTACCTGGTAGAGGAAGGGCGTGACTCAGACCTGCACCCAATTCCGCACCATAGAGGGGTTTCACAGTGTTTAGCACCTGAGCCTGCATCAGTACCCCCATCGGCAACTTTACATAACTACAGGCGATTCAGGGTCATACCCATCTCCCCTTGCAGCTTACAAGGTGTAAATGGGCGTTGGCAGATAGGATGTGTGCCGTGGGCATGTAAATAGAATTGCAGGTGACTCAGATGGGCGTATGCAGAGACCCGGCTGATATCAGACAGAGGGCAGGGCTGGTGCCAGTCCTTAGTGTTAGTGATGTGGCCACATTGCATGCAGTATACCTATAGGAACCTGATTGCAGACCCCTAAAGGACATAGTATGATATACAGCCAATGTGTAATGCACATGGGACCACCCCAAACACACCCTCTCTCTTATTTGTTTTTTTTACTTACGTTCATATAATTTTAACAGAAACAAGAACACAACTTGGTTGATAATAATACGTTTTATTACCTTATTTATGTATACAGCATAAAGTAGCATACTATGTCCTTATACACAATGTACTGTTATGTCATCTACCTACTCACTATATAAACAGTACCACAATATAGATATAACATCAAACTGAACGTAACACATATTCCTATAGCCACTGTGCAACCTACAGCACACAATACACAGTATTAATATAAACATAGGGCAGCAATAAACATGAACTTTGAATAGACATAATACAGAAATATAAAAATAAATCACGATTAAGTGTTACATATAAACCAGAACGGTCAGCGACACACAGTGCTGGCAGCCATTTTGGGGGTATCCTTCAGAATACAGTCGATCGAATCATTAAGCTCCACAATAATGTCACTCGTTCCAAATTGATAGGTTGCATTCTCATGTATGGTGTTTCATCCACAGAATGGCTGCTTCTACTCTTTGTTAAGCTGTAGTTCTCATAAGAACCATCCGACAATTAATAGAGCATTGACAGCCTTTATTTTACACATGCTAAAGACAAGTGGAGCAAGAGTTCGAAGGGGGGTGGATACACCTACAAGTCCCCTACTGACTGTTACTACTGGTGCAGGCCCGGGGGAGATGGCAGAATGATGTCACTGAGGGGCAGGGACGTGCGATCAGGGTAGGCAGATCCTCCCCTCTCCTATCATAATCCCTGTCATGATGCGCCAGAGTTTTGATATAAAAACTGTGTTTTTATACATGTGTGCCTCCCCAGCCATTGACCTCACCACATATCACTGCTGAGGGGGTGGGGCGTAGCCTACTGCAGTATAAAGCCAGCTGCAGGTTTATTATGAAAACCTATGGGCTTTTTGTAGCTTTGGAAAGGTGGATCAATGCGCAAGCAAAAGCAACAAATTATTTATGATTTACTCTCCCAATTTAACTAAAAAAAAAACAAAACATACAAAAACACTTCCTTGGCCATTTTGGGTGGATTGCATTTGCCGTGTCAAGAGGAATGAGCACACTGATGGTGTTTTCTGAAAATGAGGAGCCTTCTGAAAGGAAGACAAAAAGCTATAACTTGTGTGGGTTCTGCATAAAGCAATCACTGATACTGGAATATGGCCGGGCCTGGAAGTGTCTTCAGGTTCCTGTGACATTATATTACAGAGATGTCCACGTACACTTATCCTTAAATCACGCCAAATAGTCCTATTTGGGGCACCATGAATGCTGTCATGCAACTTTTTCTTAAAACGTGTCTTAGTCTGCTATTTCGTACCAATAACTTTGTGACCAAAAAATAAAATATATCCCAAGAACTTAGCACACTATTAGCGCATTAAAGCACAAAACTCAGGAAAAAGTACATAAGCTGAGTAAAAAGAAAAGAAGAAATGTCCTGTACAAGTGACTCGCGCCATGACTCGTTATTCATGATGTTATTAATCGTCAGCGGCTGTAACACTAAAGGTGCATACACACACGATTTTTTTAACGATTATCATTAACGATATTGTTTATCATTCAATCGTTGAAAAAAATCGTTCACTTTCTAAGTTAAAACTAACGATTATCGTTCATGCGCGTTCACGTTTGTAGTTCAGTCAGACTGACCAACTGAACGATTTTAATTAAGGGAATATGCAAAAATCGTTTATAGTTCAAAAAAATCGTTCATTACATTTAGTAAATGAACGATTTTCGTAAATTTTTTTCCCTTGAAAAAATGAACGAAAATTTACTAAAATCGTTCATTTACAAAATCGTTGTGTGTATTTTGCATGCAGATACACCGCAGTCGCACACAGAATATAGGCATGCTGCATATCAATATAATCAGAAGCCGATTGCGCGTCCTATTTGCATCGCTTTGTGAATAAGACACATCTGAAGGGAGAAAGTTGCACGAAAAGATGATCATCGATACAGAGTCGTGCCATGGCATGTCCTGACTAGAAGGGCTGTTCTAGGCCCGCTCAGGTCCTGGCCCTCAGCAAAATTAAGCGGGAGACCTGTCACTCTTCACAGACAACTGTAAAGAAGCAGCAGACACGCGGGCTGTCAGAGAGGGTACATCCCAAGAGGATGGGGAGCGGAATAGTCCCCTCCCACTGGGCCAATCACTATTAATCTAAATAGTGTCCCATTAATAGAAGCATTGTCCCTGGTGGTTTAGTGAAGGTTTTCAGCCTGCTCCCAAGTCTGCGAAGGCCGATCTTCTGCCTGTGGCGACAGTGCTTTGTCCGCTGCAGCTGGGGAGTCAAAACGGGTGGCGGATGTGAGTGCTGCAAAGCAGCAACTCCGCCCGCCAGCCCTAGTAGTAGAAATAAAAAAGGAAAATAAACTAAAATAATATATGTAAAGAGCAGCTTTAAAAATATTATGCCCAGCACCTTTGGTGACTAAAAAAATAATGCCTGCCCTGGGCAGGAGTATAGGAGAGGAGCCTGAGCTGTCACAAAGTTAACTTTTTAGTGACCAGACTCCAACAGCAGCAGCTATACCCCATGGATTTCCAGTGTCCCCCCATGGCTGAAAGAGAAAAAATGTGTATGTCCCTACTCTGAATGAGCTCACTGCCAGCCAGAGTGTGAAATCTTACGTGAGGTAACACGCAAATGTGCAAGGTGGAGAAAACTAGGCCACAAAATATATTTTCTTCCAAAAATACTGGGGACTTCAGCTGACTTCATGTGTATTTATGTCCCTATAAATGTGCTTTTCTGTATGAATAGTGACTGGGAGGCACACAATCCGTCCCTTTTCATGTCAGACATCTTTTGCAGAAATGTACTTGATGTTTGCATGTGGAAAAATACAATGTTTTTCCAGGGTAGAAATGTTGCGCTCTCCATCCCGAGACCATTATTTATACATCACACTCTGCGAAACAAAATAATGTTATCACAGGTGGCGCAATACAAGGTGCATGAGTGGGACCACAATTCCTCACACAACGCCCAGGTCTACTCAGCTCATTCAGAAAGAGCAAAGCTTTGCGCCACTGTAGATGCCACTTAATGATCCTGGCAAGCCAAAACATTTGGACCACCTGTCTAATATACTGTTTCTCCTCTATGTGCCACCTACACCACTATGACTAACCGAGGTGTGTACTCTACAAGACCCCTGAAGGTGACCTGTGGTATCCGGTACCAGGACGTCACCAGCATATCCTTTAGCTCTTGTATGTTGCAAGGCAGAGCTGTTGCAGAGCGGAGTTTTTGATCCTGATACCACATGTGCTCAAGTGGATTGAGATCTAGTGAATTTGGAGGCCAAGACAATACTTTGAACTCTTCATCACGCTCCTGAAATCATTCTCGAGCAGTGCATGCAATGCGGCAGGGCGCATTATCCTGCAGAAAGAGGTCACTTCAATGGGACAATGCTGTTACCATGGAAGGATATATTTGGTCAGCAATGAAGTGGAAAGGTGGAATGTGTCAAATTTAAATGCACATGAATGACCCGTAACAAGGGTTTTCTTGCAGAACATTGGCCAAAGCATCACACTCCCTCCTTCAACTTTTCATCCCACAATGTATCCTGGTCTCGTGTCTAGGTAAATGGTGCACACGTACTTGACCGTCCAGATGGTGCAACAAAAGATTCATGAGATCAGGCAACATTCTTCCATTGAGCCAAGGTCCATTTCCATTGCTCATGTGCTCATCGTAGATGCTTTCAAAGTTGGACAAGGGTTAGCATTGAAACTTCATGAACTGGGTGTCGTGTCTCATTACTCCAGTCATCATCAACAAATTTTCTATTTGTGCAACAGTAGCTATCCTGTTGGTTTATACCAGACAGGTTATACTTACGTATTCTCGCGCATCAATAATTACACAGGTCTGTGATGAAAAAGCTTTTTTTAAAGAATTTATGTGATACTGATAGATTTTTGGCTACTAAACACGAAAATGAAAATGACTCCCGATTTTGCACATCACCTCACGTTTTTCTGCAAAACGTGTATTTATGAATGTCAATTAATGTATTCTGCCTACATTTATTATAAAAAACAGTGTCTTAAATGAATCCTGTCGGTAGTATAGAACGTTGCAATTCAGTTCTCGTCATAAAACTCCCCCCCCCGCCCCAGTGCCAGATTAAGGTCCACATGGGCCTGGAGCTGAAATTTACAAAAGGCTTAAACCCCATACTGTCTAAAAGAACATTGCACACACACAACACCTACAAGGTGAGCTGGCGAAGGTGGAACCAAATACAACAGATGCAACACAGTTTTGCCCTGTGCCAGCTCATTTTAACCCCTGCCTACCACCACAAACACACACACAGTACACACACACCGTACATATAGTTTGTAAAAGCACTGCCTAAAGATGGAGAAAATTTCAAATATCTTTGCACCAAATTCCCTAACCTCTCCGATGCTAAACTGAACTAAGGCATTTTTACAGGCCCTGACATTAGAAAGTTAATAAAAGATGAACATTTCGGGCATGTAATGAATATTGTGGAGCTTTCGGCGTGGACTTCGTTCAAACAAGTGATTTCAAAATTTTTAGGCAATGTCAAGGATCCAAACTTCAAAGAAATTGTCAGGGAAATGCTTAATAGTTACAGAAACCTTGGCTGCAATATGAGATTAAAAGGTAAATTTTTTTAGAATTTTCATATTGAGCATTTCCCGAATAATCTTGCAGACTACAATGAAGAACAGGGTGAACGGTTCCACCAAGACATTAAAGATGTAGAAAGAAGATACCAGGGTCGTTGGCTGACTACTGCTGGATGATACACAGAGACGACACAGAAAAGCTTATAAGCGAAAAGCGACAAAACTAAGTTTGAAGTAAAAGAAAACAAGATAAACGATTTTTTCAATAATTATGGTTTTGTTTCTATTATTGTTTGATTTTATTATTTAATTATGTAATTAAGAGAAAAACACAATGATATCATCTACACTTCGGATTTCACAATAAATAAAACTTTCTTAAAAATGTATGTAACCCCCTTATAGGTAAATGTGTTGTGGTAATTTTTTTAAATATACAGGTTGAGTCTCCCATATCCAAAATGCTTGGGACCAGGGGCATTTTGGATAACGGAATATTCCGTATTTTGGAATATTTGCATATCATAATGAAATATCTTGGGAATGGGGCCCAAATCTAAACACAGAATGCATTTATGTGTTATATCCACCTTATACACACATCCTGCAGGTAATTTTATACAATATTTTCATTAATTTTGTGGCTCAAGCAAAGTTTGTGTACATACATGAAATTCATTTGTTTCATATACACCTTATACACACAGCCTGAAGGTAATTTTATTCAATATTTTTAATAATTTGTGCCTTAGACAAAGTTTGTGTACTTTGAACCATCAAAAATCAAAGGTTTCATTATCTCAGTCATGCCAAAATTATGCCGTATTTCGGAATATTCCGTATTTTGGATATGGGAGACTCAACCTGTACTATTTATTGATGTACACAGGAGTATAAGTAAGAATATAAAAGTATTATTAAAAAAGCTTTCAATACCCTAAATTTCGCAGAACTGCGTTTTTTGCCAATCAATACATTGTCTTCAGTTTGTGGATTTTCCCCTGCTTGGACCACTGTCGGTATGTACTCACCAAGCCTTGACATTTTGGAGAATGCTGACCCAATCATGTGGCCAGAAAGAATTGTCCCTTATCAAAGTCACTCAATTTTTTACACCCGACCATATCTTCTGTATGCAACATGTCCACTTCGAGCATCTAATGTCATCTTACAGTCAAATATATCCGTGACCTTGGCATGCAATGGGAAAGTTAACGTAATTCGCTCGATATGAACGTGGTCATAATGGTTTGGCTCATGGGTTTATCTAACCCGTTACTTTTATTACATATTCTTTAGGCGGCTATAGAACAATGAGATCTTATTACTGTGCAGAGCTATAGCCAATGTCAAATAGAAGTAAACTGCTGTACGTTCCAGTCATGTTGACAAAACACATTCCACCTATGCCGATGGCTGGTAATTAAACAATAACATGTTAATATACTGTGTGAG
Organism: Taudactylus pleione; assembly: GCA_031769625.1. Lineage (NCBI taxonomy): Eukaryota > Metazoa > Chordata > Amphibia > Anura > Myobatrachidae > Taudactylus > Taudactylus pleione. The sequence continues at coordinate 1,130,823 of JAUIMM010000546.1, forward strand.
TGAAGTATTAAAAGGCCCTCCATAATTCAGAGATGTCAATACAATCTGTAAATATATCAAAACAATTTATCATTTACATTAATGTCTTTTTACAATATTTAGAATATAGCTGCAAACCTATTTCGTCTATCACCTCATTGTAATGATTTTTGATTTCCTGTGTGAATTTTCTGATGTACAACAAGGGTTGATTTCTTTATAAAACTTTCCCCACACACAGAACATTGAAATGGTTTCTCACCTGTGTGAGTTCTCTGATGTATAACAAGCTCTGATCTCTGTCTAAAACATTTCCCACACTCAGAGCATGAAAACGGCTTCTCGCCTGTGTGACGTCTCCGATGTGTAACGAGAGCGCATTTATGTGTAAAACTTCTCCCACACTCAGAGCATGAAAATGGCTTCTCACCTGTGTGACGTCTCTGATGTGTAACAAGAACTGTTTTCTGTGCAAAACCTTTCCCACACTCAGAACACAGAAATGGCTTCTCACCTGAGTGAGTTCTCTGATGTAAAACCAGATCTGATTTCATTGTAAAACATTTCTCACAGTCAGAACATGGAAATGGCTTCTCACCCTTATGATTTCTCTGATGTGAAACTAGAGCTGGTTTCTGTGTAAAACATTTCCCACACTCAGAGCATGAAAACGGCTTCTCACCCGTGTGAGTTCTCTGATGTGTAACTAGAGCTGTTTTCTGTCTAAAACATTTCCCACACTCAGAGCATGGAAATGGTTTCTCACCCGTGTGAATTCTCTGGTGATTAACAATATCTGATTTCTTAGCAAAACCTTTTCCACAGTCGGAACAAGAGAACGGTTTCTCACCTGTGTGTGCTCTAAGATGTCTAGCAAGATGTGATGTCTGTGAGAAACGTTTTCCACACTGTGAGCACGGAAAAGGTTTCTCACCTGTGTGACTTCTCTGATGTATAACAAAGACTGAATGGTGTAAGAAACATTTACCACATTCAGAACAGGGAAACATTTTAGCGCTTGTAGGACTTGTTCTTTGTGTTACAACATCTAAATTATCAGCAGAACAATCTTTATGATTAGAGGGAGCAGATGAATCTTCACTGTCAAACACTGGAAGTATATTTAGTGTAATAGGGTATTGTCCTGGAGAATCATGCTTGATGTTATCTTCTGTTTTAAAATCTGAAGACAACAGGAGATGTCCATCCGAGGTATTCTTGCTTTTGCATCCATCTGCTGGAAATAAAATACATATTTGGCAATAGATATTTTATTTCTGCATTGAGTAAAAGTTCATACTATGGGGGGAATTAGCTTGCGCAGCCCCATAGGAGCCTCTAGCGCTGTGGGCGCCGCTCTAACTAGCAAATACGGTAGAGGCGCCTTTGCGGATTTCTGCTTGCACCTCCTGAGGTCACAAGCAGAAATCGGAATAAACACTAAAGTAAACCCTGTCTGAGATCACACCCATTGACCGCGACTTAGCTAATTTAATGGCTTAACACGTGCTTTCTAACATGTACAATCCAAAATTATTTGGCTCTTTTGATGAGATAAAAAATTCTATCTAACTGGCTGACAGGACAATCAGCGTCCTGGCTGTTGATTGACAACCAGGGCACTCACAGCCAATCAGCGGGCAGTTACGATAGTAGCCGCCGCTGATTGGCTGGCGGTCTACAAGTGCAGGAAACCTTGTGGGTCCTGTCACTTGTGGAGAAGAGCTGCACGTGTTTACACGTACAGCTCTTGTGTGTCTGGTACGGCATGGGACAATGCTGTTTGGTTTTATAAATGCCCGGGAGAAGATAACCGACCTGCGCCAAGGGGTAAGTATTTTTTTTGTGATATATCAAACTAATCAGCATAGTCTCCTGGTGCGTCCTAGTCGCCTCGCATTGCTATTTTCTGAGTTTTTTGGGGGGGAAAAAAAAAAAAGATTGACACTAGGAGAGTTTCACAGGACCTGGCGGCTCTCTCACACCCGGCATTCCGTGCTGCATGGCAAATTGATACTAGATGAGGAAGAATACATCTGTAGGTAGACGACACACAAGTACAAGAGATCTCAGAATAGCTTGTTCATTAATCCAAGGAAGACCGTCAGGGTATTGCAGAGCCAGAAGGGTATCACCAAGTATTCGAAGTGCCCATCCCATGTGTTAAAAGTGGTTTTCCACTTATCTCCTTGTCAAATCCAAATAAGTTTGTGGGCCTTCCTCTAGCCTAGTTGCTGAAGACAGTGGCCTTTTCAGGGGCTCGACTAATTGCGAAATGAGTGGAATGGGGACACATTTTTAATGGTTAGGGCATTGAGTCCGCTGTAGTTGATGCAAGGACGGAGCGCTCCATCCTTCATGGCTACAAGGAAACACTCAGCTTTGGTGGGTGATTTGGACCTTCGAATAATACCCCTCAGCAGGCTCTCCTGGAAGAGGCCTGGGTATCCTGGTAAAGTGTGCTCTACCCAGCTGAGTTTCTCATATTGGTCATAAGGTGGTTGGTATGGGTTGCCCAGTTGGGTGACAGGTCCTGGAACCCTCCTCTCTCAGCTGACCTTTTGGTCAGTCAGAAGTCACACTTGATGAATTCAGCAATCATGCTATCTAGTGGCTGTGGATCTCTGGGTGCTAGGGCATCCTTGATATAGTCTGCCAATTCCTTTCAAATGATGGCTAGGAGTGCTTAGTCAGTCCATGACAGCTCGGAGGACAGACGACCTCATTTAGACCCGGTCGCAAGCGCTGAGCGCTCGCAACTGTGTCGATGTTTAGGCCCTGCGCCCACACAAGCCCCGGAGCGAGAGAGAAATTCTCTTGCCCTGGGGCCCGCTACCAACGTGGCAGCTGTCGATGTTGATCGGCAGCTCGCCCCATTTGATAGGCGGGCCGGGGGGGGGGGGGTGGCTGAACAAACTGAGGAGTTCCTTAAGGAACGCATGCCGTTTGTGGGCAGCCGCACTGACATCAGCAGTGATGTCAATGGGGAGCTTCCTGCTCGATCAGAGCAGGAAGCTCCCTGGGGCTTGCGGTTGCCGAGACCCAACCTTAGAGTCTCGTCGCAAGCCGTGATGGTCTTGACCATCGCGACCATCAACCTGGTTGGTCGCTAAAGCTGTGGGTGGTAACCCACACCTTAGCTAGCGACCAGGATGCCGCACTTGAAAAATCAAGCGGCCGCCCTCATTCAGAGCGAGCGCTCGCTTCTTGCGACCGCCTCTGAATGAGGGCCAGAGTCTGGAATTGGAGGACATACTCTCCCACTCTCAGAAAATAAATCACAGGAATACTTCTAAGTGAATCGATACTTGATGGAGGAATCCCCAGCAACCACTTGGGTCCCCTATATATACACCCTTAGGTTGGGGATCCATAAGTGGCTGGACATTGTCCTGTCCAACCAAGGCATAAGGCTGGCAGGCGGAACTGTTGATTTCCCAGAGGGTGTTAGGAGTTGGTGGAATTCATGAAGATGATGTGACATGTCCTGCGTTTGGTTGTTTGCTTGGTTGTCCACCTTTCCAATGAGGGCTTGCAGGAGATCAATTTCAAATAGAGTTCTGGCCATAAGCAAGGCCTGAGTATTTTGTGAAGCGTTGCGATTTTGCTTCTATGGGGGAACATACTGAAAGAGATATAGCTGCGATACTCCAAGAGGTGGTAGTTTGGTAGTGTGCAATACCGCACACAGATACGTTGGCACAGTCTGTACAGCGCATAACGTACAAGGAGGAAAGCAGTAGTCTAATAAAGAGTTTTGGGTCAGGATGGTCTTTACTGAGTAATTACCTAGTCTGGCCTCCCTTCTTCTTGGGCATCCCTCTAGCAGGTGATCAGAGACAGCACAGAACAAACATAGTTTGTCCTTAAGATGGCGCTTCCGCTCCTATTGGGCAATATGTACTCTACCGAGCTACATGGGTTCCTCGTATTGGTCACAAAATGGTTGGTACAGTGGTGCCCGTTTGGGTGACATGTTCTGAAACCCTCCTCAGCTGCCCTTTCGTTGTTGATGGTCTCCTTCCATCAACAACAAAAGGGCAGCTGAGGAGGGTTTCAGAACATGTCACATGGGGTTGGGGATCCATAGGTGGCTGGACACTGCCCTAAGAAACGGAGAAGGGCATGCAGGTGAATCTATTAAATTCCCAGAGGGTGTTAGAAAGAGTTGGTGGAATTCATCCAGAGGATGAGACATGTCCTGCTGACACAGTGGGCCTGATTCAGACCCGGTAGCAAGCGCTCAGCGTCCGCAACCGGGTCGTTTTTTGCCCACTGGGCATGCGCACGACGGAGCCGGCTCCGACGGGTCTCGCACCAAAGGGGGTGAGCTGTCGATGGTGATTGACAGCTCGCCCCGTTTGTTAGGCGGGCAGGGGGGTGGCTGGCCAAACAGGCGTTCCCGTAGGAACGCCTGCTGTTTTGGGGCGGCCCCACTGACATCACCAGTGATGTCAGTGGGAGAGCTTCCGGCTCTATTAGAGCCAGCTCTCTGGGGCTTGCGGCCACAAGACCCTACCACTAGGGTCTCGTCGCAAGCCCAATGGTCTTGACTATCGCCCTGGCCGCTCGCAATAGCTGTGGGTGGTCGCCAACAGCTATGCGAGCGGCCAGGGGGCTGAACAAAGAAAAAACACCCTGATTCAGAGCGAGCACTCATTCAGAGCGTCCATCTCTGAATCAGGTCCAGTATTATTTGCATTTGGTTGTTTGCTTGGTTATCCACCCTTCCAGTAAGAGCTTGCAGTAGACTCATTGCGAATGGAGTTCCGGCCGTAGTCATGGTGTGAATATTCCTTCAAGTCTTGCAATACTTCAAGAGGTACAATACGTTATACGGAGGTATTGGCACTGCTGGAACATCGTGCAGAGGCAAGGATGTGTTGGCACTGTGGGAACAGCGCAGCATGTAGCGTGCAATGTGATACACTGAGTAGATGCAATAATCCTGGAGATCAACACCAGATAGGGAATGTATCAAAGTACTCACATGCATATGGATCATACATGCAAAGAGTTAAAAATTTACACAACCAAGAAAACTATATTGGAAAAGAGGAGAACTTACCTTAGTATCAGGCATCAGGCACCATGCAGTTAATCTTTTTCCTCCCAGGATGCACTGGTCCCCCTCCATACCCCGCCTCCCAGCCAGGGCACTACTCAGTTTAGTAGCAAGTCAGAGGCCGGAGGAGAGTACTGTGAGAGAGAGAAGGAAGTCCGGAACATACAAGAATCACATTCTTGCTAGGAAGGAGACAGAGACTGTAGACCGGACAACCTCATAGCTCCCGTACAGAGCGTAAGGACGGATGCCTTGTGGACCCTAAGGACCTCATAGAAAGGGAGATAACTAAGGTAAGTTCTTACCATCTCTCCTCTTTTCTACTACGGGTTCCTTAGGGTCCACAGGTGACCTTGGGGATGTCCCAAAGCAGTTCCCCCTAAGGGTGGGTACACTCCTGTACAGAAAGGAGGAACTGCCACCCAAAGGAAGCATCCTGAGAGGCGAAGGTATCAAATGAATAATACCTCACAAAGGTCTGGACTGAAGACCAGGTGGCTGCCTTACAAAGCTGAACCGCTGAGGCGACACGCTGAGCTGCCCATGAAGGGCCCACAGACCTCGTAGAATGAGCAGATACAGAAGTCGGAGGTGGAAGGCCCTCCCTAGAGTAAGCCTCCGACAAAGCCAACGTGCCAAAGTCTGTTTAGTGGCAGGCCAACCCTTTTTATGGAACCCAAAAAGGACAAAGAGAGAGTCCGACTTCCTGTAGGACCCAGAACGGTCCACATAAACACGGAGGGCTCGCACCACATCCAAAGAGGCCTCCCCTGCTGAAAGACCCGGCCCAAGAAAGGCCGGAACCACAATTTCCTCATTAATGTGGAAACTTGTCACCACTTTAGGAAGGAAAGCAGGGCGAGTTCGCAGAACAGCCCTGTCCTGGTGGAACACCAGATATGGAGAGCGACACGAAAGGGCTCCCAAATCTGACACTCTTCTAGCTGAAGCAATAGCCAGAACGTAAGCCATTTCAAATCCACTGATTCCAGTGGTTCAAAAGGTGGGTCCTTCAAGGCCCGAAGGACAAACGCCAAATCTCAAGGCTCCACCGGAGGCACAAAGGGTGGCTGAATTCGCAGCACACCTTGTAAAAAGGTGCGCACATCCTGCAGTCGCAATCCGTCTCTGAAACCACACAGACAGGGCCGAGATCTGTACCTTCAGGGAAGCCAGTCGGAGTCCTAGGTCCAGGCCTGCCTGGAGGAAAGCCAGTATCCTGGAAATCCTAAACATCCGAGGATCATAATCCCTTAGGGGTGCACCACTGAAAGTAGGAGTGCCACACTCTGTGGTAAATCCTGGCAGAGGCTGGCTTCCGTGCACTCATCAAGGTGTTAACCACCGCACCAGAGAAGCCCTTTGACCTTAAGAAGGATGTCTCAAGAGCCATGCCGTCAAAGCCAAGCGACGCAGATCCGGGTGAAGGCAGGGACCCTGTGGCAACAGGTCCTGACGCAACAACCACGGAGTGTCTATCGACAGACTCTGAAGGTCTGAGTACCAGTGCCTCCTTGGCCACGCCGGAGCCACCAGCAGGAGCCTGCATCCTTCCTGCTTGAACTTCCTGAGTACGTGAGGAAGAAGGAACACCGGAGGAAAAAGGTACGCAAACCGAAAGGTCCACCTGACCGATAGAGCATCGACTAACAGAGCGCCTGCGTCTCTTGTCCTCGATCCGTACCTCGGTAGCTTGTAATTGTGTCGGGAGGCCATTAGGTCCACGTCCGGAACACCCCATCTGTCCAGGAGTTGAAATACCTCTTGGTGAAGAGACCACTCCCCTGAATGCATGTTGTGACGGCTGAGGAAGTCCGCTTCCCAATTGAGGACTCCGGATATGAACACTGCCGATATGGCCGGCAGATGGTCTACCGCCCATGTCAGGATGCGTGACACTTCTCGCATAGCCGCCTGACTTCGAGTCCCTCCCTGGTGGTTGATGTATGCCACCGTTGTGGCGTTGTCTGACTGAACCTGCACAGGTCTTCCTTGTAGGATGTGTCTTGCTCTTTGAAGAGCCAGGAAGACCGCCCTTAGTTCCAATATATTGATTGGAAGGACGGCTTCCTCTTGCGTCCACCGACCCTGAAAAGAGTGGGGACCTGACACTGCACGTCAACCCCGCAGACTGGCATCCGTTGTCAGTAGGGTCCAGTCCGGTATCCAAAAAGGGCGGCCCTGGATGAGATGCTGAGTCTGCAGCCACCAAGCCAGGGATAACCTGACTTCCGGGGAGAGCACCATTGTCTGTGCCTTAAATTTCCGAGGTGATCTGTCCCATCGGGCAAGAATCAATGTCTGCAGAGGCCTCAAATGAAATTGTGCATACTCCACCATGTCGATTGTTGACACCATCGACCCCAGCAATTGCATTACTGCATGCACAGAGACCTGGCGACTGTGGAGACATCTGCGTACCCGCGTCTGTAACACAGAGATCTTGTCTGACATCAGGAAAATCCTTTGCTGCTGCGAATCCAATAGAGCTCCTAGATGCAGCATCCTCTGCGACGGAATTAGAGACGACTTGTCCCAATTTATGACCCATCCATGCGACTGAAGCACCGAGATGGTCACCTGGAGGTGATGGAGAATTACCTCTGGAGATCCTGCCAGGAGCAACAGATCGTCCAGATATGGTAATAGGTGAATCCCCTGCAGCCGCAGATGGGACGCCATCACTGCCATCATTTTTGTAAATACCCGAGGGGCCGTGGATAGGCCAAAGGGTAACGCCTGGAACTGGAAGTGTTGCACAGCGAACCTGAGAAACCGTTGATGCGAAGCCGCAATCGGGATATGCAGATAGGCATCCCTGATGTCCAGGGATACCATGAAATCCCCCGCTTCCATAGCCAGTATGATAGTACGTAGCGTCTCCATCCGGAAACGAGGAACCCTGAGGAACCTGTTTAGGCACTTGAGGTTCAGGATAGGGCGGTAGGTCCCATTGGGCTTTTTCTCCAAAAACAAGTTGGAATAAAACCCCATAACCCGCTGGGGCTCTGGTACTGGGACAATCACTCCTGCCTTGCGCAGGGAACATACCGCCTCCTGTATCGATAAGGCTTTGTCCTTGTTGGAGACGTCCGAATTGAAGAGGGCATAACCCAGAGAGACCACCTCTCTTACCCAGGCATTTGTTGTGGTTTGATGCCAGTAGTGGGCAAACTGAAGAAGTCGGCCTCCCACTGTGGGGTCCCCCAAAGGGAGGCCCGTCTCGTCATGCTGTGGACTTGACGTCCGGTTTAGAGGCTGGACTCCTTGTACTCCAAGCTTGCTTTTTGGGTCTGCTAGTCTTCCTGACCGCCGTCTGCTTGGGAAATGACTGGCTTTTAAGCCTATTCTGCGCTCTGTAGGGCCGAAAGGATGAAGTTCGGGAACCAGAGGGGACTGAGGCTGATGGGAGGCGAGCCGACTTGGCCGCTGTCAAAGTGTCCACGATCTTGTCTAGATGTGGGCCAAACAATACCTTCCCATTGTAGGGTAAAACTTCCATTCCCTTTTTAGAGTCTGCATCCGCCCTCCAGAACCGGAGCCATAAGGACCTGCGCGTTGTGACAGCCGCGGCTAACACTCTGGAGGATAACAGGCTGACATCTAGAGCTGCCTCATTCATATAGGTAGCCGAGTCACGTATCTTGCCCACCAGCGACAGCTGGTCCTCTGAAGCATCAGGAGACAGGGACTACTCCAACAGATCTGCCCAGGATTCCACGGCCCTAGCTACCCAAGAGATAGCCATAGACGGTCTGGCCACTGCTCCTGACAAGGAGTAAATGGACTTTAGGCAGTTTTCCACCTTCCGGTCAGTTGAGTCCTTTACGGACGCAATGGAAGGCATAGGTAAGGTCACACTTCTGACTAAGCGTGTTACATGGGAGTCCACTACAGGAGGTGAAACCAACTTCTTGAAGTACTCCTCAGGAAAGGGGTATGCATTGACCAGACGCTTTTGCGGCTGGAACCGCCTCGCCTCGCCGAAACCTTCCACGCCTCCTCCAGATGATCCACTAGCCGATCTGACAGAGGGAAAATGGCTGTAGTACTTTTAACCCTCTTAAACAAGGGGTATTTAGATTTAACAGCCGGAGGGGGATCTTCCTCCTCAATGACCAACACCTCTTTTACTGCACGGACCAGGCCCGGAATGTAAACACTGAACTTGTGCTGCTCATCCCTTGGGGATAGTCAAGTACCCCATCGTCTTCGGACTACATAGGGATGGCGTGGAGACACAGACAGCCTTTTTGCCAGCACCCTAGGGGTCCTTGATAGTGAGTCAGGGTCAGAGCCTGCAGACAGGTTGACCTGAGACCCCTGTGGTACATTAACCACCTGTGGTGCCAACTGGATCTGCGGCACAGGAGCCAGAACCAGCGGTTGCTGTGAAGACCCCACTTGGGGGATTACAGGGGGCACAGTCATGCGAACCATAAGCGTCTGCAGTGCCTGAACAAAGCACGCCCACGGGGGTTCTTGCGCAGTCCCAAGGACTGAAAAGGGACCTGGAAGTACATAACACCTACCGCATAAGCCCTCACGCAGCACATCAGTCTCCCCGATGCCCGCAGCACAACGCACACAAGACTGCAAAGCGGGGATTGACACCCGGGTATTATCCTCACCGCTGGACATGGTGAAAGGATATATATATACAGGTAAACTGTTTGTGACCTAACCAGACCTGGACAGCAAGTCCGAGTTAAACGGAAAAATAGTGTACAGCAATAGTTATAGTAGAAAGTAAAGCAGACACATTCAGATGCTAGCAACAGTCACAAACAGTGCAGGAGAAAAACTACACACTACCTGGCACTTTAAATTAAGTCTTAAAGACTGAAAGGGTTAAAAATGCTGCAAATCAACTTCAAAACCAAAGGGTTAATGAAGGCTGCAACTACATACCAGACCTGGGAATCAGAGTATGTAGGGGGATACAGGACACCAGCTACTCACCTCTGCCTGGGGAAAATGGCCACCAAACGCTTGCTGTGGGGTGATGCCTGCAGGAGGAGTCCACTGCAGCATGTCCTGAGAGCAGAGCAAAGGCGCGCTGAGGGGGGGGAGGGGCCGGCTGCTGTGCAGGCGTGCCATCTCCCCCGGCCAGGCTGAGATCCTCCTCCAGAGCCCGGCGGTTTACTTGTCCCCGGTGGTCTAGTGGACGCCGGGGTATGGGGGCCGAGCGTCACTGCTGACTGGCGCCGGGCGTCCCCTACCCGGTGCTAACAGGCTGCCCTGCGGCGGTTCCATCACCTTGGATACCGCGCGCAGCATTCTATCTAACCTCCCGCCCCCCAGCTGTGCAGCCTTGGAAGCCGGCATGTCCCGCTAGCAGGGCCATGCCGCTCCCTGCCGAGACTCACGGCACAGTGCCGGGACGCAGCTCCAGCGGGTGAGGGGGGGGGGGGGGTGTAGGAGCGGCGGTCCTGACTTCCGCTGGACTGTCAGGGCTGCAGCTCATCCCGCTGACTCCAGTCAGCAGAAATGTTCTTCAGGGGCTCTTTTGATAGCCCCCCTGCAAAGCAACCTCTCCGGCCAGGGCACCACACTAAACTGAGTAATGCCCTGGCTGGGAGGTGGGGTATGGAGGGGGACCAGTGCTTCCTGGGAGGAAAAAGATTAACTGCATGGTGCCCGATGCCTACGTCATCCACCTATACCCCAAGGTCACCTGTGGACCCTAAGGAACCCGTTGTAGAAAGAATAGTTCTTGGAGCAGGAGCATTTATGTAGACACAATTGATACTCTGCAGAAATTCACTGAGCTGGTTTATATAGTGACTGATTGATAAGTGATTTCCCTCATCTGAGAGAGGTGTCATGTCATCTCTAGCTTGAGGCTGAACCCAGATGGCTTCTGTTAAGGATTTTAATTGAGAAGTCCAGCAATTGGAAACCTGCTAAGTGATGGAGGCAGGCTAGTGATGTCCAATACTGCTGGTCATATCTCTGGGCTGGCAACACACAGTGACATGATGTGAGGGGGAGAGCAGGAGTCTAATAGGGGCTGATGGCTCCTGATGTATGAGAAACACCAGAGAGTGTGGGGAGGAGACAGGTCAGATCTCTGGGCTGGTAACACACAGTGACATGATGTGAGTAGGAGAGCAGGAGTATAATAGGGGCTAATGGCTCCTGATGTATGAGATATACCAGAGTGTGAGAGGAGGAGACTGGTCAGATCTCTGGACTGGTAACACACAGTGACATGATGTGAGGAGAGCAGGAGTATAATAAGGGCAGATGGCTCCTGATGTATGAGATACACAGAGAGTGTGGGGAGGAGACTGGTCAGATCTCTGGACTGGTACCACACAGTGACATGATGTGAGGGGGAGAGCAGGAGTATAATAAGGGCAGATGGCTCCTGATGTATGAGATACACAGAGAGTGTGGGGAGGAGACTGGTCAGATCTCTGGACTGGTACCACACAGTGACATGATGTGAGGGGGAGAGCAGGAGTATAATAGGGGCTGATGGATCCTGATGTATGAGATATACCAGAGAGTGTGAGGAGGAGACTGGTCAGGTCTCTGGGCTGGTAACACACAGTGACATGATGTGAGTAGGAGAGCAGGAGTATAATAGGGGCTAATGGCTCCTGATGTATGAGATATACCAGAGTGTGAGAGGAGGAGACTGGTCAGATCTCTGGACTGGTAACACACAGTGACATGATGTGAGGAGGAGAGCAGGAGTATAATAAGGGCAGATGGCTCCTGATGTATGAGATACACAGAGAGTGTGGGGAGGAGACTGGTCAGATCTCTGGACTGGTACCACACAGTGACATGATGTGAGGGGGAGAGCAGGAGTATAATAAGGGCAGATGGCTCCTGATGTATGAGATACACAGAGAGTGTGGGGAGGAGACTGGTCAGATCTCTGGACTGGTACCACACAGTGACATGATGTGAGGGGGAGAGCAGGAGTATAATAGGGGCTGATGGATCCTGATGTATGAGATATACCAGAGAGTGTGAGGAGGAGACTGGTCAGGTCTCTGGGCTGGTAACACACAGTGACATGATGTGAGTAGGAGAGCAGGAGTATAATAGGGGCTAATGGCTCCTGATGTATGAGATATACCAGAGTGTGAGAGGAGGAGACTGGTCAGATCTCTGGACTGGTAACACACAGTGACATGATGTGAGGAGGAGAGCAGGAGTATAATAAGGGCAGATGGCTCCTGATGTATGAGATACACAGAGAGTGTGGGGAGGAGACTGGTCAGATCTCTGGACTGGTACCACACAGTGACATGATGTGAGGGCGAGAGCAGGAGTATAATAAGGGCAGATGGCTCCTGATGTATGAGATACACAGAGAGTGTGGGGAGGAGACTGGTCAGATCTCTGGACTGGTACCACACAGTGACATGATGTGAGGAGGAGAGCAGGAGTATAATAGGGGCTGATGGCTCCTGATGTATGAGATACACAGAGAGTGTGGGGAGGAGACTGGTCAGATCTCTGGGCTGGTAACACACAGTGACATGATGTGAGGAGGAGAGCAGGAGTATAATAGGGGCTGATGGCTCCTGATGTATGAGAAACACCAGAGAGTGTGGGGAGGAGACTGGTCAAATCTCTGGACTGGTAACACACAGTGACATGATGTGAGGGGGGGAGCAGGAGTATAATAGGGGCTGATGGCTCCTGATGTATGAGATACCCCAGAGAGTGTGAGGAGGAGACTGGTCAGATCTCTGGGCTGGTAACACACAGTGACATGATGTGAGGGGGGGAGCAGGAGTATAATAGGGGCTGATGGCTCCTGACTCCCCCACTGGGCAGATAACTTTCCCTCAATAGTCTGTAGTGATGGAGGAGGGTGTAGGAAAGATTGCTGTAGTGACTGAACAAGGAGAATGTGTGGTATATTTACTAAAGTGAGAGTTTTTAGAATAGAGATGGTGCCCATAGCAACCAATTATATTCTACTTAACATTTAACTAGCACCTTCTAGAATATAATAGCTAGAAACTGATTGGTTCAGTGGGCAACATCTCCACTTCTAAAAACTCTCACTTTAGTAAATATACCACTGTGACTCTGTTCTGTACTTAGTGATTATTACTCACCTGTGCTGATACCTGTAGGGATTTCCTCCTCCTTACACTTATGATCACCCATCATATACATCTCTTCTCCCTGTATATCTTCTATTTTAATATTAATCCGGTCTTCACCCTAAGTAGCCCAAACACAAATTGATATTAAAGAATAAGATCTGTCTAAGACATGTATAACTTGTAATTTAGTGCAGAGTCATTCTTAGAATTGGTGAGACCCCCCCAATCCCACCTACCTGATCCTCCTGTGGGACACTGTGATTCTCCTCTGTATCATCCTGGGAATATAGAGGACGGGGACATCTCTCTGGGGTATTCCTGTTACTGGCCCCATCTGTAGGAGACACACAGTGACTGATTACATTGTATATATGTGATTATCAGATGATGTGCATCTAAGTGGACAGTAGGACTACTCTCTGCATTGTGGATGGAGTTCTGGCCATGGTCATCGCCTGAGCATTCTGTGAAGCCTTGGGAATTTGCTTCAATGGGTGGAGATGGGTGGGGGGGGGGGGGGAGAACACTCTGAAAAAAGTACAGCTGCGATACTCTGAGAGGTAGTAGTTTGATAGCGTGCCATATGGTACATAGATACGTTGACACTGTTTGTAAAGCGCGCAACCTGCAATAAGGTCCACAGGAGTGTGGAAACAGCATATTGTGTGCAAAAAGGTCCACAGAGGTGTTGTTATGGTTTGCACAGCAAGTAGCGTGCACTGAGAAGCACAGATGTGTTGGCACTGTGGGTACAGTGCATTGCATGCAATGAGAAGCACGGATGTGTTGAAACAGCGCTTATTGTGCAATGATATACACGAAGTATAGCCAATAACCCTGGAGCTAAAAAACAGACATTGAACGTATCAAAAGTGCACACATGCACATAGATCATAATTGCAAACAGGTACAAATTGACAACAAAATACACTGGTGTGGAGAGTAACACCCTCAACGCACTTAACCAAGGATCCCAGCCAGATATGCTGCTGTCGAGACCGAAGACCAGAGTTGAAACAACACTGGAAGCAAACTATATTGGAAAAAATAGTTCTTAGAGCAGGAATTCTTGTAGAATTAGAGAATGCTGCAGTGACTGAACAAGGAGAATATGTGACTGTTCTGTACTAAGTGATTATTACTCACCTGTGCTGATAGCTGTAGGGATTTCCTCCTCCTTACACCTATGATCACTCCACACATACGTCTCTTCTCCCTGTATATCTTCTATTTTAATATTAATCCGGTCTTCACCCTAAGTAGCTCAAACACAAATTGATATTAAAGGATAAGATCTGTCATAGACATGTATAACTTCTCTACGTGTCACTTAATCCTTTTTGTGTGTTTAATCATTTTTAGAAGTGATGAGACCCTGAGATCCACCTACCTGACCCTCCTGTGGGACACGGAGATTCTCCTCTCTATCATCCTGGGAATAAAGAGGACGGGGACATCTCTCTGGGGTATTCCTGTTACTGGCCCCATCTGTAGGAGACACATAGTGACTGAGTACATTGTATATATGTGATTAACCAGATGTGTATCTAGGTGGACAGCAGGACTAATCACTGTTTTGCAATTATGATCTTTTGAATCTAAGGCAGCACAAAGAGCCGTACAAGGTGTAAACATAATGTAAAATTACACAGCATACACAAGGTTCACAACAGTAAAACCACAGACCTCAAATACATACACATAAAAACCACAGGGCCTGATTCAGTGATGGACGCAGGTCACGTCGCTGGTGGGGCTTCGGACACAGCAGCGATGTCAAAATATGCTAATACCGCAGGAGGAGTCTGATGGAGAAAGATGGCTACTGCCGGCATCACAGATCTGAGTGCTGCATCCTAAGATGCAGCATCAGATCATTTGCGAGACCAGCGCCCATTTGAGTAAGCTCGAGGGCACTCAGATTGTCCCTTGCAAGCTCCGTAGCTGAGGCCAGGAAGACGAAGACTCTGGCCTCAGCACCCCAAAAAAAATGAGGGCGCACAGACCCATTTTTTGGAACAGAGGCCAGCACCACTCCTACCCTGGCTCCGCACTGCTTGAATTGACACAGGATGGCACGGCTTGAAATGTATGCTTATCATCAGGTTTGCCAACATCTATGAATTCGTCCCACAGACTCTTAAAATCACAGACAGGATAGACTGGTACATAGGGAACAGATATAGGACAACTCGCAGTAGCTTTATAAGGCAAGTGGAGGTGAGTCGCAGGGAGGTTAAGATGATCCAGCACTCAATGAGCTCGTACCCACCATATGTGCCAACACTCAGTATCAGACTCACTGAGAAGGAACCAAAGCTAGGCAGCACCTATGGCATGGACACTGCAAGGGGAAACACAGCCCTGTCTTACATAGTAAAGGGAAGGGTTAAAAAGTTTTAGAGGTGACCTGGCAAGAAGAGCAGGTAAAAAAACAAAGTCTCCTCTCTTACCCAGTGATGTGAGGGGCCTGTGATTCTCCATCATAACATCCTTGTATAGACCCCTGTGTCCTTCTATATACTCCCACTCCTCCATGGAGAAATAGACAGTGACGTCCTCACACCTTATAGGGACCTGACACACACAATGATACAGTCATCACCCAGACACATCCCCCGGTGTTACTGTATAATGTCCCATTCCCAGCAGTCACCTCTCCAGTCATCACCCAGACACATCCCCTGGTGTTACTGTATAATGTCCCATTCCCAGCAGTCACCTCTCCAGTCATCACCCAGACACATCCCCTGGTGTTACTGTTTAATGTCCCATTCCCAGCAGTCACCTCTCCAGTCATCACGCAGACACATCCCCTGGTGTTACTGTATAATGTCCCATTCCCAGCAGTCACCTCTCCAGTCATCACCCAGACACATCCCCTGGTGTTACTGTATAATGTCCCATTCCCAGCAGTCACCTCTCCAGTCATCACCCAGACACGTCCCCTGGTGTTACTGTATAATGTCCCATTCCCAGCAGTCACCTCTCCAGTCATCACCCAGACACATCCCCTGGTGTTACTGTGTAATGTCCCATTCCCAGCAGTCACCTCTCCAGTCAGCAGCTGAATGATCTTGTTGGTAAGTTCCAGGATCTTCTGGTCATTGTCTCTCTGATGTATCAGTGAGTAAGGTGGAGGCACCGTGATGGGGCTATGGGTCCTGCTCAGTCCCTCTGACACACGGGGGTGGCCGCTGGGTGTCTCACACTCTCCTGATGTTTCATTTACCATTGTGTAAGACTGTTTATTGAGACAGACACAATCATTGATAACATTTCCAAAAATGCCCACCATTCCCATTAGGCCCCTGTGTTAGTAATGGAGATAAGAGTGATGTCACTGTGACACTTTCCAGAACCCCACACCGCCCTAGTGAGGTCCCTAAGAGTGATGTCACTGTAACACTCCCATACTCCCTCACCTCCCCAGTCAGTCCCTGTGTTAGTAATAGAGATAATAGTGATGTCACTGTGACACTCCCAGACTTCCTCAACTCTCCAGTCAAGTTCCTCTATTAGTAATAGTAAGAGTGATGTCATTGTGACACTCTCAGACTCCCCTCACCTCCCCAGTCAGGTCCCTGTGTTAGTAATAGATATAATAGTGATGTCACTGTGACACTCCCAGACTCCCTCACCTCCCCAGTCAGGTCCCTGTGTTAGTAATAGAGATAATAGTGATGTCACTGTGACACTCCCAGACTCCCTCACCTCCCCAGTCAGGTCCCTGTGTTAGTAATAGCGATAATAGTGATGTCACTGTGACACTCCCAGACTCCCTCACCTCCCCAGTCAGGTCCCTGTGTTAGTAATAGAGAAAATAGTGATGTCACTGTGACACTCCCAGATTCCCTCACCTCTCCAGTCAGGTCCCTGTGTTAGTAATAGAGATAATAGTGATGTTACTGTGATACTCCCAGACTCCCTCACCTCCCCAGTCAGGTCCCTGTGTTAGTAATAGAGATAATAGTGATGTCACTGTGACACTCCCAGACTTCCTCAACTCCCCAGTCAAGTTCCTCTATCAGTAACAGTAAGAGTGATGTCATTGTGACACTCTCAGACTCCCCACACCTCCCCAGTCAGGTCCCTGTGTTAGTAATAGAGATAATAGTGATGTCACTGTGACACTCCCAGACTTCCTCAACTCCCCAGTCAAGTTCCTCTATCAGTAACAGTAAGAGTGATGTCATTGTGACACTCTCAGACTCCCCACACCTCCCCAGTCAGGTCCCTGTGTTAGTTATAGATAATAGTGATGTCACTGTGACACTCCCAGACTCCCTCACCTTCCCAGTCAGGTCCCTGTGTTAGTAGTAGAGAGAATAGTGATGTCACTGTGACACTCCCAGACACCCTCACCTCCCCAGTCAGGTCCCTGTGTTAGTAATGGAGATAATAGTGATGTCACTGTGACACTCCCAGACTCCCTCACCTCTCCAGTCAGGTCCCTGTGTTAGTAATCGAGATAATAGTGATGTCACTGTGACACTTCCATGACCGCTCACCTCCCCAGTCAGGTCCCTGTGTTAGTAGTAGAGAGAATAGTGATGTCACTGTGACATTCCCAGACTCCCTCACCTCCCCAGTCAGGTCCCTGTGTTAATAATAGAGAAAATAGTGATGTCACTGTGACACTCCCAGATTCCCTCACCTCTCCAGTCAGGTCCCTGTGTTAGTAATAGAGATAATAGTGATGTTACTGTGACACTCCCAGACTCCCCCACCTCCCCAGTCAGATCCCTGTGTTAGTAATAGAGATAATGGTGATGTCACTGTGACACTCCCAGACTTCCTCAACTCCCCAGTCAAGTTCCTCTATTAGTAACAGTAAGAGTGATGTCATTGTGACACTCTCAGACTCCCCACACCTCCCCAGTCAGGTCCCTGTGTTAGTTATAGATAATAGTGATGTCACTGTGACACTCCCAGACTCCCTCACCTTCCCAGTCAGGTCCCTGTGTTAGTAGTAGAGAGAATAGTGATGTCACTGTGACACTCCCAGACACCCTCACCTCCCCAGTCAGGTCCCTGTGTTAGTAATAGAGATAATAGTGATGTCACTGTGACACTCCCAGACTCCCTCACCTCCCCAGTCAGGTCCCTGTGTTAGTAATAGAGAGAATAGTGATGTCACTGTGACACTCCCAGACTCCCTCACCTCCCCAGTCAGGTCCCTGTGTTAGTAATAGAGATAATAGTGATGTCACTGTGACACTCCCAGACTCCCTCAACTCCCCAGTCAAGTTCCTCTATTAGTAACAGTAAGAGTGATGTCATTGTGACACTCCCAGACTCCCTCACCTCCCCAGTCAGGTCCCTGTGTTAGTAATAGCGATAATAGTGATGTCACTGTGACACTCCCAGACTCCCTCACCTCCCCAGTCAGGTCCCTGTGTTAGTAATAGCGATAATAGTGATGTCACTGTGACACTCCCAGACTCCCTCACCTCCCCAGTCAGGTCCCTGTGTTAGTAATAGAGATAATAGTGATGTCACTGTGACACTCCCAGACTCCCTCACCTCCCCAGTCAGGTCCCTGTGTTAGTAATAGAGATAATAGTGATGTCACTGTGACACTCCTGTGACCGCTCACCTCCCCAGTAAGCAGGTAAATGATTTCCAGAGTGAGATTTAAGATGTTCTCAGTTATGTGTCTCCTGTCCTTTTCCATCTTGAAGACTATGAGAAAGTGCTCTGGTTCTGGTGACTGACCTGAGATGTCCTCTGTAGAACAGAAAATATACATCAATAAAATTGCAATCTTCTTTGTATCTATGTGGCCTGTGTATTATGTACCCATGGTCCTTCTCATGTGTCTGGCTGCACAGCATATAGGCAGTTTGTGTTTATACTATTTAGAAAGAATAGGCAAAACAAAACAATAAAGGCATTTTAAGTATATAAAGTCATATAACCCTGCTGGGTTTTCTGGCTGTGAGGAATTAGGCCCTAATAGCCAGGCTTTCATGAGTTATAGTCGAATTTCTCCTCGCATCCCCAGGCGGGTGCGAGAAGAAATCCTTTGCCCGCCCAAACAGCGCGGTGTACTGAATAGCTGCGGGAGCTATCTCCCTCAGCTATTCTACACTGAATTCCCCCCTATATCTGTATCTAGGAGTCTACATATAGATAAGTTTATATAGTTATTTATTTCTCTATGTATGCATATATCTACGGAGCTATCAATATGGGCCTGATTCAGAGATGGACGGATTTGCAGAGAGGCACACAAGCAGCTGTGCAATTCCGTCCATCTCAGATACAAATGCACTGCGACCAACGTCACAGGCTGG
Organism: Taudactylus pleione; assembly: GCA_031769625.1. NCBI lineage: Eukaryota > Metazoa > Chordata > Amphibia > Anura > Myobatrachidae > Taudactylus > Taudactylus pleione. Next base: position 1,150,247 of record JAUIMM010000546.1, read on the forward strand.
GATCACCATTGCTACCGATGATCTTATGGTCAGGCTGTGGGAGCTGAACATTCCTGTAGCCTGACTGGGTCCTGGTCGCTTAAGAGGCCAGGAATCTGCTCATTCCCTGACCTCGTCCCTCCCAGAAAACAGGGACGACATGCCCCCGCTTCTGGGAACGGTGATCAGGCACGCCCCCCAAACGCAGCAGCATTTTAATTATGCTGCGGCGTGGGAGAGTCAGTGAGCGAGATTGCAGGACCCAGTCTGCACATGCACAGAACAGGTCCTGCGCAGGCCCCTCAACATCAGAGATGTACAGTAAAATGTTGATTACTGTACATCTCTGAATCAGGACATATATATGAATTTATATAGGTATGGATTTATTTATGAGTCTACATAGGATATATATATATACACACGCATATATCCATAGAGCTGTCTATGCCTATATATATTAATGTATACAGGAGTCTATATAGCTATGTAGTGTATCCCTGCGCAGCTCTTGGTCAGTGACTGGATCATTACACCCTTTACCCCATTGCTAGCGGCGGCTGCTTCCAGTTCCCCTCACCCTCCACATGTACATACCCGGCTCCGACTGCGGAACCTCTTGTGTAAAGGTCGGTGACCCGCCCGAACTTTCGGACTTTTGCGTTCCAGCCGGGCCCAGGGCCACGTTTCCTGTCTCCGCCCCCTGACTTCCTACCAAGCCCCGCCCACCCTCTGTAACCTCTCTGCGTTCCATCGAGCTCCGCCCTCTGCGTTCCACAGTGGGGAAGTGATTTTCCGGCGACCGCTTAGTGGGCGGGGCCAGTGACCAGCAGCTTCACAGGGAGAACATTGTGATTGTTATCATATTTGGCAGCAGGTAATGAGGTTCCTCTCCTTACTGTTACGGTGTCACCTTGTTGTGCTGCTAGGGGGGACCCAGGTGTCACCTCACTGTGCTGCTAGGGGGAACCCAGGTGTCACCTCACTGGGCTGCTAGGGGGGTCCCCGGTGTCACCTTACTGTGCTGCTAGGGGTGGGGGTAGCCAGGAGGAGTCACCTGACTGTGCTGCTGGGTGGGGGGTATAGGTATAGCAGAGAGTCTGGTGTCATATCTTATAGGTATAGTAGACTCTGGGCCTGGCTCAGCACGGATCGCAAGTTTGCACACGCACCCGGCCGCTGCGAAAACATGCTAACGATTGCAACCGCAGCGCAATAAGCCGACGCCCAGCAATACATAATGCCGCCCACATCCGCAATACCTCGCTAGACAGCGAAAACATCGGGAACCATCGGACCCACACGCTCAATATTGGTTGTCCAGACCTCACTCAGAAACTTAAACTTCCTGTGTGCATCTAAAACTCTGGCTGCGTATTCCGGCGCAGGGGCTTAATTATGCACGCCCCTGTAACAGCGTTCAAACGCTCTGGCACGCCTGCGTTTCACTGACCACCCCCCTTCACCACCCTCAAATGGTCACTTCCTTTCAATCAATGTGTGCCGAGTCTGCGTGCTCCCTGCAATCGCTACCCGATCGCAGCAGCCTATTCTCACACTGCGAAACAATCAATCGGGTGCGTGCGAATTTACGACTGCGTTCCATGATGAATCAAGCCCTCTGTTGTCATATTATAGGGTTCACTCTAGGGAAGGCAGGGAGCAGGGCATCTATATAAGAAGGGCACTTCAGTGTGCTCCTGAAAAAGGGCCGTGGACACTCAAGAAGTGGGCATGACCATGAGAAGTGCTCCACTTTCACCACTGTAGATGGTGTGCCCAGCACTCATTGAGATTTTGGGCTGCTCCCAAGCTCTCCCCGCAGTGTATATAGATGCCGGGCTCTCCTGTGTACTCTCCCCCTCCCCCACGTTCTTCTCTTCCCATTGCTATATTCCTTCTCTCTTATGTACTATCCCCTTCCACCCCTGTGCACCATGTCTTTATCCCTTCTGCTCTCCTGTGTCCCCTATCGTCCCACCCCTGTGTCCCCCGATCACCTCTCCCCATGTCTATATCCCTTCTGCTCTTCTGAAGAAAGTCAAGTCCTTTTGCTAGAGAATTTGGAACAGAGTAGCTACTACGCTTAACTTGAATAGTAATTTCTTCTACAGGGTCCATGGGCTCCACAGGGGGACCTTGGGGTGTAGGCGATGGGAACCAATCCGGGCACCACGCAGTTAAAGCTTTAGCTCCCAGGATGCACTGGGTCCACTCTCCCTATACCCCGAGCCAGAGGCACCTCAGTTTCGTTGGTGCCCGGCCGGAGTCGGGTCACCATTTTGCAGGGGGGCTGTTCATTAGCCCCTAAAGCCTTTTTCTTTATTTTATTTAGCTACTTCTACAAGCGACTAGAGCGCACAGCAGCAGACTGTCCGTGGGACGTCTGCGCTGTCGCTCCGCCACACCCCCGGTGCCACGACGCCAGTACTGATCTGGGGATCTCGGCGTGCTTTCCGGGGGTCAGCGCTAGCCAAGGGCCTCCCGGAGAGGACCCAGACATCAGGGGACAGGTTAGGCGGGTCGCCGCTTGCCGTGATCCGCGTATAATGGCAGTTGATACCTTCGGTGTCAAGGGACAGACCGGAGGTGCTGGGTGTGGACGCAGGCTCCAGCCATCGCGCTCCAACTTGACCACCAGGGACATATTGGTTGCGGGAAACCAGCGTCCCAGGAGTTTATAACCGCCCAGGAGAGACAGCTTCCCTGTTTAAGCGGCTCCTTAGCTCAGCACGCCTTTCCACTGCTTTCCTCCTCTGGACACACTCCCTTTGAGTTCTCCTGCGGCCATTTTCTAAGTGTTCAGTCACAGTTCTCCCAGGACAGCGCGTAGTCCGGTCCCCCTGCATACCTCTTCCCAGGGTCAGCGTACTCTCCCCAGGGTCAGCGAATGTAGCACTATTTCCTACCAGACACTGCGTCTGTGTAGTTGAGTATAGTGCCGCTTTGCAGCGTCTTATCTGAATTGTATGTGACTCGTGCTAGCGCTATCACTCTGTCTTTTTTTTCAATCTGTCAATTTATGACTATACCCTTTCTCTCATTCTGCCCTAAATACATGTGTTGTTAAGGGTAGCTCATACCTGACCTCAGATAGATTTTATATTTTTATATATATATATATATATATGTATGTATATATATATATATCTATATATATATATATATATATATATCTATATATATATATATATATATATGAATGAGGGCCAAAAAAAATAGTTTTTGGACAGCCACCGATTGTGCAAGTTGTTGCACTTTAAAAGATGAGAGAGGTCTGTAATTTCCATCATAGGTACACTTTAACTGTGAGAGACAGAATCTGAACAAAAAATTCCGGAAATCACATTGTATGATTTTTAAACAATTTATTTGTATATTCTTGCGGGGAAAAAAATATTTGGACAATCAAAAAGTTTAACTAAATACTTTGTAAAGTAACCTTGGTTGGCAATTACAGAGGTCAAATGTTTCCTGTAGTTCTTGACACTGCCGCAGGTATTTTGGCCCACTCTTCAACTTTTGCGAGCCGCCAGGTGATGGTCGCGACCATCACGACCATCGGGCTTGCGACGAGACCCTTGTGGTAGGGTCTCATCTGCCGCAAGCCCCAGTGAGCTTCCGGCTCTAATAGAGCTGGAAGCTCAGTATGGCTGCCCCCAAACGGCGGGCGTTCCTTCGGGAATGCCTTAGTTTGGCCAGCCACCCCCCGACCCGCCTACCAAACGGGGCGAGCTGTCGATCAACATCGACAGCCGCCCCTTTTGGATGCGAGCGCCGGAGTGAGTGATTTCTCGCTCGCTCCGGGGCACGTGCGCACTGCCCCGCCATCAACCCGCTTGCGAGCACTAAGCGCTCGCGAGAGGGTCTGAATCAGGCCCACAGTTCGCTATTGTGCGTCATTTACCCTGCAGACATTTCTGACACAGGTAATGGACACATGCCTGTATTTTTGTTGCAAACTTGCAGACTATGTACTGTGGCTTTGAGTGAGGAGGATGTGGTTCGGGATGGGTTATATATGAGATGTTATAACTCGCCATGTGCCCCAAACTCCCCAACATCAGTACAGGAGCCCCCTTGGGCATTTTTTTCTCAGATGCTGGCCTCTATCGTGGATTGCCTGGCGGTCCCGACTGTTGTTCCTCCTATGGGGGTACCACAGCAGCCCGTCCCTCACTCACAGGGACTTCCACTAATTGTGCAGACCCCTCCTGTACCACAGGAAGCGGTCATTCCCACAGTAGGATTATTGCAGGGTGGTCCTCCACCATGGGTGGATGTGTGTCTACCTAAGTACAGAGTCTGGCTACGACCTCTATGGCCATTCAGACCATGTTGCAGAGTGAGAAACCTGGAAGACCAGCTAAGCGTCCTGTGTTGTCATGTCAATCCACTCAGCTATCAGAATCTGAGAAGTCATCTGATGACTGAGAGGTGGCTCTATCCCTCTCCCCTCAGCAGGAGACGGAGCCCAAGTCCAGAAGTAATATTCCTGCCTTGCTGCGTGCGGTCAGGTCCGCATTGCTTATAGAGGATGAAGAACCAGCCCCTAAATCCAAACACCCTCTGTTTAAACAGATAAGGGCGTCTTCGGCAGTATTCCCTCTATCAGATCAGCTGGTGGAACACATGGCTTAGGCCTGGCAATCGCCTGGTAAGAGGTATCAACCTCAGAGACATTTGACCTTATGTTACCCATTTCCTGAGGCTCATTGTAACAAGTGGGAATCACCCCCTGCGGTGGATTCACACGTTTAATTAAAAGTGCAACGTTACCTATGCCTTCAATTTCTTCCTTAAAGGACCCCATGGATAGGAAGGTGGAAACTTGCTTGAAGTCTATATACTCTCTTGCAGGAGCTGTTGCCCGGCCATCCATGGCTATCTCCTGGGTAGCTAAGGCTATAGAGAGTTGGGCTGATACAGTAAAGGACTCCTTGGAAGTTCCAGAGAATCAGGTGTCACTGGTCAGCCATATTAGGGATACAGCTGCTTATATCGGTGAGGCCACTCTGGATGCAAGTCTACTGACCTCTAGGGTCTCGGCTGCGGCCATGTCTCCTCGCTGTTCCCTGTGAATACGTTATTGGAGCGTGGATGCCTATTCTAAGAAAGGCCTGGAGGCTTTACCCTATAATGGGGAGATTTTGTTTGGCTCAGAACTGGACAAGATTGTTGACACGTTGGCCAAATCCAAATCTGCATTTCTGCCCTCAGCATCTGCTCCTGCAAAGTCTCGAAGCTCCTCCTTTCGTACCCAAGGAAAATCCAAAGGGCAGTCCTTCCCTAGGAAGTCCACTGCCAAGAAAACTGCCAAGGCTAACAAACAGGCCTGGAGCACAAGACGCCCGGCCTCCAAACATCAGGATAAACCCGCAGCCTGGTGGGGTGGGCCTCCCTCTGGGGGACCCCAGAGTGGGAAGCAGACTTCTTCAGTTCGCTCCAGTACTGGTGTCAAACCACCAAGGATGCTTGGGTAAGAGAAGTGGTCTCTCAGGGGTACACCCTCTCATTCCTTCGAAGGCCTCCCCACCAGTTTTTCTGCACAGACCCTCCTTCAGACAAACCCAAGGCCTTGCAGATGCAGAAAGTCATACAGTCCTTGCTGCAGGCAGGGGTAATTGTACCAGTTCCGCTATCTCAATGAGGGACTGGTTATTATTCTACTCTCTTTCTGGTTCAGAAACCAAATGGGTCTCATCGGCCTATCCTCAACCTCAAAGCTCTGAACAAGTTCCTCATGGTGTCCAGGTTCAGGATGGAAACCTTATGATCCATCATACTGGCTTTGGAGTACAAGAAGGAAGGTGCACTGTTTAGCAGATGTTGCCCTATATAGAAACTTGCTGCTGACAACCGAGGGGTTTTGTCAAAGAACCCTCACAAAAAACATAGAAATTTAAATAGTGTCTGCGCTAGTGTCTATACAAAAAATCCCCCCAAAAAGCCTTAGGGATCTTTGTATAGACACTAGCGCAGACACTTTCTATTTATACTGGCTATGGAACCTGGGGATTACATGGTATCGCTGGACATTCAGGATGCATACCTTCATGTTCCCATAACGCCTTCTCAGCAGTTTGCTATACTGCAACAACACTTTGGCCTATCTACGGCTCCAAGGGTATTTACCAAAATTATGGCGGTCATGGCAGCCCACCTGCGGAGTCAAGGTATCCAACTCTTACCATATCTGGATGACCTCTACTTGTTGGCGAGTTCTCCAGAAGTGCTTCACCACCACCTGCAACTGAGAGTTGCTTGTCTACAAACACACGAGTGGTTGATAAATTGGAAAAAGTCCTCCCTAATCCCCTGAGGATGGTTCATTTGGGAGCCCTTCTCGACTCTCACTAGCAGAGAATCTTTCTGACTCCAGAAAAGATCTCTACGCTGCAGCTGCGAGTACGCAGATGTCTCCGCAGTCGGTGTCAGTCCACTTGGCGAAGCAGGTTCTGGGATCCATTGTATCCACATTCGACTTGGTGGAATATGCTCAGTTCCATTCCAGGCCCCTGCAGGGTCTGATCTTCTCCAGGTGGGACGGATTACCCCACCGGATCAAAGCTCAGACATGGTACTCTATCCGGAGGTGCATCTGTTCCTCTCTTAGTGGCTACAGACAGAAGTTCAAGCAAGACTGGCCCACATGTCATTAATTCTCAGATCTTCGGAGACTCTCCTTCGATACTCCGTTCCTGCTGCCTCAACGTCCGGACTTGTTATCTCAGGGTCCTTACCTTTACCCGGACCTGGATCATCTGTCTTTGAAGGCGTGACTCTTGAGACATCCCTCCTAAGGTCCAAAGGATTCTGTAACTCTGTCATCGACACAATGATTAGAGCACGTAAACCTGCCCGCCAGGATCTACCACAGAATGTGGCATACATATTTCCAGTGGTGTCGTACAAAGGCTTACTACCCTCAAGTGTTTTGAATTTCCAGAATACTGGCTGTGAGGTTCTGAATTTGTTGTGGACCCGGGGTGGTGATAGGAGCAGACACAGAAACAGACTTAAATGAAAAAGTGGAGTTTTTAATAAGTGACTTAGAAGCCAATAAGCAAACATTGGCTAGATGGCTTCGTATGACTATCTCAGAAGCTTACACAGAGGCCTGTTCCGTCTTCTGTTAAGGCTCTCATTTTAATCGGTCTGTGGGTCCCTCGTGGGCAGCTCGCCATGGCGCCTTGGCTATTCAGGTTTGTAAGGCGGCCATGTGGTCTTCGGTCCAGACCTTTCTATGCATTTGATACCTTTGCCTCTCAGGATTCTTCCTTTGGGCACCGGATTCTCCTCTCAGCACAGGAGCGTCCCCACCCTTAAAAGGACTGCTTTGGGACATCCCCAAGGTCTCCCTGTGGACATAGAGAATTTATGGGCAAGATTTTGGAGCATAAGGAAGCAGATCCAGGTCTGTGTAATCATAGCCAAAGCAGACCCCCGATCTGACCCAGGGTTGTGAGTTAGTGTGTGAGAGCCCCACAGGGAAATCTTATTTGTCCCATAGTGTAGATATAACAAAGGCGTACTCGCCCTGCTTTTATACATGTCCCATTTCTTCCCCGAAAAGCGCAGCTTAGGGAGAGAATTAGCCCGATTTGGTCAGCTATGCTTAGAAACCTCACATATGTTAAAGGTGGAGGTCACTGGCCTCTAGGTCATGCCAAAACAATGTGGCTGGTGGGGCAAAAGAGGCCATAATTTGAGAGCTGCAAGTCTTTTTGACTTGCCATGATCCTTCCCAGCTACAAAAGTATTATTTTGATTATTTCTAACGTCATGGATCTTGCAGAAATAATAAAACATATTTTTAACTTGAATTAATAATAATAATTGTAAGTTTAAAAGTACATGATACTTGAGTCCTCCCACACACATTGTTATTTTTCTGCTTTGTGTGTGTCAGGTTCCTATAAGGTGTGAGTACGTTACTGTCTATTTCTCCATTGCAGGAGGGGGAGTATATAGAAGGACACAGGGGTCTGTACAAGGACGTGATGATGGAGACTCACCGGCCCCTCACATCACTGGGTAAGAGGAGACTGTCACTTACTGTAATGGGTAGAGCAGCTATGGGGCCACCTATATACACATCATCTGATAATCACATATATACAGTGTAATCAGTCACTGTGTGTCTCCTACAGATGGGGCCAGTAATAGGAATACCCCAGAGAGATGTCCCCGTCCTCTTTATTCCCAGGATGATGCAGCGGAGAATCACAGTGTCCCACAGGAGGATCAGGTAGGTGGGATTGAGGGTCTCATAATATAGAATAACACAGTGACTTTTCACTATATGATCTGTAGGGAAGCTGATTGGCTGTTTAGACTGAGAATCTTCTGTTTCAACTCAGTTAATTAGTTCAGATATGATTAAAGTGTTATTTTATTGGTTGGTTTGTTATTTAGGGTGACGGCCTGACTATTATTAAGGTAGAAATTGTAGAGGGAGAAGAGACATATATGAAGGCTGATCAGCAGTGTAAGGAGGAGGAAATCCCTACAGCTATCAGCACAGGTGAGTAATAATCACTAAGTACAGAACAGAGTCACATATTCTCCTTGTTCCACCACTACAGCAATCTCTTATCCTACACCCTCCTCTGTCAGTGCAGACTAATAAGGACACAGTATCTGCCCAGTGGGAGAGTCAGGAGCCATCAGCCCCTATTATACTCCTGCTCTCCCCCTCACATCATGTCACTGTGTGTTACCAGCCCAGAGACCTAACCAGTCTCCTCCCCACACTCTCTGGTGTATCTCATACATCAGGAGCCATCAGCCCCTATTATACCCCGGCTCTCCTCCTCACATTATGTCACTGTGTGTTACCAGCCCAGAGACATGATCAGTCTTCTCCCCAGACTATCTGGTGTATCTCATACATCAGGAGCCATCAGCCCCTATTATACTCCTGCTCTCCCCCTCACATCATGTCACTGTGTGTTACCAGCCCAGAGATCTGACCAGTCTCCTCCCCACACTCTCTGGTGTATGTCATACATCAGGAGCCATCAGCCCCTATTTGCTCCTGCTCTCCCCCTCACATCATGTCACTGTGTGTTACCTGCCCAGAGATCTGACCAGTCTCCTCCCCACACTCTCTGGTGTATCTCATACATGAGGAGCCATCAGTCCCTATTATACTCCTGCTCTCCCCCTCACATCATGTCACTGTGTGTTACCAGCCTAGAGATCTGACCAGTCTCCTCCCCACACTCTCTGGTGTATCTCATTCATCAGGAGCCATCAGCCCCTATTATACTCCTGCTCTCCTCCTCACATCATGTCACTGTGTGTTACCAGCCCAGAGATCTGACCAGTCTCCTCCCCACACTCTCTGGTGTATCTCATACATCAGGAGTCATCAGCCCCTATTATACTCCTGCTCTCCCCCTCACATCATGTCACTGTGTGTTACCAACCCAGAGATCTGACCAGTCTCCTAATTTTTTTACCCACACTGTGCACCAGTGTACATGTCTCATTACCTAGCGTCAGTGCCCTGGTATTATGCCTTTCTGTTGTGTGCCAGATTCCTGCTTACTCCTGACCTTAATCCTGTGCCCCTGATTTACTGATTACGAACCTAAGCCTGTGACTCTGCCCACCTCCTAGGACTGACCATTCTCTCTTGTGATTCTGTCCCACTCTACGCCCCACCTAGTTGCAGTAAGGGGGCAAGTAGAGGGTCATGGCCTGTGAGCTCCTGGCAGAGAAGCCCATATCTACATGCGGTAGTATCAGGTGAAGACCAGGGGTCTGTTAGCCTCTGCACTCCCATGCTGCCAGCGTCAACCATAAGCCTACAACACAACCCTTCCAACTAGTCTACCTCGTGACAGTCTGGTGAGCTTCATATATGAGTACCCCTGACCCACTGCAGTAATAGTCACTGGAAGGATATTCCCCATGATAATATATAATATTACCCATTATTTCTGTTGTGTAATAATACCTGAATATTGTTTTTCTGCATATGCTTTAAAGAAACAGTGCAATAATACCGCAAACTCCCAGGTCATACCACTCCTCCCAAAACTCACACACACCTTATTACAGCACTCACTTCACACAAACTGCACATTTAGACCCACATATCCACACAGCTGTCATTGCACATGTGATCCCCTCCAGTCTCGGTGCTAGCTCTTCATCCCCTGATCATCGTCCTCTATATCCTGTGCTGCCCTTATGCATTTTTCCACTGCACCCGGCTCCATTCTCCTTCTCTGTCCCGATGTCTACCCTCCGCTCTCTGCTGTCATCATTCTGTGTTTTTTCCCATTCTGCTGTCCCTTGATGCTGTACTGTGCTGTACTGCCGTGTCTATCTGCTTTCCTTCCCATGTCTGAAGCCAATGGTTTGTTTGTTCAGCAAGAGCCATATTCGCCTTGTGTACATGGAGATAAAGTGGTCATGGTTTGCAAATTGACATTTACCAATGGAACATTTTGAACCTACTAATAGTATGAAAGTTTCGTGGCATTTTTGGCTGCTCCTAAGCTACTTCACTGAAGAGGATGAGTGAGGCTCATCCTCCACATATGCCTTAAGACTGCTGAGAATGAGCCCCACTCGTCCTCCACAGTGACGGGGGGTATTGAAAAGAAAGAAAAACTTTTTTCCCCACAGGTCATTCCATGCCAAATATTCACAAAAGAAGTAACTTTTCAACCCGACCATCTCAGATTTTCGTGAAATTAGGTAGGATGATAGATGGCATAAAGTAACTTTCATATATAAACTTTTAGCCCTCAGTGATACATGTTGCTACAGGATTTCAAACATGACAAAAAAAATTTAATTTATGCTTGGTATGGGCAACATCTCCACTTCTAAAAACTCTCACTTTAGTAAATATACTCCGTAGTGTGTCACTGTGTTCTAGGGATAACCACCGGTGGGTTTCTATCGATGGTCACCATCGGTGATAACCATTGATGGTACAATATCAATCTATGCATTGAGTACTAGTGGGTGATACAAGAAATACTTTCCTTCGGGAGGGGGCACCCAGGTTGGCATAGGAGGGGGGTGGGGGGCAGCATAGGGGGCGTGGCTATGGAAATTACCCGGCATTAGAATCATTTCAAGGGAAGAATTTTCAAGGGAGATCGCATCGTGTATGGGCACCTTAACAAAGAGAGATTGTATTTAAGTGTATAACATACTTTATGTACAGAAACATTAAACATACACTTTTTTTTTTTTATTAGATATTCAAGGTCAAAGGTTACATCATGTGACCTTGAAATGTAAAAGTCAATATTTAAATATAAAACTATTTTTTATGAAAACTCCGGTTCCTTAGCTTTAAAACAAGACCAACATGAAAGTTCTACCACAATTAGAAGCAAAGTTATGATTGGTTTTAGTTGACCTTACAAGCATACATTTTACATTTGTTGTCATGTTTGCAACCCTGTAGCATGAACACTGTGTATCACTAAGGGCTAAACTTCTACATACAAAAGTTACTATGTGCCGTCTATCACCCTACCTAATATGATGAAAATCTAAAGGCCCCCATACACGGTGCAATGGCACCGTGCGAGGTGACAGGGGATCCGTCGTCCCACATATCGGGCGGTCCACACACACGGTGCGATCGGGTGGCCGACAGCCCGATATGCCGGCTCCCCCATCCCTCACCCGCATAGCAATCCATGGGATCGCACATCGCATCCCCTGATCAATTGGTCCTGCAGAAAGATCAGGGGGTGCGATGTACGACCCCACGGGAGCGCGCTCGGCCCGTCATTAGGGACATACACTGTGCGATGTAGCAGGCAAATTACACCACATCAGTCGGATCGCCTGCTTTATCGCCCCGTGTATGGGGGACTTAAGATGGTCGGGTTGGAAGCTGTGATGATTTGGCATGGGATGACTCCCACCAGTCTTACAGTCAGCAGGTGGTATAACAAGGTTATATTATGCAGCGTTTTATTAGATATTGTCTGGTAGACAATATTAACCTGCACTACAAAAATGTTAAGATTTCCACAGATGGGGAAGGGGATCTGCAGGCCAAATCTCCCCCATCTTGTGTTCAATAATAAAAAAGGCCCTTATTTAATGCGGTAGGTTTTCTAGAATAAAAATGGGTAACCGTATTGGGGGTACCATATTATTTCCAAAAGTTATAAGTATTTAAATTATCAGGAAAAAAAAAATTTTTTTTAAATTGCAGATTTTGATATGACACATGAGACCGTGTCCAGACAAGTACCATAACAGATTTCTTTAACTTTTTTGGCCATCTTGGTTAAATTGTATTTGACATATATGAAGGAGTAAAAAGTCTTGCGCTATTTACTGAAAATGCAATGCCTTTTGAAAATCATCAAGATATAATTTCTGTGGGTAGTGCCTAAAGGCATTGTGATACTGATGTTGGATTGTGATGAGCGCAAATATCGGAAAATGAGCTCTGCAAGGGAATCAGAAAACCATCTGCTGTGCATGGGCTAATATATAAGTTGTCTATTTCCATATATGTATGTTATTCCCAGCAGTTGAATGCAAGAGCAGGAATCCCACAAAGGAACATCTCCTTTTATCTCCAGATTTTGAAGTGGATGATCACCGAATCGCACAAAATTATCCAGGAGAAAACCCCACCGCCCTAAATATACATCCAGTACTTGACAGTACATATATATTATACAATACCTCTAAACAGATGGAATGTTCTCCTGATAACTCAGACAGTATTACACATAGGACAGCCCGTACCGGTGATACAGTTTATCCCTGTCCTGATTGTGGTAAATGCTTTGTACATCGTTCAATCTTCGTTAGACATCGGAGGAGTCACACAGATGACAAACCATTTCCATGCTCTGAGTGTGGGAAATGTTTCACCCACAAATCTGGTCTTGTTACACACCAGAGACTTCACACCGGCGAGAGGCCGTTTCTGTGTTCCGATTGCGGGAAATGTTTTGTAGACAAATCGGGTCTTGTGTCACATCAGAGAAGTCACACGGGTGAGAGACCATTTCTGTGCGCTGAGTGCGGGAAATGTTTTACGCACAAATCAGGTCTTCTCGATCATAAAAGAATCCACACAGGCGAGAAGCCATTTTCCTGCTCCGAATGCGGGAAATGCTTTACACAGAAATCAAAACTTATCAGACATCAGAGAGTTCACACGGGCGAAAGGCCATTTCCATGTTCTGAGTGTGGGAAAGGTTTTTCACAGAAAGCAGAGCTTGTTGTACATCTTAGAACTCACACGGGTGAGAAGCCATTTACATGCTCGGAGTGCGGAAAATGTTTTACAAAGAAAGAAAAACTTATCAGACATCAGAGAATCCACACAGGCGAGAAACCATTTCTGTGTTCTGCGTGTGGGAAATGTTTTGCGCAGAAACAAAAACTTGTCGCCCATCTGAGGACTCACACGGGTGAGAAACCGTTTTCATGTTCTGAGTGCGGGAAATGTTTTACAATTAAATCTACACTTATTATACATCAGAGAACACACACGGGCGAGAAGCCGTTTCCATGTTATGAGTGTGGGAAATGGTTTACACAGAAATCAAAATTGGTTGAACATCAGAGAACTCACACGGGCGAGAAGCCATTTTCATGTTCTGAGTGTAGGAAGTGGTTTTCAAAGAAAGAAAAACTGATTAGACATCAGAGGACTCACACAGGCGATAAACCGTTCCCATGTTCTGAGTGTGGGAGATGGTTTGCACACAGATCCAATCTCGTCAGACACCAGAGAACTCACACTGGTTAGAAACCATTTAGGAAAATGTTTTGCACAAAAATCAAGTCTTGTACATCAGAGAGCTCACTGGTATGATGAACCGTTTTCATGCGTAGATTCTGAAAAAAGTTTTATATACGTCTTGTACAATTCACGCAGCAGAAAAGTAGTTTCTGTGACCTGACCAATATGACATGAGGTTGCTTCAATAATCAAAATGTTGTAAACACTACATTAAAACAGACATACATAATGTCATCAAACATAATTAAAGACAGATATCAATCCATACTCAATTCAAAGCTTTAGTCACACAGTAAATGAACATGTTATAATTTGTCAGCATGGTTGGTGTAATGGTTAGCATTGCTGCCTCACAGTACTGATGTCTTGGGTTAATTTCCTGCAACGGCCCTAACTGTGTGGAGTTTGTATGTTCTCCCCATTATTGCTCTAAGACTGAAACAGCTTGAGCAAGTGTGGAACGTAAAGCAATTTCCTACATTTATTAAATATTATTAGTGATAACAAGACCATGTTGCTGTTTATATAAGGTACTGTCTATATGGTCCTGCAATGTCCTGGACCTATGGGTCCTGACTGAAATCTCAGAGGCGAACACACAAGTTCTGCGAGCAATTCAGAGTAGCTCGGTAGTGAGACGAATGGGTATAACTAGACGGCAATGGGGCTCTGGCACTTAGGATAAGTGTGCTGTGGGTCTGTAGATGGAATTGCGGCCTACTCAGAGGTATATGTAAGCAGAGACCAGACAATTTCAGAGGGATCTATTGCCTCAGCAATGAGGCTGCATCCACACCGATGCTGCAGACGGGAAATACAGGTGGAAATTCGCCGCTGTATTCCAGCACACAGCAGCGGCTTTGCGCGAGACTGAATCAGCTCCATAATGTGGAAACTGGGACACTATTATTGTACATTACATTCTCACTCTGTAATCGAATGTGTGAGATGGTTCATATAACGTATTCTGTGATATAGGGGTCTATTTACTAAGCCTCGGATGGAGATAAAATTAACGGAGATAAGGTACCAACCAAACAGGTCCTAACTGTAATTTTTCAAACACAGCCTGTGACATGGCAGTTAGGAGCTGATTGGTACCTTATCTCCATCGACTTTATCGCCATCCAAGGCTTAGTAAATAGACCCCTATATACTAAACCTTGGAGAGTGATAAAGTGGATGGAGTTTGAAACACGACAGGAGCTGATTGCTTGGTACTTTATCTAAAATCACTATCTCTCTACAAGGCTTAGTACAGCTATATATATGACTTAGAAGTGGACAGGTCAGGCCTCTTCATCATCTTGATTCAGAAATGTGCAGATAATTGTTTGGTTTACATCTAGTACGCACTTTTTATTTATAACTTAGACAGAATGTTGTGAAGGTGACACGGGGCACTGGAAACTGATGGCTGTCTGTCTTGTTACAACAACCCCCTAAATGTTTTATATCAAGGAGTGAAAATAGTGGATAAGTGAACCAATGTTGCCCATATCAACCAATCAGCTTCTACCTATTATTTTATAGAATGTACTTGACAAATGCTACCTCAAAGCGGATTGGTTGCTATGGGTAACTTCTCCACTGGTCCACACGCAATATTCATACTTAACCAATCTCCTAGCAAGACAGGGAGAATCCCAAATCTCGGGTGGCTCTCTCAAACACCTCAGAAGAGTAGGAAAGTCACCATTAAGTACCTCGCTGCCCCCTCCATGTTGTGTTGGCATGTGTGCCAATGCTCAGGTAGCAATGAGTATTTCCGTGGAGATCTTCATATTGCTATATATATGGAGGCATGTTTGATTAAGGTTGGACCCATGCTGTCTTTCCAGAGAACTTACCTGGAAGGAAATTCTTTGGCAGCATAAGGATATGGACCCCATTTTGTGGGGTGATCCAACGTTCATGGGAATTCGACCTAGCGATTCAATAGGAGCCAATGACTTTGCTGAGGTGCTTCATGAATTGATTGCCCACATTCTGAGGAATGCCACCTCAAAATGGCTGCCTGCACTGTTTGTCAGCGACAGTTGTACTTTAATTTTAATTTGATGGACTTTACGTAACACCTGAAACATTCGAAAATTTTAGTCTTCTATTTCTTGCTATTCTATGCAAGTTTAAGTACATTGCTGGTCTCTGTTTTGTATATTTATATCCTATATTGTGTACGGTAGTTTGCACATTGACTAATGTAAAGTGTTTTAAGGGCCTGATTAAGCATGGTTCGCAGCCACGAATTTGCATGCACCCGGTCGATTGTTTCACACTGCGCATGCGTGAAAGGATGGTTCTCGATGTTACCGATGTTTTCGTTGTCTAGCGAGGTATTGTGTATGTGAGTAAAGGGAAGTGGGCGGCATTATGTAGTAGTGGGCGTCTGGTTAATGTGCTGCGGTTTCATTGCGATTAGTTCATTAGCATATTCACGCAGTGTCCGGGTGCGTGCGAACGGAGCCTTGCGATCCTTGCTGAATCAGGCCCTAAGTTTAGTTTGATTTTATGTGGCAACTATACTTTTCACTCTGTATATAGTGAATAAGTAAAATAAATAACTGTAAAGCAGATATATGGACATTTCACATAATTATGTGGTCAGTACACTATTAAGATAATAAAATATATAATAACCAACCAAGTTGACTTTTTTTTTTCTTTAAGATTATTTAAACAAGTAAATGGTGAAAAAGAAAACTAACTAGGAGCCCATTTGATGATGATGATAATTTTATTTCTATAAGGCTTTCCTCCAGCAGGACTCAAAGTCGCTTTACAGGCTTCAAAAGGCCGGACCCTATATAAAAAGTGAATGGGGGGGGGGGGGGGGTCACATGTTGGTTAGCTGTAAATAGTTGCTTATGCTGGGTACACACTGGCAGACTTGAACGGCTGATATATCATGTGTGCGTTGGCGAGTGTGTACAGATAATATGTCTGTGAACGACCTAGTTCACAGACATATCTCGACGGCTGTACTGCACAGCCAATGTCCAATATATCTGAAGATATATCGGCTCATCGCGCTGTATGTACGGTCGGTCAGCTACCAGAATAAGGATAAACGACAGTTTTTTTCAAATTTCATCTCTGTAGAACCTTAGAGGAAGCGTATACTACTATACAGCGAAATGCGTTAGTATTTATTGCCTTTACCCTCCCTGCTAAATTGCGGAATTACTAATAGCAAAATGCCTAAACCAGTTTTCCGGATCTACAAAAGTGAAACTACCATTTCAGATTATTCCATCAAATCTCCACTCTTTTGGACTTTATCCAATACAGACACTGTGATCATCTGAGGGATCCATCTTTGCGTTCTGAATCCTCACACTTAAAGGACCATCCCTCTATCAGTACCTCTATCGGTGAAGAGACATGGTCATTATATACCCATTGGAGAGACGGATCTGTTGAGATGTTTATCTTTATTGATTCCTGGAAGCATATATAGGAACAGGCTTTTTCTGCATAATAAGGCATCCTGCTCATATACATGTCATGAATTTTATTGTGTAATTTTTATGTAAATTATCTTTTATTCCATCCATAGTTATATACAAATATTTATTCTTTACATGTGAATTTACTTTAGCGCTACTATTTTGTGTATGTTTTTGTGTATATAAGGCACTGACTACCCCTATCCTTAGCTGCTTGGCTAAACCGACCATATCAGCATCTGTATAAAACCTTATTTGGTATCTACGATGTCCATGGTTAGGTTAACAACAAATCCAGAAACCTCCCAAATAACGTTCAGTTGTGGAAAATTGGAGCTAATGACTCAGAGGCGCTTACAATGTACAGCACAATGTCATCTGCAAAGGTGGTCGATATTATTTCTTTGGTACATATCTTTATCCCTTGAAATTGAGCATTATTTTTGCAGTAATCGTAGGAGTAGATCAATAGCTAAGTTAAAGAGAAGCTGGGAGAGGGGACAGCCTTGGCATGTGCCGTGAGACGTAATGAGAGGGTCCAGTACAGTCTAGTACAATATCAAATCCTTTGGCGGTGTCCAATCTTGACAAAATATTTTGTGTCCATGGCATTTGAGAAGATGCAGTGAGTACAGCCCCCGCCACCCTCACCCCTTTAGCAGAGTGTTTGTTGCGCCCAAAACCCAGTCGATGGCTGGTAAGGTGATGCGGAAGAATAATTTGCAGCCTGCCAGCCATCATTTTTGCCAGCAATTGTATGTCTGTGTTGAGCAGTGCAATAAACCTATAAAGCTGGGTTCACGTTAGACTTGTGTACCCCGCCGAGCCACGGTGCGACGGACGACATATCGTGCAGTCCGTACACACTCTACAATCTGGTGAACGACTGCACGATATGTCGTTCACCAGCCGCATCCAAATGCATGGGGTCGTTCATCACATTGACAGATTGAGCAGCATGTACGGCAGATCTGTTGATTCGGTGAACGTCCATGCGGTGGCACGCATGGGCCAACATGGTGTGTGTTGACGGTATGTCCCCATCTGGGCCCGTGGTAATTTAAGCTTGGAAATAGCCACAGTTATCTCCGACAGTGTGATATCCTGGCTGATGAAAGATTCCAATTGAGAGAGGGTAAGATGAGGTAAGTCCCCACTCCCGACTCAGTGGAGAGGGCAGTGTACAGACTAGTATAATAGGATTCAACGTGCTTCAAAATGTTAGCGGAAACAGTAGGAGTCCCTGACTGCGGATCTTTAATTGCTGTAATAAATCTTATAGATGACCAGGTTCTAGACACAGTCACCAGGAGACGACCCGTCGTGTTCCCCCATATGGAATTTTTTAACCTAGAGAACACCAAATCTCGTTTAACCTGGGACAATAAAAAGTTGTTTAACAGTTTTGCTTGGGTGTACAACTGTAAGGATTACTCAGACGAGGAGGCTGAGTGGTCATTTAAAGCTTTGGACAGTGAATCGTGAAATGTTTGCTACTGTGCAGTCCATTTTTTATTTTGTCTGGAAATGTAATCAATTATATGGCCACATAGAACAGTTTTGGAGGCCCCCCAAACCAGTAGACCTTTCCCAATAATCAAGATTACCATTCAGAAAGTTCATGCATTTATCAGTAATAAATTCATTGAACTCACCAGAATGATAAAGATAGCTTGGGAAACGCCAAAGTCTTGCCCCACCAGACTGTACCAATCTTTCAAGTAGCAAGGATACAGGAGCATTATCTGATATCAATATGGTATGAATGTCGGTGTGTTTGCCCTGAGTAACCAAGGAATCGTTCACTAGAATGGTGTCTATATGTGACCCTAAAAAAAAAAAGCAGTCTTGTCCGTCGGATTCAGGAGGCGACAAACGTCCGTGAGCTGGAAAGCGTACTTAGGAAAATGAACTTGTTTCCATGATGGAGATGCACTATGTCACAGAGGAGGTTGCTTGTCAAGTAGGGGGTTCTCTACAGAATTAAAGTCCCCTTCTACAATAAGTGGTAACTTGGAATGTTGTGCCAGAATATGAGTAGGTTCCTTCAAAAGTTCAGGAGTAGCTAAATTAGAATCACATACATTTACTAAGGTGTAGATGGTGCCCCACATCTCCACAGCTAAAATTACGTAAAGGCCATTGGGGGGTCAATTATTTCGTTCAGCATAGTATAGTTTAGGCTCTAATGGAACATCTCTACCCTTCCCCTGATAATCAGTAGAAATATACAGTATTTACCCAACCTAGAAGCTTAGAGAGAGGACCTGTCACCAACGGCCCAGTGTGTCTCTTGAAGAAAGATAGTATGAGAACAAAATTGTTTAAAATGCTTATTCATTTGATGGGGGAATTAAGACCTCCCATGTTCCATCGGTATCAGGAGTAAGAGATATACTACCAGAGGGTGATAAAGGGAAAGTAAAACAAAACAAACCTTTTAACATCCTCCCATCCCAGTGAGCAGGAGAGATGAGGTAACTCAGAAACCCACGTGGAGCACCAACTAAACCAAAGGAGGGGAAGAGGGAAGCGAGCATCACATTGCTTCCTACCACATTTTCCTAAATTTCCCATCCGAACCAAAAACCAGGTGAGCACCATGGCAAAAAGTGCATGCAAAATGTAGTGAGACTTTAAAAGAGAGCTGTTACTCCATCGCGAGTAGCTCTAACATAAATACGTTGCCAAAACAGTTATAAACAGCGGTGGCTCCTACATTCTTGGACCAGGGGGGCTGCTCATGATATAGTCCACAGTCCTAGCGACTGCGTTATGGCTATGGCAAGCTCCGGGACTGGCGCATGCGCACAAGCAGCATCCACAGTATTGGCGCTAGCGCAAAGGATGTTGCAGGAGCATGTTCACAAACACCAGCTTGTAGATACTGCAATATCTACAGCCCCTCGAAGCCAGGTAGGGCTGTCGGAAACACTCTCTGTTAATTGAGGCCCGGACTGGCAGTCCCAATGGGAAGGAACATCTTCCCCTGGGAGTGCCTGTCCTATGTGTGATTGGTCCAATGGGAAGCCACTGCCAGTGAAGCTAGAGCATGGACTCACAGGAGGTGTCGGATTTTACTTGGGGGGAGCTGCAGCCTCCTGGGTAAATTCCACCACCGGTTATAAGCATAGATTAGCCAAACAAAAGAATCAGTCAGCGGTTAGGTGAAAAGAGAATATGAGTAAAATGCTATTTAGCGAAAAATAACGTACGGCCAATATCCTGAACCCTAAGTTTTGCCACATACAGCAGTGCAAATCTAGTGTTGTCATAGAGCAACTTGAAGACGTCAGAGAATTACCTATGTTTTTGGGACACGAAGGAAGAAAAATCTTGGAAAATTAGTATGTGATTGCCATCAACCTTCAGATGGAAAATCTTACGAAAGGCACATAGTAGGTGTTCAGTCATGTTAAAGTCGAGGTACCTTGCTATGACCGGTCTAGGTCTATTGTCTGGCCTGTTGGGGCCTAGTCTATGTGCCCGCTCAATATGCGGGAGCAACAAGCAGTCTGCAATGTTTAGTTCTCTAAAGACAGCTGTGGAGATATACTCTGAGATTTGTGAGTCTTTGATGCTTTCAGAGATATCTATAAACTGAAAGTTGCTTCTCCAGAGTGTGTTCTTCAAATCATCCAGTTTGTAAGACCTGAAAAGAATTGTTTTGTAGTATCAGCTGAATTACTGTAAGACATGACCATGGTCCTCAGAGTCACTGACTCTCTTATTCAGAGAATTAATCTAGGGTGTATATTTACCAATGTGCAGTGTTGCCCATAGCAACCTCCTCACTCATTATTATTATCAAGCATGGTAATGTCTAAATCCTCTCCACGGAGAGGACCCTGACGTCATCAGCCAGTGTCCAGCGTCATTCCCTACCATCCAAGTGGGCATAGAGGGGGAATAAAACCTTTTAGAGAGCGGACAACTTTCTTCTTTAGGTGGGGACAACTTTTGGTACTTGTGTACGTAAAGTACACAAGTACCATTTAAAACATTTATTGGGTTCTCTCTGCAGAGTCCGTAAACTACACAAGTGCCTATATAGATAGAAGCACTGGATAAACAGCGGCACTGGGAGACTATCAAAAGAAGTTTTATTGTGATCCTTCACAGTACCAACGTTTCGGGGCTTACGCGCCCCTTTGTCAAGCCCCGAAACGTTGGTACTGTGAAGGATCACAATAAAACTTCTTTTGATAGTCTCCTAGTGCCGCTGTTTATCCAGTGCTTCTACACATTTTTCCGCTGGCACAGGAGCAATTCTTCCGCTGTTTAGAAGAGTGCCGATCCATTGGGTTGCTGTATATATATATATATATATATATATATATAAATAGAGAGTGCATAATGAATATACAGTGACTGTGTTTATATATATATATTATATATACAGTGTAAACTGAATGACACATATAGACACTTCTACACAATGTACATTGAAAAAAATATCAGCATCGGCCATTTTTGTGAAGCCGGCAGCCGGGATGAACTTGAAGGCGGAGACAAGTCTATATACAGAATCTGCCGCCACTTGTGTGACTTCCCCATCTAGGTTCCCGCCCCCTCCCTCTAGTTCCCCGCCCCTTCCCTATCTTGGCCGTGCATAAAGCCCTCACAGATTACGGTGTGAGTGGTCACGCCCATTCTTCTTGTACGGAACTTCTGATTGGTGGCATGGGTGGGGACTGTGAGCCTCCGTTAGTTCTTCTCCTTTCTCCGGCCGTCTCCTGGTGAGATCATGTGATGTGGCGGGGACGGGGGACACTGGTACCGGGCTGGCGTCCGGGCTCCCCTCCATCTGTCTGTATAACTGTCAGAGTACACTGCTATAATGAAAGCACGGCTCCCAAACTGGGGGGGGCGCTGCTGGTGTTTGTGGGCAACAACATTAGGGCACACCACAGTATATGTGGCCAACGCTGGCACAATATGGGGGCACTCTGGTATTATATGTGGTCAATGCTGGCATAATATGGGGGCACTCTGGTATCTGTGGGCAATGCTGCTATAAGGTTACGCTGGTAAAGGGGAACACTATATTTGGGCAGTGCCTGTATAGGGGCACTCTTGTGTGTTTGGGCAATGCTGGTATAGAGACACTGGTATATGTGGGCAGTGTTAGTAGAGGGGCACACTGGTATATGTGGGCAGTGTTAGTAGAGGGGCACACTGGTATATGTGAGCAATGCTGGTACTGGAGTACACACTGATATATGGGGCGGCAATGCTATTGTAGGGGCAAACTGGTATATTTGGGCAGTGTTTGTATAGGGACACACTGGTATATGGGGCGATTCTGGTGTAGGGCCATACTGGTATATGGGGCAATGCTGGTACAGGATAATGACACTTCTGGTTTTCGTTATTCTCTTTATATATTTAAGTCCTATAAAAGCAGCAGTGCTTCTGAAATCCTGGCCTTGGGACATACTAACAGTGCATGTCTTCCTGGTCTCCTAAAGAATCACAAGTGAAACAATTAGTACTACCTGTGTAAATTTTTAAATAAAAGTTTGTAATGAATACAGCAGTACACCAGGGTTGCCTAATTCTGTGGATGGCTGACTTCTCGGGGTATACTATCTATAGCCTATAGTTATTAATTATACCCTTAGAGGTCAGCCATGCACAGAATCTGTGTAATTCATGTGGGTATGCAGTCGGGAAGCCAACGGACCTAATCCCGACAGTCGGCTTCCAAACTGTCATATCCCAGCAAGGGTCTAAAGACAGGCATAGCGTTCCCGCTAGGATGTTTTAGCGGTGCGTGGCGCCCTGCCCTCCAGAAGGAGGGCAAAAAGCGCCCTGCCCTCACAGCCTGCGGGTGCCGTCTTCACCCGCGGGTCGCAGTGTCCCACGGGTGGAGAAATTTGCGGTGACCCGGTCACCGCCGGAGAATAGACGCCGGGCGCATGCGCCCGGCATCTATTCTCACTGCAGCGCTTGGGGGCTGCCCGGCGTGTCCGTAAGTGCCGGGCACGCCCCCAAGTATGACGAAAAGGGGACGCATCTTGTAGACACGCCCCCCTTTCGGGTGCGCGCACACCAAAGGCGCACGCACAAAGTTGCCCTCTCTAGCTCCGGCGCCCTGCCTGCCGCCGGAGCTAGAGTGGACACTACAGGCGGCAATATGCCGACGCCTGTCATTAGAAATACGCCGGGAGCCCGACGCCCGGCATCTCGATCGAAGGAGCGCGGATAGCCACGGGGGGGGGGGGAGGTTTAGGGTTCCCGGGGTGGACTTAGGGTTAGGCGCCCCCCCCCCCCCCCCCGGGAGGTTAGGTTTAGGCTAGGGGAAGGGGGTTAGTGTTAGGCACCCGCAGGGGGGACTTAGGGTTAGGCACCCCCCCTGGGGACTTAGTTGGCGGGGAAGGGGGGGTTAGGTTTTGGCACCCCTAAGGGAGGGTTAGGGGGCAGAAATAGATTAGTATATAGTTAACTTTGACGATCAGGATTTTCTCCTCTGTCGGGATTCCAACCGCCGGGCATGGGTCTGGCGGTAAATACAGATTCCATTCATGTGTTACCTTTTAAAGAGACGATCTGGCAACCTTGCCAAGGAGATATGGAGAACAATGTGTTTTAGTGTGTCCCGAGGACAGAATGTAAGAAGCGCTTCTATAAAGGATTACCATAGCTAAATAAATATATAAATACGTGGTTACTTGATTAATATTCTTGTATCATTGATTTATTTGTGTTTCATTTATTTAAATCTTATGGTTCCCATGTAGAATAATATGAATACTGACATAGAGACCTATGTTTGGCCAATGGTTGTGTGTATTATGATATTGGTGTTTTTTATGGATGTGATTTAAATGTCTTATATTAGAGCATATATTTGTTGAGTTGTATAGATGCACTTTTAAGCATATTATTTATAATTATTTACTATTATCATTTTTTAATTATTAGAAATTATAGCAACTACGATCTCGAGCTACAACTCACGCCTGTACTTGTGGGAAAGTAGCCTCCCCCCTCCCCCCACGTCAGCCCACTTCTACAGTGTGGGTGGGTTGGAGGCTTGACAACATGATTCACAGGCTCGATGACACAAATTGCGGAATTGAGAGGAGAATGCTGGTCCGCGATGGTGAGATTTAATGCGGCATGCCCCCTGTGCTTTCCATTTGTACCTCCCCTATCGGCAAGTATCATTTTAAGACATGGGTATGAGTTAATGATTAGGAGTTACAATGTGGTGTACTTTTCAGTTACTAATTCATAACTATGGTGTGCTTGTATATTAGTAATGGTACCTATATATCATTGGGGAAATCACAGGAGTTGTGAAACGCGTTAGTGGGAGGACATTAATCACAGGAGTTGTGAAACGCGTTAGTCGAGAGGACATTACAAAACAGTATTTTATACAGATATGGGGATAACTGCTTTTCAATATGTTGTCCGTTCAGTAGTTTTTTCGTAAAGGAGCAGCGGCATTTCCTATGGGGCAGTTTATAACCTGGAATAACCAGTGCCAAATTCACCCTGCTGGGTGCGGGATGCCGATCCTGTATGTAACATGCAGTTATGTCTGCATTAAAAAGAGACATATACTTGCTTGGTATCTATACAAAAAGTGAAAACTTTTTATTTGTATGTTTAGTGGGGAGATGTATCAAGCAGTGAAAAGAAGAGTGGAGAAGTTGGCAATAGCAAACAATCAGCTTTGAAGTAGGGGATGTGCAGGCTCGGATTAGTTCGGATTTTCCCGCCAAATTCAGATTTTTTTTTCCTGCCAAAAATCGGGTCTCAGAAAGAGGCAAAAGGTCATGTTTAATGGACAAACATCATCATTCCCGGACAAAAGTCCATGGAACATGATGTTTGTCCATGAAAGATGACGTTTTGCCTCTTTCTGAGACCCGATTTTTGGCGGGAAAAAAATAATCAGAATTTGGCGGGAAAATCCGAACTAATCCGAGCCTGCACATCCCCTACTTTGAAGTAGCATTTATCAAGTACATTCAATTATATGATAAATAGAAACTGATTGGTTAGTATGGTCAACTTCTACACTCTATATACATTTTCCCCTAATTCTGCTCCTGTAACATGCACCATGTCATTACAGATACAGCCTTATTGCTATTGGTGCAGCTGTGAAGAAATAGCGTAAGAGAGGGACCAAAGCTGACCTGTGTTGTCTCCTCTATGTAATGCCTCAGGTACGACTGAGCCTTAATCACCACTTCCTAAATTATCTTCTAATTATACTTTATTTCACTGCTGTCTAAGTGAAAGGATTATGCAGAGGGTTGCTAAGTGTTCATTCTAGCACCCTGCGCCCTTCACAACCGCTGCAGTTTCTCTTTCCTGCCTGGGGTGTCGCTCTCTGCTCTGGTGCTTCTAGCACACTCAGCTGATGCAACAAACTGCTGAGCTACAGACCCGAGTGAGCTAGAAGCACCAGAGCAGAGAGCGAGACCCCCAGACAGGAAAGGGGAACTGCACAGGTTGTGACAGGTGCAGGGTGCTAGAATGTACACTATTTCCATTAATCTACCTAGCTGGATAGTTTATTGGTTATAGATACAAAGAGGCAGATGTGTGACCGTATGTTTAATGTATTTGCGGTAACTCCGCATGTTACGTGAAGCAGTCAAAGGGAGAGTGTGATTCGCCGGAGGTGAGTTAATACTCTCCCTCTTTGGCAAATGCGTCGGCAATTGACCCTGCTATGCCGCGATAATGGGCGAATTAGGACCATGCAGTGAAGGTTCTTACCTTTCCCCCAATATTACCTCTGTAATAACTAAGTAAGCAGTGAGAGACTACAAAGCAACCTGAAATTTAACCCGTAATCTGCATTTTTATTTTATACTAGGACCCGTAGAACCTGATTTCATCCTATCAGATGGCCGCGTCCTACTTAATAAGTGAGTGATCGCTTTTATTATTGTAATAGTGAACAACAGCGACTCAGAAGCAGAAATGATGGGGCAATTAGATCTTATTACACTAGCAATTGGGTAGAAAGTGTGCGGGTTTAATTACCGCTTTATCAAACTGATATTTTTCTTTTTCTTTCTATAAAAAAAAAAAGTTACTCCCGTGTCATCAGTTAATGTAAAATAGAACATAGCAAACATTCTACCTCCACTGATAATCCTCCCGTTGCCCACCACCAGGTCTATGGATGAGGGTCATAGTCTTCAGCCCGTGCAGTTCCTCTATCCTGCCTTGGGTCACTCTCCTCTGGTGCTTCTAGCACACAGCTTATGCAAACAAACTGCAGAGTTCTGGTAGTCTGTGTGCTAGAAGCACCAGAGCAGAGAGCGACACCCCAGGCAGGAAAGAATAACTGCAGTGGTTGTGGCAGGTGCTAGAATGAAGACTAACCTGTGTTACTCCCACTATTGTGCAGCTACACTGTTGTACAATTGAATACAATGTACTCAAAGCAAACGGTTTTAATTAGGAATGTGATCCCTACTTGGGTCATTTTTTTTTATTTTTTTTACAAAGATATCTAAATGGTTATTAGATTAAAACATAACTTTTATTTATACACCTTCAAAGAAATATAGGTTATCCAGATAATGTAACAGTGAATAACCTTCCCTTTTATAATATGTTTAATAGATGCTAGATACATTTTGTCATAGTGTGTGTAGCGTTCCCGACTTTAATATGGTAAAATACCTTCCTTTTGGAGGCGCCATCTCTGTAAGTGATCACGCTCCCTAAAGTGTTGGAAAGGGGGGGGGGGTCACAGGAGGTCATGCCTCTCCTCCGAGAGACTATGCCCTCTTTCCGGGAACGCACAGATGTGTCCTCTATCCTGATCGGCCTTCCGTCCCATCAAGACCCTAGAATGAACACTATGGAGGCGATTCAATTGTTTTTTTGTTTTTTTTCAGGTCCGCTAGTTAATGGGTGCCCAATGTAGCAAAGCAATTGTTTTTGGGTGCCCATTAATTATTGTGCTTGTCGTGCCCAATTAGACCAATCTTAGCTGCGTAAAATAGCTAAACCCTTTTAAAGTCCTGGTTAAGAATGCCCAAACCACGGACTAATGGCACATTTTTGCTCCCCAACTTAGGAGGCTTTGTTTAATAATGCTTGCGCCGGCCTCTAGCCCGATGGAGCAACAATTGAATTGCTCCTTGGGGTGCCCATCACTCACAG
Source organism: Taudactylus pleione (assembly GCA_031769625.1). Classification (NCBI taxonomy): domain Eukaryota; kingdom Metazoa; phylum Chordata; class Amphibia; order Anura; family Myobatrachidae; genus Taudactylus; species Taudactylus pleione. The sequence goes on from JAUIMM010000546.1 coordinate 1,177,583, forward strand.
CTGCCTGCGCAAACAATTCAATTCCCCCCATTGTGAGTGTATACCCCTTTAAAGCTATTATAATGTTTGAGGAAGTTTCAAAAAAGACTTAAAAAAATGGCAAAATAATATTTTGGATAAGTATCACAAATGAGACCCTAGACACAGGAGACAATAATAATTTTAGTAGTAATAGTATAGTAGAAATAGTATTTCTGTCCATTTTCTCAATTTTGTACACAGAAAAAAATATACAAGAAACATTAATATTAACCACTTAACTGTCGTGGTCGCATGTAATGCAACAAGTGGCCTGAAGTGGTTCAAATGCGACCACGCCAGCCGGCTCTGTCGCCCGGCTTTAACAGAGGAGATCCGTTTTGTACAAGTGCAGAACAGATCTCCTCTTTCTCCCTGGAGTCCCTGTAAGTGATGCGAGAGATCAGCTGCTGCAGGGGGGGACTAATGATCAGTCCCCCACGGGCCACAGGGGGAAGAGGGGTTAAGTGGGGGTATGGGGGGATTATGCAGGGTATCAAAATATTTTTTTGGCCTGATGGGGTTTTGGTACCTAGAATAGTTTTTTACATATATAGAGTGACTCTTTGGGAGGGGTACTAAATTGGGCACCCATTGTCTCTCGGTTGGGGGCTCTTCCACAGGCACCTACTACCACTAGGAGGATTGGGGTTGTTATTGCTGGGGATATTTTGCCAATGGGGGGGGCCTATTTTTGATGTTGGGGAGGGACATTAAATTACAATGGGGGGCTATGGACTGCGGGTTGTGGGGGATGCAAAACATCCCCAGGTATATATTTATTTTTGTTTACCGAAATATTTAAATATATTTAAAAAAAATACTTTCTAAACTTTAAATGTAAAAAAACCCGACAATTTCTGTGCCATTTTTATAGAAAAAATTGTTAGTAATGTGGTTAAAGGATATCCACTTTACTACTAAAATACCGTCTCTTTAATATAAAGCTCCATCAACTAAGGGAGCATTATATAAATCTCTCACACACTCTCTGGAAAATACACTAAAAAGCTGCATCACAGACAGTTAGACAGAGGCTGATATTTGCAGCTGCATAGCATTGTATGAAAAGCGTCTTAGAATTTTGCAAACCATGTACCAGTAAAGTATCAAAACTACACAAATGGAATTCTCAGCAAATACACTGTATTTAAATCCAGTGGCTGATTTATAGCATGCATGACATAAACAGGCTTTTTGTGAGAGTAGAATAGAAAATTACAACACTAAGGAGTCCCTGTTGCCTCTGCTGTTTACTGTTATACAAGGATAGGACGGCAAATGAGAGAGCAACAAGGGACAGTGTTGATAGAAGTTAAAGTAGACATGGGGATATGAACTATCTCTGCATGGAGTTAGATTGTCCCTCATATCTTAGACATTGCAGGGGCAAAATGCTCTGAGGAAGTGGAACCCCACACTGAAGTATTATTTTGCCGTTAAACCTGTTTTTAAGTCTTTGATGAAACACCCTTAAACGTTATAATTGCGACAATTTATGTAGTAACTATTAAACCTATTATAAAAGGGCAGGTTATTCACTGTTACATTACCTGGATACCATATTATTCTTAAAAGGTGTATTAATAAAATATATGTTTTAATTGGGTTATGTACGGAATGCCGGCACTCTGGATCCTGGCAGTCAAAATCCTGATGCCGGCATCCCGTCAGGGTTAGGATACCGACACCTGTCAATGGGTTTCCTAACCCTTCCCCTCTCCCTACCCCTATCCGTCCCTTCCCGGTCCCTAAACCTAACCTCTCCCTCCCCGCAACCTAAAGCTAACCAACCCCCCTTAGTGCATAACCCTAACCCTCCCCCTAACCCCGCTACTTATCTTTGGAATGTTTTATAGATCTATCTGTCCCCAATTCCATTCTTCAGGGGCTCGGTGTGAGAGGAACAGGACACCTGGAGATCTTCTGTGTGAGGCTCTGGAAGATCTGGAGCAATATGACTTCAAACGATTTAAGGACAAGTTATCTGATTTCATGTATGGAGGGCGAGGCCCCATCCCACGTGGGCGCCTGGAAATGTCTGACTGTGTTACCACAAAGAATCTTATTATAGATGTGTATGGAGCAGAAACAGCTCTGACTGTGGCAATAGAGGTCTTTATACTGATCAAACTTAGGGGACCTGCAGGGGATCTCCAAAACAGTGTGACACAGCATGGTGAGTACTAGTAAAGCGGTCTGGTGTTCTGGGCCGCTGTATCAAAACATTTTACATAGGAGTAAACCAACTTATGGAAACTCGAGTGCATTGACAATTGTGGGTGTACGTAATGTTTGATTGTGTTTCTGCAGTACCTGTAGCCTCGCAGTGCCTTTACTCGCACTTCTACACTTTAAGCATACCATTTAAAAAACAAAAAATGATATATACACACATACATAGACTATGCTATACTTTTAGTTAATTTTCCAAGCAAAAAATTCTGCTAAAAGACGTGCTATAATTTGTGCATAAAAAACTTACCCCAGGGACAAGAAAACCTCCGGTTAAAAATCTCTGGTGACTTTTAATATTATTACTTACACCAGGGTAAATGATACTTTCTATAATTACTTATGTTCTCTTTCGGCTTTTATCGTTTCAGTTGAATCACAGAGGATGTTTTCAAATCTAACACTTGAAGGTAAAATATTATCTTTAAATACCTTAACAAGGAGCTAAATTGCATATGTATTAATAAGAGCAAGCGTTTTGGGACAGTGAAACGAGGAGTGATTGTTTTTCTTACCGCTGGGGTGACTTAGGGGCAGTGACTGAAGGCAGATGAAGTCCCAGCCAATTAGCTCCTAACTGCCATGTCAAAGGCAGTGTTTGAAAAGTGACAGGAGCTGATTGGTTGGTACTTTTTCTCCGTTCACTTTATCTCTCTCTCTCTCTCTCCACGGCTTAGTACATAGACCCCTAAGAACAGTTCCCTACACATGCCCGACGGTATGCAGTCCATGGTCAAAATGCCTACATTCACAATGTTGACACCAGACGGTCAACATCCATGATGTTGACATGGTTCAAGTGCCGACATCATAAATACTGACACCTGGAGAATGTCGACATTGTCAAAATGTCAACATATGCATTAGGGTGAGTGTCACGGTTAATGATAGATACACATTAAAAACAGCATTTTATCTTGTCGACATGACATCAGTGCTGGCGTGCTGGATGACAACATAATGGCTATGTCTACGTAACGAGTGTTGACATTATTAGTAAATGCAGACCTTTTATATACTGCTCACCACCAGCTAATAGCCTCTCTCTGACACAGAGGCACCCACATTGGTAGCCATTGTCTGGGGATGCGTATTGTACAAGCTCTGTTTGCATAAATGTTTCATTGATGCCCAAAGGCTCCCTGAGCCAGAGGAGCTGTATTACGGCCTGGCAATTGGCTAAACTTACCCCTTTGGGTTGTAGTTACTGTTTATTGATATATATATACTTTTTAATCCTATACAGACTGCAGATTAAGATACATGGGTCGGATGAGAGAGAAATACCATGTTATTAAAGATCATGATAACAGGTTAGGGGAAGACTTCAATCTGAAGAAAGGATTCACCAGGCTACTTCTTATCAAGAATTTTCGGGATGAAGGGGAGAGACATCATGAGATAACCTCTTCAGGCCAGAGGCATCTACAGATTATGGAGGACAGATCATCAGATGAGTATTCTCCAACCACTATACAGGCTCTGTTTGATCCTGGTGATGGTGGCATTGTTCCCAAGACTGTGGTGTTACAGGGACCTGCCGGTATAGGAAAGACTATGACATCCCAGAAGATCATGCTGGACTGGGCCTCTGGGGATCTGTATAAAGACAAGTTTCAGTTTGTGTTCTACATAAGCTGTAGAGAAGTCAACACCATCACTGGTAACATAAGCCTGGCAGGATATGTATCTAAATATTGTTGCCTACCAAAATGTCCACCAGAATTGTTGCAGTCAATCTTCACTAAAGCTGAGGGGGTTCTTTTTGTTGTTGATGGTTTGGATGAATTAAAATGGTCATCAGTGAATGACACAGAGGTTTGTGATGACCCGTTTCAGGTGGTCTCCAAAGAAATCCTTCTAAACAGTTTATTTAAGAAAGCACTGCTCTGGGAACGCTCACTGATCATCACTACAAGGCCATTCTCACTGAAGAAGTTGAAGGACTCTGTTGAATGTACTCGAACTGTTGAAATTCTGGGGTTTACAGGGAAGGATCGTGAAGAATATTTCTATAATTTCTTTGAAACCAAAGAACAAGCAGACCTGGCTCTTAGTACAGTTAAGGACAATGATACTCTGTTCACCATGTGTGTTGTCCCTATAACCTGCTGGATTATATGTACTGTTATGAAGCCACTACTAAAAAAGGGATTATCTGTGATTGATTCCAAGACATGCACATCCATTTACTTGTTGTACCTAAAGGGTTTAATAAAGTATCATGGAAGGGACTCTGCCCAGCCTATAAGCAGATGTATAAAGAAGCTGTGTGCTTTGGCCAATGAAGGAGTTTGGGACCAGAGCATTCTATTTGAAGAATGGGATCTAGTAAGACATGGACTCTCTGTGTCGGAGGTGGAGTCTGTGTTTCTGAATGAGAACATCTTCCACAGGGACGTTGAGACCCGCACCTGCTACAGCTTCATCCATCTGAGTGTGCAGGAGTTCTTTGCTGCTCTGTACTATGTCCTGTATGATACATCTGTAAAGCAACCTTTTCTCAACTTCCTGATCAGGAATGTGAGGAATTTACTGAAGGCATCAGAAGACAAACCACATCTAAAACTAACTGTACGATTCTTATTTGGTCTTTCAAGTGAAAAACAAATTCAGGAGACTCAGAAAACCATTGGTTGTCCCGTTTCTTTTAGAGAAAAGCCAGAATTGGAGGAATGGCTAAAGAGACATCCATCCTACTACCATAACGAGGTACTATGCTGCTTGTACGAAACCCAAGATGACTGCTATGTGGAGAGAATGATGTCTCACTTTCTTAATGTGAAAATTAAAGGTCGTCTTGATAGTCTAAAAAGCGACCCGGAGAACATTGCTTGCCAAGCTGTGGCCTACTGCTTGGAGAGAAGTACAATAAAACATACTGTTACTTTTGATAGCTACATATTAGGACCAAAGGCTCGGAGAGTTCTATCTAAAGCACTTTCTAAATGTCCAGAACTTCGGTACGTATTTGGCACATTACTGAGAAATTTCCTCGTGACTTGTAGGTGCTTGGGAAATAAGTAAAAAGTGTATTTGAGCTAATACAAGTTATCAAGTATGAGCTATTTTGAATAAAGACGAAAGCAGGGAATAGGTTTATAAAGGGACAAGTTGGTGCGTACCAAATATGAGGGTAACTCACCCTGTTACAACAGAAGACAATTACAAAATAAAGATTCAAGTTTAAGGAGCAAAAAGAGCACCCAAGATAAGCTCATGTTATATTATATATTAACATGACGTGTTATATTTGCCACTTATCCAGTTTATATACCTATTTATTGTACTATGTGGCACTCTTGTCTTTAGTTATTTTACCGCATACAGTATCTTTCAAACCTCTGGCTTCAGTAAGTTAATGACCACTGCCAGCTGCTCTCACAAATGGTCTTGTGCTGATGTATTTATTTACTCTCCTATATGTTGCTTATGATGTATTTGCACTAAAGTCAAAGTGCCACTCTGTAACTAATCCATTTAATTATTTTTTTGTCAAATATGAGATACGATTTAATTTACTTCACTTTTTAGGCGAGAGGCTATGGTGGGGAAAGAATTGTGTTCTGGAGATCTTTATATAATTCAACTAGTAGAAAGTGGTTAGTATAAAAGAGAAGAGATGGATTGCTTTTTTTTTACAGCAGGCTAAGGATGTGCGTTTGGTACGTCCTGGTCCCCCACCTCTCATCCGTGTACTCTAAGGTGTTGCTTCCAGGGAGTAAATGGTGTTGCAGGTAGAGACCGCAAACTCCATGCTGCCTGGACCATCAGGCAGACAGAGAGCAGGCACAGAGATGTTTAGGAAGTGTAGAAACGGTGTTATATTTTGAATATGTGCGGTGAAGTACAGGGAGGAATCAAGGATGACACTCAGGCAGCGGACTTGGTGGCCAAGAGAGAGAGAGTGTCAACAGAACGAGAGACCGGTGGAGAGGAATGTGTTTTGGAAAGGGGAAGACAATGGGTTCAGATTTGGCCTTGTTGTCAAAAACGCTGGGACATGCAGAATGAGATACCTGAGAGGCAGGAAAGGACCTGGGTGAGGACCGAGGGAGAGAGGTCAGGGGACGAAAGGTAGTTTTGTGCATCATCAGCATAAAGGTGGAAATTAAGCCCAAATGAGCTGATGAGTTTTCCAAGAGAGAAAGTGTATAGTGAGAAGAGGAGGGTCCCAAGTACAGAGCCTTGGGGGGGACAGCGATAGGTAGAGGAAGAAGGGGGAGGCGGAAGTTGAGGTACAGATAGATAAAGGATTGATTAGTAAGGACAGATGAAGAGAGGGGAGATGGAAGTTGAGGTAGAGACCCAAAAAGAAAGATCAGTAAGGTAAGAGGCCAACCATGAGATTCACGGAGACCAATGGAATGGAGCATTTGAAGCAGAAGCGGGTGATCGAGCAGTAGGGTGAGAGTATGAAATTGAAATGGAGGAAATTGGCATGGGAGTGCAGAGTCCTCTGATACCGCTTAGCAGTACATGAGCATTTCGGTAAGAAGCGTGTAAGCTCTAAGTGCCTGGGTCGGGTGGGCTGATGGACAAAGGGACACAGTGATACCTGGGGCAGCCGTGTAGAGGGCAGAGGTAAGGTCGGGGTTGTAGAGGGAGACAATTTGTGCAGAACAGGAGAGGTTGGCGACGGGATAGAGGATGGAGTACAGAGAAAAGAATAAAGCTGCCTCAAGAGAGCCAAGTTTGTATTTGGTTAGATTGACCTTGGGAGCGTGAAGAGTATATGGGGAAAAAGATAGGCTGAAGGAGAGAAGATGATGGTCTGAGAGACGGAAAAGGAAGTTTGCAAAGTTACAGGTGATACAGCGGTGGGAGAAGACTAGAACCAAGGTATGACCACTGAAGTGGGGGCTGGTCCTTTGTGTGAGGCCAAGAGAGGATGAGAGGGAGAGGAGATATTGGAAGGGGGTAATCAAGTGGAATACTGAAATATCCAAGTATTAGGAAGGTCGGTGGAGAGGAAGTGGGACAACTAGGCAGCAAAGTTATCCAATAAGAAGGGCCAGAGGGACCAATCTGTCATTTGTTTCAGAGTTTTTGTGCTACAGTATACTGTATATGTGTATGCTTTAAGATTTCATTTACAGTAGATGTGTTTTTTCTGTTTTTACATAGCTTCATGAACTGCAGTTTTCCAGTCATAGAAGAGGAAGGTTATCTGCCTGCATCCAGCTTATCCGGGTTGTTTAAGGATTGCCAGGTGAAGGAACTAATGTAAGTACTGTGAGACACCCAATATAGTATGTTTTGCAGCATTTATACAACCACAAACACTGGCCTATAATCATCAGGCCCTCATTGTCACGCTCTGAGTTATGCACTTTTGGGACCAAGGACACTAACTGATATATAGGCACACATCCATCGCTATATGTAAGGACCCCCAGCCTCACTCATATGGTGGTATCAGAGATCCACACCATGACGTTCTCACAGGTAATCTAACCTAATGGGATGTGTTCCGCATCTATCCTTCTATTCCTCTGTCATTAAGCCAAGCTGCAGATCTGGGGGGAGCAGGAAATTAATTGTAACACTGGGCAGTATATACATTACTATCAGGCAGTGCCAGGGCAGGTGGGTGCTGCCCCCACACTGGGCACTATATACATCCTCATGGGCCAGGCCGTGTTATAGACAACAGAAGGCTATAGAATTTGGATTGCACTAGTGAAAAAAACAAATTAAATAAAATCATAGCAGCCGATCAATGAGAACTGAGGTTCTAATTCAGAGATGGAGGCAAATCCCGACGCGACTGCGATTCCGCACGCAGTGGACTTGCGAAAATATGCTAATGACTTAGGCAATGTCTTGTGCGCTGAGACGCCCACCTCCGGCATCTAACACCCGCCGCATATGTACAAAAGCAGAAACATCGGTCGCACTTTGAATTTCTGCGTAAGCCTGTGTTGTCTCAGACAGAGCGGCTCTCCTAAGACACCGGGGAAATGCAGCGTTCACGATTCTTGGCAGCCAGATCTTGGTGAGTAGCACCAACCTGGCAAGGGTAAAGCTGGGTACGCACAGTGCGATTCTCAGCCTGTATCTGTCAAATAGGGGTGATCATTGTGTAGTGTCTACGTAGCACTAGGGCTTGATGGTCAGTCTAAAACCCATGGGTACCGCTCCTGATATAATGTGTGCTGCAAACACGTCATTTTGGCATCGTTCAGAAAGTGCAGCGTGTAGTGACCTTGGTCCCGATGTCTGCCGATAGTCTATTGTTCAACTATGACGTGACTTCCGTAAAACTGAATAGTGTCTTAGCCTGGGAAGTTGTGATGCTGGAGGTCAGTGGTTCTCAAACTCTGTCCTCAAGACCGCACACAATACACGTTTCCCAGGTCACACAGCAGGTGCACAGGTGTACTCATCACTCACTGACACATTTTCCAGGTCACCCAACAGGTGCACAGGTGTACTCATTACTCACTGACACATTTTAAAAGATCCACAGGTGGAGCTAATTATTTCACTTGTGATTCTGTGAGGAGACCTGGAAATCATGCACTATTTGAGGTCCTGAGGACCGAGTATGAGAACCTGTGCTGTAGGTGAATGGACTCAGTGAGTCAGATGAATGATAGGAGATAGCTCAGGACGGGATGTGGGCAATATCCCGATCGCTGGGATTCCAGCAGTCAGAATGCCGACGCCGGAATCCCGACACTAGTCAGAACACCGGTGCTGGCATCCTGACTGCCTCTATCCCCAAGGTAAGTACTAGGGTTAGGGACTAGGGGGAGGGTTGTGTTTAGGATGCGGGGAAGGGGAGGTTAGGGTTAGGCACTGGGGGGGGTAGCTTAGGTTCAGGCATCGGAGAGGGGGATGGTTATGATACCTACCGACAAGTGTCTGTATCATAACCCTGTCGGGATGCCGGGGTCTGGATTGTGACCGTCTGGATGCAGAACGCCGGCATCCCGTATGTATTCTGCTCAGGACACGTGTAGGAGCTGCATATCTTCCTGCGTGTTCTGAAGAGTGTCTGTGTGTGTGTGTGTCTTTGTCCAAAGCCCATGACCTCTGATAGGATGACCTCTTGTAAGAAGTCATGTGACAAGCGATATAGATACCAGAGAAGATCCAGACCCTATGAAACATAATTGCTTTGATGACTAATATCTCCGTACGATGTTACTGACTGTCACCTGTATAATCCTCACAGTCTGTGCGATTGCACACTGACCTTACCCTGCTGTGATGACCTCCGCACTGTTATCGCCGAGAGCCGCTCTCTGGTCCGACTCAGCCTGTTGCTGAACAATCTGCAGGACTCCGGAATAAGGCTCCTGTGTGAGGGGCTCAGACACCCGGCCTGTAGGCTGCAAAGACTTTGGTAAGGACCGTCTTATTACTTAGTAGCTGTTGTCCGTGGCTTCACCCACGATGAAATTGATTCTGCCAACGATTTTTTTTTTTTTATATTTGAGGTGTTATAGCTGTATTGCTGTGCACAGGGGCCCTGTCACATGACCAGCAGCGCTATACAGACTGCTGGGAGCAGCGCCTTCATCCACCACTTATATATACATATATAGTTAAAGAATGCGACTATGGCAGTTGAAGCTAACTCGGGACCAGTCCCCTGCTGTGCATTTCGGTGTAACGTACGCCCGTTTTGCTACCTACACTGCGTTATCCGCTAAGCCCTTGAGCAAGCTCTGTTTGTAGTGCTGTTCTCTACCCTTATCCCAGCCGTCCCTGGTTCTTCCTAATTATTACACTATTTAAGGAACCATCCTGTTTACATCCAGTTACCTGTTAGTGCAGTGATTCCCAACCTCGGTCCTCAAGGCACACTAACAGTCCTGGTTTTGGTGATATCCATTGCTAAGCACAGATGGTTTCATCAAAATAACTGAGGTACTAATTAAGTTGCCTGTGCTCAAGTATGACTATCCTTAAAACCTGGACTGTTAGTGTGCCTTGAGGACCGTGGTTGGGAACCCCTGCGTTAGTGAGTAGTCTCTACACAGTATTGAGCACTGCAGCAGCTCTGGTTTCTTATTTATGCCCCCTGTTGCCCCTCTGGCTCTCCCAACTGTGGATTGTAATTTGGATATTATGGATTCTTGAACACCTCTGCTTGCGCCATACCCACTGCAGTGCTCAAGCCTATAACCAGCTTCCACAGTTCTATGGGGTTTGCGCTGCACTGCAGGCTCCGCAGTACTCTAGTGCTCCTAAAACCTGTGACCACTTCCTATAGTCTCCTGGGTCTTCGACTACTGTGCAGATGATGGCGCGCCTCAAGCCCTGTGTCCCAACTTCTGGTGTCTCTGGTGCCTACACTGCAGCAGCACCTCAAGCATGTGACCAGCGTGCTGTCCCTTATACCTTAGCCGCTGGATGGCTACAAGGAACACCCACTGCTACCCGGGCAATAATATCTTAGTTCATCTCGGTACCATGGGGTTGATGTATCAAGCAGTGAAAATACTGGAGAAGTGGCCCTTCGCAACCAATCAGCTCCTACCTATCATTCTATAGCATATACTTGATAAATGTTGCTTGAAAGCTGATAGGTTGCTATGGGCAACTTCTCCACTGGATCATTTCGACACTCTTTTCACAGCTTGATACACCAACCTTACGTAAGGTCTGTCTTGCTTTGCTGCCAAATCTGGATTTTGTTGCTTGAGGAGATAAAAGGTGTTCCAGTTCCAGTTCAGGTGCTGCTTCCTGCCCCAGGCAAAGGAGGCAGAGCCTCCGCTGTAATACTCCTGAGATTGGATATAAAAATGATTAGAATACTACAAAGAAGATATTTATAACTTATAAACATCTTCTTTGTTTATTGTAATAATTTGTATAGTTAACACTCACCACATTTGTGGAGCTCCCAGGGACTGCAGTTAGACAAGAGATGAGGCAACAACAGCTCAGCCTCGCTTCTGTATAGTCACACAGCTTGCAGAGCTGGGGGAGGGGCCACACCACAGGCACGAAGCTGCACAGAAGGAGAGCTAATAGAGGAGTGCCTCTGAGTATGGGGGGTGTGCCTTGAGCACTGATGGACACTTTGGATGTGTCATGTGACCAGGAAGTGCACTGCAGTGTTTAGAGATCAGAGCTCACTCAGCAGCAGCAAGAGTAGACACAGTGATGCAGGTAGGATGATCAATGGACACTATATCTTAGGGGAGAGTTACAGTGAGTAGGGGATGAGACAGGCTCACGGCACTCAGACCCGTCTCCATGTGTGCCTCCCCAGCCTTTGACCTCACCACAAGTCACTGTTAGCTAAGTAACATATATTATCCTGTTCAGTACATATACATCCAATAATCTGATCAGCAGCCCTGCACTGTCCAGCACCTCAACTCCGTCCCATGACTTGCAGTATAAAAGAGGCTTCTTCAGGGAGATACAGTCAAAATGCTGACGTCCGGGAGGCCGCTGACTAAATCCCAGCGTCTAAATCCCAACGCAGGACTAAAGACAGGCGTCGAAATCCCGACACCAGAATCTAGACAGACAGGTTCCTGAACGAAGCTAAGCCGTTCACTGTTAGCACTTAGCCGTGGGGAGGAGGATGGTTAGGTTTAGGGACCCCCGAGGGGGCTTAGGGTTAGGCACCATCCCGGGAGGGTTAGGTTTAGGGTCTGGGGAGGGGGGTGTTAGGTTTAGGCACCACCCCGAGAGGGTTAGGTTTAGGGTGTGGGGAGGGGGAATTAGGTTTAGGCACCCCCGGTGGGAGGTTAGGGTTAGGCACCACTAAGGGAGGGTTAGGGTACTTACGAGCCCCAGTCGGTATTTTCATCATTGGGGCGTGAGGCTCGAGATTTCATACCCATCCCTCTTCAGGATTATCCCTAATGAATAACATTCTTGACATCCCAAATGTGAAGTGGGGGGCACACCCCATTTCCGAATTAGACTACTGGCAAATTTAAAAAAGCACCACTTACATCATATTTTTGTTTCTTTTTCAAATCATATAATAATTTTTTTTTTTTTAAACTCAAAACCAGAAATAAATAAACATACAAATGATAAACAACACAATATAAAAGGGGACAGTCGGATGAAGTTATTTCAGGCCCTGTGGTTGGAACAGAGCATAATAATAATAATAATAATAATAATAGCTGTAAACTCCATGACATAAAAGGCATAAAGTTACAAGGGCAGACCTATGCAGAAGAACACGTTTCCTTTAGGAGAAACTGAAAGAAAAGAGAATCGCTGCTGATAAATGAGACCCCAATAAGGCAGCCAGATAATATTATCTCAGGGTAAAAACCATTGTATCTGGAGCCCTTCCTCCCCAAATCTCATACATCCAGGGCCGCTAAAACATCGGTGGAACACAGGTGATACGAAGAGGGCGTGGCCATGCCCCTATGGAAAAAATGAATGTATCTAAAATACTGTGCACGCTGACACTTTGCAGAAGGGCACATGCTGTGAATGGGGACATATGTAGGAGGATAAACTAAGCAGTACATTAAGAGTACGGCAGAAAAGTGTAAATGAATGAATGAGATGCTACTAAAGTGTCAGCAGATTGGACCATGCGGATTTGCAGGTATATCCAGAAAACTTGAAAGGTATAAATAATAAAGGCACCTGTAGTTATGAGGAAGTCATTCAGAGGTCACATGATCTTTCAATAATCGGGCATACCTGCTAACTTTGGTGTTCTCAGATGCGGGACATTGCTCGCACCGAAGGGGATAGCGGGTGGGGCCTTAGAGAAAGGCGGCATCCCGTTCACGTCACTGTGGGAGGGTACCCAGCGCTCTCCAAGATACTGGGCTACCCCCAAGCTCTCCCCTATTCTACCGCTGTTTTCCCGTTGCCCTGCTGTGACGTGCAGCGGTGTGTGCTCCCCCCAACTAGAATGTGGGACAGTTGGGAGGTATGCATTAGGAGACATTACCCAGCCACACATCACACTGCTCTCGTTTGTAGTCAGTAAACCCATAGCAACATTTTAAGCGACTTACACCTACTCCATCAATTGTATGTTCTATACACCAGAGGTTCCCAAACACGGCCCTCAAGGCTCTCCAACAGGTCAGGTTTTAGAGATATCCATGGTTGAGTACATGCGGCTAAATCAAATGGACTGAGGTACTAATTAAGTCACCTGTGCTCAACCATGGATATCTCTAAAACCTGGACTGTTGGGGAGCCTTGTGGACAGCGTTTCGGAACCTCTGCTATACACTGTTTTATTCTTCCAGTGACGTCCTGCTGGGTTTAGCCCTTTTGACACTCAGCGCTTGCTGGTTAGTTTGGGATCACTAAGGCATAAAGCTGGAAGGTATCCAGAGGGACTTTATTGTAATAGACACACAAACCATATAAAACCACTGCAACTAACAGACACAAAAAAATAACCCTACCCAACATAGCTCTTTGTAAGCAGAGTCCCTTTAGGCACTGCCCCAGTAACTGATCTGTACCATTCTGGCACAATCCTAGACCTGCCCAACAGGAGGCCAAGCAGGGTTATTGGTATTATTCCTCAGTGCTTTACAGAGAATATTTCACATCAGCCCCTAACCTAGTGGAGTTTATAATCTGTATTCCCTATCATATGTACATAGACATTTGGGCTAATTTTGTCAGCATCCAATTAGGACAGGTAGTAGTAGGTCAGCGCTCACTCTCCCTTGTATTGGTGGTGGCAGCGGGAACTCGAAGAGGAACCTTTTTCTCTTTTAGTTAATGTGGTATAAAAATAGGGGGGTACCCGCGCTCAACTACCAGGATGATGGAGTGATGTAACCAGCCAATAGAAGTATGTCACAATGTAATTTTAATTCTGCTATACCATGTGTACTAAGAATCTTGGTTGTACAATCAAATGCTTAGTGCAATATATGTACTGTTTGGATACAGTAACAAGTGATAATGGAAAAACAAATATAAGACAAAACATAAGTACATAGATAAAATGAATCAATGAAAACTGCAGATGAAAGATAAAATAAAAAATAAATCTAGGTCACTAAAAATGAATAAATGAATGAAAAATTGTAAATGAAGGAACCAAGAGTACTCTGGTGAAAAATTGCAAATGGGCGTATTGATAGTCACCGCTGTTTTAAGCTGAAAATAATAAGGAGATGTCTCAATGAAGTATAATGTTAAATATGGCAACCCTGGTTAGGGTAGGTCCTGATGTAAATAAGTATTCCAATGGTATGAAGGGCCTAAGGGTGCGGCGTCCCGTAACCCCAGGTACCCCACTTACCCACAGTGTTTCCTCCAGTGAGCTGTGTTCCAATACTACTTGTATGTTTTTGGAGTGTGGGAGGAAACTGGAGCACCCGAAGGAAACTCGCACAAACACGGGGAGAACGTGTAAACGCCGCACAGAAGGTCCACGAGTGTGTAATTGAACTCATGACATCAGAGCCGTGAAGCAGTAATGCTAACCACTGTGTCAACCCTTATACCCGATTAACCTATATCTTCAACATGCCTGGGAACTTATTCTCATCACAATAAGAAATGATCTAATCCAGATCCTTCATCTCTCATCAGGTTACAGAGATGTGGTCTGACCTCCTCCTGCTGTGAGGCTCTCTCCTCTGTTATTACACACCGCTGTCTGACTACACTGGACCTGTCGGGGAACGATCTGCAGGACCACGGAGTAAAACTTCTGTGTGAGGGCCTGAGACATCCAGCCTGTACCCTACAGGATCTTACGTAAGAACTATTGTAGTTTATATATAAATGCACCCCAAGTGGAAGGCATAGACCACACAGGTCAAAACCACAGAAAAATAACTTTTTGCCAATTTCTTTCTGGTCATCTGAGTACTGTATTAAAGGAGCTATTTTTGTAATAATTTGTTCTCAACTTTTTCTCTTAGTAACAAGTGTTTTAACCCGTTTTTTGTATCACTAGTCAAATTATTACACGTTGAGTTTGTTATGTTGATAATTACTACGTAATATAGTCTTCATTCTAGTACCCTGCGTCTATCACAGCCCGTGCAGTTCCTCTTTCCTGCCTGGGTTGTCACACTCTGCTCTGGTGCTTCTAGCACACTCTGGTCTGTATCTCAGCAGTTTGTTGCATCAGCTGAGTGTGCTAGAAGCACCAGAGCAGAAAGCAACACCCCGGGCAGGAAAGAGGAACTGCACGGTTTGTGACAGGTGCGGGGTGCTAGAATGAAGACTATACTATTTGTGAGATTTTTAAATCCTTGATAAATATGTTTGTTACTTGACAGATGAGGGGTGACTTTATATTAGAAGCTTTGCCTTAGTGTGATATAGGCATTATGTGATTCTTAAGTTTTTAATAACCAAAAACACCTGTGGTCGTGGAAAGTCATTCTGAGACGTGACCCGGTCGCACGTATATCTACCCACATCCATATCTACATTACACTGTTCTATTCTGTCAGTTATGACTTCATGCTTGTTGGGGCTTGGAAATGATAGGAAATAACCGATACTTAATAACACATTTCTCATTAGGTTACAGTACTGTGGTCTGACCACCTCCTGCGGTAACGATCTCCGCTCTGTACTTACTGCAAACCGCTCCCTGATCAGACTGGACCTGACCATGAATATGCTGGAGGACCGCGGAGTAAAACATCTGTGTAAAGGACTAAACAATCCGGACTGTGCCCTTAAAGAACTTATGTAAGGACTGTATTGGTATTTATATCATTGTCATCAATTTATTGTTAAATTACAACCACTCTTTTGTTTCCAAGTATTATTACTTCATACCGTTTTTTGGGGGGGTTTGAGTTATTTTATCTATCATTATTATGGCCCATATCCAATTAGCCGCGATAAAAGCTTTTCCCCAATAAATTTTAATTTCCAAGAACTCTTCAGGAAAGATGGTTATCGCGAAATCCTATTAGCCGCGGTTTACGTATAGGAATTATCGCAAATTACTTTTCACCGTCTCTGAAGTTGTGCAAAATCCCTATTTTTGGGTAAAAATTTGGGAACTTGGTGCAGAACCCTTTGTACACCCAACTTAATGACTAATTAGGCCAAAAGAAAAATGCAATTAGCTTAATTTGACCAATAATTACATTTTTTGGGGTAAAAAAATTGTTGGAATATGAGTTTAAAGTAGTGGGTCAGATATTTGAGGGGCTATATGGATGGGACAGATATATGGGGGGCTGTATAGATGAGACAGATATATGGGAGGCTGTATGGATGGGACAGATATATGGGGGGCTGTATGGATGATAATTATATGGGGGCTGTATGGATGGGACAGATATATGGGGGGCTGTATGGATGGGACAGATATATGGGGGGCTGTATGGATGGGACAGATATATGGGGGGCTGTATGGATGAGACAAATATATGGGGGGTTGTATGGATGGGACAGATATATGGGGGGCTGTATGGATGAGACAAATATATGGGGGGTTGTATGGATGATAAATATATGGGGGGCTATATGGATGGGACAGATATATGGGGGGATGTATGGATGGGACAGATATATGGGGGGATGTATGGATGGGACAGATATATGGGGGGCTGTATGGATGGGACAGATATATGGGGGGATGTATGGATGAGACAAATATATGGGGGGTTGTATGTATGATAAATATATGGGGGGCTGTATGGATGGGACAGATATATGAGGGGCTATATAGATGGGACAGATATATGGGGGGCTGTATGGATGGGACAGATATATGGGGGGATGTATGGATGGGACAGATATATGGGGGGATGTATGGATGGGACAGATATATGGGGGGGCTGTATGGATGGGACAGATATATGGGGGGCTGTATGGATGGGACAGATATATGGGGGGCTGTATGGATCGGACAGATATATGGGGGGGCTGTATGGATGGGACAGATATATGGGGGGATGTGTGGATGAGACAGATATATGGGGGGGCTGTATGGATGAGACAGATATATGGGGGGGCTGTATGGATGGGACAGATATATGGGGGGATGTATGGATGGGACAGGTGTTTTAAACATTGCAGGTGGCTGCAGCAGGTGTAGTTTTAAACAATTTTAAAACTACCCTAAAATGACACAAAAATTCACTTGCACTTATTTTAATTTAACTATAGCATTTATTTTAGCCAAAAACATTTGCTGTCTATAATTTTTCCACTGTTCTAGAAAAATGCAAATAACAGCCACAATGTAAGAACCCCAAACCTTTAGATTATGGCCACTAACACCCTATCTTAGTTTACCTTTTGTTTTGTGCTACAGGCTGATGTCCCCATTATCACCTGCACTTTTCACCGGCCTTTAATGAAAGAATTATCGGGCGAATGTGTAATTACGCCTTTTGCGATAGGATTGCCCAATAAACGGGAGCGCAAATTCGGGCGAATGGTCTGAAAAGTTTTCTCTGGGGAACACTTAACGTTATCGCTGCTAGCTACGATATGGCCCTATATGTCTTGTATATGTGCCCTGATTCATATAAGAAAGCTCTGTGTTAGCTATATGCTTTATTTGATTCTACACTGCATGATAATAAAAGTACTACAGTCCATGGGACGTCATTATGAAGTATATATGAGGCCACACAATCTTTTACTGATCATTACTGATTGAGCCTGATTCTGAGGCACAAGCAGACGTAGCTGCGTCTTCTACCGCAACAGCTAATGGCGCAACTGATTCTCAGCCTACTATTCCATCGCAGCGCGTACTAAGACGCATCATCGAAGACTGCATCAGCCCTGTGGCAGGTGACATTTTCGGCAACTGAACATGGACTCCTGTGTCAGTGGATCTGCATCTTAAGACGCAGTTGCTGACTGCAACACGCCCACGTCTGGCTAGCCACTGCCCCACCTCGTTACCCATTACTTGGCCATGCAGCCAGCTACACTTGATTTATCCCCAGTAAATTAATAACGCCATTTTCAGTGACAAACGTCTACAGTCTATTATACACCCGCCATTGTTTCTACATTAAACGGTTTCATTCTTTCAGGCAGGGACGGACTAGGGCTGCAAAGCAGTCCTGGCAGTCCCTCTGCACTAAAGGGGTTTGGCCTTGCCAAAAGGGGAGTGGCCAAACCTCACAGGGGCGTGTCACAGGCATGGCCTCGCAGCACGCCCCCTTCTTTCAGTATCCTCAGCTGAGCAGATGCCGGTAGGCAGAGATGCCGGACCATCTGGCCACCGGCCCTTCTGGCATTTGCCATATGGGCAGTCCGGCCCTGCTTTCAGGTATAACTTCATACTGACAATGTGTTAGACATAATAAGAAATGACCTAATACAGATCCCTCATCTCTCATTAGGTTACATTGCTGTGATCTGACCTCCTCCTGCTGTGATGATCTCTGCTCTGTATTTAACACAAACCGCTCTCTGACCAGACTGGACCTGACAGGGAATGATCTGGAGGACTATGGAGTAATACTTCAGCGGCATGTCAGGCCGCCTCTGCAGCTCCGGCTGTAAGATTACATTTATGTGACTTTTATATGTTGGGTATAGTATACATTCATTTTTATACAGTGTATATAGTGACTATACAATCTTTTTATCTATGCAATAAATTGTGATATTTTTATTACCACGGTTTCCGATTTATTACCATATCGGAGCTCTGTGTATTGTCTTTATCAGTTGCTTTTTGGGTGCACTACCTGAGACAGCTGCCGAATATTGATATTTGAAATCATCTCCCTCTCAGTGCCTGGGAATAGTTGTTATCCCTTTCAGGAAAAAGAGGTACACTTATCCAAATATAGGTGTCAGGGGAATCTCCTCAAAAAGTGTATAACCAGCCATTTTGCAGGGCAGTGACCAGGCGGCCATTTCGGTGCAGGCCACTCCCATTGGCTATTGACACGAGTCTATGGAGGAGGCAGATACACCAGGGAGGCCGCTGACTACTCTGTCCCGGCGGATGTGGCTGTGATTTACGCAAATGATTCCCTGTGCGCTTACCGTTCCCACAAACTCCTAGCAATATTAAAGTGTTTGCAGGTACTGTTAGTGTTTTTGTGTTATCCGCCTCTCCTCTGGTAGTTTTGGTCTGTGCTGCGGCCCTGGCGTGGCGACCGCAACTTACTTAGAAGCTGCTTGGTTGCTTTGGGCAACTCCACTTCATCTCACTCCAAGGCTTGATGCATCTCCCCCCAAATCATAATATCCCACTGAATCCACACTAGACAGTCTGTAACAGTCACCTACCCAGTTCTCCTCGCAATTCTAACAGAGACAGTGCCTTTACCACCACTATCCTGGCCATGTCCTCGCTGTCTCTGGGAAGCCTCTCTCCAGGCTCAGGGGATCGGTCTCTCCAGCCCAGACCTTGGTCATCCATACCCAACTACCAGAGTTTAGGATTTTCGATCCATGCTTCACTACCAGCTATGAGTCAGCTTGGCGCCTCACAAGGTCACAAGGCTGGGGGTTGCAGGAGCATCTTTTTCTCCTGGGGTGGCTGGCATCTGGTGTTACATAAATCAACACAATCACTTCACCAGATGGTTCAAGCTGTGGAATGGGTACGGGATGTCGGCGCTCAGGATCCGGGCGGTCAAAATCCCGATGCCGGCAACCCGTCACGGCTAGGATTTGGTAGGTTTCCTAACTCTCCCTCCCCGATGCCTAAACCTATCCTCCCACTTAGTGCCTAAACTCCCCCAACCGGTACCTAAACCAAACCTTCATCCCCCCCCCCTTAGTGCCTAACCCTCCCACTAGTGCCTAACCCTAATTCCTAACCCTTCCCCTAGCTACTTACCCTCATGATGCCAACGGTCGGGATGCCGTTGCTGGGATTCTGAAAGGTGTCAGCTACAAGAGATTAGTAACTCCTGGCACTGTTAATGGTTTCCACCATTATCAGTTATTCCACTGCATCAAGGGGTATTGCCACTTGCTAGGGTGAAAGAGCACCAGTAGATTGACAACTAATGAATACTATTTGAAGAATTCCATGTGGTCAATCCAATTAGGTGCGAGTTACTATTTTATCTTCGAATTCACATAGCGAATTCATTTTGCAATCCAATTAGCAACTCGCACTGAACCAGTCAGACTGAATTCGCATTTCTCTATTGGCACTTCCCTGAGGGTGAGAGGTGGAAAGGAAAATCTTAAGGTGCACATCCACTAACTGATACACGACCGTACGATTACGACATCGTAATCGTACCGTCGCCCCCCCTAGGGGTGCAGTGCCTACACTGAACGATTGATCGTTCAATGCAGGCACCCTCCATCATCCCCGAACGTGGTCAATCTGTTATCGCCAGATTGACCGGCATGTTCAGGTGATGATTGATGTCCGAAACGACCAGGGGGAGCGCGCATCGCTGGTCGTTTCCGACACTGTCATGCCCGATTACTGAGCGATTGCACAATTACGATGTCGTAATTGTGCAATTGCTCTGTGTAATCGGCTAGTGGATGTGCGCCTTTAAATTTAAGGTAAAATGTCGGAACCCTGTTCTGAACCCCTTGGACACCCCCCCGTTATGACTAATTAGGCAATTGGAAGATTCAAATTACCTTAAGTATTCCAATAATTACATGTCATTTTTTGGGGTAAAAAAAATTGTCCTTATTACCCAAAAATTAACTTTTTCATTAGTTTAGGCACCCCAAATTTTAATAATATATTTTTTATTTGAAAAATAATTGTTTTTTATCTTTTTTTTATTTTTTCAATTATTCAAGGAGCCCTCAAAGTACTCCAAAATCACTTTTTCCTACTTTTTTTTTTTTTTTTGCATTTTTCATTTCATTTGTTTGATTAAACAAAAAAAAGTTTTAATTTTTTTCATTTTTTTTGCATTTTGTTTTTTTAAAAAAGCATAAATCAGCCATATGACACCATTTAAAAACCTACAGTACCTTCCTAATGCCCACAAACAGCCTTCTATATGGTCCTGTTAACGAAATTATCCATTTGGGGGGTCCAGGATGGTCTCCTCATTTTTTCATGCACTTCTCTCAAATCTCATTTGGCAGTCAATTCGCAAACCTCCGCTGCGAGTAGTGCGAATAAGCATTTTTAATTGGATTGGAGAATTCTCGGGAGCGCGCTTCGATGCGTAGTGTGCGAGTTTCAAGAAACTTGCAATTTGCACCTAATTGGATTGACCCCCATGTGTGCCGACAGGACAAGTGTAAATCATGTTAATCATCACTACTGATCTCCATTGTTTGTTGGTGATGGGGAAAAAAATTATGAGACACAATAAGAGAGAGACAGAAGCAGGGTAAATATTGATATGAGAAGCAGGGATCTCTGGATTCCATAAAAGTGGTAGTACTGGCGAGAGAGAGGTGGGGATTTAGAGGTGAGGAGTGCAGGAGATGCAGGAAAAGAGGTAGAGATAGAAACCAAAGGGGCAGAGGAGACAGGTGAGAAAGATACTTTGGCAGTAGCGGTCTCAACAGCCAGCGGCCCAATGAATGGCCAGTATTAGTCATATACAATATACCATATTACTATACATCATATATTGCAATGTATATACACACACAGCATGATCTGTTATATACTTGGAATGGGATTGAAATGCCCGACAGGATCAAGATCCCGACCGGGCGCAGGCAAGTACCCCAACCCTCCCCTGTCCTCCCCCACTAACCCTCCCTTAGTGGTGCCTAATTATTATTATTATTAACAGTTTCTTATAAAGCGCAGCATATTCCGTTGCGCTTTACAATTGTCAACATTGATAGAACAAAACTGGGTAATAACAGACAGATATATAGGTAGGAAGGCCCTGCTCGCAAGCTTACAATCTATAGGGAAATAGGCAGTAATACACAAGGATAGGTGCTATATATTGCATCTTGGTCCAGCCACAATGCACAGTTTCTTGGTTGGCTGCATGATCCAGTCACACACTAATCTAACCTCCCCACCTATTGCCTAACTCTAACCTCCCTCCCCCCCCCCCCAGGGGTGCCTGACCCTAACCCCCCTATATTGCTTCCTAACCTTTCCCTAGGAGTGCCTAATCCTCTCCCTTAGGGGTGCCTAACCCATTTCTCCAAAACCTAGCCTTAACCCCGCTTGACTCCCTAATTCTAACACACACGCCCCTTCCCGCGGCTATCGCTAAGGGTGCCCCAGACTTACCTTTGTTTGACCGGCGGCCTATACTTTGTGGAATATTATTATTAATTTACCTATGTGTTTTTTTTTCCGCCAAGCATCCCATCTA